>CATNUO010000049.1:0-742466 GCA_951215215.1 Andrena trimmerana | reverse complement strand
GTGAACAGTGAGCAGTGACCAGTGACCAGTGACCAGCGAAAGTGACCAGTGACCAGTGACCAGTGACCAGTGACCAGTGACCAGTGACCAGTGACAAGTGACCTGGGACCAGTGACCAGTGACCAGTGACCAGTGACCAGCGAAATTGACCAGTGACCAGTGACCAGTGACCAGTCACCAGTGACCAGCGACCAGTGACCAGAGACCAGTACCCAGTGACCAGTGACCAGTGACCACTGACCAGCGAAAGTGACCAGTGAACAGTGACCAGTGACCAGTGACCAGTGACCTGTGACCAGTGACCAGTGACCAGTGTCCAGTGACCAGTGACCAGCGAAAGTGACCAGTGACGAGTGACCAGTGACAAGTGACCAGTGACCAGTGACCAGTGACCAGTGACCAGTGACCAGTGACTAGTGACCAGCAACCAGTGACCAGTGACCAGTGACCAGTGACCAGCAAAATTGACCAGCAAAATTGACCAGTGACCAGTGACCAGCGACCAATGACCAGTGACCAGTGACCAGTGACCAGTGACAAGTGACCAGTGACCAGTGACCAGTGACCAGTGACCAGTGACCGGTGACCAGTGACCAGTGACCAGTGACCAGTGACCAGTGACCAGTGACCAGTGACCAGTGACCAGTGACCAGTGACCAGTGACCAGTGACCAGTGACAAGTGACCAGTGACCAGCTGCCAGTGACCAGTGACCAGTGACCAGTGACCAGTGACTAGCGAAAGTGACCAGTGACCAGTGACCAGTGACCAGTGACCAGTGACCAGTGACCAGTGACCAGTGACAAGTGACCAGTGACCAGCGACCAGTGACCAGTGACCAGTGACCAGTGACCAGCGAAAGTGACCAGTGACCAGTGACCAGTGACCAGTGACAAGTGACCAGTGACCAGCGACCAGTGACCAGTGACCTGTGACCAGTGACCAGTGACCAGCGAAAGTGACCAGTGACCAGGGACCAGTGACCAGTGACCAGCGAAATTGACCAGTGACCAGTGACCAGTGACCAGTGACAAGTGACCAGTGACCAGTGACCAGTGACCAGTGACCAGTGACCAGTGACCAGTGACCAGTGACCAGCGAAAGTGACCAGTGACCAGTGACCAGTGACCAGTGACCAGCGAAAGTGACCAGTGACCAGTGACCAGTGACCAGCGAAATTGACCAGTGACCAGTGACCAGAGACCAGTGACTAGCCAAATTGACCAGTGACCAGTGACCAGTGACCAGCGAAAGTGACCAGTGACCAGTGACCAGTGACCAGTGACAAGTGACCTGGGACCAGTGAAAGTGACCAGTGACCAGTGAACAGTGACCAGCGAAATTGACCAGTTTCCAGTAACCAGTGATAAGTGACCAGTGACCAGTGACCAGCGAAAGTGACCAGTGAACAGTGACCAGGGACCAGTGACCAGTGACGAGTGACCAGTGACCAGCGAAAGTGAACAGTGAGCAGTGACCAGTGACCAGTGACCAGTGACCAGTGACCAGCGAAATTGACCAGTGACCAGTGACCAGTGAACAGTGACAAGTGACCAGTGACAAGTGAACAACGAAAGTGACCAGTGAACAGTGACCAGGGACCAGTGACCAGTGACGAGTGACCAGTGACCAGCGAAAGTGAACAGTGAGCAGTGACCAGTGACCAGTGACCAGTGACCAGTGACCAGCGAAAGTGACCAGTGACCAGTGACCAGTGACCAGTGACCAGTGACCAGTGACAAGTGACCTGGGACCAGTGACCAGTGACCAGTGACCAGTGACCAGTGACCAGTGACCAGTGACCAGTGACCAGTGACCAGCGAAAGTGACCAGTGACGAGTGACCAGTGACAAGTGACCAGTGACCAGTGACCAGTGACCAGTGACCAGTGACCAGTGACCAGTGACGAGTGACCAGTGATCAGCGAAAGTGAACAGTGACCAGTGACCAGTGACCAGTGACCAGTGACCAGCGAAAGTGACCAGTAACCAGTGACCAGTGACCAGTGACCAGTGACAAGTGACCTGGGACCAGTGACCAGTGACCAGTGACCAGCGAAAGTGACCAGTGACCAGTGACCAGTGACCAGTGACCAGTGACCAGTGACCAGCGGTAGTGACCAGTGACCAGTGACCAGTCATCAGTGACCAGTGAACAGTGACCAGTGACCAGTGACTAGTAACCAGCAACCAGTGACCAGTGACCAGTGACCAGTGACCAGCAAAATTGACCAGCAAAATTGACCAGTGACCAGTGACCAGTGACCAATGACCAGTGACCAGTGACCAGTGACCAGTGACAAGTGACCAGTGACCAGTGACCAGTGACCAGTGACCAGTGACCAGTGCCAACGACCAGTGACCAGTGACAAGTGACCAGTGACCAGTGACCAGTGATCAGTGACCAGTGAACAGTGACCAGTGACCAGTGACCAGTGACCAGCGAAAATGACCAGTGACCAGTGACCAGTGACCAGCGAAATTGACCAGTGACCAGTGACCAGTGAACAGTGACAAGTGACCAGTGACAAGTGACCAACGAAAGTGACCAGTGAACAGTGACCAGGGACCAGTGACCAGTGACGAGTGACCAGTGACCAGCGAAAGTGAACAGTGAGCAGTGACCAGTGACCAGTGACCAGTGACCAGTGACCAGCGAAAGTGATCAGTGACCAGTGACCAGTGACCAGTGACCAGTGACAAGTGACCAGTGACCAGCGACCAGTGACCAGTGACCAGTGACCAGTGACCAGTGACCAGCGAAAGTGACCAGTGACCAGCGAAAGTGACCAGGGACCAGTGACCAGTGACCAGTGAGCTGTGACCAGTGACCAGTGACCAGTGAACTGTGACCAGTGACCAGTGACCAGCGAAAGTGACCAGTGACCAGTGACCAGCGAAAGTGACCAGTGACCAGTGACCAGTGACCAGTGTCCAGTGTCCAGTGACCAGTGACCAGTGATAAGTGACCAGTGACCAGTGACCAGTGACCAGCGACCAGTGACCAGTGACCAGTGAATAGTGACCAGTGACCAGTGAACAGCGAAAGTGACCAGTGACCAGTGACCTGTGACCTGTGACCAGTGACCAGTGACCAGTGACCAGTGACCAGTGACGAGCGAAATGGACCAGTGACCAGTAACTAGTGACCAGCGATCAATGACCAGTGACCACTGACCAGCGAAAGTGACCAGTGACCAGTGACCAGTGACCAGCGAAATTGACCAGTCACCAGTGACCAGTGGCCAGTGACCAGCGACCAGTGACCAATGACCAGTGACCAGTGACCAGTGACCAGTGACAAGTGACCAGTGACCAGTGACCGGCGAAAGTGACCAGTGAACAGTGACCAGTGACCAGTGACCAGTGAATAGTGACCAGTGACCAGTGAACAGCGAAAGTGACCAGTGACCAGTGACCTGTGACCAGTGACCAGTGACCAGTGACCATTGACCAGTGACCAGTGACCAGTGACCAGCGAAAGTGACCAGGGACAAGCGTCCAGTGACCAGTGACCAGTGACCAGTGACCAGCGAAAGTGACCAGTGACCAGTGACCAGTGACCAGTGACCAGTGACCAGTGACCAGTGACAAGTGACCTGGGACCAGTGAAAGTGACCAGTGACCAGTGAACAGTGACCAGAGAAATTGACCAGTGAACAGTGATCAGCGAAATTGACCAGTGACCATTAACCAGTGACCAGCGAAAGTGACCAGTGACGAGTGACCAGTGACAAGTGACCAGTGACAAGTGACCAGTGACCACTGACCAGTGACCAGTGACCAGCGACCAGTGACCAGTGACCAGTGACCGGGGACCAGTGGCCAGCGAAAGTGACCAGCGACCAGTGACCAGTGACCAGTGACCAGTGACTAGCCAAATTGAGCAGTGAGCAGTGACCAGTGACCAGTGACCAGTGACCAGTGACCAGTGACCAGCGAAATTGACCAGCGACCATTGACCAGTGACCAGCGAAAGTGACCAGTGACGAGTGACCTGTGACAAGTGACCAGTGACCAGCGACCAGTGACCAGCGAAAGTGACCAGTGACCAGTGACCAGTGACCAGCGACCAGTGACCAGTGACCAGTGACCAGTGACCAGCAAAATTGACCAGCAAAATTGACCAGTGACCAGTGACCAGTGACCAGTGACCAGTGACCAGTGACCAGTGACCAGCGAAAGTGACCAGTGACCAGTGACCAGTGACCAGTGACCAGTGACCAGTGACAAGTGACCTGGGACCAGTGAAAGTGACCAGTGACCAGTGAACAGTGACCAGCGAAATTGACCAGTTTCCAGTAACCAGTGATAAGTGACCAGTGACCAGTGACCAGCGAAAGTGACCAGTGAACAGTGACCAGGGACCAGTGACCAGTGACGAGTGACCAGTGACCAGCGAAAGTGAACAGTGAGCAGTGACCAGTGAACAGTGACAAGTGACCAGTGACAAGTGAACAACGAAAGTGACCAGTGAACAGTGACCAGGGACCAGTGACCAGTGACGAGTGACCAGTGACCAGCGAAAGTGAACAGTGAGCAGTGACCAGTGACCAGTGACCAGTGACCAGTGACCAGCGAAAGTGACCAGTGACCAGTGACCAGTGACCAGTGACCAGTGACCAGTGACCATTGACCAGTGACCAGTGACCAGTGACCAGCGAAAGTGACCAGGGACAAGCGTCCAGTGACCAGTGACCAGTGACCAGTGACCAGCGAAAGTGACCAGTGACCAGTGACCAGTGACCAGTGACCAGTGACCAGTGACCAGTGACAAGTGACCTGGGACCAGTGAAAGTGACCAGTGACCAGTGAACAGTGACCAGCGAAATTGACCAGTTTCCAGTGACCAGTGATAAGTGACCAGTGACCAGTGACCAGCGAAAGTGACCAGTGAACAGTGATCAGCGAAATTGACCAGTGACCATTAACCAGTGACCAGCGAAAGTGACCAGTGACGAGTGACCAGTGACAAGTGACCAGTGACAAGTGACCAGTGACCACTGACCAGTGACCAGTGACCAGCGACCAGTGACCAGTGACCAGTGACCGGGGACCAGTGACCAGTGACCAGTGACCAGTGACCAGTGACCAGTGACCAGTGACAAGTGACCAGTGACCAGCTGCCAGTGACCAGTGACCAGTGACCAGTGACCAGTGACTAGCGAAAGTGACCAGTGACCAGTGACCAGTGACCAGTGACCAGTGACCAGTGACCAGTGACCAGTGACCAGTGACAAGTGACCAGTGACCAGCGACCAGTGACCAGTGACCAGTGACCAGTGACCAGTGATAAGTGACCAGTGACCAGTGACCAGTGACCAGCGACCAGTGACCAGTGACCAGTGAATAGTGACCAGTGACCAGTGAACAGCGAAAGTGACCAGTGACCAGTGACCTGTGACCTGTGACCAGTGACCAGTGACCAGTGACCAGTGACCAGTGACGAGCGAAATGGACCAGTGACCAGTGACTAGTGACCAGCGATCAATGACCAGTGACCACTGACCAGCGAAAGTGACCAGTGACCAGTGACCAGTGACCAGCGAAACTGACCAGTCACCAGTGACCAGTGGCCAGTGACCAGCGACCAGTGACCAATGACCAGTGACCAGTGACCAGTGACCAGTGGCAAGTGACCAGTGACCAGTGACCGGCGAAAGTGACCAGTGAACAGTGACCAGTGACCAGTGACCAGTGAATAGTGACCAGTGACCAGTGAACAGCGAAAGTGACCAGTGACCAGTGACCAGTGACCAGTGACCAGTGACCAGCCAAAGTGACCAGTGACCAGTGACCAGTGACCAGTGACCAGCGAAAGTGACCAGTGACCAGTGACCAGTGACCAGCGAAATTGACCAGTGACCAGTGACCAGAGACCAGTGACTAGCCAAATTGACCAGTGACCAGTGACCAGTGGCCAGCGGTAGTGACCAGTGACCAGTGACCAGTCATCAGTGACCAGTGAACAGTGACCAGTGACCAGTGACCAGTGACCAGTGACCAGTGACCAGCGAAAGTGACCAGTGACCAGTGACCAGTGACCAGTGACCAGTGACCAGTGACCAGTGACAAGTGACCTGGGACCAGTGAAAGTGACCAGTGACCAGTGAACAGTGACCAGCGAAATTGACCAGTTTCCAGTAACCAGTGATAAGTGACCAGTGACCAGTGACCAGCGAAAGTGACCAGTGAACAGTGACCAGGGACCAGTGACCAGTGACGAGTGACCAGTGACCAGCGAAAGTGAACAGTGAGCAGTGACCAGTGACCAGTGACCAGTGACCAGTGACCAGCGAAATTGACCAGTGACCAGTGACCAGTGAACAGTGACAAGTGACCAGTGACAAGTGAACAACGAAATTGACCAGTGAACAGTGATCAGCGAAATTGACCAGTGACCATTAACCAGTGACCAGCGAAAGTGACCAGTGACGAGTGACCAGTGACAAGTGACCAGTGACAAGTGACCAGTGACCACTGACAAGTGACCAGTGACGAGTGACCAGCGACCAGTGACCAGTGACCAGCAAAAATGACCAGTGACCAGTGACCAGTGACCAGTGACCAGTGACCAGTGACCAGCGAAAGTGACAAGTGACAAGTGACCTGGGACCAGTGACCAGTGACCAGTGACCAGTGACCAGTGACCAGCGAAATTGACCAGTGACCAGTGACCAGTGACCAGTGACCAGTGACCAGTGACCAGTGACAAGTGACCAGTGACCAGTGACCAGCGACCAGTGACCAGTGACCATTGACCAGTGACCAGTGACCAGCAAAAATGACCAGTGACCAGTGACAAGTGACCAGTGACCAGCGAAAGTGACCAGTGACCACTGACCAGTGACCAGTGACCAGTGACAAGTGACCTGGGACCAGTGACCAGTGACCAGTGACCAGCGACAGTGACCAGTGACCAGTGACCAGTGACCAGTGACAAGTGACCTGGGACCAGTGACCAGTGACCAGTGACCAGTGACCAGTGAGCAGTGACCAGTGACCAGTGACCAGCGAAAGTGACCAGTGACGAGTGACCAGTGACAAGTGACCAGTGACCAGTGACCAGTGACCAGTGACCAGTGACCAGTGACAAGTGACCAGTGACGAGTGACCAGTGATCAGCGAAAGTGAACAGTGACCAGTGACCAGTGACCAGTGACCAGTGACCAGCGAAAGTGACCAGTGACCAGTGACCAGTGACCAGTGACTAGTGACCAGCAACCAGTGACCAGTGACCAGTGACCAGTGACAAGCAAAATTGACCAGCAAAATTGACCAGTGCCCAGTGACCAGTGACCAATGACCAGTGACCAGTGACCAGTGACCAGTGACAAGTGACCAGTGACCAGTGACCAGTGCCAACGACCAGTGACCAGTGACAAGTGACCAGTGACCAGTGACCAGTGATCAGTGACCAGTGAACAGTGACCAGTGACCAGTGACCAGTGACCAGCGAAAATGACCAGTGACCAGTGACCAGTGACCAGCGAAATTGACCAGTGACCAGTGACCAGTGAACAGTGACAAGTGACCAGTGACAAGTGACCAACGAAAGTGACCAGTGAACAGTGACCAGTGACAAGTGACCAGTGACAAGTGACCAACGAAAGTGGCCAGTGAACAGTGACCAGGGACCAGTGACCAGTGACGAGTGACCAGTGACCAGCGAAAGTGAACAGTGAGCAGTGACCAGTGACCAGTGACCAGCGAAAGTGACCAGTGACCAGTGACCAGTGACCAGTGACCAGTGACCAGTGACCAGTGACCAGTGACAAGTGACCTGGGACCAGTGACCAGTGACCAGTGACCAGTGACCAGCGAAATTGACCAGTGACCAGTGACCAGTGACCAGTCACCAGTGACCAGCGACCAGTGACCAGAGACCAGTACCCAGTGACCAGTGAAAAGTGACCACTGACCAGCGAAAGTGACCAGTGAACAGTGACCAGTGACCAGTGACCAGTGACCTGTGACCAGTGACCAGTGTCCAGTGACCAGTGACCAGCGAAAGTGACCAGTGACGAGTGACCAGTGACAAGTGACCAGTGACCAGTGACCAGTGACCAGTGACCAGTGACTAGTGACCAGCAACCAGTGACCAGTGACCAGTGACCAGTGACCAGCAAAATTGACCAGCAAAATTGACCAGTGACAAGTGACCAGTGACCAGTGACCAGTGACCAGTGACCAGTGACCGGTGACCAGTGACCAGTGACCAGTGACCAGTGACCAGTGACCAGTGACCAGTGACCAGTGACAAGTGACCAGTGACCAGCTGCCAGTGACCAGTGACCAGTGACCAGTGACCAGTGACTAGCGAAAGTGACCAGTGACCAGTGACCAGTGACCAGTGACCAGTGACCAGTGACCAGTGACCAGTGACAAGTGACCAGTGACCAGCGACCAGTGACCAGTGACCAGTGACCAGTGACCAGCGAAAGTGACCAGTGACCAGTGACCAGTGACCAGTGACCAGTGACCAGTGACCAGTGACCAGTGACCAGTGACCAGCGAAAGTGACCAGTGACCAGGGACCAGTGACCAGTGACCAGCGAAATTGACCATTGACCAGTGACCAGTGACCAGTGACAAGTGACCAGTGACCAGTGACCAGTGACCAGTGACCAGTGACCAGTGACCAGTGACCAGTGACCAGTGACCAGCGAAAGTGACCAGTGACCAGTGACCAGTGACCAGTGACGAGCGAAAGTGACCAGTGACCAGTGACCAGTGACCAGCGAAATTGACCAGTGACCAGTGACCAGAGACCAGTGACTAGCCAAATTGACCAGTGACCAGTGACCAGTGACCAGCGAAAGTGACCAGTGACCACTGACCAGTCACCAGTGACCAGCGACCAGTGACCAGTGACCAGTGACCGGGGACCAGTGGCCAGCGAAAGTGACCAGCGACCAGTGACCAGTGACCAGTGACCAGTGACTAGCCAAATTGAGCAGTGAGCAGTGACCAGTGACCAGTGACCAGTGACCAGTGACCAGTGACCAGCGAAATTGACCAGCGACCATTGACCAGTGACCAGCGAAAGTGACCAGTGACGAGTGACCTGTGACAAGTGACCAGTGACCAGCGACCAGTGACCAGCGAAAGTGACCAGTGACCAGTGACCAGTGACCAGCGACCAGTGACCAGTGACCAGTGACCAGTGACCAGCAAAATTGACCAGCAAAATTGACCAGTGACCAGTGACCAGTGACCAGTGACCAGTGACCAGTGACAAGTGACCAGTGACCAGTGACCAGTGACCAGTGACCAGTGACCAGTGCCAACGACCAGTGACCAGCGAAAGTGACCAGGGACCAGTGACCAGTGACCAGCGAAATTGACCAGTGACCAGTGACCAGAGACCAGTGACTAGCCAAATTGACCAGTGACCAGTGACCAGTGGCCAGCGGTAGTGACCAGTGACCAGTGACCAGTCATCAGTGACCAGTGAACAGTGACCAGTGACCAGTGACCAGTGACCAGTGGCCAGCGAAATTGACCAGTGACCAGTGACCAGAGACCAGTGACTAGCCAAATTGACCAGTGACCAGTGACCAGTGGCCAGCGGTAGTGACCAGTGACCAGTGACCAGTCATCAGTGACCAGTGAACAGTGACCAGTGACCAGTGGCCAGTGACCAGTGACCAGTGACCAGTGACCAGCGAAAGTGACCAGTGACCAGTGACCAGTGACCAGTGACCAGTGACCAGTGACAAGTGACCTGGGACCAGTGAAAGTGACCAGTGACCAGTGAACAGTGACCAGCGAAATTGACCAGTTTCCAGTAACCAGTGATAAGTGACCAGTGACCAGTGACCAGCGAAAGTGACCAGTGAACAGTGACCAGGGACCAGTGACCAGTGACGAGTGACCAGTGACCAGCGAAAGTGAACAGTGAGCAGTGACCAGTGACCAGTGACCAGTGACCAGTGACCAGCGAAATTGACCAGTGACCAGTGACCAGTGAACAGTGACAAGTGACCAGTGACAAGTGAACAACGAAATTGACCAGTGAACAGTGATCAGCGAAATTGACCAGTGACCATTAACCAGTGACCAGCGAAAGTGACCAGTGACGAGTGACCAGTGACAAGTGACCAGTGACAAGTGACCAGTGACCACTGACAAGTGACCAGTGACCAGTGACCAGCGACCAGTGACCAGTGACCAGCAAAAATGACCAGTGACCAGTGACCAGTGACCAGTGACCAGTGACCAGTGACCAGCGAAAGTGACAAGTGACAAGTGACCTGGGACCAGTGACCAGTGACCAGTGACCAGTGACCAGTGATCAGCGAAATTGACCAGTGACCATTGACCAGTGACCAGTGACCAGTGACCAGTGACAAGTGACCAGTGACCAGTGACCAGCGACCAGTGACCAGTGACCATTGACCAGTGACCAGTGACCAGCAAAAATGACCAGTGACCAGTGACAAGTGACCAGTGACCAGCGAAAGTGACCAGTGACCAGTGACAAGTGACCTGGGACCAGTGACCAGTGACCAGTGACCAGCGACAGTGACCAGTGACCAGTGACCAGTGACCAGTGACAAGTGACCTGGGACCAGTGACCAGTGACCAGTGACCAGTGACCAGTGAGCAGTGACCAGTGACCAGTGACCAGCGAAAGTGACCAGTGACGAGTGACCAGTGACAAGTGAACAGTGACCAGTGACCAGTGACCAGTGACCAGTGACCAGTGACCAGTGACCAGTGACGAGTGACCAGAGATCAGCGAAAGTGAACAGTGACCAGTGACCAGTGACCAGTGACCAGTGACCAGCGAAAGTGACCAGTGACCAGTGACCAGTGACCAGTGACTAGTGACCAGCAACCAGTGACCAGTGACCAGTGACCAGTGACCAGCAAAATTGACCAGCAAAATTGACCAGTGCCCAGTGACCAGTGACCAATGACCAGTGACCAGTGACCAGTGACCAGTGACAAGTGACCAGTGACCAGTGACCAGTGCCAACGACCAGTGACCAGTGACAAGTGACCAGTGACCAGTGACCAGTGATCAGTGACCAGTGAACAGTGACCAGTGACCAGTGACCAGTGACCAGCGAAAATGACCAGTGACCAGTGACCAGTGACCAGCGAAATTGACCAGTGACCAGTGACCAGTGAACAGTGACAAGTGACCAGTGACAAGTGACCAACGAAAGTGACCAGTGAACAGTGACCAGTGACAAGTGACCAGTGACAAGTGACCAACGAAAGTGGCCAGTGAACAGTGACCAGGGACCAGTGACCAGTGACGAGTGACCAGTGACCAGCGAAAGTGAACAGTGAGCAGTGACCAGTGACCAGTGACCAGCGAAAGTGACCAGTGACCAGTGACCAGTGACCAGTGACCAGTGACCAGTGACCAGTGACCAGTGACAAGTGACCTGGGACCAGTGACCAGTGACCAGTGACCAGTGACCAGCGAAATTGACCAGTGACCAGTGACCAGTGACCAGTCACCAGTGACCAGCGACCAGTGACCAGAGACCAGTACCCAGTGACCAGTGACCAGTGACCACTGACCAGTGACCAGCGAAAGTGACCAGTGACCAGTGACCAGTGACCAGTGACCAGTGACCAGTGACCAGTGACCAGTGACAAGTGACCAGTGACCAGCGACCAGTGACCAGTGACCAGTGACCAGTGACCAGTGACCAGCGAAGGTGACCAGTGACCAGGGACCAGTGACCAGTGACCAGCGAAATTGACCAGTGACCAGTGACCAGTGACCAGTGACAAGTGACCAGTGACCAGTGACCAGTGACCAGTGACCAGTGACCAGTGACCAGCCAAAGTGACCAGTGACCAGTGACCAGTGACCAGTGACCAGCGAAAGTGACCAGTGACCAGTGACCAGTGACCAGCGAAATTGACCAGTGACCAGTGACCAGAGACCAGTGACTAGCCAAATTGACCAGTGACCAGTGACCAGTGGCCAGCGGTAGTGACCAGTGACCAGTGACCAGTCATCAGTGACCAGTGAACAGTGACCAGTGACCAGTGACCAGTGACCAGTGACCAGTGACCAGCGAAAGTGACCAGTGACCAGTGACCAGTGACCAGTGACCAGTGACCAGTGACAAGTGACCTGGGACCAGTGAAAGTGACCAGTGACCAGTGAACAGTGACCAGCGAAATTGACCAGTTTCCAGTAACCAGTGATAAGTGACCAGTGACCAGTGACCAGCGAAAGTGACCAGTGAACAGTGACCAGGGACCAGTGACCAGTGACGAGTGACCAGTGACCAGCGAAAGTGAACAGTGAGCAGTGACCAGTGACCAGTGACCAGTGACCAGTGACCAGCGAAATTGACCAGTGACCAGTGACCAGTGAACAGTGACAAGTGACCAGTGACAAGTGAACAACGAAATTGACCAGTGAACAGTGATCAGCGAAATTGACCAGTGACCATTAACCAGTGACCAGCGAAAGTGACCAGTGACGAGTGACCAGTGACAAGTGACCAGTGACAAGTGACCAGTGACCACTGACAAGTGACCAGTGACCAGTGACCAGCGACCAGTGACCAGTGACCAGCAAAAATGACCAGTGACCAGTGACCAGTGACCAGTGACCAGTGACCAGTGACCAGCGAAAGTGACAAGTGACAAGTGACCTGGGACCAGTGACCAGTGACCAGTGACCAGTGACCAGTGACCAGCGAAATTGACCAGTGACCATTGACCAGTGACCAGTGACCAGTGACCAGTGACAAGTGACCAGTGACCAGTGACCAGCGACCAGTGACCAGTGACCATTGACCAGTGACCAGTGACCAGCAAAAATGACCAGTGACCAGTGACAAGTGACCAGTGACCAGCGAAAGTGACCAGTGACCACTGACCAGTGACCAGTGACCAGTGACAAGTGACCTGGGACCAGTGACCAGTGACCAGTGACCAGCGACAGTGACCAGTGACCAGTGACCAGTGACCAGTGACAAGTGACCTGGGACCAGTGACCAGTGACCAGTGACCAGTGACCAGTGAGCAGTGACCAGTGACCAGTGACCAGCGAAAGTGACCAGTGACGAGTGACCAGTGACAAGTGACCAGTGACCAGTGACCAGTGACCAGTGACCAGTGACCAGTGACCAGTGACCAGTGACCAGTGACGAGTGACCAGTGATCAGCGAAAGTGAACAGTGACCAGTGACCAGTGACCAGTGACCAGTGACCAGCGAAAGTGACCAGTGACCAGTGACCAGTGACCAGTGACTAGTGACCAGCAACCAGTGACCAGTGACCAGTGACCAGTGACCAGCAAAATTGACCAGCAAAATTGACCAGTGCCCAGTGACCAGTGCCAACGACCAGTGACCAGTGACAAGTGACCAGTGACCAGTGACCAGTGATCAGTGACCAGTGAACAGTGACCAGTGACCAGTGACCAGTGACCAGCGAAAATGACCAGTGACCAGTGACCAGTGACCAGCGAAATTGACCAGTGACCAGTGACCAGTGAAGAGTGACAAGTGACCAGTGACAAGTGACCAACGAAAGTGACCAGTGAACAGTGACCAGTGACAAGTGTCCAGTGACAAGTGACCAACGAAAGTGGCCAGTGAACAGTGACCAGGGACCAGTGACCAGTGACGAGTGACCAGTGACCAGCGAAAGTGAACAGTGAGCAGTGACCAGTGACCAGTGACCAGCGAAAGTGACCAGTGACCAGTGACCAGTGACCAGTGACCAGTGACCAGTGACCAGTGACCAGTGACAAGTGACCTGGGACCAGTGACCAGTGACCAGTGACCAGTGACCAGTGACCAGCGAAATTGACCAGTGACCAGTGACCAGTGACCAGTCACCAGTGACCAGCGACCAGTGACCAGAGACCAGTACCCAGTGACCAGTGACCAGTGACCACTGACCAGCGAAAGTGACCAGTGAACAGTGACCAGTGACCAGTGACCAGTGACCTGTGACCAGTGACCAGTGACCAGTGTCCAGTGACCAGTGACCAGCGAAAGTGACCAGTGACGAGTGACCAGTGACAAGTGACCAGTGACCAGTGACCAGTGACCAGTGACCAGTGACTAGTGACCAGCAACCAGTGACCAGTGACCAGTGACCAGTGACCAGCAAAATTGACCAGCAAAATTGACCAGTGACCAGTGACCAGTGACAAGTGACCAGTGACCAGTGACCAGTGACCAGTGACCAGTGACCGGTGACCAGTGACCAGTGACCAGTGACCAGTGACCAGTGACCAGTGACCAGTGACCAGTGACCAGTGACCAGTGACCAGTGACAAGTGACCAGTGACCAGCTGCCAGTGACCAGTGACCAGTGACCAGTGACCAGTGACTAGCGAAAGTGACCAGTGACCAGTGACCAGTGACCAGTGACCAGTGACCAGTGACCAGTGACCAGTGACAAGTGACCAGTGACCAGCGACCAGTGACCAGTGACCAGTGACCAGTGACCAGCGAAAGTGACCAGTGACCAGTGACCAGTGACCAGTGACCAGTGACCAGTGACCAGTGACCAGTGACCAGTGACCAGCGAAAGTGACCAGTGACCAGGGACCAGTGACCAGTGACCAGCGAAATTGACCAGTGACCAGTGACCAGTGACCAGTGACAAGTGACCAGTGACCAGTGACCAGTGACCAGTGACCAGTGACCAGTGACCAGTGACCAGCGAAAGTGACCAGTGACCAGTGACCAGTGACCAGTGACCAGCGAAAGTGACCAGTGACCAGTGAACAGTGACCAGCGAAATTGACCAGTGACCAGTGACCAGAGACCAGTGACTAGCCAAATTGACCAGTGACCAGTGACCAGTGACCAGCGAAAGTGACCAGTGACCACTGACCAGTGACCAGTGACCAGCGACCAGTGACCAGTGACCAGTGACCAGCGAAAGTGACCAGTGACCAGTGACCAGTGACCAGTGACCAGCGAAATTGACCAGTGACCAGTGACCAGTGACCAGTCACCAGTGACCAGCGACCAGTGACCAGAGACCAGTACCCAGTGACCAGTGACCAGTGACCACTGACCAGTGACCAGCGAAAGTGACCAGTGACCAGTGACCAGTGACCAGTGACCAGTGACCAGTGACCAGTGACCAGTGACAAGTGACCAGTGACCAGCGACCAGTGACCAGTGACCAGTGACCAGTGACCAGTGACCAGCGAAGGTGACCAGTGACCAGGGACCAGTGACCAGTGACCAGCGAAATTGACCAGTGACCAGTGACCAGTGACCAGTGACAAGTGACCAGTGACCAGTGACCAGTGACCAGTGACCAGTGACCAGTGACCAGCCAAAGTGACCAGTGACCAGTGACCAGTGACCAGTGACCAGCGAAAGTGACCAGTGACCAGTGACCAGTGACCAGCGAAATTGACCAGTGACCAGTGACCAGAGACCAGTGACTAGCCAAATTGACCAGTGACCAGTGACCAGTGGCCAGCGGTAGTGACCAGTGACCAGTGACCAGTCATCAGTGACCAGTGAACAGTGACCAGTGACCAGTGACCAGTGACCAGTGACCAGTGACCAGCGAAAGTGACCAGTGACCAGTGACCAGTGACCAGTGACCAGTGACCAGTGACAAGTGACCTGGGACCAGTGAAAGTGACCAGTGACCAGTGAACAGTGACCAGCGAAATTGACCAGTTTCCAGTAACCAGTGATAAGTGACCAGTGACCAGTGACCAGCGAAAGTGACCAGTGAACAGTGACCAGGGACCAGTGACCAGTGACGAGTGACCAGTGACCAGCGAAAGTGAACAGTGAGCAGTGACCAGTGACCAGTGACCAGTGACCAGTGACCAGCGAAATTGACCAGTGACCAGTGACCAGTGAACAGTGACAAGTGACCAGTGACAAGTGAACAACGAAATTGACCAGTGAACAGTGATCAGCGAAATTGACCAGTGACCATTAACCAGTGACCAGCGAAAGTGACCAGTGACGAGTGACCAGTGACAAGTGACCAGTGACAAGTGACCAGTGACCACTGACAAGTGACCAGTGACCAGTGACCAGCGACCAGTGACCAGTGACCAGCAAAAATGACCAGTGACCAGTGACCAGTGACCAGTGACCAGTGACCAGTGACCAGCGAAAGTGACAAGTGACAAGTGACCTGGGACCAGTGACCAGTGACCAGTGACCAGTGACCAGTGACCAGCGAAATTGACCAGTGACCATTGACCAGTGACCAGTGACCAGTGACCAGTGACAAGTGACCAGTGACCAGTGACCAGCGACCAGTGACCAGTGACCATTGACCAGTGACCAGTGACCAGCAAAAATGACCAGTGACCAGTGACAAGTGACCAGTGACCAGCGAAAGTGACCAGTGACCACTGACCAGTGACCAGTGACCAGTGACAAGTGACCTGGGACCAGTGACCAGTGACCAGTGACCAGCGACAGTGACCAGTGACCAGTGACCAGTGACCAGTGACAAGTGACCTGGGACCAGTGACCAGTGACCAGTGACCAGTGACCAGTGAGCAGTGACCAGTGACCAGTGACCAGCGAAAGTGACCAGTGACGAGTGACCAGTGACAAGTGACCAGTGACCAGTGACCAGTGACCAGTGACCAGTGACCAGTGACCAGTGACCAGTGACCAGTGACGAGTGACCAGTGATCAGCGAAAGTGAACAGTGACCAGTGACCAGTGACCAGTGACCAGTGACCAGCGAAAGTGACCAGTGACCAGTGACCAGTGACCAGTGACTAGTGACCAGCAACCAGTGACCAGTGACCAGTGACCAGTGACCAGCAAAATTGACCAGCAAAATTGACCAGTGCCCAGTGACCAGTGCCAACGACCAGTGACCAGTGACAAGTGACCAGTGACCAGTGACCAGTGATCAGTGACCAGTGAACAGTGACCAGTGACCAGTGACCAGTGACCAGCGAAAATGACCAGTGACCAGTGACCAGTGACCAGCGAAATTGACCAGTGACCAGTGACCAGTGAACAGTGACAAGTGACCAGTGACAAGTGACCAACGAAAGTGACCAGTGAACAGTGACCAGTGACAAGTGTCCAGTGACAAGTGACCAACGAAAGTGGCCAGTGAACAGTGACCAGGGACCAGTGACCAGTGACGAGTGACCAGTGACCAGCGAAAGTGAACAGTGAGCAGTGACCAGTGACCAGTGACCAGCGAAAGTGACCAGTGACCAGTGACCAGTGACCAGTGACCAGTGACCAGTGACCAGTGACCAGTGACAAGTGACCTGGGACCAGTGACCAGTGACCAGTGACCAGTGACCAGCGAAATTGACCAGTGACCAGTGACCAGTGACCAGTCACCAGTGACCAGCGACCAGTGACCAGAGACCAGTACCCAGTGACCAGTGACCAGTGACCACTGACCAGCGAAAGTGACCAGTGAACAGTGACCAGTGACCAGTGACCAGTGACCTGTGACCAGTGACCAGTGACCAGTGTCCAGTGACCAGTGACCAGCGAAAGTGACCAGTGACGAGTGACCAGTGACAAGTGACCAGTGACCAGTGACCAGTGACCAGTGACCAGTGACTAGTGACCAGCAACCAGTGACCAGTGACCAGTGACCAGTGACCAGCAAAATTGACCAGCAAAATTGACCAGTGACCAGTGACCAGTGACAAGTGACCAGTGACCAGTGACCAGTGACCAGTGACCAGTGACCGGTGACCAGTGACCAGTGACCAGTGACCAGTGACCAGTGACCAGTGACCAGTGACCAGTGACCAGTGACCAGTGACCAGTGACAAGTGACCAGTGACCAGCTGCCAGTGACCAGTGACCAGTGACCAGTGACCAGTGACTAGCGAAAGTGACCAGTGACCAGTGACCAGTGACCAGTGACCAGTGACCAGTGACCAGTGACCAGTGACAAGTGACCAGTGACCAGCGACCAGTGACCAGTGACCAGTGACCAGTGACCAGCGAAAGTGACCAGTGACCAGTGACCAGTGACCAGTGACCAGTGACCAGTGACCAGTGACCAGTGACCAGTGACCAGCGAAAGTGACCAGTGACCAGGGACCAGTGACCAGTGACCAGCGAAATTGACCAGTGACCAGTGACCAGTGACCAGTGACAAGTGACCAGTGACCAGTGACCAGTGACCAGTGACCAGTGACCAGTGACCAGTGACCAGTGACCAGCGAAAGTGACCAGTGACCAGTGACCAGTGACCAGTGACCAGCGAAAGTGACCAGTGACCAGTGACCAGTGACCAGCGAAATTGACCAGTGACCAGTGACCAGAGACCAGTGACTAGCCAAATTGACCAGTGACCAGTGACCAGTGGCCAGCGGTAGTGACCAGTGACCAGTGACCAGTCATCAGTGACCAGTGAACAGAGACCAGTGACCAGTGACCAGTGACCAGTGACCAGCGAAAGTGACCAGTGACCAGTGACCAGTGACCAGTGACCAGTGACCAGTGACCAGTGACCAGTGACCAGTGACAAGTGACCAGTGACCAGCGACCAGTGACCAGTGACCAGTGACCAGTGACCAGTGACCAGCGAAGGTGACCAGTGACCAGGGACCAGTGACCAGTGACCAGCGAAATTGACCAGTGACCAGTGACCAGTGACCAGTGACAAGTGACCAGTGACCAGTGACCAGTGACCAGTGACCAGTGACCAGTGACCAGTGACCAGCCAAAGTGACCAGTGACCAGTGACCAGTGACCAGTGACCAGCGAAAGTGACCAGTGACCAGTGACCAGTGACCAGCGAAATTGACCAGTGACCAGTGACCAGAGACCAGTGACTAGCCAAATTGACCAGTGACCAGTGACCAGTGGCCAGCGGTAGTGACCAGTGACCAGTGACCAGTCATCAGTGACCAGTGAACAGTGACCAGTGACCAGTGACCAGTGACCAGTGACCAGTGACCAGCGAAAGTGACCAGTGACCAGTGACCAGTGACCAGTGACCAGTGACCAGTGACCAGTGACAAGTGACCTGGGACCAGTGAAAGTGACCAGTGACCAGTGAACAGTGACCAGCGAAATTGACCAGTTTCCAGTAACCAGTGATAAGTGACCAGTGACCAGTGACCAGCGAAAGTGACCAGTGAACAGTGACCAGGGACCAGTGACCAGTGACGAGTGACCAGTGACCAGCGAAAGTGAACAGTGAGCAGTGACCAGTGACCAGTGACCAGTGACCAGTGACCAGCGAAATTGACCAGTGACCAGTGACCAGTGAACAGTGACAAGTGACCAGTGACAAGTGAACAACGAAAGTGGCCAGTGAACAGTGACCAGGGACCAGTGACCAGTGACGAGTGACCAGTGACCAGCGAAAGTGAACAGTGAGCAGTGACCAGTGACCAGTGACCAGTGACCAGTGACCAGCGAAAGTGACCAGTGACCAGTGACCAGTGACCAGTGACCAGTGACCAGTGACAAGTGACCTGGGACCAGTGACCAGTGACCAGTGACCAGTGACCAGTGACCAGTGACCAGTGACCAGTGACCAGCGAAAGTGACCAGTGACGAGTGACCAGTGACAAGTGACCAGTGACCAGTGACCAGTGACCAGTGACCAGTGTCCAGTGACCAGTGACGAGTGACCAGTGATCGGCGAAAGTGAACAGTGACCAGTGACCAGTGACCAGTGACCAGTGACCAGTGACCAGTGACCAGTGACAAGTGACCTGGGACCAGTGACCAGTGACCAGTGACCAGCGAAAGTGACCAGTGACCAGTGACCAGTGACCAGTGACCAGTGACCAGTGACCAGTGACCAGCGAAATTGACCAGTGACCATTGACCAGTGACCAGTGACCAGTGACCAGTGACAAGTGACCAGTGACCAGTGACCAGCGACCAGTGACCAGTGACCAGCAAAAATGACCAGTGACCAGTGACCAGTGACCAGTGACCAGTGACCAGTGACCAGCGAAAGTGACAAGTGACAAGTGACCTGGGACCAGTGACCAGTGACCAGTGACCAGTGACCAGTGACCAGCGAAATTGACCAGTGACCATTGACCAGTGACCAGTGACCAGTGACCAGTGACAAGTGACCAGTGACCAGTGACCAGCGACCAGTGACCAGTGACCATTGACCAGTGACCAGTGACCAGCAAAAATGACCAGTGACCAGTGACAAGTGACCAGTGACCAGCGAAAGTGACCAGTGACCAGTGACCAGTGACCAGTGACGAGTGACCAGTGACCAGCGAAAGTGAACAGTGAGCAGTGACCAGTGACCAGTGACCAGTGACCAGTGACCAGCGAAAGTGACCAGTGACCAGTGACCAGTGACCAGTGACCAGTGACCAGTGACCAGTGACCAGTGACCAGTGACAAGTGACCTGGGACCAGTGACCAGTGACCAGTGACCAGTGACCAGCGAAATTGACCAGTGACCAGTGACCAGTGACCAGTCACCAGTGACCAGCGACCAGTGACCAGAGACCAGTACCCAGTGACCAGTGACCAGTGACCAGCGAAATTGACCAGTGACCAGTGACCAGAGACCAGTACCCAGTGACCAGTGACCAGTGACCACTGACCAGCGAAAGTGACCAGTGAACAGTGACCAGTGACCAGTGACCAGTGACCTGAGACCAGTGACCAGTGACCAGTGACCAGTGACCAGTGACCAGCGAAAGTGACCAGTGACGAGTGACCAGTGACAAGTGACCAGTGACCAGTGACCAGTGACCAGTGACTAGTGACCAGCAACCAGTGACCAGTGACCAGTGACCAGTGACCAGCAAAATTGACCAGCAAAATTGACCAGTGACCAGTGACCAGTGACAAGTGACCAGAGACCAGTGACCAGTGACCAGTGACCAGTGACCAGTGACCAGTGACCAGTGACCAGTGACCAGTGACCAGTGACAAGTGACCAGTGACCAGCTGCCAGTGACCAGTGACCAGTGACCAGTGACCAGAGACTAGCGAAAGTGACCAGTGACCAGTGACCAGTGACCAGTGACCAGTGACCAGTGACCAGTGACCAGTGACAAGTGACCAGTGACCAGCGACCAGTGACCAGTGACCAGTGACCAGTGACCAGCGAAAGTGACCAGTGACCAGTGACCAGTGACCAGTGACCAGTGACCAGTGACCAGTGACCAGTGACCAGTGACCAGCGAAAGTGACCAGTGACCAGGGACCAGTGACCAGTGACCAGCGAAATTGACCAGTGACCAGTGACCAGTGACCAGTGACAAGTGACCAGTGACCAGTGACCAGTGACCAGTGACCAGTGACCAGTGACCAGTGACCAGTGACCAGCGAAAGTGACCAGTGACCAGTGACCAGTGACCAGTGACCAGCGAAAGTGACCAGTGACCAGGGACCAGTGACCAGTGACCAGCGAAATTGACCAGTGACCAGTGACCAGTGACCAGTGACAAGTGACCAGTGACCAGTGACCAGTGACCAGTGACCAGTGACCAGTGACCAGTGACCAGTGACCAGTGACAAGTGACCTGGGACCAGTGACCAGTGACCAGTGACCAGCGAAAGTGACCAGTGATCAGCGACCAGTGACCAGTGACCAGTGACCAGTGACCAGTGACCAGCAAAATTGACCAGCAAAATTGACCAGTGACCAGTGACCAGTGACCAGTGACAAGTGACCAGTGACCAGTGACCAGTGACCAGTGACCAGTGACCAGTGCCAACGACCAGTGACCAGTGACCATTGACCAGTGACCAGCGAAAGTGACCAGGGACCAGTGACCAGTGACCAGTGACCAGTGACCAGTGACCAGTGACAAGTGACCAGTGACCAGTGACCAGCGACCAGTGACAAGTGACCACTGACCAGTGACCAGTGATCAGTGACCAGTGAACAGTGACCAGTGACCAGTGACCAGTGACCAGCGAAAATGACCAGTGACCAGTGACCAGTGACCAGCGAAATTGACCAGTGACCAGTGACCAGTGAACAGTGACAAGTGACCAGTGACAAGTGACCAACGAAAGTGACCAGTGAACAGTGACCAGGGACCAGTGACCAGTGACGAGTGACCAGTGACCAGCGAAAGTGAACAGTGACCAGTGACCAGTGACCAGTGACCAGTGACCAGTGACCAGCGAAAGTGACCAGTGACCAGTGACCAGTGACCAGTGACCAGTGACCAGTGACCAGTGACAAGTGACCTGGGACCAGTGACCAGTGACCAGTGACCAGTGACCAGCGAAATTGACCAGTGACCAGTGACCAGTGACCAGTCACCAGTGACCAGCGACCAGTGACCAGAGACCAGTAACCAGTGACAAGTGACCAGTGACCACTGACCAGCGAAAGTGAGCAGTGAACAGTGACCAGTGACCAGTGACCAGTGACCTGTGACCAGTGACCAGTGACCAGTGACCAGCGAAAGTGACCAGTGACGAGTGACCAGTGACAAGTGACCAGTGACCAGTGACCAGTGACCAGTGACCAGTGACCAGTGACCAGTGACCAGCGAAAGTGACCAGTGACCAGTGACCAGTGACCAGTGACCAGTGACAAGTGACCTGGGACCAGTGACCAGTGACCAGTGACCAGCGAAAGTGACCAGTGATCAGCGACCAGTGACCAGTGACCAGTGACCAGTGACCAGTGACCAGCAAAATTGACCAGCAAAATTGACCAGTGACCAGTGACCAGTGACCAGTGACAAGTGACCAGTGACCAGTGACCAGTGACCAGTGACCAGTGACCAGTGCCAACGACCAGTGACCAGTGACCATTGACCAGTGACCAGCGAAAGTGACCAGGGACCAGTGACCAGTGACCAGTGACCAGTGACCAGTGACCAGTGACAAGTGACCAGTGACCAGTGACCAGCGACCAGTGACAAGTGACCACTGACCAGTGACCAGTGATCAGTGACCAGTGAACAGTGACCAGTGACCAGTGACCAGTGACCAGCGAAAATGACCAGTGACCAGTGACCAGTGACCAGCGAAATTGACCAGTGACCAGTGACCAGTGAACAGTGACAAGTGACCAGTGACAAGTGACCAACGAAAGTGACCAGTGAACAGTGACCAGGGACCAGTGACCAGTGACGAGTGACCAGTGACCAGCGAAAGTGAACAGTGAGCAGTGACCAGTGACCAGTGACCAGTGACCAGTGACCAGCGAATGTGACCAGTGACCAGTGACCAGTGACCAGTGACCAGTGACCAGTGACCAGTGACAAGTGACCTGGGACCAGTGACCAGTGACCAGTGACCAGTGACCAGCGAAATTGACCAGTGACCAGTGACCAGTGACCAGTCACCAGTGACCAGCGACCAGTGACCAGAGACCAGTAACCAGTGACAAGTGACCAGTGACCACTGACCAGCGAAAGTGAGCAGTGAACAGTGACCAGTGACCAGTGACCAGTGACCTGTGACCAGTGACCAGTGACCAGTGACCAGCGAAAGTGACCAGTGACGAGTGACCAGTGACAAGTGACCAGTGACCAGTGACCAGTGACCAGTGACCAGTGACCAGTGACCAGTGACCAGTGACCAGTGCCAACGACCAATGACCAGTGACCATTGACCAGTGACCAGCGAAAGTGACCAGGGACCAGTGACCAGTGACCAGTGACCAGTGACCAGTGACCAGTGACCAGTGACCAGTGACCAGTGACCAGTGACAAGTGACCAGTGACCAGTGACCAGTGATCAGTGACCAGTGAACAGTGAACAGTGACCAGTGACCAGTGACCAGTGACCAGCGAAAATGACCAGTGACCAGTGACCAGTGACCAGCGAAATTGACCAGTGAACAGTGACCAGTGAACAGTGACAAGTGACCAGTGACAAGTGACCAACGAAAGTGACCAGTGAACAGTGACCAGGGACCAGTGACCAGTGACGAGTGACCAGTGACCAGCGAAAGTGAACAGTGAGCAGTGACCAGTGACCAGTGACCAGTGACCAGTGACCAGTGACCAGTGACCAGTGACCAGTGACCAGTGAGCAGTGACCAGCGAAATTGACCGGTTTCCAGTGACCAGTGACAAGTGACCAGTGACCAGTGACCAGCGAAAGTGACCAGTGACGAGTGACCAGTGACAAGTGACCAGTGACAAGTGACCAGTGACCACTGACCAGTGACCAGTAACCAGCGACCAGTGCCAACGACCAGTGACCAGTGACCATTGACCAGTGACCAGCGAAAGTGACCAGGGACCAGTGACCAGTGACCAGTGACCAGTGACAAGTGACCAGTGACCAGTGACCAGTGACCAGTGACCAGTGACCAGTGACCAGTGACAAGTGACCAGTGACCAGTGACCAGTGATCAGTGACCAGTGAACAGTGACCAGTGACCAGTGACCAGTGACCAGCGAAAATGACCAGTGACCAGTGACCAGTGACCAGCGAAATTGACCAGTGATCAGTGACCAGTGAACAGTGACAAGTGACCAGTGACAAGTGACCAACGAAAGTGACCAGTGAACAGTGACCAGGGACCAGTGACCAGTGACGAGTGACCAGTGACCAGCGAAAGTGAACAGTGAGCAGTGACCAGTGACCAGTGACCAGTGACCAGTGACCAGTGACCAGTGACCAGTGACCAGTGACCAGTGACCAGTGACCAGTGACCAGCGAAATTGACCGGTTTCCAGTGACCAGTGACAAGTGACCAGTGACCAGTGACCAGCGAAAGTGACCAGTGACGAGTGACCAGTGACAAGTGACCAGTGACCAGTGACCAGTGACCAGTGACCAGTGACCAGTGACAAGTGACCAGTGACCAGCGACCAGTGACCAGTGACCAGTGACCAGTGACCAGCGAAAGTGACCAGTGACCAGTGACCAGTGACCAGTGACCAGTGACCAGTGACCAGTGACCAGTGACCAGTGACCAGCGAAAGTGACCAGTGACCAGGGACCAGTGACCAGTGACCAGCGAAATTGACCAGTGACCAGTGACCAGTGACCAGTGACAAGTGACCAGTGACCAGTGACCAGTGACCAGTGACCAGTGACCAGTGACCAGTGACCAGTGACCAGCGAAAGTGACCAGTGACCAGTGACCAGTGACCAGTGACCAGCGAAAGTGACCAGTGACCAGGGACCAGTGACCAGTGACCAGCGAAATTGACCAGTGACCAGTGACCAGTGACCAGTGACAAGTGACCAGTGACCAGTGACCAGTGACCAGTGACCAGTGACCAGTGACCAGTGACCAGTGACCAGTGACAAGTGACCTGGGACCAGTGACCAGTGACCAGTGACCAGCGAAAGTGACCAGTGATCAGCGACCAGTGACCAGTGACCAGTGACCAGTGACCAGTGACCAGCAAAATTGACCAGCAAAATTGACCAGTGACCAGTGACCAGTGACCAGTGACAAGTGACCAGTGACCAGTGACCAGTGACCAGTGACCAGTGACCAGTGCCAACGACCAGTGACCAGTGACCATTGACCAGTGACCAGCGAAAGTGACCAGGGACCAGTGACCAGTGACCAGTGACCAGTGACCAGTGACCAGTGACAAGTGACCAGTGACCAGTGACCAGCGACCAGTGACAAGTGACCACTGACCAGTGACCAGTGATCAGTGACCAGTGAACAGTGACCAGTGACCAGTGACCAGTGACCAGCGAAAATGACCAGTGACCAGTGACCAGTGACCAGCGAAATTGACCAGTGACCAGTGACCAGTGAACAGTGACAAGTGACCAGTGACAAGTGACCAACGAAAGTGACCAGTGAACAGTGACCAGGGACCAGTGACCAGTGACGAGTGACCAGTGACCAGCGAAAGTGAACAGTGAGCAGTGACCAGTGACCAGTGACCAGTGACCAGTGACCAGCGAAAGTGACCAGTGACCAGTGACCAGTGACCAGTGACCAGTGACCAGTGACCAGTGACAAGTGACCTGGGACCAGTGACCAGTGACCAGTGACCAGTGACCAGCGAAATTGACCAGTGACCAGTGACCAGTGACCAGTCACCAGTGACCAGCGACCAGTGACCAGAGACCAGTAACCAGTGACAAGTGACCAGTGACCACTGACCAGCGAAAGTGAGCAGTGAACAGTGACCAGTGACCAGTGACCAGTGACCTGTGACCAGTGACCAGTGACCAGTGACCAGCGAAAGTGACCAGTGACGAGTGACCAGTGACAAGTGACCAGTGACCAGTGACCAGTGACCAGTGACCAGTGACCAGTGACCAGTGACCAGCGAAAGTGACCAGTGACCAGTGACCAGTGACCAGTGACCAGTGACAAGTGACCTGGGACCAGTGACCAGTGACCAGTGACCAGCGAAAGTGACCAGTGATCAGCGACCAGTGACCAGTGACCAGTGACCAGTGACCAGTGACCAGCAAAATTGACCAGCAAAATTGACCAGTGACCAGTGACCAGTGACCAGTGACAAGTGACCAGTGACCAGTGACCAGTGACCAGTGACCAGTGACCAGTGCCAACGACCAGTGACCAGTGACCATTGACCAGTGACCAGCGAAAGTGACCAGGGACCAGTGACCAGTGACCAGTGACCAGTGACCAGTGACCAGTGACAAGTGACCAGTGACCAGTGACCAGCGACCAGTGACAAGTGACCACTGACCAGTGACCAGTGATCAGTGACCAGTGAACAGTGACCAGTGACCAGTGACCAGTGACCAGCGAAAATGACCAGTGACCAGTGACCAGTGACCAGCGAAATTGACCAGTGACCAGTGACCAGTGAACAGTGACAAGTGACCAGTGACAAGTGACCAACGAAAGTGACCAGTGAACAGTGACCAGGGACCAGTGACCAGTGACGAGTGACCAGTGACCAGCGAAAGTGAACAGTGAGCAGTGACCAGTGACCAGTGACCAGTGACCAGTGACCAGCGAATGTGACCAGTGACCAGTGACCAGTGACCAGTGACCAGTGACCAGTGACCAGTGACAAGTGACCTGGGACCAGTGACCAGTGACCAGTGACCAGTGACCAGCGAAATTGACCAGTGACCAGTGACCAGTGACCAGTCACCAGTGACCAGCGACCAGTGACCAGAGACCAGTAACCAGTGACAAGTGACCAGTGACCACTGACCAGCGAAAGTGAGCAGTGAACAGTGACCAGTGACCAGTGACCAGTGACCTGTGACCAGTGACCAGTGACCAGTGACCAGCGAAAGTGACCAGTGACGAGTGACCAGTGACAAGTGACCAGTGACCAGTGACCAGTGACCAGTGACCAGTGACCAGTGACCAGTGACCAGTGACCAGTGCCAACGACCAATGACCAGTGACCATTGACCAGTGACCAGCGAAAGTGACCAGGGACCAGTGACCAGTGACCAGTGACCAGTGACCAGTGACCAGTGACCAGTGACCAGTGACCAGTGACCAGTGACAAGTGACCAGTGACCAGTGACCAGTGATCAGTGACCAGTGAACAGTGAACAGTGACCAGTGACCAGTGACCAGTGACCAGCGAAAATGACCAGTGACCAGTGACCAGTGACCAGCGAAATTGACCAGTGAACAGTGACCAGTGAACAGTGACAAGTGACCAGTGACAAGTGACCAACGAAAGTGACCAGTGAACAGTGACCAGGGACCAGTGACCAGTGACGAGTGACCAGTGACCAGCGAAAGTGAACAGTGAGCAGTGACCAGTGACCAGTGACCAGTGACCAGTGACCAGTGACCAGTGACCAGTGACCAGTGACCAGTGAGCAGTGACCAGCGAAATTGACCGGTTTCCAGTGACCAGTGACAAGTGACCAGTGACCAGTGACCAGCGAAAGTGACCAGTGACGAGTGACCAGTGACAAGTGACCAGTGACAAGTGACCAGTGACCACTGACCAGTGACCAGTAACCAGCGACCAGTGCCAACGACCAGTGACCAGTGACCATTGACCAGTGACCAGCGAAAGTGACCAGGGACCAGTGACCAGTGACCAGTGACCAGTGACAAGTGACCAGTGACCAGTGACCAGTGACCAGTGACCAGTGACCAGTGACCAGTGACAAGTGACCAGTGACCAGTGACCAGTGATCAGTGACCAGTGAACAGTGACCAGTGACCAGTGACCAGTGACCAGCGAAAATGACCAGTGACCAGTGACCAGTGACCAGCGAAATTGACCAGTGATCAGTGACCAGTGAACAGTGACAAGTGACCAGTGACAAGTGACCAACGAAAGTGACCAGTGAACAGTGACCAGGGACCAGTGACCAGTGACGAGTGACCAGTGACCAGCGAAAGTGAACAGTGAGCAGTGACCAGTGACCAGTGACCAGTGACCAGTGACCAGTGACCAGTGACCAGTGACCAGTGACCAGTGACCAGTGACCAGTGACCAGCGAAATTGACCGGTTTCCAGTGACCAGTGACAAGTGACCAGTGACCAGTGACCAGCGAAAGTGACCAGTGACGAGTGACCAGTGACAAGTGACCAGTGACAAGTGACCAGTGACCACTGACCAGTGACCAGTGACCAGCGACCAGTGACCAGTGACCAGTGACCAGGGACCAGTGACCAGCGAAAGTGACCAGTGACCAGTGACCAGTGACCAGTGAACAGCGAAAGTGACCAGTGACCAGTGACCAGTGACCAGTGACCAGTGACCAGTGACCAGTGACGAGCGAAATGGACCAGTGACCAGTGTCCAGTGACCAGTGACCAGTGATAAGTGACCAGTGACCAGTGACCAGTGACCATTGACCAGTGACCAGTGACCAGTGACCAGCGAATGTGACCAGGGACAAGCGACCAGTGACCAGTGACCAGTGACCAGTGACCAGTGACCAGTGACCAGTGACCAGTGACCAGTGACCAGTGACCAGTGACCAGTGACCAGTGACCAGTGACCAGTGACCAGCGACCAGTGACCAGTGACCAGCGACCAGTGACCAGTGACCAGTGACCAGTGACCAGTGACCACTGACCAGCGAAAGTGACCAGTGACCAGGGACCAGTGACCAGCAAAATTGACCAGTGACCAGTGACCAGTGACCAGTGACCAGTGACCAATGACCAGTGACCGGTGACCAGTGACCAGTGACCAGTGACCAGTGACCAGTGACCAGTGACCAGTGACCAGTGACCAGTGACCAGTGACCAGCGAAAGTGACCAGTGACCAGTGACAAGTGACCAGTGACCAGTGACAAGTGACCAGTGACCAGCGACCAGTGACCAGTGACCAGTGACCAGTGACCAGTGACCAGCGAAAGTGACCAGTGACCAAGGACCAGTGACCAGTGACCAGCGAAATTGACCAGTGACCAGTGACCAGTGACCAGTGACAAGTGACCAGTGACCAGTGACCAGTGACCAGTGACCAGTGACCAGTGCCAACGACCAGTGACCAGTGACCATTGACCAGTGACCAGCGAAAGTGACCAGGGACCAGTGACCAGTGACCAGTGACCAGTGACCAGTGACCAGTGACCAGTGACCAGTGACCAGTGACCAGTGACCTGTGACCAGTGACCAGTGACCAGTGACCAGTGACCAGTGACAAGTGACCAGTGACCAGTGACCAGTGATCAGTGACCAGTGAACAGTGACCAGTGACCAGTGACCAGTGACCAGCGAAAATGACCAGTGACCAGTGACCAGTGACCAGCGAAATTGACCAGTGACCAGTGACCAGTGAACAGTGACAAGTGACCAGTGACAAGTGACCAACGAAAGTGACCAGTGAACAGTGACCAGGGACCAGTGACCAGTGACGAGTGACCAGTGACCAGCGAAAGTGAACAGTGAGCAGTGACCAGTGACCAGTGACCAGTGACCAGTGACCAGCGAAAGTGACCAGTGACCAGTGACCAGTGACCAGTGACCAGTGACCAGTGACAAGTGACCTGGGACCAGTGACCAGTGACCAGTGACCAGTGACCAGCGAAATTGACCAGTGACCAGTGACCAGTGACCAGTCACCAGTGACCAGCGACCAGTGACCAGAGACCAGTAACCAGTGACCAGTGACCAGTGACCACTGACCAGCGAAAGTGACCAGTGAACAGTGACCAGTGACCAGTGACCAGTGACCTGTGACCAGTGACCAGTGACCAGTGACCAGTGACCAGTGACCAGCGAAAGTGACCAGTGACGAGTGACCAGTGACAAGTGACCAGTGACCAGTGACCAGTGACCAGTGACTAGTAACCAGCAACCAGTGACCAGTGACCAGTGACCAGTGACCAGCAAAATTGACCAGTGACCAGTGACCAGTGACCAATGACCAGTGACCAGTGACCAGTGACCAGTGACAAGTGACCAGTGACCAGTGACCAGTGCCAACGACCAGTGACCAGTGACAAGTGACCAGTGACCAGTGACCAGTGATCAGTGACCAGTGAACAGTGACCAGTGACCAGTGACCAGTGACCAGCGAAAATGACCAGTGACCAGTGACCAGTGACCAGCGAAATTGACCAGTGACCAGTGACCAGTGAACAGTGACAAGTGACCAGTGACAAGTGACCAACGGAAGTGACCAGTGAACAGTGACCAGGGACCAGTGACCAGTGACGAGTGACCAGTGACCAGCGAAAGTGAACAGAGAGCAGTGACCAGTGACCAGTGACCAGTGACCAGTGACCAGCGAAAGTGACCAGTGACCAGTGACCAGTGACCAGTGACCAGTGACCAGTGACCAGTGACAAGTGACCTGGGACCAGTGACCAGTGACCAGTGACCAGTGACCAGCGAAATTGACCAGTGACCAGTGACCAGTGACCAGTAACCAGTGACCAGTGACCAGTGACCAGAGACCAGTAACCAGTGACCAGTGACCAGTGACCACTGACCAGCGAAAGTGACCTGTGACCAGTGACCAGTGACCAGTGACCAGTGACCAGTGACCAGTGACCAGCGAAAGTGACCAGTGACGAGTGACCAGTGACAAGTGACCAGTGACCAGTGACCAGTGCCAACGACCAGTGACCAGTGACAAGTGACCAGTGACCAGTGACCAGTGATCAGTGACCAGTGAACAGTGACCAGTGACCAGTGACCAGTGACCAGCGAAAATGACCAGTGACCAGTGACCAGTGACCAGCGAAATTGACCAGTGACCAGTGACCAGTGAACAGTGACAAGTGACCAGTGACAAGTGACCAACGGAAGTGACCAGTGAACAGTGACCAGGGACCAGTGACCAGTGACGAGTGACCAGTGACCAGCGAAAGTGAACAGTGAGCAGTGACCAGTGACCAGTGACCAGCGAAAGTGACCAGTGACCAGTGACCAGTGACCAGTGACCAGTGACCAGTGACAAGTGACCTGGGACCAGTGACCAGTGACCAGTGACCAGTGACCAGCGAAATTGACCAGTGACCAGTGACCAGTGACCAGTAACCAGTGACCAGTGACCAGTGACCAGAGACCAGTAACCAGTGACCAGTGACCAGTGACCACTGACCAGCGAAAGTGACCTGTGACCAGTGACCAGTGACCAGTGACCAGTGACCAGTGACCAGTGACCAGCGAAAGTGACCAGTGACGTGTGACCAGTGACAAGTGACCAGTGACCAGTGACCAGTGACCAGCGAAAATGACCAGTGACCAGTGACCAGTGACCAGCGAAATTGACCAGTGACCAGTGACCAGTGAACAGTGACAAGTGACCAGTGACAAGTGACCAACGAATGTGACCAGTGAACAGTGACCAGGGACCAGTGACCAGTGACGAGTGACCAGTGACCAGCGAAAGTGAACAGTGAGCAGTGACCAGTGACCAGTGTCCAGTGACCAGTGACCAGTGATAAGTGACCAGTGACCAGTGACCAGTGACCATTGACCAGTGACCAGTGACCAGTGACCAGCGAAAGTGACCAGGGACAAGCGACCAGTGACCAGTGACCAGTGACCAGTGACCAGTGACCAGTGACCAGTGACCAGTGACCAGTGACCAGTGACCAGTGACCAGTGACCAGCGACCAGTGAACAGTGACCAGCGACCAGTGACCAGTGACCAGTGACCAGTGACCAGTGACCACTGACCAGCGAAAGTGACCAGTGACCAGGGACCAGTGACCAGTGACCAGCAAAATTGACCAGTGACCAGTGACCAGTGAACAGTGACAAGTGACCAGTGACAAGTGACCAACGGAAGTGACCAGTGAACAGTGACCAGGGACCAGTGACCAGTGACGAGTGACCAGTGACCAGCGAAAGTGAACAGAGAGCAGTGACCAGTGACCAGTGACCAGTGACCAGTGACCAGCGAAAGTGACCAGTGACCAGTGACCAGTGACCAGTGACCAGTGACCAGTGACAAGTGACCTGGGACCAGTGACCAGTGACCAGTGACCAGTGACCAGCGAAATTGACCAGTGACCAGTGACCAGTGACCAGTAACCAGTGACCAGTGACCAGTGACCAGAGACCAGTAACCAGTGACCAGTGACCAGTGACCACTGACCAGCGAAAGTGACCTGTGACCAGTGACCAGTGACCAGTGACCAGTGACCAGTGACCAGTGACCAGCGAAAGTGACCAGTGACGAGTGACCAGTGACAAGTGACCAGTGACCAGTGACCAGTGACCAGCGAAAATGACCAGTGACCAGTGACCAGTGACCAGCGAAATTGACCAGTGACCAGTGACCAGTGAACAGTGACAAGTGACCAGTGACAAGTGACCAACGAATGTGACCAGTGAACAGTGACCAGGGACCAGTGACCAGTGACGAGTGACCAGTGACCAGCGAAAGTGAACAGTGAGCAGTGACCAGTGACCAGTGACCAGTGACCAGTGACCAGCGAAAGTGACCAGTGACCAGTGACCAGTGACCAGTGACCAGTGACCAGTGACCAGTGACAAGTGACCTGGGACCAGTGACCAGTGACCAGTGACCAGTGACCAGCGAAATTGACCAGTGACCAGTGACCAGTGACCAGTCACCAGTGACCAGCGACCAGTGACCAGAGACCAGTAACCAGTGACCAGTGACCAGTGACCACTGACCAGCGAAAGTGTGCAGTGAACAGTGACCAGTGACCAGTGACCAGTGACCTGTGACCAGTGACCAGTGACCAGTGACCAGTGATCAGTGACCAGCGAAAGTGACCAGTGACGAGTGACCAGTGACAAGTGACCAGTGACCAGTGACCAGTGAGCAGTGACCAGTGACCAGTGACCAGTGACCAGTGACCAGTGACCAGTGACCAGTGCCAACGACCAATGACCAGTGACCATTGACCAGTGACCAGCGAAAGTGACCAGGGACCAGTGACCAGTGACCAGTGACCAGTGACCAGTGACCAGTGACCAGTGACCAGTGACCAGTGACCAGTGACAAGTGACCAGTGACCAGTGACCAGTGATCAGTGACCAGTGAACAGTGACCAGTGACCAGTGACCAGTGACCAGCGAAAATGACCAGTGACTAGTGACCAGTGACCAGCGAAATTGACCAGTGACCAGTGACCAGTGAACAGTGACAAGTGACCAGTGACAAGTGACCAACGAAAGTGACCAGTGAACAGTGACCAGGGACCAGTGACCAGTGACGAGTGACCAGTGACCAGCGAAAGTGAACAGTGAGCAGTGACCAGTGACCAGTGACCAGTGACCAGTGACCAGTGACCAGTGACCAGTGACCAGTGAGCAGTGACCAGCGAAATTGACCGGTTTCCAGTGACCAGTGACAAGTGACCAGTCACCAGTGACCAGCGAAAGTGACCAGTGACGAGTGACCAGTGACAAGTGACCAGTGACAAGTGACCAGTGACCACTGACCAGTGACCAGTAACCAGCGACCAGTGCCAACGACCAGTGACCAGTGACCAGTGACCAGTGACCAGCGAAAGTGACCAGTGACCAGTGACCAGTGACCAGTGACCAGTGACCAGTGACAAGTGACCTGGGACCAGTGACCAGTGACCAGTGACCAGTGACCAGCGAAATTGACCAGTGACCAGTGACCAGTGACCAGTCACCAGTGACCAGCGACCAGTGACCAGTGACCAGAGACCAGTAACCAGTGACCAGTGACCAGTGACCACTGACCAGCGAAAGTGACCAGTGAACAGTGACCAGTGACCAGTGACCAGTGACCTGTGACCAGTGACCAGTGACCAGTGACCAGTGACCAGTGACCAGTGACCAGTGACCAGTGACCAGTGACCAGTGACAAGTGACCTGGGACCAGTGACCAGTGACCAGTGACCAGTGACCAGCGAAATTGACCAGTGACCAGTGACCAGCGAAAGTGACCAGTGACCAGTGACCAGTGACCAGTGACCAGTGACCAGTGACAAGTGACCTGGGACCAGTGACCAGTGACCAGTGACCAGTGACCAGCGAAATTGACCAGTGACCAGTGACCAGTGACCAGTGACTAGTAACCAGCAACCAGTGACCAGTGACCAGTGACCAGTGACCAGCAAAATTGACCAGTGACCAGTGACCAGTGACCAATGACCAGTGACCAGTGACCAGTGACCAGTGACAAGTGACCAGTGACCAGTGACCAGTGACCAGTGACCAGTGACCAGTGCCAACGACCAGTGACCAGTGACAAGTGACCAGTGACCAGTGACCAGTGATCAGTGACCAGTGAACAGTGACCAGTGACCAGTGACCAGTGACCAGCGAAAATGACCAGTGACCAGTGACCAGTGACCAGCGAAATTGACCAGTGACCAGTGACCAGTGAACAGTGACAAGTGACCAGTGACAAGTGACCAACGGAAGTGACCAGTGAACAGTGACCAGGGACCAGTGACCAGTGACGAGTGACCAGTGACCAGCGAAAGTGAACAGTGAGCAGTGACCAGTGACCAGTGACCAGCGAAAGTGACCAGTGACCAGTGACCAGTGACCAGTGACCAGTGACCAGTGACAAGTGACCTGGGACCAGTGACCAGTGACCAGTGACCAGTGACCAGCGAAATTGACCAGTGACCAGTGACCAGTGACCAGTAACCAGTGACCAGTGACCAGTGACCAGAGACCAGTAACCAGTGACCAGTGACCAGTGACCACTGACCAGCGAAAGTGACCTGTGACCAGTGACCAGTGACCAGTGACCAGTGACCAGTGACCAGTGACCAGCGAAAGTGACCAGTGACGTGTGACCAGTGACAAGTGACCAGTGACCAGTGACCAGTGACCAGCGAAAATGACCAGTGACCAGTGACCAGTGACCAGCGAAATTGACCAGTGACCAGTGACCAGTGAACAGTGACAAGTGACCAGTGACAAGTGACCAACGAATGTGACCAGTGAACAGTGACCAGGGACCAGTGACCAGTGACGAGTGACCAGTGACCAGCGAAAGTGAACAGTGAGCAGTGACCAGTGACCAGTGTCCAGTGACCAGTGACCAGTGATAAGTGACCAGTGACCAGTGACCAGTGACCATTGACCAGTGACCAGTGACCAGTGACCAGCGAAAGTGACCAGGGACAAGCGACCAGTGACCAGTGACCAGTGACCAGTGACCAGTGACCAGTGACCAGTGACCAGTGACCAGTGACCAGTGACCAGTGACCAGTGACCAGCGACCAGTGAACAGTGACCAGCGACCAGTGACCAGTGACCAGTGACCAGTGACCAGTGACCACTGACCAGCGAAAGTGACCAGTGACCAGGGACCAGTGACCAGTGACCAGCAAAATTGACCAGTGACCAGTGACCAGTGACCAGTGACCAGTGACCAATGACCAGTGACCGGTGACCAGTGACCAGTGACCAGTGACCAGTGACAAGTGACCAGTGACCAGTGACCAGTGACCAGTGACCAGTGACCAGTGCCAACGACCAGTGACCAGTGACCATTGACCAGTGACCAGCGAAAGTGACCAGGGACCAGTGACCAGTGACCAGTGACCAGTGACCAGTGACCAGTGACCAGTGACCAGTGACCAGTGACCAGTGACCAGTGACCAGTGATCAGTGACCAGTGAACAGTGACCAGTGACCAGTGACCAGTGACCAGCGAAAATGACCAGTGACCAGTGACCAGTGACCAGCGAAATTGACCAGTGACCAGTGACCAGTGAACAGTGACAAGTGACCAGTGACAAGTGACCAACGAAAGTGACCAGTGACCAGTGACGAGTGACCAGTGACCAGCGAAAGTGAACAGTGAGCAGTGACCAGTGACCAGTGACCAGTGACCAGTGACCAGCGAAAGTGACCAGTGACCAGTGACCAGTGACCAGTGACCAGTGACCAGTGACAAGTGACCTGGGACCAGTGACCAGTGACCAGTGACCAGTGACCAGCGAAATTGACCAGTGACCAGTGACCAGTGACCAGTCACCAGTGACCAGCGACCAGTGACCAGAGACCAGTAACCAGTGACCAGTGACCAGTGACCACTGACCAGCGAAAGTGACCAGTGAACAGTGACCAGTGACCAGTGACCAGTGACCTGTGACCAGTGACCAGTGACCAGTGACCAGTGACCAGTGACCAGCGAAAGTGACCAGTGACGAGTGACCAGTGACAAGTGACCAGTGACCAGTGACCAGTGACCAGTGACTAGTAACCAGCAACCAGTGACCAGTGACCAGTGACCAGTGACCAGCAAAATTGACCAGTGACCAGTGACCAGTGACCAATGACCAGTGACCAGTGACCAGTGACCAGTGACAAGTGACCAGTGACCAGTGACCAGTGACCAGTGACCAGTGACCAGTGACCAGTGCCAACGACCAGTGACCAGTGACAAGTGACCAGTGACCAGTGACCAGTGATCAGTGACCAGTGAACAGTGACCAGTGACCAGTGACCAGTGACCAGCGAAAATGACCAGTGACCAGTGACCAGTGACCAGCGAAATTGACCAGTGACCAGTGACCAGTGAACAGTGACAAGTGACCAGTGACAAGTGACCAACGGAAGTGACCAGTGAACAGTGACCAGGGACCAGTGACCAGTGACGAGTGACCAGTGACCAGCGAAAGTGAACAGTGAGCAGTGACCAGTGACCAGTGACCAGTGACCAGTGACCAGCGAAAGTGACCAGTGACCAGTGACCAGTGACCAGTGACAAGTGACCTGGGACCAGTGACCAGTGACCAGTGACCAGCGAAATTGACCAGTGACCAGTGACCAGTGACCAGTAAACAGTGACCAGTGACCAGTGACCAGAGACCAGTAACCAGTGACCAGTGACCAGTGACCACTGACCAGCGAAAGTGACCTGTGACCAGTGACCAGTGACCAGTGACCAGTGACCAGTGACCAGTGACCAGCGAAAGTGACCAGTGACGAGTGACCAGTGACAAGTGACCAGTGACCAGTGACCAGTGACCAGCGAAAATGACCAGTGACCAGTGACCAGTGACCAGCGAAATTGACCAGTGACCAGGGACCAGTGACCAGTGACCAGTGACCAGTGACAAGTGACCAGTGACCAGTGACCAGTGACCAGTGACCAGTGACCAGTGACCAGTGACCAGCGAAATTGACCAGTGACCAGTGACCAGTGAACAGTGACAAGTGACCAGTGACAAGTGACCAACGAATGTGACCAGTGAACAGTGACCAGGGACCAGTGACCAGTGACGAGTGACCAGTGACCAGCGAAAGTGAACAGTGAGCAGTGACCAGTGACCAGTGACCAGTGACCAGTGACCAGCGAAAGTGACCAGTGACCAGTGACCAGTGACCAGTGACCAGTGACCAGTGACCAGTGACAAGTGACCTGGGACCAGTGACCAGTGACCAGTGACCAGTGACCAGCGAAATTGACCAGTGACCAGTGACCAGTGACCAGTCACCAGTGACCAGCGACCAGTGACCAGAGACCAGTAACCAGTGACCAGTGACCAGTGACCACTGACCAGCGAAAGTGAGCAGTGAACAGTGACCAGTGACCAGTGACCAGTGACCTGTGACCAGTGACCAGTGACCAGTGACCAGTGACCAGTGACCAGCGAAAGTGACCAGTGACGAGTGACCAGTGACAAGTGACCAGTGACCAGTGACCAGTGAGCAGTGACCAGTGACCAGTGACCAGTGACCAGTGACCAGTGACCAGTGACCAGTGCCAACGACCAATGACCAGTGACCATTGACCAGTGACCAGCGAAAGTGACCAGGGACCAGTGACCAGTGACCAGTGACCAGTGACCAGTGACCAGTGACCAGTGACCAGTGACCAGTGACCAGTGACCAGTGACAAGTGACCAGTGACCAGTGACCAGTGATCAGTGACCAGTGAACAGTGACCAGTGACCAGTGACCAGTGACCAGCGAAAATGACCAGTGACCAGTGACCAGTGACCAGCGAAATTGACCAGTGACCAGTGACCAGTGAACAGTGACAAGTGACCAGTGACAAGTGACCAACGAAAGTGACCAGTGAACAGTGACCAGGGACCAGTGACCAGTGACGAGTGACCAGTGACCAGCGAAAGTGAACAGTGAGCAGTGACCAGTGACCAGTGACCAGTGACCAGTGACCAGTGACCAGTGACCAGTGACCAGTGACCAGTGAGCAGTGACCAGCGAAATTGACCGGTTTCCAGTGACCAGTGACAAGTGACCAGTGACCAGTGACCAGCGAAAGTGACCAGTGACGAGTGACCAGTGACAAGTGACCAGTGACAAGTGACCAGTGACCACTGACCAGTGACCAGTAACCAGCGACCAGTGCCAACGACCAGTGACCAGTGACCAGTGACCAGTGACCAGCGAAAGTGACCAGTGACCAGTGACCAGTGACCAGTGACCAGTGACCAGTGACAAGTGACCTGGGACCAGTGACCAGTGACCAGTGACCAGTGACCAGCGAAATTGACCAGTGACCAGTGACCAGTGACCAGTCACCAGTGACCAGCGACCAGTGACCAGAGACCAGTAACCAGTGACCAGTGACCAGTGACCACTGACCAGCGAAAGTGACCAGTGAACAGTGACCAGTGACCAGTGACCAGTGACCTGTGACCAGTGACCAGTGACCAGTGACCAGTGACCAGTGACCAGCGAAAGTGACCAGTGACGAGTGACCAGTGACAAGTGACCAGTGACCAGTGACCAGTGACCAGTGACTAGTAACCAGCAACCAGTGACCAGTGACCAGTGACCAGTGACCAGCAAAATTGACCAGTGACCAGTGACCAGTGACCAATGACCAGTGACCAGTGACCAGTGACCAGTGACAAGTGACCAGTGACCAGTGACCAGTGACCAGTGACCAGTGACCAGTGCCAACGACCAGTGACCAGTGACAAGTGACCAGTGACCAGTGACCAGTGACCAGTGATCAGTGACCAGTGAACAGTGACCAGTGACCAGTGACCAGTGACCAGCGAAAATGACCAGTGACCAGTGACCAGTGACCAGCGAAATTGACCAGTGACCAGTGACCAGTGAACAGTGACAAGTGACCAGTGACAAGTGACCAACGGAAGTGACCAGTGAACAGTGACCAGGGACCAGTGACCAGTGACGAGTGACCAGTGACCAGCGAAAGTGAACAGTGAGCAGTGACCAGCGAAAGTGACCAGTGACCAGTGACCAGTGACCAGTGACCAGTGACCAGTGACAAGTGACCTGGGACCAGTGACCAGTGACCAGTGACCAGTGACCAGCGAAATTGACCAGTGACCAGTGACCAGTGACCAGTAACCAGTGACCAGTGACCAGTGACCAGAGACCAGTAACCAGTGACCAGTGACCAGTGACCACTGACCAGCGAAAGTGACCTGTGACCAGTGACCAGTGACCAGTGACCAGTGACCAGTGACCAGTGACCAGAGAAAGTGACCAGTGACGAGTGACCAGTGACAAGTGACCAGTGACCAGTGACCAGTGACCAGCGAAAATGACCAGTGACCAGTGACCAGTGACCAGCGAAATTGACCAGTGACCAGTGACCAGTGAACAGTGACAAGTGACCAGTGACAAGTGACCAACGAATGTGACCAGTGAACAGTGACCAGGGACCAGTGACCAGTGACGAGTGACCAGTGACCAGCGAAAGTGAACAGTGAGCAGTGACCAGTGACCAGTGACCAGTGACCAGTGACCAGCGAAAGTGACCAGTGACCAGTGACCAGTGACCAGTGACCAGTGACCAGTGACCAGTGACAAGTGACCTGGGACCAGTGACCAGTGACCAGTGACCAGTGACCAGCGAAATTGACCAGTGACCAGTGACCAGTGACCAGTCACCAGTGACCAGCGACCAGTGACCAGAGACCAGTAACCAGTGACCAGTGACCAGTGACCACTGACCAGCGAAAGTGAGCAGTGAACAGTGACCAGTGACCAGTGACCAGTGACCAGTGACCAGTGACCAGTGACCAGCGAAAGTGACCAGTGACGAGTGACCAGTGACAAGTGACCAGTGACCAGTGACAAGTGACCAGTGACCAGTGACCAGTGATCAGTGACCAGTGAACAGTGACCAGTGACCAGTGACCAGTGACCAGCGAAAATGACCAGTGACCAGTGACCAGTGACCAGCGAAATTGACCAGTGACCAGTGACCAGTGAACAGTGACAAGTGACCAGTGACAAGTGACCAACGAAAGTGACCAGTGAACAGTGACCAGGGACCAGTGACCAGTGACGAGTGACCAGTGACCAGCGAAAGTGAACAGTGAGCAGTGACCAGTGACCAGTGACCAGTGACCAGTGACCAGCGAAAGTGACCAGTGACCAGTGACCAGCGACCAGTGACCAGTGACCAGTGACAAGTGACCTGGGACCAGTGACCAGTGACCAGTGACCAGTGACCAGCGAAATTGACCAGTGACCAGTGACCAGTGACCAGTCACCAGTGACCAGCGACCAGTGACCAGAGACCAGTAACCAGTGACCAGTGACCAGTGACCACTGACCAGCGAAAGTGACCAGTGAACAGTGACCAGTGACCAGTGACCAGTGACCTGTGACCAGTGACCAGTGACCAGTGACCAGTGACCAGTGACCAGCGAAAGTGACCAGTGACGAGTGACCAGTGACAAGTGACCAGTGACCAGTGACCAGTGACCAGTGACTAGTAACCAGCAACCAGTGACCAGTGACCAGTGACCAGTGACCAGCAAAATTGACCAGTGACCAGTGACCAGTGACCAATGACCAGTGACCAGTGACCAGTGACCAGTGACAAGTGACCAGTGACCAGTGACCAGTGCCAACGACCAGTGACCAGTGACAAGTGACCAGTGACCAGTGACCAGTGATCAGTGACCAGTGAACAGTGACCAGTGACCAGTGACCAGTGACCAGCGAAAATGACCAGTGACCAGTGACCAGTGACCAGCGAAATTGACCAGTGACCAGTGACCAGTGAACAGTGACAAGTGACCAGTGACAAGTGACCAACGGAAGTGACCAGTGAACAGTGACCAGGGACCAGTGACCAGTGACGAGTGACCAGTGACCAGCGAAAGTGAACAGAGAGCAGTGACCAGTGACCAGTGACCAGTGACCAGTGACCAGCGAAAGTGACCAGTGACCAGTGACCAGTGACCAGTGACCAGTGACCAGTGACCAGTGACAAGTGACCTGGGACCAGTGACCAGTGACCAGTGACCAGTGACCAGCGAAATTGACCAGTGACCAGTGACCAGTGACCAGTAACCAGTGACCAGTGACCAGTGACCAGAGACCAGTAACCAGTGACCAGTGACCAGTGACCACTGACCAGCGAAAGTGACCTGTGACCAGTGACCAGTGACCAGTGACCAGTGACCAGTGACCAGTGACCAGCGAAAGTGACCAGTGACGAGTGACCAGTGACAAGTGACCAGTGACCAGTGACCAGTGCCAACGACCAGTGACCAGTGACAAGTGACCAGTGACCAGTGACCAGTGATCAGTGACCAGTGAACAGTGACCAGTGACCAGTGACCAGTGACCAGCGAAAATGACCAGTGACCAGTGACCAGTGACCAGCGAAATTGACCAGTGACCAGTGACCAGTGAACAGTGACAAGTGACCAGTGACAAGTGACCAACGGAAGTGACCAGTGAACAGTGACCAGGGACCAGTGACCAGTGACGAGTGACCAGTGACCAGCGAAAGTGAACAGTGAGCAGTGACCAGTGACCAGTGACCAGCGAAAGTGACCAGTGACCAGTGACCAGTGACCAGTGACCAGTGACCAGTGACAAGTGACCTGGGACCAGTGACCAGTGACCAGTGACCAGTGACCAGCGAAATTGACCAGTGACCAGTGACCAGTGACCAGTAACCAGTGACCAGTGACCAGTGACCAGAGACCAGTAACCAGTGACCAGTGACCAGTGACCACTGACCAGCGAAAGTGACCTGTGACCAGTGACCAGTGACCAGTGACCAGTGACCAGTGACCAGTGACCAGCGAAAGTGACCAGTGACGTGTGACCAGTGACAAGTGACCAGTGACCAGTGACCAGTGACCAGCGAAAATGACCAGTGACCAGTGACCAGTGACCAGCGAAATTGACCAGTGACCAGTGACCAGTGAACAGTGACAAGTGACCAGTGACAAGTGACCAACGAATGTGACCAGTGAACAGTGACCAGGGACCAGTGACCAGTGACGAGTGACCAGTGACCAGCGAAAGTGAACAGTGAGCAGTGACCAGTGACCAGTGTCCAGTGACCAGTGACCAGTGATAAGTGACCAGTGACCAGTGACCAGTGACCATTGACCAGTGACCAGTGACCAGTGACCAGCGAAAGTGACCAGGGACAAGCGACCAGTGACCAGTGACCAGTGACCAGTGACCAGTGACCAGTGACCAGTGACCAGTGACCAGTGACCAGTGACCAGTGACCAGTGACCAGCGACCAGTGAACAGTGACCAGCGACCAGTGACCAGTGACCAGTGACCAGTGACCAGTGACCACTGACCAGCGAAAGTGACCAGTGACCAGGGACCAGTGACCAGTGACCAGCAAAATTGACCAGTGACCAGTGACCAGTGAACAGTGACAAGTGACCAGTGACAAGTGACCAACGGAAGTGACCAGTGAACAGTGACCAGGGACCAGTGACCAGTGACGAGTGACCAGTGACCAGCGAAAGTGAACAGAGAGCAGTGACCAGTGACCAGTGACCAGTGACCAGTGACCAGCGAAAGTGACCAGTGACCAGTGACCAGTGACCAGTGACCAGTGACCAGTGACAAGTGACCTGGGACCAGTGACCAGTGACCAGTGACCAGTGACCAGCGAAATTGACCAGTGACCAGTGACCAGTGACCAGTAACCAGTGACCAGTGACCAGTGACCAGAGACCAGTAACCAGTGACCAGTGACCAGTGACCACTGACCAGCGAAAGTGACCTGTGACCAGTGACCAGTGACCAGTGACCAGTGACCAGTGACCAGTGACCAGCGAAAGTGACCAGTGACGAGTGACCAGTGACAAGTGACCAGTGACCAGTGACCAGTGACCAGCGAAAATGACCAGTGACCAGTGACCAGTGACCAGCGAAATTGACCAGTGACCAGTGACCAGTGAACAGTGACAAGTGACCAGTGACAAGTGACCAACGAATGTGACCAGTGAACAGTGACCAGGGACCAGTGACCAGTGACGAGTGACCAGTGACCAGCGAAAGTGAACAGTGAGCAGTGACCAGTGACCAGTGACCAGTGACCAGTGACCAGCGAAAGTGACCAGTGACCAGTGACCAGTGACCAGTGACCAGTGACCAGTGACCAGTGACAAGTGACCTGGGACCAGTGACCAGTGACCAGTGACCAGTGACCAGCGAAATTGACCAGTGACCAGTGACCAGTGACCAGTCACCAGTGACCAGCGACCAGTGACCAGAGACCAGTAACCAGTGACCAGTGACCAGTGACCACTGACCAGCGAAAGTGTGCAGTGAACAGTGACCAGTGACCAGTGACCAGTGACCTGTGACCAGTGACCAGTGACCAGTGACCAGTGATCAGTGACCAGCGAAAGTGACCAGTGACGAGTGACCAGTGACAAGTGACCAGTGACCAGTGACCAGTGAGCAGTGACCAGTGACCAGTGACCAGTGACCAGTGACCAGTGACCAGTGACCAGTGCCAACGACCAATGACCAGTGACCATTGACCAGTGACCAGCGAAAGTGACCAGGGACCAGTGACCAGTGACCAGTGACCAGTGACCAGTGACCAGTGACCAGTGACCAGTGACCAGTGACCAGTGACCAGTGACCAGTGACCAGTGACAAGTGACCAGTGACCAGTGACCAGTGATCAGTGACCAGTGAACAGTGACCAGTGACCAGTGACCAGTGACCAGCGAAAATGACCAGTGACTAGTGACCAGTGACCAGCGAAATTGACCAGTGACCAGTGACCAGTGAACAGTGACAAGTGACCAGTGACAAGTGACCAACGAAAGTGACCAGTGAACAGTGACCAGGGACCAGTGACCAGTGACGAGTGACCAGTGACCAGCGAAAGTGAACAGTGAGCAGTGACCAGTGACCAGTGACCAGTGACCAGTGACCAGTGACCAGTGACCAGTGACCAGTGAGCAGTGACCAGCGAAATTGACCGGTTTCCAGTGACCAGTGACAAGTGACCAGTCACCAGTGACCAGCGAAAGTGACCAGTGACGAGTGACCAGTGACAAGTGACCAGTGACAAGTGACCAGTGACCACTGACCAGTGACCAGTAACCAGCGACCAGTGCCAACGACCAGTGACCAGTGACCAGTGACCAGTGACCAGCGAAAGTGACCAGTGACCAGTGACCAGTGACCAGTGACCAGTGACCAGTGACAAGTGACCTGGGACCAGTGACCAGTGACCAGTGACCAGTGACCAGCGAAATTGACCAGTGACCAGTGACCAGTGACCAGTCACCAGTGACCAGCGACCAGTGACCAGAGACCAGTAACCAGTGACCAGTGACCAGTGACCACTGACCAGCGAAAGTGACCAGTGAACAGTGACCAGTGACCAGTGACCAGTGACCTGTGACCAGTGACCAGTGACCAGTGACCAGTGACCAGTGACCAGTGACCAGTGACCAGTGACCAGTGACCAGTGACAAGTGACCTGGGACCAGTGACCAGTGACCAGTGACCAGTGACCAGCGAAATTGACCAGTGACCAGTGACCAGCGAAAGTGACCAGTGACCAGTGACCAGTGACCAGTGACCAGTGACCAGTGACAAGTGACCTGGGACCAGTGACCAGTGACCAGTGACCAGTGACCAGCGAAATTGACCAGTGACCAGTGACCAGTGACCAGTGACTAGTAACCAGCAACCAGTGACCAGTGACCAGTGACCAGTGACCAGCAAAATTGACCAGTGACCAGTGACCAGTGACCAATGACCAGTGACCAGTGACCAGTGACCAGTGACAAGTGACCAGTGACCAGTGACCAGTGACCAGTGACCAGTGACCAGTGCCAACGACCAGTGACCAGTGACAAGTGACCAGTGACCAGTGACCAGTGATCAGTGACCAGTGAACAGTGACCAGTGACCAGTGACCAGTGACCAGCGAAAATGACCAGTGACCAGTGACCAGTGACCAGCGAAATTGACCAGTGACCAGTGACCAGTGAACAGTGACAAGTGACCAGTGACAAGTGACCAACGGAAGTGACCAGTGAACAGTGACCAGGGACCAGTGACCAGTGACGAGTGACCAGTGACCAGCGAAAGTGAACAGTGAGCAGTGACCAGTGACCAGTGACCAGCGAAAGTGACCAGTGACCAGTGACCAGTGACCAGTGACCAGTGACCAGTGACAAGTGACCTGGGACCAGTGACCAGTGACCAGTGACCAGTGACCAGCGAAATTGACCAGTGACCAGTGACCAGTGACCAGTAACCAGTGACCAGTGACCAGTGACCAGAGACCAGTAACCAGTGACCAGTGACCAGTGACCACTGACCAGCGAAAGTGACCTGTGACCAGTGACCAGTGACCAGTGACCAGTGACCAGTGACCAGTGACCAGCGAAAGTGACCAGTGACGTGTGACCAGTGACAAGTGACCAGTGACCAGTGACCAGTGACCAGCGAAAATGACCAGTGACCAGTGACCAGTGACCAGCGAAATTGACCAGTGACCAGTGACCAGTGAACAGTGACAAGTGACCAGTGACAAGTGACCAACGAATGTGACCAGTGAACAGTGACCAGGGACCAGTGACCAGTGACGAGTGACCAGTGACCAGCGAAAGTGAACAGTGAGCAGTGACCAGTGACCAGTGTCCAGTGACCAGTGACCAGTGATAAGTGACCAGTGACCAGTGACCAGTGACCATTGACCAGTGACCAGTGACCAGTGACCAGCGAAAGTGACCAGGGACAAGCGACCAGTGACCAGTGACCAGTGACCAGTGACCAGTGACCAGTGACCAGTGACCAGTGACCAGTGACCAGTGACCAGTGACCAGTGACCAGCGACCAGTGAACAGTGACCAGCGACCAGTGACCAGTGACCAGTGACCAGTGACCAGTGACCACTGACCAGCGAAAGTGACCAGTGACCAGGGACCAGTGACCAGTGACCAGCAAAATTGACCAGTGACCAGTGACCAGTGACCAGTGACCAGTGACCAATGACCAGTGACCGGTGACCAGTGACCAGTGACCAGTGACCAGTGACAAGTGACCAGTGACCAGTGACCAGTGACCAGTGACCAGTGACCAGTGCCAACGACCAGTGACCAGTGACCATTGACCAGTGACCAGCGAAAGTGACCAGGGACCAGTGACCAGTGACCAGTGACCAGTGACCAGTGACCAGTGACCAGTGACCAGTGACCAGTGACCAGTGACCAGTGACCAGTGATCAGTGACCAGTGAACAGTGACCAGTGACCAGTGACCAGTGACCAGCGAAAATGACCAGTGACCAGTGACCAGTGACCAGCGAAATTGACCAGTGACCAGTGACCAGTGAACAGTGACAAGTGACCAGTGACAAGTGACCAACGAAAGTGACCAGTGACCAGTGACGAGTGACCAGTGACCAGCGAAAGTGAACAGTGAGCAGTGACCAGTGACCAGTGACCAGTGACCAGTGACCAGCGAAAGTGACCAGTGACCAGTGACCAGTGACCAGTGACCAGTGACCAGTGACAAGTGACCTGGGACCAGTGACCAGTGACCAGTGACCAGTGACCAGCGAAATTGACCAGTGACCAGTGACCAGTGACCAGTGACCAGTGACCAGTGACCAGTGACCAGTGACCAGTGACCAGTGACCAGTGAACAGTGACCAGTGACCAGTGACCAGTGACAAGTGACCAGTGACCAGTGACCAGTGATCAGTGACCAGTGAAAAGTGACCAGTGACCAGTGACCAGTGACCAGCGAAAATGACCAGTGACCAGTGACCAGTGACCAGCGAAATTGACCAGTGACCAGTGACCAGTGAACAGTGACAAGTGACCAGTGACAAGTGACCAACGAAAGTGACCAGTGAACAGTGACCAGGGACCAGTGACCAGTGACGAGTGACCAGTGACCAGCGAAAGTGAACAGTGAGCAGTGACCAGTGACCAGTGACCAGTGACCAGTGACCAGCGAAAGTGACCAGTGACCAGTGACCAGTGACCAGTGACCAGTGACCAGTGACAAGTGACCTGGGACCAGTGACCAGTGACCAGTGACCAGTGACCAGCGAAATTGACCAGTGACCAGTGACCAGTGACCAGTCACCAGTGACCAGCGACCAGTGACCAGAGACCAGTAACCAGTGACCAGTGACCAGTGACCACTGACCAGCGAAAGTGACCAGTGAACAGTGACCAGTGACCAGTGACCAGTGACCTGTGACCAGTGACCAGTGACCAGTGACCAGTGACCAGTGACCAGCGAAAGTGACCAGTGACGAGTGACCAGTGACAAGTGACCAGTGACCAGTGACCAGTGACCAGTGACTAGTAACCAGCAACCAGTGACCAGTGACCAGTGACCAGTGACCAGCAAAATTGACCAGTGACCAGTGACCAGTGACCAATGACCAGTGACCAGTGACCAGTGACCAGTGACCAGTGACAAGTGACCAGTGACCAGTGACCAGTGCCAACGACCAGTGACCAGTGACAAGTGACCAGTGACCAGTGACCAGTGATCAGTGACCAGTGAACAGTGACCAGTGACCAGTGACCAGTGACCAGCGAATATGACCAGTGACCAGTGACCAGTGACCAGCGAAATTGACCAGTGACCAGTGACCAGTGAACAGTGACAAGTGACCAGTGACAAGTGACCAACGGAAGTGACCAGTGAACAGTGACCAGGGACCAGTGACCAGTGACGAGTGACCAGTGACCAGCGAAAGTGAACAGAGAGCAGTGACCAGTGACCAGTGACCAGTGACCAGTGACCAGCGAAAGTGACCAGTGACCAGTGACCAGTGACCAGTGACCAGTGACCAGTGACAAGTGACCTGGGACCAGTGACCAGTGACCAGTGACCAGTGACCAGCGAAATTGACCAGTGACCAGTGACCAGTGACCAGTAACCAGTGACCAGTGACCAGTGACCAGAGACCAGTAACCAGTGACCAGTGACCAGTGACCACTGACCAGCGAAAGTGACCTGTGACCAGTGACCAGTGACCAGTGACCACTGACCAGTGACCAGTGACCAGCGAAAGTGACCAGTGACGAGTGACCAGTGACAAGTGACCAGTGACCAGTGACCAGTGACCAGCGAAAATGACCAGTGACCAGTGACCAGTGACCAGCGAAATTGACCAGTGACCAGTGACCAGTGAACAGTGACAAGTGACCAGTGACAAGTGACCAACGAATGTGACCAGTGAACAGTGACCAGGGACCAGTGACCAGTGACGAGTGACCAGTGACCAGCGAAAGTGAACAGTGAGCAGTGACCAGTGACCAGTGACCAGTGACCAGTGACCAGCGAAAGTGACCAGTGACCAGTGACCAGTGACCAGTGACCAGTGACCAGTGACCAGTGACAAGTGACCTGGGACCAGTGACCAGTGACCAGTGACCAGTGACCAGCGAAATTGACCAGTGACCAGTGACCAGTGACCAGTCACCAGTGACCAGCGACCAGTGACCAGAGACCAGTAACCAGTGACCAGTGACCAGTGACCACTGACCAGCGAAAGTGTGCAGTGAACAGTGACCAGTGACCAGTGACCAGTGACCTGTGACCAGTGACCAGTGACCAGTGACCAGTGATCAGTGACCAGCGAAAGTGACCAGTGACGAGTGACCAGTGACAAGTGACCAGTGACCAGTGACCAGTGAGCAGTGACCAGTGACCAGTGACCAGTGACCAGTGACCAGTGACCAGTGACCAGTGCCAACGACCAATGACCAGTGACCATTGACCAGTGACCAGCGAAAGTGACCAGGGACCAGTGACCAGTGACCAGTGACCAGTGACCAGTGACCAGTGACCAGTGACCAGTGACCAGTGACCAGTGACCAGTGACCAGTGACCAGTGACCAGTGACAAGTGACCAGTGACCAGTGACCAGTGATCAGTGACCAGTGAACAGTGACCAGTGACCAGTGACCAGTGACCAGCGAAAATGAACAGTGACTAGTGACCAGTGACCAGCGAAATTGACCAGTGACCAGTGACCAGTGAACAGTGACAAGTGACCAGTGACAAGTGACCAACGAAAGTGACCAGTGAACAGTGACCAGGGACCAGTGACCAGTGACGAGTGACCAGTGACCAGCGAAAGTGAACAGTGAGCAGTGACCAGTGACCAGTGACCAGTGACCAGTGACCAGTGACCAGTGACCAGTGACCAGTGAGCAGTGACCAGCGAAATTGACCGGTTTCCAGTGACCAGTGACAAGTGACCAGTGACCAGTGACCAGCGAAAGTGACCAGTGACGAGTGACCAGTGACAAGTGACCAGTGACAAGTGACCAGTGACCACTGACCAGTGACCAGTAACCAGCGACCAGTGCCAACGACCAGTGACCAGTGACCAGTGACCAGTGACCAGCGAAAGTGACCAGTGACCAGTGACCAGTGACCAGTGACCAGTGACCAGTGACAAGTGACCTGGGACCAGTGACCAGTGACCAGTGACCAGTGACCAGCGAAATTGACCAGTGACCAGTGACCAGTGACCAGTCACCAGTGACCAGCGACCAGTGACCAGAGACCAGTAACCAGTGACCAGTGACCAGTGACCACTGACCAGCGAAAGTGACCAGTGAACAGTGACCAGTGACCAGTGACCAGTGACCTGTGACCAGTGACCAGTGACCAGTGACCAGTGACCAGTGACCAGCGAAAGTGACCAGTGACGAGTGACCAGTGACAAGTGACCAGTGACCAGTGACCAGTGACCAGTGACTAGTAACCAGCAACCAGTGACCAGTGACCAGTGACCAGTGACCAGCAAAATTGACCAGTGACCAGTGACCAGTGACCAATGACCAGTGACCAGTGACCAGTGACCAGTGACAAGTGACCAGTGACCAGTGACCAGTGACCAGTGACCAGTGACCAGTGCCAACGACCAGTGACCAGTGACAAGTGACCAGTGACCAGTGACCAGTGATCAGTGACCAGTGAACAGTGACCAGTGACCAGTGACCAGTGACCAGCGAAAATGACCAGTGACCAGTGACCAGTGACCAGCGAAATTGACCAGTGACCAGTGACCAGTGAACAGTGACAAGTGACCAGTGACAAGTGACCAACGGAAGTGACCAGTGAACAGTGACCAGGGACCAGTGACCAGTGACGAGTGACCAGTGACCAGCGAAAGTGAACAGTGAGCAGTGACCAGTGACCAGTGACCAGCGAAAGTGACCAGTGACCAGTGACCAGTGACCAGTGACCAGTGACCAGTGACAAGTGACCTGGGACCAGTGACCAGTGACCAGTGACCAGTGACCAGCGAAATTGACCAGTGACCAGTGACCAGTGACCAGTAACCAGTGACCAGTGACCAGTGACCAGAGACCAGTAACCAGTGACCAGTGACCAGTGACCACTGACCAGCGAAAGTGACCTGTGACCAGTGACCAGTGACCAGTGACCAGTGACCAGTGACCAGTGACCAGCGAAAGTGACCAGTGACGTGTGACCAGTGACAAGTGACCAGTGACCAGTGACCAGTGACCAGCGAAAATGACCAGTGACCAGTGACCAGTGACCAGCGAAATTGACCAGTGACCAGTGACCAGTGAACAGTGACAAGTGACCAGTGACAAGTGACCAACGAATGTGACCAGTGAACAGTGACCAGGGACCAGTGACCAGTGACGAGTGACCAGTGACCAGCGAAAGTGAACAGTGAGCAGTGACCAGTGACCAGTGTCCAGTGACCAGTGACCAGTGATAAGTGACCAGTGACCAGTGACCAGTGACCATTGACCAGTGACCAGTGACCAGTGACCAGCGAAAGTGACCAGGGACAAGCGACCAGTGACCAGTGACCAGTGACCAGTGACCAGTGACCAGTGACCAGTGACCAGTGACCAGTGACCAGTGACCAGTGACCAGTGACCAGTGACCAGCGACCAGTGAACAGTGACCAGCGACCAGTGACCAGTGACCAGTGACCAGTGACCAGTGACCACTGACCAGCGAAAGTGACCAGTGACCAGGGACCAGTGACCAGTGACCAGCAAAATTGACCAGTGACCAGTGACCAGTGACCAGTGACCAGTGACCAATGACCAGTGACCGGTGACCAGTGACCAGTGACCAGTGACCAGTGACCAGTGACCAGTGACCAGTGACCAGTGACCAGTGACCAGTGACCAGTGACCAGCGAAAGTGACCAGTGACCAGTGACCAGTGACCAGTGACCAGTGACAAGTGACCAGTGACCAGCGACCAGTGACCAGTGACCAGTGACCAGTGACCAGTGACCAGCGAAAGTGACCAGTGACCAAGGACCAGTGACCAGTGAACAGCGAAATTGACCAGTGACCAGTGACCAGTGACCAGTGACAAGTGACCAGTGACCAGTGACCAGTGACCAGTGACCAGTGACCAGTGCCAACGACCAGTGACCAGTGACCATTGACCAGTGACCAGCGAAAGTGACCAGGGACCAGTGACCAGTGACCAGTGACCAGTGACCAGTGACCAGTGACCAGTGACCAGTGACCAGTGACCAGTGATCAGTGACCAGTGAACAGTGACCAGTGACCAGTGACCAGTGACCAGCGAAAATGACCAGTGACCAGTGACCAGTGACCAGCGAAATTGACCAGTGACCAGTGACCAGGGAACAGTGACAAGTGACCAGTGACAAGTGACCAACGAAAGTGACCAGTGACCAGTGACGAGTGACCAGTGACCAGCGAAAGTGAACAGTGAGCAGTGACCAGTGACCAGTGACCAGTGACCAGTGACCAGCGAAAGTGACCAGTGACCAGTGACCAGTGACCAGTGACCAGTGACCAGTGACAAGTGACCTGGGACCAGTGACCAGTGACCAGTGACCAGTGACCAGCGAAATTGACCAGTGACCAGTGACCAGTGACCAGTCACCAGTGACCAGCGACCAGTGACCAGAGACCAGTAACCAGTGACCAGTGACCAGTGACCACTGACCAGCGAAAGTGACCAGTGAACAGTGACCAGTGACCAGTGACCAGTGACCTGTGACCAGTGACCAGTGACCAGTGACCAGTGACCAGTGACCAGCGAAAGTGACCAGTGACGAGTGACCAGTGACAAGTGACCAGTGACCAGTGACCAGTGACCAGTGACTAGTAACCAGCAACCAGTGACCAGTGACCAGTGACCAGTGACCAGCAAAATTGACCAGTGACCAGTGACCAGTGACCAATGACCAGTGACCAGTGACCAGTGACCAGTGACAAGTGACCAGTGACCAGTGACCAGTGACCAGTGACCAGTGACCAGTGACCAGTGCCAACGACCAGTGACCAGTGACAAGTGACCAGTGACCAGTGACCAGTGATCAGTGACCAGTGAACAGTGACCAGTGACCAGTGACCAGTGACCAGCGAAAATGACCAGTGACCAGTGACCAGTGACCAGCGAAATTGACCAGTGACCAGTGACCAGTGAACAGTGACAAGTGACCAGTGACAAGTGACCAGTGACCAGTGACCAGTGACCAGTGACCAGTGACCACTGACCAGCGAAAGTGACCTGTGACCAGTGACCAGTGACCAGTGACCAGTGACCAGTGACCAGTGACCAGCGAAAGTGACCAGTGACGTGTGACCAGTGACAAGTGACCAGTGACCAGTGACCAGTGACCAGCGAAAATGACCAGTGACCAGTGACCAGTGACCAGCGAAATTGACCAGTGACCAGTGACCAGTGAACAGTGACAAGTGACCAGTGACAAGTGACCAACGAATGTGACCAGTGAACAGTGACCAGGGACCAGTGACCAGTGACGAGTGACCAGTGACCAGCGAAAGTGAACAGTGAGCAGTGACCAGTGACCAGTGTCCAGTGACCAGTGACCAGTGATAAGTGACCAGTGACCAGTGACCAGTGACCATTGACCAGTGACCAGTGACCAGTGACCAGCGAAAGTGACCAGGGACAAGCGACCAGTGACCAGTGACCAGTGACCAGTGACCAGTGACCAGTGACCAGTGACCAGTGACCAGTGACCAGTGACCAGTGACCAGTGACCAGCGACCAGTGAACAGTGACCAGCGACCAGTGACCAGTGACCAGTGACCAGTGACCAGTGACCACTGACCAGCGAAAGTGACCAGTGACCAGGGACCAGTGACCAGTGACCAGCAAAATTGACCAGTGACCAGTGACCAGTGACCAGTGACCAGTGACCAATGACCAGTGACCGGTGACCAGTGACCAGTGACCAGTGACCAGTGACAAGTGACCAGTGACCAGTGACCAGTGACCAGTGACCAGTGACCAGTGCCAACGACCAGTGACCAGTGACCATTGACCAGTGACCAGCGAAAGTGACCAGGGACCAGTGACCAGTGACCAGTGACCAGTGACCAGTGACCAGTGACCAGTGACCAGTGACCAGTGACCAGTGACCAGTGACCAGTGATCAGTGACCAGTGAACAGTGACCAGTGACCAGTGACCAGTGACCAGCGAAAATGACCAGTGACCAGTGACCAGTGACCAGCGAAATTGACCAGTGACCAGTGACCAGTGAACAGTGACAAGTGACCAGTGACAAGTGACCAACGAAAGTGACCAGTGACCAGTGACGAGTGACCAGTGACCAGCGAAAGTGAACAGTGAGCAGTGACCAGTGACCAGTGACCAGTGACCAGTGACCAGCGAAAGTGACCAGTGACCAGTGACCAGTGACCAGTGACCAGTGACCAGTGACAAGTGACCTGGGACCAGTGACCAGTGACCAGTGACCAGTGACCAGCGAAATTGACCAGTGACCAGTGACCAGTGACCAGTGACCAGTGACCAGTGACCAGTGACCAGTGACCAGTGACCAGTGACCAGTGAACAGTGACCAGTGACCAGTGACCAGTGACAAGTGACCAGTGACCAGTGACCAGTGATCAGTGACCAGTGAAAAGTGACCAGTGACCAGTGACCAGTGACCAGCGAAAATGACCAGTGACCAGTGACCAGTGACCAGCGAAATTGACCAGTGACCAGTGACCAGTGAACAGTGACAAGTGACCAGTGACAAGTGACCAACGAAAGTGACCAGTGAACAGTGACCAGGGACCAGTGACCAGTGACGAGTGACCAGTGACCAGCGAAAGTGAACAGTGAGCAGTGACCAGTGACCAGTGACCAGTGACCAGTGACCAGCGAAAGTGACCAGTGACCAGTGACCAGTGACCAGTGACCAGTGACCAGTGACAAGTGACCTGGGACCAGTGACCAGTGACCAGTGACCAGTGACCAGCGAAATTGACCAGTGACCAGTGACCAGTGACCAGTCACCAGTGACCAGCGACCAGTGACCAGAGACCAGTAACCAGTGACCAGTGACCAGTGACCACTGACCAGCGAAAGTGACCAGTGAACAGTGACCAGTGACCAGTGACCAGTGACCTGTGACCAGTGACCAGTGACCAGTGACCAGTGACCAGTGACCAGCGAAAGTGACCAGTGACGAGTGACCAGTGACAAGTGACCAGTGACCAGTGACCAGTGACCAGTGACTAGTAACCAGCAACCAGTGACCAGTGACCAGTGACCAGTGACCAGCAAAATTGACCAGTGACCAGTGACCAGTGACCAATGACCAGTGACCAGTGACCAGTGACCAGTGACCAGTGACAAGTGACCAGTGACCAGTGACCAGTGCCAACGACCAGTGACCAGTGACAAGTGACCAGTGACCAGTGACCAGTGATCAGTGACCAGTGAACAGTGACCAGTGACCAGTGACCAGTGACCAGCGAATATGACCAGTGACCAGTGACCAGTGACCAGCGAAATTGACCAGTGACCAGTGACCAGTGAACAGTGACAAGTGACCAGTGACAAGTGACCAACGGAAGTGACCAGTGAACAGTGACCAGGGACCAGTGACCAGTGACGAGTGACCAGTGACCAGCGAAAGTGAACAGAGAGCAGTGACCAGTGACCAGTGACCAGTGACCAGTGACCAGCGAAAGTGACCAGTGACCAGTGACCAGTGACCAGTGACCAGTGACCAGTGACAAGTGACCTGGGACCAGTGACCAGTGACCAGTGACCAGTGACCAGCGAAATTGACCAGTGACCAGTGACCAGTGACCAGTAACCAGTGACCAGTGACCAGAGACCAGTAACCAGTGACCAGTGACCAGTGACCACTGACCAGCGAAAGTGACCTGTGACCAGTGACCAGTGACCAGTGACCACTGACCAGTGACCAGTGACCAGCGAAAGTGACCAGTGACGAGTGACCAGTGACAAGTGACCAGTGACCAGTGACCAGTGACCAGCGAAAATGACCAGTGACCAGTGACCAGTGACCAGCGAAATTGACCAGTGACCAGTGACCAGTGAACAGTGACAAGTGACCAGTGACAAGTGACCAACGAATGTGACCAGTGAACAGTGACCAGGGACCAGTGACCAGTGACGAGTGACCAGTGACCAGCGAAAGTGAACAGTGAGCAGTGACCAGTGACCAGTGACCAGTGACCAGTGACCAGCGAAAGTGACCAGTGACCAGTGACCAGTGACCAGTGACCAGTGACCAGTGACCAGTGACAAGTGACCTGGGACCAGTGACCAGTGACCAGTGACCAGTGACCAGCGAAATTGACCAGTGACCAGTGACCAGTGACCAGTCACCAGTGACCAGCGACCAGTGACCAGAGACCAGTAACCAGTGACCAGTGACCAGTGACCACTGACCAGCGAAAGTGTGCAGTGAACAGTGACCAGTGACCAGTGACCAGTGACCTGTGACCAGTGACCAGTGACCAGTGACCAGTGATCAGTGACCAGCGAAAGTGACCAGTGACGAGTGACCAGTGACAAGTGACCAGTGACCAGTGACCAGTGAGCAGTGACCAGTGACCAGTGACCAGTGACCAGTGACCAGTGACCAGTGACCAGTGCCAACGACCAATGACCAGTGACCATTGACCAGTGACCAGCGAAAGTGACCAGGGACCAGTGACCAGTGACCAGTGACCAGTGACCAGTGACCAGTGACCAGTGACCAGTGACCAGTGACCAGTGACCAGTGACCAGTGACCAGTGACCAGTGACAAGTGACCAGTGACCAGTGACCAGTGATCAGTGACCAGTGAACAGTGACCAGTGACCAGTGACCAGTGACCAGCGAAAATGACCAGTGACTAGTGACCAGTGACCAGCGAAATTGACCAGTGACCAGTGACCAGTGAACAGTGACAAGTGACCAGTGACAAGTGACCAACGAAAGTGACCAGTGAACAGTGACCAGGGACCAGTGACCAGTGACGAGTGACCAGTGACCAGCGAAAGTGAACAGTGAGCAGTGACCAGTGACCAGTGACCAGTGACCAGTGACCAGTGACCAGTGACCAGTGACCAGTGAGCAGTGACCAGCGAAATTGACCGGTTTCCAGTGACCAGTGACAAGTGACCAGTGACCAGTGACCAGCGAAAGTGACCAGTGACGAGTGACCAGTGACAAGTGACCAGTGACAAGTGACCAGTGACCACTGACCAGTGACCAGTAACCAGCGACCAGTGCCAACGACCAGTGACCAGTGACCAGTGACCAGTGACCAGCGAAAGTGACCAGTGACCAGTGACCAGTGACCAGTGACCAGTGACCAGTGACAAGTGACCTGGGACCAGTGACCAGTGACCAGTGACCAGTGACCAGCGAAATTGACCAGTGACCAGTGACCAGTGACCAGTCACCAGTGACCAGCGACCAGTGACCAGAGACCAGTAACCAGTGACCAGTGACCAGTGACCACTGACCAGCGAAAGTGACCAGTGAACAGTGACCAGTGACCAGTGACCAGTGACCTGTGACCAGTGACCAGTGACCAGTGACCAGTGACCAGTGACCAGCGAAAGTGACCAGTGACGAGTGACCAGTGACAAGTGACCAGTGACCAGTGACCAGTGACCAGTGACTAGTAACCAGCAACCAGTGACCAGTGACCAGTGACCAGTGACCAGCAAAATTGACCAGTGACCAGTGACCAGTGACCAATGACCAGTGACCAGTGACCAGTGACCAGTGACAAGTGACCAGTGACCAGTGACCAGTGACCAGTGACCAGTGACCAGTGCCAACGACCAGTGACCAGTGACAAGTGACCAGTGACCAGTGACCAGTGATCAGTGACCAGTGAACAGTGACCAGTGACCAGTGACCAGTGACCAGCGAAAATGACCAGTGACCAGTGACCAGTGACCAGCGAAATTGACCAGTGACCAGTGACCAGTGAACAGTGACAAGTGACCAGTGACAAGTGACCAACGGAAGTGACCAGTGAACAGTGACCAGGGACCAGTGACCAGTGACGAGTGACCAGTGACCAGCGAAAGTGAACAGTGAGCAGTGACCAGTGACCAGTGACCAGCGAAAGTGACCAGTGACCAGTGACCAGTGACCAGTGACCAGTGACCAGTGACAAGTGACCTGGGACCAGTGACCAGTGACCAGTGACCAGTGACCAGCGAAATTGACCAGTGACCAGTGACCAGTGACCAGTAACCAGTGACCAGTGACCAGTGACCAGAGACCAGTAACCAGTGACCAGTGACCAGTGACCACTGACCAGCGAAAGTGACCTGTGACCAGTGACCAGTGACCAGTGACCAGTGACCAGTGACCAGTGACCAGCGAAAGTGACCAGTGACGTGTGACCAGTGACAAGTGACCAGTGACCAGTGACCAGTGACCAGCGAAAATGACCAGTGACCAGTGACCAGTGACCAGCGAAATTGACCAGTGACCAGTGACCAGTGAACAGTGACAAGTGACCAGTGACAAGTGACCAACGAATGTGACCAGTGAACAGTGACCAGGGACCAGTGACCAGTGACGAGTGACCAGTGACCAGCGAAAGTGAACAGTGAGCAGTGACCAGTGACCAGTGTCCAGTGACCAGTGACCAGTGATAAGTGACCAGTGACCAGTGACCAGTGACCATTGACCAGTGACCAGTGACCAGTGACCAGCGAAAGTGACCAGGGACAAGCGACCAGTGACCAGTGACCAGTGACCAGTGACCAGTGACCAGTGACCAGTGACCAGTGACCAGTGACCAGTGACCAGTGACCAGTGACCAGTGACCAGCGACCAGTGAACAGTGACCAGCGACCAGTGACCAGTGACCAGTGACCAGTGACCAGTGACCACTGACCAGCGAAAGTGACCAGTGACCAGGGACCAGTGACCAGTGACCAGCAAAATTGACCAGTGACCAGTGACCAGTGACCAGTGACCAGTGACCAATGACCAGTGACCGGTGACCAGTGACCAGTGACCAGTGACCAGTGACCAGTGACCAGTGACCAGTGACCAGTGACCAGTGACCAGTGACCAGTGACCAGCGAAAGTGACCAGTGACCAGTGACCAGTGACCAGTGACCAGTGACAAGTGACCAGTGACCAGCGACCAGTGACCAGTGACCAGTGACCAGTGACCAGTGACCAGCGAAAGTGACCAGTGACCAAGGACCAGTGACCAGTGAACAGCGAAATTGACCAGTGACCAGTGACCAGTGACCAGTGACAAGTGACCAGTGACCAGTGACCAGTGACCAGTGACCAGTGACCAGTGCCAACGACCAGTGACCAGTGACCATTGACCAGTGACCAGCGAAAGTGACCAGGGACCAGTGACCAGTGACCAGTGACCAGTGACCAGTGACCAGTGACCAGTGACCAGTGACCAGTGACCAGTGACCAGTGATCAGTGACCAGTGAACAGTGACCAGTGACCAGTGACCAGTGACCAGCGAAAATGACCAGTGACCAGTGACCAGTGACCAGCGAAATTGACCAGTGACCAGTGACCAGGGAACAGTGACAAGTGACCAGTGACAAGTGACCAACGAAAGTGACCAGTGACCAGTGACGAGTGACCAGTGACCAGCGAAAGTGAACAGTGAGCAGTGACCAGTGACCAGTGACCAGTGACCAGTGACCAGCGAAAGTGACCAGTGACCAGTGACCAGTGACCAGTGACCAGTGACCAGTGACAAGTGACCTGGGACCAGTGACCAGTGACCAGTGACCAGTGACCAGCGAAATTGACCAGTGACCAGTGACCAGTGACCAGTCACCAGTGACCAGCGACCAGTGACCAGAGACCAGTAACCAGTGACCAGTGACCAGTGACCACTGACCAGCGAAAGTGACCAGTGAACAGTGACCAGTGACCAGTGACCAGTGACCTGTGACCAGTGACCAGTGACCAGTGACCAGTGACCAGTGACCAGCGAAAGTGACCAGTGACGAGTGACCAGTGACAAGTGACCAGTGACCAGTGACCAGTGACCAGTGACTAGTAACCAGCAACCAGTGACCAGTGACCAGTGACCAGTGACCAGCAAAATTGACCAGTGACCAGTGACCAGTGACCAATGACCAGTGACCAGTGACCAGTGACCAGTGACAAGTGACCAGTGACCAGTGACCAGTGACCAGTGACCAGTGACCAGTGACCAGTGCCAACGACCAGTGACCAGTGACAAGTGACCAGTGACCAGTGACCAGTGATCAGTGACCAGTGAACAGTGACCAGTGACCAGTGACCAGTGACCAGCGAAAATGACCAGTGACCAGTGACCAGTGACCAGCGAAATTGACCAGTGACCAGTGACCAGTGAACAGTGACAAGTGACCAGTGACAAGTGACCAGTGACCAGTGACCAGTGATCAGTGACCAGTGAACAGTGACCAGTGACCAGTGACCAGTGACCAGCGAAAATGACCAGTGACCAGTGACCAGTGACCAGCGAAATTGACCAGTGACCAGTGACCAGTGAACAGTGACAAGTGGCCAGTGACAAGTGACCAACGGAAGTGACCAGTGAACAGTGACCAGGGACCAGTGACCAGTGACGAGTGACCAGTGACCAGCGAAAGTGAACAGTGAGCAGTGACCAGTGACCAGTGACCAGTGACCAGTGACCAGCGAAAGTGACCAGTGACCAGTGACCAGTGACCAGTGACCAGTGACAAGTGACCTGGGACCAGTGACCAGTGACCAGTGACCAGTGACCAGCGAAATTGACCAGTGACCAGTGACCAGTGACCAGTAAACAGTGACCAGTGACCAGTGACCAGAGACCAGTAACCAGTGACCAGTGACCAGTGACCACTGACCAGCGAAAGTGACCTGTGACCAGTGACCAGTGACCAGTGACCAGTGACCAGTGACCAGTGACCAGCGAAAGTGACCAGTGACGAGTGACCAGTGACAAGTGACCAGTGACCAGTGACCAGTGACCAGCGAAAATGACCAGTGACCAGTGACCAGTGACCAGCGAAATTGACCAGTGACCAGTGACCAGTGAACAGTGACAAGTGACCAGTGACAAGTGACCAACGAATGTGACCAGTGAACAGTGACCAGGGACCAGTGACCAGTGACGAGTGACCAGTGACCAGCGAAAGTGAACAGTGAGCAGTGACCAGTGACCAGTGACCAGTGACCAGTGACCAGCGAAAGTGACCAGTGACCAGTGACCAGTGACCAGTGACCAGTGACCAGTGACCAGTGACAAGTGACCTGGGACCAGTGACCAGTGACCAGTGACCAGTGACCAGCGAAATTGACCAGTGACCAGTGACCAGTGACCAGTCACCAGTGACCAGCGACCAGTGACCAGAGACCAGTAACCAGTGACCAGTGACCAGTGACCACTGACCAGCGAAAGTGAGCAGTGAACAGTGACCAGTGACCAGTGACCAGTGACCTGTGACCAGTGACCAGTGACCAGTGACCAGTGACCAGTGACCAGCGAAAGTGACCAGTGACGAGTGACCAGTGACAAGTGACCAGTGACCAGTGACCAGTGAGCAGTGACCAGTGACCAGTGACCAGTGACCAGTGACCAGTGACCAGTGACCAGTGCCAACGACCAATGACCAGTGACCATTGACCAGTGACCAGCGAAAGTGACCAGGGACCAGTGACCAGTGACCAGTGACCAGTGACCAGTGACCAGTGACCAGTGACCAGTGACCAGTGACCAGTGACCAGTGACCAGTGACCAGTGACAAGTGACCAGTGACCAGTGACCAGTGATCAGTGACCAGTGAACAGTGACCAGTGACCAGTGACCAGTGACCAGCGAAAATGACCAGTGACCAGTGACCAGTGACCAGCGAAATTGACCAGTGACCAGTGACCAGTGAACAGTGACAAGTGACCAGTGACAAGTGACCAACGAAAGTGACCAGTGAACAGTGACCAGGGACCAGTGACCAGTGACGAGTGACCAGTGACCAGCGAAAGTGAACAGTGAGCAGTGACCAGTGACCAGTGACCAGTGACCAGTGACCAGTGACCAGTGACCAGTGACCAGTGACCAGTGAGCAGTGACCAGCGAAATTGACCGGTTTCCAGTGACCAGTGACAAGTGACCAGTGACCAGTGACCAGCGAAAGTGACCAGTGACGAGTGACCAGTGACAAGTGACCAGTGACAAGTGACCAGTGACCACTGACCAGTGACCAGTAACCAGCGACCAGTGCCAACGACCAGTGACCAGTGACCAGTGACCAGTGACCAGCGAAAGTGACCAGTGACCAGTGACCAGTGACCAGTGACCAGTGACAAGTGACCAGTGACAAGTGACCAACGGAAGTGACCAGTGAACAGTGACCAGGGACCAGTGACCAGTGACGAGTGACCAGTGACCAGCGAAAGTGAACAGTGAGCAGTGACCAGTGACCAGAGACCAGTGACCAGTGACCAGCGAAAGTGACCAGTGACCAGTGACCAGTGACCAGTGACCAGTGACAAGTGACCTGGGACCAGTGACCAGTGACCAGTGACCAGTGACCAGTGACCAGCGAAATTGACCAGTGACCAGTGACCAGTGACCAGTAAACAGTGACCAGTGACCAGTGACCAGAGACCAGTGACCAGTGACCAGCGAAATTGACCAGTGACCAGTGACCAGTGAACAGTGACAAGTGACCAGTGACAAGTGACCAACGGAAGTGACCAGTGAACAGTGACCAGGGACCAGTGATCAGTGACGAGTGACCAGTGACCAGCGAAAGTGAACAGTGAGCAGTGACCAGTGACCAGTGACCAGTGACCAGTGGCCAGCGAAAGTGACCAGTGACCAGTGACCAGTGACCAGTGACCAGTGACAAGTGACCTGGGACCAGTGACCAGTGACCAGTGACCAGTGACCAGCGAAATTGACCAGTGACCAGTGACCAGTGACCAGTAAACAGTGACCAGTGACCAGTGACCAGAGACCAGTAACCAGTGACCAGTGACCAGTGACCACTGACCAGCGAAAGTGACCTGTGACCAGTGACCAGTGACCAGTGACCAGTGACCAGTGACCAGTGACCAGCGAAAGTGACCAGTGACGAGTGACCAGTGACAAGTGACCAGTGACCAGTGACCAGTGACCAGCGAAAATGACCAGTGACCAGTGACCAGCGAAATTGACCAGTGACCAGTGACCAGTGAACAGTGACAAGTGACCAGTGACAAGTGACCAACGAATGTGACCAGTGAACAGTGACCAGGGACCAGTGACCAGTGACGAGTGACCAGTGACCAGCGAAAGTGAACAGTGAGCAGTGACCAGTGACCAGTGACCAGTGACCAGTGACCAGCGAAAGTGACCAGTGACCAGTGACCAGTGACCAGTGACCAGTGACCAGTGACCAGTGACAAGTGACCTGGGACCAGTGACCAGTGACCAGTGACCAGTGACCAGCGAAATTGACCAGTGACCAGTGACCAGTGACCAGTCACCAGTGACCAGCGACCAGTGACCAGAGACCAGTAACCAGTGACCAGTGACCAGTGACCACTGACCAGCGAAAGTGAGCAGTGAACAGTGACCAGTGACCAGTGACCAGTGACCTGTGACCAGTGACCAGTGACCAGTGACCAGTGACCAGTGACCAGCGAAAGTGACCAGTGACGAGTGACCAGTGACAAGTGACCAGTGACCAGTGACCAGTGAGCAGTGACCAGTGACCAGTGACCAGTGACCAGTGACCAGTGACCAGTGACCAGTGCCAACGACCAATGACCAGTGACCATTGACCAGTGACCAGCGAAAGTGACCAGGGACCAGTGACCAGTGACCAGTGACCAGTGACCAGTGACCAGTGACCAGTGACCAGTGACCAGTGACAAGTGACCAGTGACCAGTGACCAGTGATCAGTGACCAGTGAACAGTGACCAGTGACCAGTGACCAGTGACCAGCGAAAATGACCAGTGACCAGTGACCAGTGACCAGCGAAATTGACCAGTGACCAGTGACCAGTGAACAGTGACAAGTGACCAGTGACAAGTGACCAACGAAAGTGACCAGTGAACAGTGACCAGGGACCAGTGACCAGTGACGAGTGACCAGTGACCAGCGAAAGTGAACAGTGAGCAGTGACCAGTGACCAGTGACCAGTGACCAGTGACCAGTGACCAGTGACCAGTGACCAGTGACCAGTGAGCAGTGACCAGCGAAATTGACCGGTTTCCAGTGACCAGTGACAAGTGACCAGTGACCAGTGACCAGCGAAAGTGACCAGTGACGAGTGACCAGTGACAAGTGACCAGTGACAAGTGACCAGTGACCACTGACCAGTGACCAGTAACCAGCGACCAGTGCCAACGACCAGTGACCAGTGACCAGTGACCAGTGACCAGCGAAAGTGACCAGTGACCAGTGACCAGTGACCAGTGACCAGTGACCAGTGACAAGTGACCTGGGACCAGTGACCAGTGACCAGTGACCAGTGACCAGCGAAATTGACCAGTGACCAGTGACCAGTGACCAGTCACCAGTGACCAGCGACCAGTGACCAGAGACCAGTAACCAGTGACCAGTGACCAGTGACCACTGACCAGCGAAAGTGACCAGTGAACAGTGACCAGTGACCAGTGACCAGTGACCTGTGACCAGTGACCAGTGACCAGTGACCAGTGACCAGTGACCAGCGAAAGTGACCAGTGACGAGTGACCAGTGACAAGTGACCAGTGACCAGTGACCAGTGACCAGTGACTAGTAACCAGCAACCAGTGACCAGTGACCAGTGACCAGTGACCAGCAAAATTGACCAGTGACCAGTGACCAGTGACCAATGACCAGTGACCAGTGACCAGTGACCAGTGACAAGTGACCAGTGACCAGTGACCAGTGACCAGTGAGCAGTGACCAGTGCCAACGACCAGTGACCAGTGACAAGTGACCAGTGACCAGTGACCAGTGACCAGTGATCAGTGACCAGTGAACAGTGACCAGTGACCAGTGACCAGTGACCAGCGAAAATGACCAGTGACCAGTGACCAGTGACCAGCGAAATTGACCAGTGACCAGTGACCAGTGAACAGTGACAAGTGACCAGTGACAAGTGACCAACGGAAGTGACCAGTGAACAGTGACCAGGGACCAGTGACCAGTGACGAGTGACCAGTGACCAGCGAAAGTGAACAGTGAGCAGTGACCAGCGAAAGTGACCAGTGACCAGTGACCAGTGACCAGTGACCAGTGACCAGTGACAAGTGACCTGGGACCAGTGACCAGTGACCAGTGACCAGTGACCAGCGAAATTGACCAGTGACCAGTGACCAGTGACCAGTAACCAGTGACCAGTGACCAGTGACCAGAGACCAGTAACCAGTGACCAGTGACCAGTGACCACTGACCAGCGAAAGTGACCTGTGACCAGTGACCAGTGACCAGTGACCAGTGACCAGTGACCAGTGACCAGCGAAAGTGACCAGTGACGAGTGACCAGTGACAAGTGACCAGTGACCAGTGACCAGTGACCAGCGAAAATGACCAGTGACCAGTGACCAGTGACCAGCGAAATTGACCAGTGACCAGTGACCAGTGAACAGTGACAAGTGACCAGTGACAAGTGACCAACGAATGTGACCAGTGAACAGTGACCAGGGACCAGTGACCAGTGACGAGTGACCAGTGACCAGCGAAAGTGAACAGTGAGCAGTGACCAGTGACCAGTGACCAGTGACCAGTGACCAGCGAAAGTGACCAGTGACCAGTGACCAGTGACCAGTGACCAGTGACCAGTGACCAGTGACAAGTGACCTGGGACCAGTGACCAGTGACCAGTGACCAGTGACCAGCGAAATTGACCAGTGACCAGTGACCAGTGACCAGTCACCAGTGACCAGCGACCAGTGACCAGAGACCAGTAACCAGTGACCAGTGACCAGTGACCACTGACCAGCGAAAGTGAGCAGTGAACAGTGACCAGTGACCAGTGACCAGTGACCAGTGACCAGTGACCAGTGACCAGCGAAAGTGACCAGTGACGAGTGACCAGTGACAAGTGACCAGTGACCAGTGACCAGTGAGCAGTGACCAGTGACCAGTGACCAGTGACCAGTCACCAGTGACCAGTGACCAGTGCCAACGACCAATGACCAGTGACCATTGACCAGTGACCAGCGAAAGTGACCAGGGACCAGTGACCAGTGACCAGTGACCAGTGACCAGTGACCAGTGACCAGTGACCAGTGACCAGTGACCAGTGACCAGTGACCAGTGACCAGTGACCAGTGACAAGTGACCAGTGACCAGTGACCAGTGATCAGTGACCAGTGAACAGTGACCAGTGACCAGTGACCAGTGACCAGCGAAAATGACCAGTGACCAGTGACCAGTGACCAGCGAAATTGACCAGTGACCAGTGACCAGTGAACAGTGACAAGTGACCAGTGACAAGTGACCAACGAAAGTGACCAGTGAACAGTGACCAGGGACCAGTGACCAGTGACGAGTGACCAGTGACCAGCGAAAGTGAACAGTGAGCAGTGACCAGTGACCAGTGACCAGTGACCAGTGACCAGTGACCAGTGACCAGTGACCAGTGACCAGCGAAATTGACCGGTTTCCAGTGACCAGTGACAAGTGACCAGTGACCAGTGACCAGCGAAAGTGACCAGTGACGAGTGACCAGTGACAAGTGACCAGTGACAAGTGACCAGTGACCACTGACCAGTGACCAGTGGCCAGCGACCAGTGACCAGTGACCAGTGACCAGGGACCAGTGACCAGCGAAAGTGACCAGTGACCAGTGACCAGTGACCAGTGAACTGCGAAAGTGACCAGTGACCAGTGACCAGTGACCAGTGGCCAGTGACCAGTGACCAGTGACGAGCGAAATGGACCAGTGACCAGTGTCCAGTGACCAGTGACCAGTGATAAGTGACCAGTGACCAGTGACCAGTGACCATTGACCAGTGACCAGTGACCAGCGAAAGTGACCAGGGACAAGCGACCAGTGACCAGTGACCAGTGACCAGTGACCAGTGACCAGTGACCAGTGACCAGTGACCAGTGACCAGTGACCAGTGACTAGTAACCAGCAACCAGTGACCAGTGACCAGTGACCAGTGACCAGCAAAATTGACCAGTGACCAGTGACCAGTGACCAATGACCAGTGACCAGTGACCAGTGACCAGTGACAAGTGACCAGTGACCAGTGACCAGTGACCAGTGACCAGTGACCAGTGCCAACGACCAGTGACCAGTGACAAGTGACCAGTGACCAGTGACCAGTGATCAGTGACCAGTGAACAGTGACCAGTGACCAGTGACCAGTGACCAGCGAAAATGACCAGTGACCAGTGACCAGTGACCAGCGAAATTGACCAGTGACCAGTGACCAGTGAACAGTGACAAGTGACCAGTGACAAGTGACCAACGAAAGTGACCAGTGAACAGTGACCAGGGACCAGTGACCAGTGACGAGTGACCAGTGACCAGCGAAAGTGAACAGTGAGCAGTGACCAGTGACCAGTGACCAGTGACCAGTGACCAGCGAAAGTGACCAGTGACCAGTGACCAGTGACCAGTGACCAGTGACCAGTGACAAGTGACCTGGGACCAGTGACCAGTGACCAGTGACCAGTGACCAGCGAAATTGACCAGTGACCAGTGACCAGTGACCAGTAACCAGTGACCAGTGACCAGTGACCAGAGACCAGTAACCAGTGACCAGTGACCAGTGACCACTGACCAGCGAAAGTGACCTGTGACCAGTGACCAGTGACCAGTGACCAGTGACCAGTGACCAGTGACCAGCGAAAGTGACCAGTGACGAGTGACCAGTGACTAGTGACCAGTGACCAGTGACCAGTGACCAGTGACTAGTAACCAGCGACCAGTGACCAGTGACCAGTGACCAGTGACCAGCAAAATTGACCAGCAAAATTGACCAGTGACCAGAGACCAGTAACCAGTGACCAGTGACCAGTGACCACTGACCAGCGAAAGTGACCTGTGACCAGTGACCAGTGACCAGTGACCAGTGACCAGTGACCAGTGACCAGCGAAAGTGACCAGTGACGAGTGACCAGTGACAAGTGACCAGTGACCAGTGACCAGTGACCAGCGAAAATGACCAGTGACCAGTGACCAGTGAACAGTGACAAGTGACCAGTGACAAGTGACCAACGAATGTGACCAGTGAACAGTGACCAGTGACCAGTGACCAGTGACCAGTGACCAGTGACCAGTGACAAGTGACCTGGGACCAGTGACCAGTGACCAGTGACCAGTGACCAGCGAAATTGACCAGTGACCAGTGACCAGTGACCAGTAACCAGTGACCAGTGACCAGTGACCAGAGACCAGTAACCAGTGACCAGTGACCAGTGACCACTGACCAGCGAAAGTGACCTGTGACCAGTGACCAGTGACCAGTGACCAGTGACCAGTGACCAGTGACCAGCGAAAGTGACCAGTGACGAGTGACCAGTGACTAGTGACCAGTGACCAGTGACCAGTGACCAGTGACTAGTAACCAGCGACCAGTGACCAGTGACCAGTGACCAGTGACCAGCAAAATTGACCAGCAAAATTGACCAGTGACCAGAGACCAGTAACCAGTGACCAGTGACCAGTGACCACTGACCAGCGAAAGTGACCTGTGACCAGTGACCAGTGACCAGTGACCAGTGACCAGTGACCAGTGACCAGCGAAAGTGACCAGTGACGAGTGACCAGTGACAAGTGACCAGTGACCAGTGACCAGTGACCAGTGACCAGCAAAATTGACCAGCAAAATTGACCAGTGACCAGAGACCAGTAACCAGTGACCAGTGACCAGTGACCACTGACCAGCGAAAGTGACCTGTGACCAGTGACCAGTGACCAGTGACCAGTGACCAGTGACCAGTGACCAGCGAAAGTGACCAGTGACGAGTGACCAGTGACAAGTGACCAGTGACCAGTGACCAGTGACCAGCGAAAATGACCAGTGACCAGTGACCAGTGAACAGTGACAAGTGACCAGTGACAAGTGACCAACGAATGTGACCAGTGAACAGTGACCAGGGACCAGTGACCAGTGACGAGTGACCAGTGACCAGCGAAAGTGAACAGTGAGCAGTGACCAGTGACCAGTGACCAGTGACCAGTGACCAGCGAAAGTGACCAGTGACCAGTGACCAGTGACCAGTGACCAGTGACCAGTGACCAGTGACCAGTGACAAGTGACCTGGGACCAGTGACCAGTGACCAGTGACCAGTGACCAGCGAAATTGACCAGTGACCAGTGACCAGTGACCAGTCACCAGTGACCAGCGACCAGTGACCAGAGACCAGTAACCAGTGACCAGTGACCAGTGACCACTGACCAGCGAAAGTGAGCAGTGAACAGTGACCAGTGACCAGTGACCAGTGACCTGTGACCAGTGACCAGTGACCAGTGACCAGTGACCAGTGACCAGCGAAAGTGACCAGTGACGAGTGACCAGTGACAAGTGACCAGTGACCAGTGACCAGTGAGCAGTGACCAGTGACCAGTGAACAGTGACAAGTGACCAGTGACAAGTGACCAACGAATGTGACCAGTGAACAGTGACCAGGGACCAGTGACCAGTGACGAGTGACCAGTGACCAGCGAAAGTGAACAGTGAGCAGTGACCAGTGACCAGTGACCAGTGACCAGTGACCAGCGAAAGTGACCAGTGACGAGTGACCAGTGACAAGTGACCAGTGACCAGTGACCAGTGACCAGTGACCAGCAAAATTGACCAGCAAAATTGACCAGTGACCAGAGACCAGTAACCAGTGACCAGTGACCAGTGACCACTGACCAGCGAAAGTGACCTGTGACCAGTGACCAGTGACCAGTGACCAGTGACCAGTGACCAGTGACCAGCGAAAGTGACCAGTGACGAGTGACCAGTGACAAGTGACCAGTGACCAGTGACCAGTGACCAGCGAAAATGACCAGTGACCAGTGACCAGTGAACAGTGACAAGTGACCAGTGACAAGTGACCAACGAATGCGACCAGTGAACAGTGACCAGGGACCAGTGACCAGTGACGAGTGACCAGTGACCAGCGAAAGTGAACAGTGAGCAGTGACCAGTGACCAGTGACCAGTGACCAGTGACCAGCGAAAGTGACCAGTGACCAGTGACCAGTGACCAGTGACCAGTGACCAGTGACCAGTGACAAGTGACCTGGGACCAGTGACCAGTGACCAGTGACCAGTGACCAGCGAAATTGACCAGTGACCAGTGACCAGTGACCAGTCACCAGTGACCAGCGACCAGTGACCAGAGACCAGTAACCAGTGACCAGTGACCAGTGACCACTGACCAGCGAAAGTGAGCAGTGAACAGTGACCAGTGACCAGTGACCAGTGACCTGTGACCAGTGACCAGTGACCAGTGACCAGTGACCAGTGACCAGCGAAAGTGACCAGTGACGAGTGACCAGTGACAAGTGACCAGTGACCAGTGACCAGTGAGCAGTGACCAGTGACCAGTGACCAGTGACCAGTGACCAGTGACCAGTGACCAGTGCCAACGACCAATGACCAGTGACCATTGACCAGTGACCAGCGAAAGTGACCAGGGACCAGTGACCAGTGACCAGTGACCAGTGACCAGTGACCAGTGACCAGTGACCAGTGACCAGTGACAAGTGACCAGTGACCAGTGACCAGTGATCAGTGACCAGTGAACAGTGACCAGTGACCAGTGACCAGTGACCAGCGAAAATGACCAGTGACCAGTGACCAGTGACCAGCGAAATTGACCAGTGACCAGTGACCAGTGAACAGTGACAAGTGACCAGTGACAAGTGACCAACGAAAGTGACCAGTGAACAGTGACCAGGGACCAGTGACCAGTGACGAGTGACCAGTGACCAGCGAAAGTGAACAGTGAGCAGTGAACAGTGACCAGTGACCAGTGACCAGTGACCAGTGACCAGCGAAATTGACCGGTTTCCAGTGACCAGTGACAAGTGACCAGTGACCAGTGACCAGCGAAAGTGAGAAGTGACGAGTGACCAGTGACAAGTGACCAGTGACAAGTGACCAGTGACCACTGACCAGTGACCAGTGACCAGTGACCACTGACCAGCGAAAGTGACCAGTGACCAGGGACCAGTGACCAGTGACCAGCAAAATTGACCAGTGACCAGTGACCAGTGACCAGTGACCAGTGACCAATGACCAATGACCAGTGACCGGTGACCAGTGACCAGTGACCAGTGACCAGTGACCAGTGACCAGCGAAAGTGACCAGTGACCAGTGACCAGTGACCAGTGACCAGTGACCAGTGACAAGTGACCTGGGACCAGTGACCAGTGACCAGTGACCAGTGACCAGCGAAATTGACCAGTGACCAGTGACCAGTGACCAGTCACCAGTGACCAGCGACCAGTGACCAGAGACCAGTAACCAGTGACCAGTGACCAGTGACCAGTGACCAGCGAAAGTGACCAGTGAACAGTGACCAGTGACCAGTGACCAGTGACCTGTGACCAGTGACCAGTGACCAGTGACCAGTGACCAGTGACCAGTGACCAGCGAAAGTGACCAGTGACGAGTGACCAGTGACAAGTGACCAGTGACCAGTGACCAGTGACCAGTGACTAGTAACCAGCAACCAGTGACCAGTGAGCAGTGACCAGTGACCAGCAAAATTGACCAGTGACCAGTGACCAGTGACCAATGACCAGTGACCAGTGACCAGTGACCAGTGACAAGTGACCAGCGAAAATGACCAGTGACCAGTGACCAGTGACCAGCGAAATTGACCAGTGACCAGTGACCAGTGAACAGTGACAAGTGACCAGTGACAAGTGACCAACGAAAGTGACCAGTGAACAGTGACCAGGGACCAGTGACCAGTGACAAGTGACCAGCGAAAGTGAACAGTGAGCAGTGACCAGTGACCAGTGACCAGTGACCAGTGACCAGCGAAAGTGACCAGTGACCAGTGACCAGTGACCAGTGACCAGTGACAAGTGACCAGTGACCAGCGACCAGTGACCAGTGACCAGTGACCAGTGACCAGTGACCAGCGAAAGTGACCAGTGACCAGCGAAAGTGACCAGGGACCAGTGACCAGTGACCAGTGAGCTGTGACCAGTGACCAGTGACCAGTGAACTGTGACCAGTGACCAGTGACCAGCGAAAGTGACCAGTGACCAGTGACCAGCGAAAGTGACCAGTGACCAGTGACCAGTGACCAGTGTCCAGTGACCAGTGACCAGTGATAAGTGACCAGTGACCTGTGACCAGTGACCAGCGACCAGTGACCAGTGACCAGTGAATAGTGACCAGTGACCAGTGAACAGCGAATGTGACCAGTGACCAGTGACCTGTGACCTGTGACCAGTGACCAGTGACCAGTGACCAGTGACCAGTGACGAGCGAAATGGACCAGTGACCAGTGACTAGTGACCAGCGATCAATGACCAGTGACCAGTGACCAGCGAAAGTGACCAGTGACCAGTGACCAGTGACCAGCGAAATTGACCAGTCACCAGTGACCAGTGGCCAGTGACCAGCGACCAGTGACCAATGACCAGTGACCAGTGACCCGTGACCAGTGACAAGTGACCAGTGACCAGTGACCGGCGAAAGTGACCAGTGAACAGTGACCAGTGACCAGTGACCAGTGAATAGTGACCAGTGACCAGTGAACAGCGAAAGTGACCAGTGACCAGTGACCTGTGACCAGTGACCAGTGACCAGTGACCATTGACCAGTGACCAGTGACCAGTGACCAGCGAAAGTGACCAGGGACAAGCGTCCAGTGACCAGTGACCAGTGACCAGTGACCAGCGAAAGTGACCAGTGACCAGTGACCAGTGACCAGTGACCAGTGACCAGTGACCAGTGACAAGTGACCTGGGACCAGTGAAAGTGACCAGTGACCAGTGAACAGTGACCAGCGAAATTGACCAGTTTCCAGTGACCAGTGATAAGTGACCAGTGACCAGTGACCAGCGAAAGTGACCAGTGAACAGTGATCAGCGAAATTGACCAGTGACCATTAACCAGTGACCAGCGAAAGTGACCAGTGACGAGTGACCAGTGACAAGTGACCAGTGACAAGTGACCAGTGACCACTGACCAGTGACCAGTGACCAGCGACCAGTGACCAGTGACCAGTGACCGGGGACCAGTGGCCAGCGAAAGTGACCAGCGACCAGTGACCAGTGACCAGTGACCAGTGACTAGCCAAATTGAGCAGTGAGCAGTGACCAGTGACCAGTGACCAGTGACCAGTGACCAGTGACCAGCGAAATTGACCAGCGACCATTGACCAGTGACCAGCGAAAGTGACCAGTGACGAGTGACCTGTGACAAGTGACCAGTGACCAGCGACCAGTGACCAGTGACCAGTGACCAGTGACCAGCAAAATTGACCAGCAAAATTGACCAGTGACCAGTGACCAGTGACCAGTGACCAGTGACCAGTGACCAGTGACAAGTGACCAGTGACCAGTGACCAGTGACCAGTGACCAGTGACCAGTGCCAACGACCAGTGACCAGTGACCATTGACCAGTGACCAGCGAAAGTGACCAGGGACCAGTGACCAGTGACCAGTGACCAGTGACCAGTGACCAGTGACCAGTGACCAGTGACCAGTGACAAGTGACCTGGGACCAGTGACCAGTGACCAGTGACCAGTGACCAGCGAAATTGACCAGTGACCAGTGACCAGTGACCAGTCACCAGTGACCAGCGACCAGTGACCAGAGACCAGTACCCAGTGACCAGTGACCAGTGACCACTGACCAGCGAAAGTGACCAGTGAACAGTGACCAGTGACCAGTGACCAGTGACCTGTGACCAGTGACCAGTGACCAGTGACCAGTGACCAGTGACCAGTGACCAGTGACCAGCGAAAGTGACCAGTGACGAGTGACCAGTGACAAGTGACCAGTGACCAGTGACCAGTGACCAGTGACCAGTGACCAGTGACCAGTGACGAGTGACCAGTGATCGGCGAAAGTGAACAGTGACCAGTGACCAGTGACCAGTGACCAGTGACCAGCGAAAGTGACCAGTGACCAGTGACCAGTGACCAGTGACCAGTGACAAGTGACCTGGGACCAGTGACCAGTGACCAGTGACCAGCGAAAGTGACCAGTGACCAGTGACCAGTGACCAGTGACCAGTGACCAGTGACCAGTGACCAGCGAAATTGACCAGTGACCATTGACCAGTGACCAGTGACCAGTGACCAGTGACAAGTGACCAGTGACCAGTGACCAGCGACCAGTGACCAGTGACCAGCAAAAATGACCAGTGACCAGTGACCAGTGACCAGTGACCAGTGACCAGTGACCAGCGAAAGTGACAAGTGACAAGTGACCTGGGACCAGTGACCAGTGACCAGTGACCAGTGACCAGTGACCAGCGAAATTGACCAGTGACCATTGACCAGTGACCAGTGACCAGTGACCAGTGACAAGTGACCAGTGACCAGTGACCAGCGACCAGTGACCAGTGACCATTGACCAGTGACCAGTGACCAGCAAAAATGACCAGTGACCAGTGACAAGTGACCAGTGACCAGCGAAAGTGACCAGTGACCAGTGACCAGTGACCAGTGACGAGTGACCAGTGACCAGCGAAAGTGAACAGTGAGCAGTGACCAGTGACCAGTGACCAGTGACCAGTGACCAGCGAAAGTGACCAGTGACCAGTGACCAGTGACCAGTGACCAGTGACCAGTGACCAGTGACCAGTGACCAGTGACAAGTGACCTGGGACCAGTGACCAGTGACCAGTGACCAGTGACCAGCGAAATTGACCAGTGACCAGTGACCAGTGACCAGTCACCAGTGACCAGCGACCAGTGACCAGAGACCAGTACCCAGTGACCAGTGACCAGTGACCAGTCACCAGTGACCAGCGACCAGTGACCAGAGACCAGTACCCAGTGACCAGTGACCAGTGACCACTGACCAGCGAAAGTGACCAGTGAACAGTGACCAGTGACCAGTGACCAGTGACCTGAGACCAGTGACCAGTGACCAGTGACCAGTGACCAGTGACCAGCGAAAGTGACCAGTGACGAGTGACCAGTGACAAGTGACCAGTGACCAGTGACCAGTGACCAGTGACCAGTGACTAGTGACCAGCAACCAGTGACCAGTGACCAGTGACCAGTGACCAGCAAAATTGACCAGCAAAATTGACCAGTGACCAGTGACCAGTGACAAGTGACCAGTGACCAGTGACCAGTGACCAGTGACCAGTGACCGGTGACCAGTGACCAGTGACCAGTGACCAGTGACCAGTGACCAGTGACCAGTGACCAGTGACCAGTGACCAGCTGCCAGTGACCAGTGACCAGTGACCAGTGACCAGTGACTAGCGAAAGTGACCAGTGACCAGTGACCAGTGACCAGTGACCAGTGACCAGTGACCAGTGACCAGTGACAAGTGACCAGTGACCAGCGACCAGTGACCAGTGACCAGTGACCAGTGACCAGCGAAAGTGACCAGTGACCAGTGACCAGTGACCAGTGACCAGTGACCAGTGACCAGTGACCAGTGACCAGTGACCAGTGACCAGCGAAAGTGACCAGTGACCAGGGACCAGTGACCAGTGACCAGCGAAATTGACCAGTGACCAGTGACCAGTGACCAGTGACAAGTGACCAGTGACCAGTGACCAGTGACCAGTGACCAGTGACCAGTGACCAGTGACCAGTGACCAGTGACCAGCGAAAGTGACCAGTGACCAGTGACCAGTGACCAGTGACCAGCGAAAGTGACCAGTGACCAGTGACCAGTGACCAGCGAAATTGAACAGTGACCAGTGACCAGAGACCAGTGACTATCCAAATTGACCAGTGACCAGTGACCAGTGACCAGCGAAAGTGACCAGTGACCACTGACCAGTGACCAGTGACCAGCGACCAGTGACCAGTGACCAGTGACCGGGGACCAGTGGCCAGCGAAAGTGACCAGCGACCAGTGACCAGTGACCAGTGACCAGTGACTAGCCAAATTGAGCAGTGAGCAGTGACCAGTGACCAGTGACCAGTGACCAGTGACCAGTGACCAGCGAAATTGACCAGCGACCATTGACCAGTGACCAGCGAAAGTGACCAGTGACGAGTGACCTGTGACAAGTGACCAGTGACCAGCGACCAGTGACCAGCGAAAGTGACCAGTGACCAGTGACCAGTGACCAGCGACCAGTGACCAGTGACCAGTGACCAGTGACCAGCAAAATTGACCAGCAAAATTGACCAGTGACCAGTGACCAGTGACCCGTGACCAGTGACCAGTGACAAGTGACCAGTGACCAGTGACCAGTGACCAGTGACCAGTGACCAGTGCCAACGACCAGTGACCAGTGACCATTGACCAGTGACCAGCGAAAGTGACCAGGGACCAGTGACCAGTGACCAGCGAAATTGACCAGTGACCAGTGACCAGAGACCAGTGACTAGCCAAATTGACCAGTGACCAGTGACCAGTGGCCAGCGGTAGTGACCAGTGACCAGTGACCAGTCATCAGTGACCAGTGAACAGTGACCAGTGACCAGTGACCAGTGACCAGTGACCAGCGAAAGTGACCAGTGACCAGTGACCAGTGACCAGTGACCAGTGACCAGTGACCAGTGACCAGTGACAAGTGACCAGTGACCAGCGACCAGTGACCAGTGACCAGTGACCAGTGACCAGTGACCAGCGAAGGTGACCAGTGACCAGGGACCAGTGACCAGTGACCAGCGAAATTGACCAGTGACCAGTGACCAGTGACCAGTGACAAGTGACCAGTGACCAGTGACCAGTGACCAGTGACCAGTGACCAGTGACCAGTGACCAGTGACCAGCCAAAGTGACCAGTGACCAGTGACCAGTGACCAGTGACCAGCGAAAGTGACCAGTGACCAGTGACCAGTGACCAGCGAAATTGACCAGTGACCAGTGACCAGAGACCAGTGACTAGCCAAATTGACCAGTGACCAGTGACCAGTGGCCAGCGGTAGTGACCAGTGACCAGTGACCAGTCATCAGTGACCAGTGAACAGTGACCAGTGACCAGTGACCAGTGACCAGTGACCAGTGACCAGCGAAATTGACCAGTGACCAGTGACCAGTGAACAGTGACAAGTGACCAGTGACAAGTGAACAACGAAAGTGACCAGTGAACAGTGACCAGGGACCAGTGACCAGTGACGAGTGACCAGTGACCAGCGAAAGTGAACAGTGAGCAGTGACCAGTGACCAGTGACCAGTGACCAGTGACCAGCGAAAGTGACCAGTGACCAGTGACCAGTGACCAGTGACCAGTGACCAGTGACAAGTGACCTGGGACCAGTGACCAGTGACCAGTGACCAGTGACCAGTGACCAGTGACCAGTGACCAGTGACCAGTGACCAGTGACCAGTGACCAGTGACAAGTGACCAGTGACCAGTGACCAGCGAAATTGACCAGTGACCATTGACCAGTGACCAGTGACCAGTGACCAGTGACAAGTGACCAGTGACCAGTGACCAGCGACCAGTGACCAGTGACCATTGACCAGTGACCAGTGACCAGCAAAAATGACCAGTGACCAGTGACAAGTGACCAGTGACCAGCGAAAGTGACCAGTGACCAGTGACCAGTGACCAGTGACCAGTGACAAGTGACCTGGGACCAGTGACCAGTGACCAGTGACCAGCGAAAGTGACCAGTGACCAGTGACCAGTGACCAGTGACAAGTGCCCTGGGACCAGTGACCAGTGACCAGTGACCAGTGACCAGTGAGCAGTGACCAGTGACCAGTGACCAGCGAAAGTGACCAGTGACGAGTGACCAGTGATCAGCGAAAGTGAACAGTGACCAGTGACCAGTGACCAGTGACCAGCGAAAGTGACCAGTGACCAGTGACCAGTGACCAGTGACCAGTGACTAGTGACCAGCAACCAGTGACCAGTGACCAGTGACCAGTGACCAGCAAAATTGACCAGCAAAATTGACCAGTGCCCAGTGACCAGTGACCAATGACCAGTGACGAGTGACCAGTGACCAGTGACAAGTGACCAGTGACCAGTGACCAGTGCCAACGACCAGTGACCAGTGACAAGTGACCAGTGACCAGTGACCAGTGATCAGTGACCAGTGAACAGTGACCAGTGACCAGTGACCAGTGACCAGCGAAAATGACCAGTGACCAGTGACCAGTGACCAGCGAAATTGACCAGTGACCAGTGACCAGCGAAAGTGAACAGTGAGCAGTGAACAGTGACCAGTGACCAGTGACCAGTGACCAGTGACCAGCGAAATTGACCGGTTTCCAGTGACCAGTGACAAGTGACCAGTGACCAGTGACCAGCGAAAGTGAGAAGTGACGAGTGACCAGTGACAAGTGACCAGTGACAAGTGACCAGTGACCACTGACCAGTGACCAGTGACCAGTGACCACTGACCAGCGAAAGTGACCAGTGACCAGGGACCAGTGACCAGTGACCAGCAAAATTGACCAGTGACCAGTGACCAGTGACCAGTGACCAGTGACCAATGACCAATGACCAGTGACCGGTGACCAGTGACCAGTGACCAGTGACCAGTGACCACTGACCAGCGAAAGTGACCAGTGACCAGGGACCAGTGACCAGTGACCAGCAAAATTGACCAGTGACCAGTGACCAGTGACCAGTGACCAGTGACCAATGACCAATGACCAGTGACCGGTGACCAGTGACCAGTAACCAGCAACCAGTGACCAGTGACCAGTGACCAGTGACCAGCAAAATTGACCAGTGACCAGTGACCAGTGACCAATGACCAGTGACCAGTGACCAGTGACCAGTGACCAGTGACCAGTGACCAGTGACCAGTGACCAGTGACCAGTGACCAGTGACCAGTGACCAGCGACCAGTGACCAGTGACCAGTGACCAGTGACCAGTGACCACTGACCAGCGAAAGTGACCAGTGACCAGGGACCAGTGACCAGTGACCAGCAAAATTGACCAGTGACCAGTGACCAGTGACCAGTGACCAGTGACCAATGACCAATGACCAGTGACCGGTGACCAGTGACCAGTGACCAGTGACCAGTGACCAGTGACCAGTGACCAGTGACCAGTGACCAGTGACCAGTGACCAGTGACAAGTGACCAGTGACCAGCGACCAGTGACCAGTGATCAGTGACCAGTGACCAGTGACCAGCGAAAGTGACCAGTGACCAGGGACCAGTGACCAGTGACCAGCGAAATTGACCAGTGACCAGTGACCAGTGACCAGTGACAAGTGACCAGTGACCAGTGACCAGTGACCAGTGACCAGTGACCAGTGCCAACGACCAGTGACCAGTGACCATTGACCAGTGACCAGCGAAAGTGACCAGGGACCAGTGACCAGTGACCAGTGACCAGTGACCAGTGACCAGTGACCAGTGACCAGTGACCAGTGACCAGTGACCAGTGACCAGTGACCAGTGACCAGTGACCAGTGACCAGTGACCAGTGACCAGTGACCAGTGACAAGTGACCAGTGACCAGTGACCAGTGATCAGTGACCAGTGACCAGTGACCAGCGAAAATGACCAGTGACCAGTGACCAGTGACCAGTGAACAGTGACAAGTGACCAGTGACAAGTGACCAACGAAAGTGACCAGTGAACAGTGACCAGGGACCAGTGACCAGTGACGAGTGACCAGTGACCAGCGAAAGTGAACAGTGAGCAGTGACCAGTGACCAGTGACCAGTGACCAGTGACCAGCGAAAGTGACCAGTGACCAGTGACCAGTGACCAGTGACCAGTGACCAGTGACAAGTGACCTGGGACCAGTGACCAGTGACCAGTGACCAGTGACCAGCGAAATTGACCAGTGACCAGTGACCAGTGACCAGTCACCAGTGACCAGCGACCAGTGACCAGAGACCAGTAACCAGTGACCAGTGACCAGTGACCAGTGACCAGCGAAAGTGACCAGTGAACAGTGACCAGTGACCAGTGACCAGTGACCTGTGACCAGTGACCAGTGACCAGTGACCAGTGACCAGTGACCAGTGACCAGCGAAAGTGACCAGTGACGAGTGACCAGTGACAAGTGACCAGTGACCAGTGACCAGTGACCAGTGACTAGTAACCAGCAACCAGTGACCAGTGAGCAGTGACCAGTGACCAGCAAAATTGACCAGTGACCAGTGACCAGTGACCAATGACCAGTGACCAGTGACCAGTGACCAGTGACAAGTGACCAGCGAAAATGACCAGTGACCAGTGACCAGTGACCAGCGAAATTGACCAGTGACCAGTGACCAGTGAACAGTGACAAGTGACCAGTGACAAGTGACCAACGAAAGTGACCAGTGAACAGTGACCAGGGACCAGTGACCAGTGACAAGTGACCAGCGAAAGTGAACAGTGAGCAGTGACCAGTGACCAGTGACCAGTGACCAGTGACCAGCGAAAGTGACCAGTGACCAGTGACCAGTGACCAGTGACCAGTGACAAGTGACCAGTGACCAGCGACCAGTGACCAGTGACCAGTGACCAGTGACCAGTGACCAGCGAAAGTGACCAGTGACCAGCGAAAGTGACCAGGGACCAGTGACCAGTGACCAGTGAGCTGTGACCAGTGACCAGTGACCAGTGAACTGTGACCAGTGACCAGTGACCAGCGAAAGTGACCAGTGACCAGTGACCAGCGAAAGTGACCAGTGACCAGTGACCAGTGACCAGTGTCCAGTGACCAGTGACCAGTGATAAGTGACCAGTGACCTGTGACCAGTGACCAGCGACCAGTGACCAGTGACCAGTGAATAGTGACCAGTGACCAGTGAACAGCGAATGTGACCAGTGACCAGTGACCTGTGACCTGTGACCAGTGACCAGTGACCAGTGACCAGTGACCAGTGACGAGCGAAATGGACCAGTGACCAGTGACTAGTGACCAGCGATCAATGACCAGTGACCAGTGACCAGTGAAAGTGACCAGTGACCAGTGACCAGTGACCAGCGAAATTGACCAGTCACCAGTGACCAGTGGCCAGTGACCAGCGACCAGTGACCAATGACCAGTGACCAGTGACCCGTGACCAGTGACAAGTGACCAGTGACCAGTGACCGGCGAAAGTGACCAGTGAACAGTGACCAGTGACCAGTGACCAGTGAATAGTGACCAGTGACCAGTGAACAGCGAAAGTGACCAGTGACCAGTGACCTGTGACCAGTGACCAGTGACCAGTGACCATTGACCAGTGACCAGTGACCAGTGACCAGCGAAAGTGACCAGGGACAAGCGTCCAGTGACCAGTGACCAGTGACCAGTGACCAGCGAAAGTGACCAGTGACCAGTGACCAGTGACCAGTGACCAGTGACCAGTGACCAGTGACAAGTGACCTGGGACCAGTGAAAGTGACCAGTGACCAGTGAACAGTGACCAGCGAAATTGACCAGTTTCCAGTGACCAGTGATAAGTGACCAGTGACCAGTGACCAGCGAAAGTGACCAGTGAACAGTGATCAGCGAAATTGACCAGTGACCATTAACCAGTGACCAGCGAAAGTGACCAGTGACGAGTGACCAGTGACAAGTGACCAGTGACAAGTGACCAGTGACCACTGACCAGTGACCAGTGACCAGCGACCAGTGACCAGTGACCAGTGACCGGGGACCAGTGGCCAGCGAAAGTGACCAGCGACCAGTGACCAGTGACCAGTGACCAGTGACTAGCCAAATTGAGCAGTGAGCAGTGACCAGTGACCAGTGACCAGTGACCAGTGACCAGTGACCAGCGAAATTGACCAGCGACCATTGACCAGTGACCAGCGAAAGTGACCAGTGACGAGTGACCTGTGACAAGTGACCAGTGACCAGCGACCAGTGACCAGTGACCAGTGACCAGTGACCAGCAAAATTGACCAGCAAAATTGACCAGTGACCAGTGACCAGTGACCAGTGACCAGTGACCAGTGACCAGTGACAAGTGACCAGTGACCAGTGACCAGTGACCAGTGACCAGTGACCAGTGCCAACGACCAGTGACCAGTGACCATTGACCAGTGACCAGCGAAAGTGACCAGGGACCAGTGACCAGTGACCAGTGACCAGTGACCAGTGACCAGTGACCAGTGACCAGTGACCAGTGACAAGTGACCTGGGACCAGTGACCAGTGACCAGTGACCAGTGACCAGCGAAATTGACCAGTGACCAGTGACCAGTGACCAGTCACCAGTGACCAGCGACCAGTGACCAGAGACCAGTACCCAGTGACCAGTGACCAGTGACCACTGACCAGCGAAAGTGACCAGTGAACAGTGACCAGTGACCAGTGACCAGTGACCTGTGACCAGTGACCAGTGACCAGTGACCAGTGACCAGTGACCAGTGACCAGTGACCAGCGAAAGTGACCAGTGACGAGTGACCAGTGACAAGTGACCAGTGACCAGTGACCAGTGACCAGTGACCAGTGACCAGTGACCAGTGACGAGTGACCAGTGATCGGCGAAAGTGAACAGTGACCAGTGACCAGTGACCAGTGACCAGTGACCAGCGAAAGTGACCAGTGACCAGTGACCAGTGACCAGTGACCAGTGACAAGTGACCTGGGACCAGTGACCAGTGACCAGTGACCAGCGAAAGTGACCAGTGACCAGTGACCAGTGACCAGTGACCAGTGACCAGTGACCAGTGACCAGCGAAATTGACCAGTGACCATTGACCAGTGACCAGTGACCAGTGACCAGTGACAAGTGACCAGTGACCAGTGACCAGCGACCAGTGACCAGTGACCAGCAAAAATGACCAGTGACCAGTGACCAGTGACCAGTGACCAGTGACCAGTGACCAGCGAAAGTGACAAGTGACAAGTGACCTGGGACCAGTGACCAGTGACCAGTGACCAGTGACCAGTGACCAGCGAAATTGACCAGTGACCATTGACCAGTGACCAGTGACCAGTGACCAGTGACAAGTGACCAGTGACCAGTGACCAGCGACCAGTGACCAGTGACCATTGACCAGTGACCAGTGACCAGCAAAAATGACCAGTGACCAGTGACAAGTGACCAGTGACCAGCGAAAGTGACCAGTGACCAGTGACCAGTGACCAGTGACGAGTGACCAGTGACCAGCGAAAGTGAACAGTGAGCAGTGACCAGTGACCAGTGACCAGTGACCAGTGACCAGCGAAAGTGACCAGTGACCAGTGACCAGTGACCAGTGACCAGTGACCAGTGACCAGTGACCAGTGACCAGTGACAAGTGACCTGGGACCAGTGACCAGTGACCAGTGACCAGTGACCAGCGAAATTGACCAGTGACCAGTGACCAGTGACCAGTCACCAGTGACCAGCGACCAGTGACCAGAGACCAGTACCCAGTGACCAGTGACCAGTGACCAGTCACCAGTGACCAGCGACCAGTGACCAGAGACCAGTACCCAGTGACCAGTGACCAGTGACCACTGACCAGCGAAAGTGACCAGTGAACAGTGACCAGTGACCAGTGACCAGTGACCTGAGACCAGTGACCAGTGACCAGTGACCAGTGACCAGTGACCAGCGAAAGTGACCAGTGACGAGTGACCAGTGACAAGTGACCAGTGACCAGTGACCAGTGACCAGTGACCAGTGACTAGTGACCAGCAACCAGTGACCAGTGACCAGTGACCAGTGACCAGCAAAATTGACCAGCAAAATTGACCAGTGACCAGTGACCAGTGACAAGTGACCAGTGACCAGTGACCAGTGACCAGTGACCAGTGACCGGTGACCAGTGACCAGTGACCAGTGACCAGTGACCAGTGACCAGTGACCAGTGACCAGTGACCAGTGACCAGCTGCCAGTGACCAGTGACCAGTGACCAGTGACCAGTGACTAGCGAAAGTGACCAGTGACCAGTGACCAGTGACCAGTGACCAGTGACCAGTGACCAGTGACCAGTGACAAGTGACCAGTGACCAGCGACCAGTGACCAGTGACCAGTGACCAGTGACCAGCGAAAGTGACCAGTGACCAGTGACCAGTGACCAGTGACCAGTGACCAGTGACCAGTGACCAGTGACCAGTGACCAGTGACCAGCGAAAGTGACCAGTGACCAGGGACCAGTGACCAGTGACCAGCGAAATTGACCAGTGACCAGTGACCAGTGACCAGTGACAAGTGACCAGTGACCAGTGACCAGTGACCAGTGACCAGTGACCAGTGACCAGTGACCAGTGACCAGTGACCAGCGAAAGTGACCAGTGACCAGTGACCAGTGACCAGTGACCAGCGAAAGTGACCAGTGACCAGTGACCAGTGACCAGCGAAATTGAACAGTGACCAGTGACCAGAGACCAGTGACTATCCAAATTGACCAGTGACCAGTGACCAGTGACCAGCGAAAGTGACCAGTGACCACTGACCAGTGACCAGTGACCAGCGACCAGTGACCAGTGACCAGTGACCGGGGACCAGTGGCCAGCGAAAGTGACCAGCGACCAGTGACCAGTGACCAGTGACCAGTGACTAGCCAAATTGAGCAGTGAGCAGTGACCAGTGACCAGTGACCAGTGACCAGTGACCAGTGACCAGCGAAATTGACCAGCGACCATTGACCAGTGACCAGCGAAAGTGACCAGTGACGAGTGACCTGTGACAAGTGACCAGTGACCAGCGACCAGTGACCAGCGAAAGTGACCAGTGACCAGTGACCAGTGACCAGCGACCAGTGACCAGTGACCAGTGACCAGTGACCAGCAAAATTGACCAGCAAAATTGACCAGTGACCAGTGACCAGTGACCCGTGACCAGTGACCAGTGACAAGTGACCAGTGACCAGTGACCAGTGACCAGTGACCAGTGACCAGTGCCAACGACCAGTGACCAGTGACCATTGACCAGTGACCAGCGAAAGTGACCAGGGACCAGTGACCAGTGACCAGCGAAATTGACCAGTGACCAGTGACCAGAGACCAGTGACTAGCCAAATTGACCAGTGACCAGTGACCAGTGGCCAGCGGTAGTGACCAGTGACCAGTGACCAGTCATCAGTGACCAGTGAACAGTGACCAGTGACCAGTGACCAGTGACCAGTGACCAGCGAGTGACCAGTGACCAGTGACCAGTGACCAGTGACCAGTGACCAGTGACCAGTGACCAGTGACCAGTGACAAGTGACCAGTGACCAGCGACCAGTGACCAGTGACCAGTGACCAGTGACCAGTGACCAGCGAAGGTGACCAGTGACCAGGGACCAGTGACCAGTGACCAGCGAAATTGACCAGTGACCAGTGACCAGTGACCAGTGACAAGTGACCAGTGACCAGTGACCAGTGACCAGTGACCAGTGACCAGTGACCAGTGACCAGTGACCAGCCAAAGTGACCAGTGACCAGTGACCAGTGACCAGTGACCAGCGAAAGTGACCAGTGACCAGTGACCAGTGACCAGCGAAATTGACCAGTGACCAGTGACCAGAGACCAGTGACTAGCCAAATTGACCAGTGACCAGTGACCAGTGGCCAGCGGTAGTGACCAGTGACCAGTGACCAGTCATCAGTGACCAGTGAACAGTGACCAGTGACCAGTGACCAGTGACCAGTGACCAGTGACCAGCGAAATTGACCAGTGACCAGTGACCAGTGAACAGTGACAAGTGACCAGTGACAAGTGAACAACGAAAGTGACCAGTGAACAGTGACCAGGGACCAGTGACCAGTGACGAGTGACCAGTGACCAGCGAAAGTGAACAGTGAGCAGTGACCAGTGACCAGTGACCAGTGACCAGTGACCAGCGAAAGTGACCAGTGACCAGTGACCAGTGACCAGTGACCAGTGACCAGTGACAAGTGACCTGGGACCAGTGACCAGTGACCAGTGACCAGTGACCAGTGACCAGTGACCAGTGACCAGTGACCAGTGACCAGTGACCAGTGACCAGTGACAAGTGACCAGTGACCAGTGACCAGCGAAATTGACCAGTGACCATTGACCAGTGACCAGTGACCAGTGACCAGTGACAAGTGACCAGTGACCAGTGACCAGCGACCAGTGACCAGTGACCATTGACCAGTGACCAGTGACCAGCAAAAATGACCAGTGACCAGTGACAAGTGACCAGTGACCAGCGAAAGTGACCAGTGACCAGTGACCAGTGACCAGTGACCAGTGACAAGTGACCTGGGACCAGTGACCAGTGACCAGTGACCAGCGAAAGTGACCAGTGACCAGTGACCAGTGACCAGTGACAAGTGCCCTGGGACCAGTGACCAGTGACCAGTGACCAGTGACCAGTGAGCAGTGACCAGTGACCAGTGACCAGCGAAAGTGACCAGTGACGAGTGACCAGTGATCAGCGAAAGTGAACAGTGACCAGTGACCAGTGACCAGTGACCAGTGACCAGCGAAAGTGACCAGTGACCAGTGACCAGTGACCAGTGACTAGTGACCAGCAACCAGTGACCAGTGACCAGTGACCAGTGACCAGCAAAATTGACCAGCAAAATTGACCAGTGCCCAGTGACCAGTGACCAATGACCAGTGACGAGTGACCAGTGACCAGTGACAAGTGACCAGTGACCAGTGACCAGTGCCAACGACCAGTGACCAGTGACAAGTGACCAGTGACCAGTGACCAGTGATCAGTGACCAGTGAACAGTGACCAGTGACCAGTGACCAGTGACCAGCGAAAATGACCAGTGACCAGTGACCAGTGACCAGCGAAATTGACCAGTGACCAGTGACCAGTGAACAGTGACAAGTGACCAGTGACAAGTGACCAACGAAAGTGACCAGTGAACAGTGACCAGGGACCAGTGACCAGTGACGAGTGACCAGTGACCAGCGAAAGTGAACAGTGAGCAGTGACCAGTGACCAGTGACCAGTGACCAGTGACCAGCGAAAGTGACCAGTGACCAGTGACAAGTGACCTGGGACCAGTGACCAGTGACCAGTGACCAGTAACCAGTGACCAGTGACCAGTGACCAGTGACCAGTGACCAGCGAAAGTGACCAGTGACGAGTGACCAGTGACAAGTGACCAGTGACCAGTGACCAGTGACCAGTGACCAGTGACCAGTGACCAGTGACGAGTGACCAGTGATCAGCGAAAGTGAACAGTGACCAGTGACCAGTGACCAGTGACCAGTGACCAGCGAAAGTGACCAGTGACCAGTGACCAGTGACCAGTGACCAGTGACAAGTGACCTGGGACCAGTGACCAGTGACCAGTGACCAGCGAAAGTGACCAGTGATCAGCGACCAGTGACCAGTGACCAGTGACCAGTGACCAGTGACCAGCAAAATTGACCAGCAAAATTGACCAGTGACCAGTGACCAGTGACCAGTGACAAGTGACCAGTGACCAGTGACCAGTGACCAGTGACCAGTGACCAGTGCCAACGACCAGTGACCAGTGACCATTGACCAGTGACCAGCGAAAGTGACCAGGGACCAGTGACCAGTGACCAGTGACCAGTGACCAGTGACCAGTGACAAGTGACCAGTGACCAGTGACCAGCGACCAGTGACAAGTGACCACTGACCAGTGACCAGTGATCAGTGACCAGTGAACAGTGACCAGTGACCAGTGACCAGTGACCAGCGAAAATGACCAGTGACCAGTGACCAGTGACCAGCGAAATTGACCAGTGACCAGTGACCAGTGAACAGTGACAAGTGACCAGTGACAAGTGACCAACGAAAGTGACCAGTGAACAGTGACCAGGGACCAGTGACCAGTGACGAGTGACCAGTGACCAGCGAAAGTGAACAGTGAGCAGTGACCAGTGACCAGTGACCAGTGACCAGTGACCAGCGAAAGTGACCAGTGACCAGTGACCAGTGACCAGTGACCAGTGACCAGTGACCAGTGACAAGTGACCTGGGACCAGTGACCAGTGACCAGTGACCAGTGACCAGCGAAATTGACCAGTGACCAGTGACCAGTGACCAGTCACCAGTGACCAGCGACCAGTGACCAGAGACCAGTAACCAGTGACAAGTGACCAGTGACCACTGACCAGCGAAAGTGAGCAGTGAACAGTGACCAGTGACCAGTGACCAGTGACCTGTGACCAGTGACCAGTGACCAGTGACCAGCGAAAGTGACCAGTGACGAGTGACCAGTGACAAGTGACCAGTGACCAGTGACCAGTGACCAGTGACCAGTGACCAGTGACCAGTGACCAGTGACCAGTGCCAACGACCAATGACCAGTGACCATTGACCAGTGACCAGCGAAAGTGACCAGGGACCAGTGACCAGTGACCAGTGACCAGTGACCAGTGACCAGTGACCAGTGACCAGTGACCAGTGACCAGTGACAAGTGACCAGTGACCAGTGACCAGTGATCAGTGACCAGTGAACAGTGAACAGTGACCAGTGACCAGTGACCAGTGACCAGCGAAAATGACCAGTGACCAGTGACCAGTGACCAGCGAAATTGACCAGTGACCAGTGACCAGTGAACAGTGACAAGTGACCAGTGACAAGTGACCAACGAAAGTGACCAGTGAACAGTGACCAGGGACCAGTGACCAGTGACGAGTGACCAGTGACCAGCGAAAGTGAACAGTGAGCAGTGACCAGTGACCAGTGACCAGTGACCAGTGACCAGTGACCAGTGACCAGTGACCAGTGACCAGTGAGCAGTGACCAGCGAAATTGACCGGTTTCCAGTGACCAGTGACAAGTGACCAGTGACCAGTGACCAGCGAAAGTGACCAGTGACGAGTGACCAGTGACAAGTGACCAGTGACAAGTGACCAGTGACCACTGACCAGTGACCAGTAACCAGCGACCAGTGCCAACGACCAGTGACCAGTGACCATTGACCAGTGACCAGCGAAAGTGACCAGGGACCAGTGACCAGTGACCAGTGACCAGTGACAAGTGACCTGGGACCAGTGACCAGTGACCAGTGACCAGCGAAAGTGACCAGTGACAAGTGACCAGTGACCAGTGACCAGTGACCAGTGACCAGTGACCAGCGAAATTGACCAGTGACCATTGACCAGTGACCAGTGACCAGTGACCAGTGACAAGTGACCAGTGACCAGTGACCAGCGACCAGTGACCAGTGACCAGCAAAAATGACCAGTGACCAGTGACCAGTGACCAGTGACCAGTGACCAGCGAAAGTGACAAGTGACAAGTGACCTGGGACCAGTGACCAGTGACCAGTGACCAGTGACCAGTGACCAGCGAAATTGACCAGTGACCATTGACCAGTGACCAGTGACCAGTGACCAGTGACAAGTGACCAGTGACCAGTGACCAGCGACCAGTGACCAGTGACCATTGACCAGTGACCAGTGACCAGCAAAAATGACCAGTGACCAGTGACAAGTGACCAGTGACCAGCGAAAGTGACCAGTGACCAGTGACCAGTGACCAGTGACGAGTGACCAGTGACCAGCGAAAGTGAACAGTGAGCAGTGACCAGTGACCAGTGACCAGTGACCAGTGACCAGCGAAAGTGACCAGTGACCAGTGACCAGTGACCAGTGACCAGTGACCAGTGACCAGTGACCAGTGACCAGTGACAAGTGACCTGGGACCAGTGACCAGTGACCAGTGACCAGTGACCAGCGAAATTGACCAGTGACCAGTGACCAGTGACCAGTCACCAGTGACCAGCGACCAGTGACCAGAGACCAGTACCCAGTGACCAGTGACCAGTGACCAGTCACCAGTGACCAGCGACCAGTGACCAGAGACCAGTACCCAGTGACCAGTGACCAGTGACCACTGACCAGCGAAAGTGACCAGTGAACAGTGACCAGTGACCAGTGACCAGTGACCTGAGACCAGTGACCAGTGACCAGTGACCAGTGACCAGTGACCAGCGAAAGTGACCAGTGACGAGTGACCAGTGACAAGTGACCAGTGACCAGTGACCAGTGACCAGTGACCAGTGACTAGTGACCAGCAACCAGTGACCAGTGACCAGTGACCAGTGACCAGCAAAATTGACCAGCAAAATTGACCAGTGACCAGTGACCAGTGACAAGTGACCAGTGACCAGTGACCAGTGACCAGTGACCAGTGACCGGTGACCAGTGACCAGTGACCAGTGACCAGTGACCAGTGACCAGTGACCAGTGACCAGTGACCAGTGACCAGTGACCAGCTGCCAGTGACCAGTGACCAGTGACCAGTGACCAGTGACTAGCGAAAGTGACCAGTGACCAGTGACCAGTGACCAGTGACCAGTGACCAGTGACCAGTGACCAGTGACAAGTGACCAGTGACCAGCGACCAGTGACCAGTGACCAGTGACCAGTGACCAGCGAAAGTGACCAGTGACCAGTGACCAGTGACCAGTGACCAGTGACCAGTGACCAGTGACCAGTGACCAGTGACCAGCGAAAGTGACCAGTGACCAGGGACCAGTGACCAGTGACCAGCGAAATTGACCAGTGACCAGTGACCAGTGACCAGTGACAAGTGACCAGTGACCAGTGACCAGTGACCAGTGACCAGTGACCAGTGACCAGTGACCAGTGACCAGCGAAAGTGACCAGTGACCAGTGACCAGTGACCAGTGACCAGCGAAAGTGACCAGTGACCAGTGACCAGTGACCAGCGAAATTGAACAGTGACCAGTGACCAGAGACCAGTGACTATCCAAATTGACCAGTGACCAGTGACCAGTGACCAGCGAAAGTGACCAGTGACCACTGACCAGTGACCAGTGACCAGCGACCAGTGACCAGTGACCAGTGACCGGGGACCAGTGGCCAGCGAAAGTGACCAGCGACCAGTGACCAGTGACCAGTGACCAGTGACTAGCCAAATTGAGCAGTGAGCAGTGACCAGTGACCAGTGACCAGTGACCAGTGACCAGTGACCAGCGAAATTGACCAGCGACCATTGACCAGTGACCAGCGAAAGTGACCAGTGACGAGTGACCTGTGACAAGTGACCAGTGACCAGCGACCAGTGACCAGCGAAAGTGACCAGTGACCAGTGACCAGTGACCAGCGACCAGTGACCAGTGACCAGTGACCAGTGACCAGCAAAATTGACCAGCAAAATTGACCAGTGACCAGTGACCAGTGACCCGTGACCAGTGACCAGTGACAAGTGACCAGTGACCAGTGACCAGTGACCAGTGACCAGTGACCAGTGCCAACGACCAGTGACCAGTGACCATTGACCAGTGACCAGCGAAAGTGACCAGGGACCAGTGACCAGTGACCAGCGAAATTGACCAGTGACCAGTGACCAGAGACCAGTGACTAGCCAAATTGACCAGTGACCAGTGACCAGTGGCCAGCGGTAGTGACCAGTGACCAGTGACCAGTCATCAGTGACCAGTGAACAGTGACCAGTGACCAGTGACCAGTGACCAGTGACCAGCGAAAGTGACCAGTGACCAGTGACCAGTGACCAGTGACCAGTGACCAGTGACCAGTGACCAGTGACAAGTGACCAGTGACCAGCGACCAGTGACCAGTGACCAGTGACCAGTGACCAGTGACCAGCGAAGGTGACCAGTGACCAGGGACCAGTGACCAGTGACCAGCGAAATTGACCAGTGACCAGTGACCAGTGACCAGTGACAAGTGACCAGTGACCAGTGACCAGTGACCAGTGACCAGTGACCAGTGACCAGTGACCAGTGACCAGTGACCAGCCAAAGTGACCAGTGACCAGTGACCAGTGACCAGTGACGAGCGAAAGTGACCAGTGACCAGTGACCAGTGACCAGCGAAATTGACCAGTGACCAGTGACCAGAGACCAGTGACTAGCCAAATTGACCAGTGACCAGTGACCAGTGGCCAGCGGTAGTGACCAGTGACCAGTGACCAGTCATCAGTGACCAGTGAACAGTGACCAGTGACCAGTGACCAGTGACCAGTGACCAGTGACCAGCGAAATTGACCAGTGACCAGTGACCAGTGAACAGTGACAAGTGACCAGTGACAAGTGAACAACGAAAGTGACCAGTGAACAGTGACCAGGGACCAGTGACCAGTGACGAGTGACCAGTGACCAGCGAAAGTGAACAGTGAGCAGTGACCAGTGACCAGTGACCAGTGACCAGTGACCAGCGAAAGTGACCAGTGACCAGTGACCAGTGACCAGTGACCAGTGACCAGTGACAAGTGACCTGGGACCAGTGACCAGTGACCAGTGACCAGTGACCAGTGACCAGTGACCAGTGACCAGTGACCAGTGACCAGTGACCAGTGACCAGTGACAAGTGACCAGTGACCAGTGACCAGCGAAATTGACCAGTGACCATTGACCAGTGACCAGTGACCAGTGACCAGTGACAAGTGACCAGTGACCAGTGACCAGCGACCAGTGACCAGTGACCATTGACCAGTGACCAGTGACCAGCAAAAATGACCAGTGACCAGTGACAAGTGACCAGTGACCAGCGAAAGTGACCAGTGACCAGTGACCAGTGACCAGTGACCAGTGACAAGTGACCTGGGACCAGTGACCAGTGACCAGTGACCAGCGAAAGTGACCAGTGACCAGTGACCAGTGACCAGTGACAAGTGCCCTGGGACCAGTGACCAGTGACCAGTGACCAGTGACCAGTGAGCAGTGACCAGTGACCAGTGACCAGCGAATGTGACCAGTGACGAGTGACCAGTGATCAGCGAAAGTGAACAGTGACCAGTGACCAGTGACCAGTGACCAGTGACCAGCGAAAGTGACCAGTGACCAGTGACCAGTGACCAGTGACTAGTGACCAGCAACCAGTGACCAGTGACCAGTGACCAGTGACCAGCAAAATTGACCAGCAAAATTGACCAGTGCCCAGTGACCAGTGACCAATGACCAGTGACGAGTGACCAGTGACCAGTGACAAGTGACCAGTGACCAGTGACCAGTGCCAACGACCAGTGACCAGTGACAAGTGACCAGTGACCAGTGACCAGTGATCAGTGACCAGTGAACAGTGACCAGTGACCAGTGACCAGTGACCAGCGAAAATGACCAGTGACCAGTGACCAGTGACCAGCGAAATTGACCAGTGACCAGTGACCAGTGAACAGTGACAAGTGACCAGTGACAAGTGACCAACGAAAGTGACCAGTGAACAGTGACCAGGGACCAGTGACCAGTGACGAGTGACCAGTGACCAGCGAAAGTGAACAGTGAGCAGTGACCAGTGACCAGTGACCAGTGACCAGTGACCAGTGACGAGTGACCAGTGATCAGCGAAAGTGAACAGTGACCAGTGACCAGTGACCAGTGACCAGTGACCAGCGAAAGTGACCAGTGACCAGTGACCAGTGACCAGTGACCAGTGACAAGTGACCTGGGACCAGTGACCAGTGACCAGTGACCAGCGAAAGTGACCAGTGATCAGCGACCAGTGACCAGTGACCAGTGACCAGTGACCAGTGACCAGCAAAATTGACCAGCAAAATTGACCAGTGACCAGTGACCAGTGACCAGTGACAAGTGACCAGTGACCAGTGACCAGTGACCAGTGACCAGTGACCAGTGCCAACGACCAGTGACCAGTGACCATTGACCAGTGACCAGCGAAAGTGACCAGGGACCAGTGACCAGTGACCAGTGACCAGTGACCAGTGACCAGTGACAAGTGACCAGTGACCAGTGACCAGCGACCAGTGACAAGTGACCACTGACCAGTGACCAGTGATCAGTGACCAGTGAACAGTGACCAGTGACCAGTGACCAGTGACCAGCGAAAATGACCAGTGACCAGTGACCAGTGACCAGCGAAATTGACCAGTGACCAGTGACCAGTGAACAGTGACAAGTGACCAGTGACAAGTGACCAACGAAAGTGACCAGTGAACAGTGACCAGGGACCAGTGACCAGTGACGAGTGACCAGTGACCAGCGAAAGTGAACAGTGAGCAGTGACCAGTGACCAGTGACCAGTGACCAGTGACCAGCGAAAGTGACCAGTGACCAGTGACCAGTGACCAGTGACCAGTGACCAGTGACCAGTGACAAGTGACCTGGGACCAGTGACCAGTGACCAGTGACCAGTGACCAGCGAAATTGACCAGTGACCAGTGACCAGTGACCAGTCACCAGTGACCAGCGACCAGTGACCAGAGACCAGTAACCAGTGACAAGTGACCAGTGACCACTGACCAGCGAAAGTGAGCAGTGAACAGTGACCAGTGACCAGTGACCAGTGACCTGTGACCAGTGACCAGTGACCAGTGACCAGCGAAAGTGACCAGTGACGAGTGACCAGTGACAAGTGACCAGTGACCAGTGACCAGTGACCAGTGACCAGTGACCAGTGACCAGTGACCAGTGACCAGTGCCAACGACCAATGACCAGTGACCATTGACCAGTGACCAGCGAAAGTGACCAGGGACCAGTGACCAGTGACCAGTGACCAGTGACCAGTGACCAGTGACCAGTGACCAGTGACCAGTGACCAGTGACAAGTGACCAGTGACCAGTGACCAGTGATCAGTGACCAGTGAACAGTGAACAGTGACCAGTGACCAGTGACCAGTGACCAGCGAAAATGACCAGTGACCAGTGACCAGTGACCAGCGAAATTGACCAGTGACCAGTGACCAGTGAACAGTGACAAGTGACCAGTGACAAGTGACCAACGAAAGTGACCAGTGAACAGTGACCAGGGACCAGTGACCAGTGACGAGTGACCAGTGACCAGCGAAAGTGAACAGTGAGCAGTGACCAGTGACCAGTGACCAGTGACCAGTGACCAGTGACCAGTGACCAGTGACCAGTGACCAGTGAGCAGTGACCAGCGAAATTGACCGGTTTCCAGTGACCAGTGACAAGTGACCAGTGACCAGTGACCAGCGAAAGTGACCAGTGACGAGTGACCAGTGACAAGTGACCAGTGACAAGTGACCAGTGACCACTGACCAGTGACCAGTAACCAGCGACCAGTGCCAACGACCAGTGACCAGTGACCATTGACCAGTGACCAGCGAAAGTGACCAGGGACCAGTGACCAGTGACCAGTGACCAGTGACAAGTGACCAGTGACCAGTGACCAGTGACCAGTGACCAGTGACCAGTGACCAGTGACAAGTGACCAGTGACCAGTGACCAGTGATCAGTGACCAGTGAACAGTGACCAGTGACCAGTGACCAGTGACCAGCGAAAATGACCAGTGACCAGTGACCAGTGACCAGCGAAATTGACCAGTGATCAGTGACCAGTGAACAGTGACAAGTGACCAGTGACAAGTGACCAACGAAAGTGACCAGTGAACAGTGACCAGGGACCAGTGACCAGTGACGAGTGACCAGTGACCAGCGAAAGTGAACAGTGAGCAGTGACCAGTGACCAGTGACCAGTGACCAGTGACCAGTGACCAGTGACCAGTGACCAGTGACCAGTGACCAGTGACCAGCGAAATTGACCGGTTTCCAGTGACCAGTGACAAGTGACCAGTGACCAGTGACCAGCGAAAGTGACCAGTGACGAGTGACCAGTGACAAGTGACCAGTGACAAGTGACCAGTGACCACTGACCAGTGACCAGTGACCAGCGACCAGTGACCAGTGACCAGTGACCAGGGACCAGTGACCAGTGACCAGTGAACAGCGAAAGTGACCAGTGACCAGTGACCAGTGACCAGTGACCAGTGACCAGTGACCAGTGACGAGCGAAATGGACCAGTGACCAGTGTCCAGTGACCAGTGACCAGTGATAAGTGACCAGTGACCAGTGACCAGTGACCATTGACCAGTGACCAGTGACCAGTGACCAGCGAATGTGACCAGGGACAAGCGACCAGTGACCAGTGACCAGTGACCAGTGACCAGTGACCAGTGACCAGTGACCAGTGACCAGTGACCAGTGACCAGTGACCAGTGACCAGTGACCAGTGACCAGTGACCAGCGACCAGTGACCAGTGACCAGCGACCAGTGACCAGTGACCAGTGACCAGTGACCAGTGACCACTGACCAGCGAAAGTGACCAGTGACCAGGGACCAGTGACCAGTGACCAGCAAAATTGACCAGTGACCAGTGACCAGTGACCAGTGACCAGTGACCAATGACCAGTGACCGGTGACCAGTGACCAGTGACCAGTGACCAGTGACCAGTGACCAGTGACCAGTGACCAGTGACCAGTGACCAGTGACCAGCGAAAGTGACCAGTGACCAGTGACCAGTGACCAGTGACCAGTGACAAGTGACCAGTGACCAGCGACCAGTGACCAGTGACCAGTGACCAGTGACCAGTGACCAGCGAAAGTGACCAGTGACCAAGGACCAGTGACCAGTGACCAGCGAAATTGACCAGTGACCAGTGACCAGTGACCAGTGACAAGTGACCAGTGACCAGTGACCAGTGACCAGTGACCAGTGACCAGTGCCAACGACCAGTGACCAGTGACCATTGACCAGTGACCAGCGAAAGTGACCAGGGACCAGTGACCAGTGACCAGTGACCAGTGACCAGTGACCAGTGACCAGTGACCAGTGACCAGTGACCAGTGACCAGTGACCAGTGACCAGTGACCAGTGACCAGTGACAAGTGACCAGTGACCAGTGACCAGTGATCAGTGACCAGTGAACAGTGACCAGTGACCAGTGACCAGTGACCAGCGAAAATGACCAGTGACCAGTGACCAGTGACCAGCGAAATTGACCAGTGACCAGTGACCAGTGAACAGTGACAAGTGACCAGTGACAAGTGACCAACGAAAGTGACCAGTGAACAGTGACCAGGGACCAGTGACCAGTGACGAGTGACCAGTGACCAGCGAAAGTGAACAGTGAGCAGTGACCAGTGACCAGTGACCAGTGACCAGTGACCAGCGAAAGTGACCAGTGACCAGTGACCAGTGACCAGTGACCAGTGACCAGTGACAAGTGACCTGGGACCAGTGACCAGTGACCAGTGACCAGTGACCAGCGAAATTGACCAGTGACCAGTGACCAGTGACCAGTCACCAGTGACCAGCGACCAGTGACCAGAGACCAGTAACCAGTGACCAGTGACCAGTGACCACTGACCAGCGAAAGTGACCAGTGAACAGTGACCAGTGACCAGTGACCAGTGACCTGTGACCAGTGACCAGTGACCAGTGACCAGTGACCAGTGACCAGCGAAAGTGACCAGTGACGAGTGACCAGTGACAAGTGACCAGTGACCAGTGACCAGTGACCAGTGACTAGTAACCAGCAACCAGTGACCAGTGACCAGTGACCAGTGACCAGCAAAATTGACCAGTGACCAGTGACCAGTGACCAATGACCAGTGACCAGTGACCAGTGACCAGTGACAAGTGACCAGTGACCAGTGACCAGTGCCAACGACCAGTGACCAGTGACAAGTGACCAGTGACCAGTGACCAGTGATCAGTGACCAGTGAACAGTGACCAGTGACCAGTGACCAGTGACCAGCGAAAATGACCAGTGACCAGTGACCAGTGACCAGCGAAATTGACCAGTGACCAGTGACCAGTGAACAGTGACAAGTGACCAGTGACAAGTGACCAACGGAAGTGACCAGTGAACAGTGACCAGGGACCAGTGACCAGTGACGAGTGACCAGTGACCAGCGAAAGTGAACAGAGAGCAGTGACCAGTGACCAGTGACCAGTGACCAGTGACCAGCGAAAGTGACCAGTGACCAGTGACCAGCGAAAGTGACCAGTGACCAGTGACCAGTGACCAGTGACCAGTGACCAGTGACCAGTGACAAGTGACCTGGGACCAGTGACCAGTGACCAGTGACCAGTGACCAGCGAAATTGACCAGTGACCAGTGACCAGTGACCAGTCACCAGTGACCAGCGACCAGTGACCAGAGACCAGTAACCAGTGACCAGTGACCAGTGACCACTGACCAGCGAAAGTGACCAGTGAACAGTGACCAGTGACCAGTGACCAGTGACCTGTGACCAGTGACCAGTGACCAGTGACCAGTGACCAGTGACCAGCGAAAGTGACCAGTGACGAGTGACCAGTGACAAGTGACCAGTGACCAGTGACCAGTGAGCAGTGACCAGTGACCAGTGACCAGTGACCAGTCACCAGTGACCAGTGACCAGTGCCAACGACCAATGACCAGTGACCATTGACCAGTGACCAGCGAAAGTGACCAGGGACCAGTGACCAGTGACCAGTGACCAGTGACCAGTGACCAGTGACCAGTGACCAGTGACCAGTGACCAGTGACCAGTGACCAGTGACCAGTGACCAGTGATCAGTGACCAGTGAACAGTGACCAGTGACCAGTGACCAGTGACCAGTGACCAGCGAAAATGACCAGTGACCAGTGACCAGTGACCAGCGAAATTGACCAGTGACCAGTGACCAGTGAACAGTGACAAGTGACCAGTGACAAGTGACCAACGAAAGTGACCAGTGAACAGTGACCAGGGACCAGTGACCAGTGACGAGTGACCAGTGACCAGCGAAAGTGAACAGTGAGCAGTGACCAGTGACCAGTGACCAGTGACCAGTGACCAGTGACCAGTGACCAGTGACCAGTGACCAGCGAAATTGACCGGTTTCCAGTGACCAGTGACAAGTGACCAGTGACCAGTGACCAGCGAAAGTGACCAGTGACGAGTGACCAGTGACAAGTGACCAGTGACAAGTGACCAGTGACCACTGACCAGTGACCAGTGACCAGCGACCAGTGACCAGTGACCAGTGACCAGGGACCAGTGACCAGCGAAAGTGACCAGTGACCAGTGACCAGTGACCAGTGAACTGCGAAAGTGACCAGTGACCAGTGACCAGTGACCAGTGGCCAGTGACCAGTGACCAGTGACGAGCGAAATGGACCAGTGACCAGTGTCCAGTGACCAGTGACCAGTGATAAGTGACCAGTGACCAGTGACCAGTGACCATTGACCAGTGACCAGTGACCAGTGACCAGTGACCAGCGAAAGTGACCAGGGACAAGCGACCAGTGACCAGTGACCAGTGACCAGTGACCAGTGACCAGTGACCAGTGACCAGTGACCAGTGACCAGTGACCAGTGACTAGTAACCAGCAACCAGTGACCAGTGACCAGTGACCAGTGACCAGCAAAATTGACCAGTGACCAGTGACCAGTGACCAATGACCAGTGACCAGTGACCAGTGACCAGTGACAAGTGACCAGTGACCAGTGACCAGTGACCAGTGACCAGTGACCAGTGCCAACGACCAGTGACCAGTGACAAGTGACCAGTGACCAGTGACCAGTGATCAGTGACCAGTGAACAGTGACCAGTGACCAGTGACCAGTGACCAGCGAAAATGACCAGTGACCAGTGACCAGTGACCAGCGAAATTGACCAGTGACCAGTGACCAGTGAACAGTGACAAGTGACCAGTGACAAGTGACCAACGAAAGTGACCAGTGAACAGTGACCAGGGACCAGTGACCAGTGACGAGTGACCAGTGACCAGCGAAAGTGAACAGTGAGCAGTGACCAGTGACCAGTGACCAGTGACCAGTGACCAGCGAAAGTGACCAGTGACCAGTGACCAGTGACCAGTGACCAGTGACCAGTGACAAGTGACCTGGGACCAGTGACCAGTGACCAGTGACCAGTGACCAGCGAAATTGACCAGTGACCAGTGACCAGTGACCAGTAACCAGTGACCAGTGACCAGTGACCAGAGACCAGTAACCAGTGACCAGTGACCAGTGACCACTGACCAGCGAAAGTGACCTGTGACCAGTGACCAGTGACCAGTGACCAGTGACCAGTGACCAGTGACCAGCGAAAGTGACCAGTGACGAGTGACCAGTGACTAGTGACCAGTGACCAGTGACCAGTGACCAGTGACTAGTAACCAGCGACCAGTGACCAGTGACCAGTGACCAGTGACCAGCAAAATTGACCAGCAAAATTGACCAGTGACCAGAGACCAGTAACCAGTGACCAGTGACCAGTGACCACTGACCAGCGAAAGTGACCTGTGACCAGTGACCAGTGACCAGTGACCAGTGACCAGTGACCAGTGACCAGCGAAAGTGACCAGTGACGAGTGACCAGTGACAAGTGACCAGTGACCAGTGACCAGTGACCAGCGAAAATGACCAGTGACCAGTGACCAGTGAACAGTGACAAGTGACCAGTGACAAGTGACCAACGAATGTGACCAGTGAACAGTGACCAGGGACCAGTGACCAGTGACGAGTGACCAGTGACCAGCGAAAGTGAACAGTGAGCAGTGACCAGTGACCAGTGACCAGTGACCAGTGACCAGCGAAAGTGACCAGTGACCAGTGACCAGTGACCAGTGACCAGTGACCAGTGACCAGTGACAAGTGACCTGGGACCAGTGACCAGTGACCAGTGACCAGTGACCAGCGAAATTGACCAGTGACCAGTGACCAGTGACCAGTCACCAGTGACCAGCGACCAGTGACCAGAGACCAGTAACCAGTGACCAGTGACCAGTGACCACTGACCAGCGAAAGTGAGCAGTGAACAGTGACCAGTGACCAGTGACCAGTGACCTGTGACCAGTGACCAGTGACCAGTGACCAGTGACCAGTGACCAGCGAAAGTGACCAGTGACGAGTGACAAGTGACAAGTGACCAGTGACCAGTGACCAGTGAGCAGTGACCAGTGACCAGTGACCAGTGACCAGTGACCAGTGACCAGTGACCAGTGCCAACGACCAATGACCAGTGACCATTGACCAGTGACCAGCGAAAGTGACCAGGGACCAGTGACCAGTGACCAGTGACCAGTGACCAGTGACCAGTGACCAGTGACCAGTGACCAGTGACCAGTGACCAGTGACCAGTGACCAGTGACCAGTGACCAGTGATCAGTGACCAGTGAACAGTGACCAGTGACCAGTGACCAGTGACCAGCGAAAATGACCAGTGACCAGTGACCAGTGACCAGCGAAATTGACCAGTGACCAGTGACCAGTGAACAGTGACAAGTGACCAGTGACAAGTGACCAACGAAAGTGACCAGTGAACAGTGACCAGGGACCAGTGACCAGTGACGAGTGACCAGTGACCAGCGAAAGTGAACAGTGAGCAGTGAACAGTGACCAGTGACCAGTGACCAGTGACCAGTGACCAGTGACCAGTGACCAGTGACCAGCGAAATTGACCGGTTTCCAGTGACCAGTGACAAGTGACCAGTGACCAGTGACCAGCGAAAGTGAGAAGTGACGAGTGACCAGTGACAAGTGACCAGTGACAAGTGACCAGTGACCACTGACCAGTGACCAGTGACCAGCGACCAGTGACCAGTGACCAGTGACCAGGGACCAGTGACCAGCGAAAGTGACCAGTGACCAGTGACCAGTGACCAGTGAACTGCGAAAGTGACCAGTGACCAGTGACCAGTGACCAGTGACCAGTGACCAGTGACCAGTGACGAGCGAAATGGACCAGTGACCAGTGTCCAGTGACCAGTGACCAGTGATAAGTGACCAGTGACCAGTGACCAGTGACCATTGACCAGTGACCAGTGACCAGTGACCAGTGACCAGCGAAAGTGACCAGGGACAAGCGACCAGTGACCAGTGACCAGTGACCAGTGACCAGTGACCAGTGACCAGTGACCAGTGACCAGCGACCAGTGACCAGTGACCAGTGACCAGTGACCAGTGACCGCTGACCAGCGAAAGTGACCAGTGACCAGGGACCAGTGACCAGTGACCAGCAAAATTGACCAGTGACCAGTGACCAGTGACCAGTGACCAGTGACCAATGACCAGTGACCGGTGACCAGTGACCAGTGACCAGTGACCAGTGACCAGTGACCAGTGACCAGTGACCAGTGACCAGTGACAAGTGACCAGTGACCAGCGACCAGTGACCAGTGATCAGTGACCAGTGACCAGTGACCAGCGAAAATGACCAGTGACCAGTGACCAGTGACCAGCGAAATTGACCAGTGACCAGTGACCAGTGAACAGTGACAAGTGACCAGTGACAAGTGACCAACGAAAGTGACCAGTGAACAGTGACCAGGGACCAGTGACCAGTGACGAGTGACCAGTGACCAGCGAAAGTGAACAGTGAGCAGTGACCAGTGACCAGTGACCAGTGACCAGTGACCAGCGAAAGTGAACAGTGACCAGTGACCAGTGACCAGTGACCAGTGACCAGTGACAAGTGACCTGGGACCAGTGACCAGTGACCAGTGACCAGTGACCAGCGAAATTGACCAGTGACCAGTGACCAGTGACCAGTCACCAGTGACCAGCGACCAGTGACCAGAGACCAGTAACCAGTGACCAGTGACCAGTGACCAGTGACCAGCGAAAGTGACCAGTGAACAGTGACCAGTGACCAGTGACCAGTGACCTGTGACCAGTGACCAGTGACCAGTGACCAGTGACCAGTGACCAGCGAAAGTGACCAGTGACGAGTGACCAGTGACAAGTGACCAGTGACCAGTGACCAGTGACCAGTGACTAGTAACCAGCAACCAGTGACCAGTGACCAGTGACCAGTGACCAGCAAAATTGACCAGTGACCAGTGACCAGTGACCAATGACCAGTGACCAGTGACCAGTGACCAGTGACAAGTGACCAGTGACCAGTGACCAGTGACCAGTGACCAGTGACCAGTGACCAGTGCCAACGACCAGTGACCAGTGACAAGTGACCAGTGACCAGTGACCAGTGATCAGTGACCAGTGAACAGTGACCAGTGACCAGTGACCAGTGACCAGCGAAAATGACCAGTGACCAGTGACCAGTGACCAGCGAAATTGACCAGTGACCAGTGACCAGTGAACAGTGACAAGTGACCAGTGACAAGTGACCAACGAAAGTGACCAGTGAACAGTGACCAGGGACCAGTGACCAGTGACGAGTGACCAGTGACCAGCGAAAGTGAACAGTGAGCAGTGACCAGTGACCAGTGACCAGTGACCAGTGACCAGTGACCAGTGACCAGTGACCAGCGAAAATGACCAGTGACCAGTGACCAGTGACCAGCGAAATTGACCAGTGACCAGTGACCAGTGAACAGTGACAAGTGACCAGTGACAAGTGACCAACGAAAGTGACCAGTGAACAGTGACCAGGGACCAGTGACCAGTGACGAGTGACCAGTGACCAGCGAAAGTGAACAGTGAGCAGTGACCAGTGACCAGTGACCAGTGACCAGTGACCAGTGACCAGTGACCAGTGACCAGTGACCAGCGAAATTGACCGGTTTCCAGTGACCAGTGACGAGTGACCAGTGACAAGTGACCAGTGACAAGTGACCAGTGACCACTGACCAGTGACCAGTGACCAGCGACCAGTGACCAGTGACCAGTGACCAGGGACCAGTGACCAGCGAAAGTGACCAGTGACCAGTGACCAGTGACCAGTGAACTGCGAAAGTGACCAGTGACCAGTGACCAGTGACCAGTGACCAGTGACCAGTGACCAGTGACGAGCGACCAGTGACCAGTGACCAGTGACCAGTGACCAGTGACCACTGACCAGCGAAAGTGACCAGTGACCAGGGACCAGTGACCAGTGACCAGCAAAATTGACCAGTGACCAGTGACCAGTGACCAGTGACCAGTGACCAATGACCAATGACCAGTGACCGGTGACCAGTGACCAGTGACCAGTGACCAGTGACCAGTGACCACTGACCAGCGAAAGTGACCAGTGACCAGGGACCAGTGACCAGTGACCAGCAAAATTGACCAGTGACCAGTGACCAGTGACCAGTGACCAGTGACCAATGACCAATGACCAGTGACCGGTGACCAGTGACCAGTAACCAGCAACCAGTGACCAGTGACCAGTGACCAGTGACCAGCAAAATTGACCAGTGACCAGTGACCAGTGACCAATGACCAGTGACCAGTGACCAGTGACCAGTGACCAGTGACCAGTGACCAGTGACCAGTGACCAGTGACCAGTGACCAGTGACCAGTGACCAGCGACCAGTGACCAGTGACCAGTGACCAGTGACCAGTGACCACTGACCAGCGAAAGTGACCAGTGACCAGGGACCAGTGACCAGTGACCAGCAAAATTGACCAGTGACCAGTGACCAGTGACCAGTGACCAGTGACCAATGACCAATGACCAGTGACCGGTGACCAGTGACCAGTGACCAGTGACCAGTGACCAGTGACCAGTGACCAGTGACCAGTGACCAGTGACCAGTGACCAGTGACAAGTGACCAGTGACCAGCGACCAGTGACCAGTGATCAGTGACCAGTGACCAGTGACCAGCGAAAGTGACCAGTGACCAGGGACCAGTGACCAGTGACCAGCGAAATTGACCAGTGACCAGTGACCAGTGACCAGTGACAAGTGACCAGTGACCAGTGACCAGTGACCAGTGACCAGTGACCAGTGCCAACGACCAGTGACCAGTGACCATTGACCAGTGACCAGCGAAAGTGACCAGGGACCAGTGACCAGTGACCAGTGACCAGTGACCAGTGACCAGTGACCAGTGACCAGTGACCAGTGACCAGTGACCAGTGACCAGTGACCAGTGACCAGTGACCAGTGACCAGTGACCAGTGACCAGTGACAAGTGACCAGTGACCAGTGACCAGTGATCAGTGACCAGTGACCAGTGACCAGCGAAAATGACCAGTGACCAGTGACCAGTGACCAGCGAAATTGACCAGTGACCAGTGACCAGTGAACAGTGACAAGTGACCAGTGACAAGTGACCAACGAAAGTGACCAGTGAACAGTGACCAGGGACCAGTGACCAGTGACGAGTGACCAGTGACCAGCGAAAGTGAACAGTGAGCAGTGACCAGTGACCAGTGACCAGTGACCAGTGACCAGCGAAAGTGACCAGTGACCAGTGACCAGTGACCAGTGACCAGTGACCAGTGACAAGTGACCTGGGACCAGTGACCAGTGACCAGTGACCAGTGACCAGCGAAATTGACCAGTGACCAGTGACCAGTGACCAGTCACCAGTGACCAGCGACCAGTGACCAGAGACCAGTAACCAGTGACCAGTGACCAGTGACCAGTGACCAGCGAAAGTGACCAGTGAACAGTGACCAGTGACCAGTGACCAGTGACCTGTGACCAGTGACCAGTGACCAGTGACCAGTGACCAGTGACCAGCGAAAGTGACCAGTGACGAGTGACCAGTGACAAGTGACCAGTGACCAGTGACCAGTGACCAGTGACTAGTAACCAGCAACCAGTGACCAGTGACCAGTGACCAGTGACCAGCAAAATTGACCAGTGACCAGTGACCAGTGACCAATGACCAGTGACCAGTGACCAGTGACCAGTGACAAGTGACCAGCGAAAATGACCAGTGACCAGTGACCAGTGACCAGCGAAATTGACCAGTGACCAGTGACCAGTGAACAGTGACAAGTGACCAGTGACAAGTGACCAACGAAAGTGACCAGTGAACAGTGACCAGGGACCAGTGACCAGTGACAAGTGACCAGCGAAAGTGAACAGTGAGCAGTGACCAGTGACCAGTGACCAGTGACCAGTGACCAGCGAAAGTGACCAGTGACCAGTGACCAGTGACCAGTGACCAGTGACAAGTGACCAGTGACCAGCGACCAGTGACCAGTGACCAGTGACCAGTGACCAGTGACCAGCGAAAGTGACCAGTGACCAGCGAAAGTGACCAGGGACCAGTGACCAGTGACCAGCGAAAGTGACCAGTGAACAGTGACCAGTGACCAGTGACCAGTGAACAGTGACCAGGGACCAGTGACCAGTGACAAGTGACCAGCGAAAGTGAACAGTGAGCAGTGACCAGTGACCAGTGACCAGTGACCAGTGACCAGTGAACAGTGACAAGTGACCAGTGACAAGTGACCAACGAAAGTGACCAGTGAACAGTGACCAGGGACCAGTGACCAGTGACAAGTGACCAGCGAAAGTGAACAGTGAGCAGTGACCAGTGACCAGTGACCAGTGACCAGTGACCAGCGAAAGTGACCAGTGACCAGTGACCAGTGACCAGTGACCAGTGACAAGTGACCAGTGACCAGCGACCAGTGACCAGTGACCAGTGACCAGTGACCAGTGACCAGCGAAAGTGACCAGTGACCAGCGAAATTGACCAGGGACCAGTGACCAGTGACCAGTGAGCTGTGACCAGTGACCAGTGACCAGTGAACTGTGACCAGTGACCAGTGACCAGCGAAAGTGACCAGTGACCAGTGACCAGCGAAAGTGACCAGTGACCAGTGACCAGTGACCAGTGTCCAGTGACCAGTGACCAGTGATAAGTGACCAGTGACCTGTGACCAGTGACCAGCGACCAGTGACCAGTGACCAGTGAATAGTGACCAGTGACCAGTGAACAGCGAATGTGACCTGTGACCAGTGACCTGTGACCTGTGACCAGTGACCAGTGACCAGTGACCAGTGACCAGTGACGAGCGAAATGGACCAGTGACCAGTGACTAGTGACCAGCGATCAATGACCAGTGACCAGTGACCAGCGAAAGTGACCAGTGACCAGTGACCAGTGACCAGCGAAATTGACCAGTCACCAGTGACCAGTGGCCAGTGACCAGCGACCAGTGACCAATGACCAGTGACCAGTGACCCGTGACCAGTGACAAGTGACCAGTGACCAGTGACCGGCGAAAGTGACCAGTGAACAGTGACCAGTGACCAGTGACCAGTGAATAGTGACCAGTGACCAGTGAACAGCGAAAGTGACCAGTGACCAGTGACCTGTGACCAGTGACCAGTGACCAGTGACCATTGACCAGTGACCAGTGACCAGTGACCAGCGAAAGTGACCAGGGACAAGCGTCCAGTGACCAGTGACCAGTGACCAGTGACCAGCGAAAGTGACCAGTGACCAGTGACCAGTGACCAGTGACCAGTGACCAGTGACCAGTGACAAGTGACCTGGGACCAGTGAAAGTGACCAGTGACCAGTGAACAGTGACCAGCGAAATTGACCAGTTTCCAGTGACCAGTGATAAGTGACCAGTGACCAGTGACCAGCGAAAGTGACCAGTGAACAGTGATCAGCGAAATTGACCAGTGACCATTAACCAGTGACCAGCGAAAGTGACCAGTGACGAGTGACCAGTGACAAGTGAACAGTGACAAGTGACCAGTGACCACTGACCAGTGACCAGTGACCAGCGACCAGTGACCAGTGACCAGTGACCGGGGACCAGTGGCCAGCGAAAGTGACCAGCGACCAGTGACCAGTGACCAGTGACCAGTGACTAGCCAAATTGAGCAGTGAGCAGTGACCAGTGACCAGTGACCAGTGACCAGTGACCAGTGACCAGCGAAATTGACCAGCGACCATTGACCAGTGACCAGCGAAAGTGACCAGTGACGAGTGACCTGTGACAAGTGACCAGTGACCAGCGACCAGTGACCAGTGACCAGTGACCAGTGACCAGCAAAATTGACCAGCAAAATTGACCAGTGACCAGTGACCAGTGACCAGTGACCAGTGACCAGTGACAAGTGACCAGTGACCAGTGACCAGTGACCAGTGACCAGTGACCAGTGCCAACGACCAGTGACCAGTGACCATTGACCAGTGACCAGCGAAAGTGACCAGGGACCAGTGACCAGTGACCAGTGACCAGTGACCAGTGACCAGTGACCAGTGACCAGTGACCAGTGACAAGTGACCTGGGACCAGTGACCAGTGACCAGTGACCAGTGACCAGCGAAATTGACCAGTGACCAGTGACCAGTGACCAGTCACCAGTGACCAGCGACCAGTGACCAGAGACCAGTACCCAGTGACCAGTGACCAGTGACCACTGACCAGCGAAAGTGACCAGTGAACAGTGACCAGTGACCAGTGACCAGTGACCTGTGACCAGTGACCAGTGACCAGTGACCAGTGACCAGTGACCAGTGACCAGTGACCAGCGAAAGTGACCAGTGACGAGTGACCAGTGACAAGTGACCAGTGACCAGTGACCAGTGACCAGTGACCAGTGACCAGTGACCAGTGACGAGTGACCAGTGATCGGCGAAAGTGAACAGTGACCAGTGACCAGTGACCAGTGACCAGTGACCAGCGAAAGTGACCAGTGACCAGTGACCAGTGACCAGTGACCAGTGACAAGTGACCTGGGACCAGTGACCAGTGACCAGTGACCAGCGAAAGTGACCAGTGACCAGTGACCAGTGACCAGTGACCAGTGACCAGTGACCAGTGACCAGTGACCAGCGAAATTGACCAGTGACCATTGACCAGTGACCAGTGACCAGTGACCAGTGACAAGTGACCAGTGACCAGTGACCAGCGACCAGTGACCAGTGACCAGCAAAAATGACCAGTGACCAGTGACCAGTGACCAGTGACCAGTGACCAGTGACCAGCGAAAGTGACAAGTGACAAGTGACCTGGGACCAGTGACCAGTGACCAGTGACCAGTGACCAGTGACCAGCGAAATTGACCAGTGACCATTGACCAGTGACCAGTGACCAGTGACCAGTGACAAGTGACCAGTGACCAGTGACCAGCGACCAGTGACCAGTGACCATTGACCAGTGACCAGTGACCAGCAAAAATGACCAGTGACCAGTGACAAGTGACCAGTGACCAGCGAAAGTGACCAGTGACCAGTGACCAGTGACCAGTGACGAGTGACCAGTGACCAGCGAAAGTGAACAGTGAGCAGTGACCAGTGACCAGTGACCAGTGACCAGTGACCAGCGAAAGTGACCAGTGACCAGTGACCAGTGACCAGTGACCAGTGACCAGTGACCAGTGACCAGTGACCAGTGACAAGTGACCTGGGACCAGTGACCAGTGACCAGTGACCAGTGACCAGCGAAATTGACCAGTGACCAGTGACCAGTGACCAGTCACCAGTGACCAGCGACCAGTGACCAGAGACCAGTACCCAGTGACCAGTGACCAGTGACCAGTCACCAGTGACCAGCGACCAGTGACCAGAGACCAGTACCCAGTGACCAGTGACCAGTGACCACTGACCAGCGAAAGTGACCAGTGAACAGTGACCAGTGACCAGTGACCAGTGACCTGAGACCAGTGACCAGTGACCAGTGACCAGTGACCAGTGACCAGCGAAAGTGACCAGTGACGAGTGACCAGTGACAAGTGACCAGTGACCAGTGACCAGTGACCAGTGACCAGTGACTAGTGACCAGCAACCAGTGACCAGTGACCAGTGACCAGTGACCAGCAAAATTGACCAGCAAAATTGACCAGTGACCAGTGACCAGTGACAAGTGACCAGTGACCAGTGACCAGTGACCAGTGACCAGTGACCGGTGACCAGTGACCAGTGACCAGTGACCAGTGACCAGTGACCAGTGACCAGTGACCAGTGACCAGTGACCAGTGACCAGTGACAAGTGACCAGTGACCAGCTGCCAGTGACCAGTGACCAGTGACCAGTGACCAGTGACTAGCGAAAGTGACCAGTGACCAGTGACCAGTGACCAGTGACCAGTGACCAGTGACCAGTGACCAGTGACAAGTGACCAGTGACCAGCGACCAGTGACCAGTGACCAGTGACCAGTGACCAGCGAAAGTGACCAGTGACCAGTGACCAGTGACCAGTGACCAGTGACCAGTGACCAGTGACCAGTGACCAGCGAAAGTGACCAGTGACCAGGGACCAGTGACCAGTGACCAGCGAAATTGACCAGTGACCAGTGACCAGTGACAAGTGACCAGTGACCAGTGACCAGTGACCAGTGACCAGTGACCAGTGACCAGTGACCAGTGACCAGCGAAAGTGACCAGTGACCAGTGACCAGTGACCAGTGACCAGCGAAAGTGACCAGTGACCAGTGACCAGTGACCAGCGAAATTGAACAGTGACCAGTGACCAGAGACCAGTGACTATCCAAATTGACCAGTGACCAGTGACCAGTGACCAGCGAAAGTGACCAGTGACCACTGACCAGTGACCAGTGACCAGCGACCAGTGACCAGTGACCAGTGACCGGGGACCAGTGGCCAGCGAAAGTGACCAGCGACCAGTGACCAGTGACCAGTGACCAGTGACTAGCCAAATTGAGCAGTGAGCAGTGACCAGTGACCAGTGACCAGTGACCAGTGACCAGTGACCAGTGACCAGCGAAATTGACCAGCGACCATTGACCAGTGACCAGCGAAAGTGAGCAGTGACGAGTGACCTGTGACAAGTGACCAGTGACCAGCGACCAGTGACCAGCGAAAGTGACCAGTGACCAGTGACCAGTGACCAGCGACCAGTGACCAGTGACCAGTGACCAGTGACCAGCAAAATTGACCAGCAAAATTGACCAGTGACCAGTGACCAGTGACCCGTGACCAGTGACCAGTGACAAGTGACCAGTGACCAGTGACCAGTGACCAGTGACCAGTGACCAGTGCCAACGACCAGTGACCAGTGACCATTGACCAGTGACCAGCGAAAGTGACCAGGGACCAGTGACCAGTGACCAGCGAAATTGACCAGTGACCAGTGACCAGAGACCAGTGACTAGCCAAATTGACCAGTGACCAGTGACCAGTGGCCAGCGGTAGTGACCAGTGACCAGTGACCAGTCATCAGTGACCAGTGAACAGTGACCAGTGACCAGTGACCAGTGACCAGTGACCAGCGAAAGTGACCAGTGACCAGTGACCAGTGACCAGTGACCAGTGACCAGTGACCAGTGACCAGTGACAAGTGACCAGTGACCAGCGACCAGTGACCAGTGACCAGTGACCAGTGACCAGTGACCAGCGAAGGTGACCAGTGACCAGGGACCAGTGACCAGTGACCAGCGAAATTGACCAGTGACCAGTGACCAGTGACCAGTGACAAGTGACCAGTGACCAGTGACCAGTGACCAGTGACCAGTGACCAGTGACCAGTGACCAGTGACCAGCCAAAGTGACCAGTGACCAGTGACCAGTGACCAGTGACCAGCGAAAGTGACCAGTGACCAGTGACCAGTGACCAGCGAAATTGACCAGTGACCAGTGACCAGAGACCAGTGACTAGCCAAATTGACCAGTGACCAGTGACCAGTGGCCAGCGGTAGTGACCAGTGACCAGTGACCAGTCATCAGTGACCAGTGAACAGTGACCAGTGACCAGTGACCAGTGACCAGTGACCAGTGACCAGCGAAATTGACCAGTGACCAGTGACCAGTGAACAGTGACAAGTGACCAGTGACAAGTGAACAACGAAAGTGACCAGTGAACAGTGACCAGGGACCAGTGACCAGTGACGAGTGACCAGTGACCAGCGAAAGTGAACAGTGAGCAGTGACCAGTGACCAGTGACCAGTGACCAGTGACCAGCGAAAGTGACCAGTGACCAGTGACCAGTGACCAGTGACCAGTGACCAGTGACAAGTGACCTGGGACCAGTGACCAGTGACCAGTGACCAGTGACCAGTGACCAGTGACCAGTGACCAGTGACCAGTGACCAGTGACCAGTGACCAGTGACAAGTGACCAGTGACCAGTGACCAGCGAAATTGACCAGTGACCATTGACCAGTGACCAGTGACCAGTGACCAGTGACAAGTGACCAGTGACCAGTGACCAGCGACCAGTGACCAGTGACCATTGACCAGTGACCAGTGACCAGCAAAAATGACCAGTGACCAGTGACAAGTGACCAGTGACCAGCGAAAGTGACCAGTGACCAGTGACCAGTGACCAGTGACCAGTGACAAGTGACCTGGGACAAGTGACCAGTGACCAGTGACCAGCGAAAGTGACCAGTGACCAGTGACCAGTGACCAGTGACAAGTGCCCTGGGACCAGTGACCAGTGACCAGTGACCAGTGACCAGTGAGCAGTGACCAGTGACCAGTGACCAGCGAAAGTGACCAGTGACGAGTGACCAGTGATCAGCGAAAGTGAACAGTGACCAGTGACCAGTGACCAGTGACCAGTGACCAGCGAAAGTGACCAGTGACCAGTGACCAGTGACCAGTGACTAGTGACCAGCAACCAGTGACCAGTGACCAGTGACCAGTGACCAGCAAAATTGACCAGCAAAATTGACCAGTGCCCAGTGACAAGTGACCAATGACCAGTGACGAGTGACCAGTGACCAGCGAAAGTGACCAGTGACCAGTGACCAGTGACCAGTGACCAGTGACCAGTGACAAGTGACCTGGGACCAGTGACCAGTGACCAGTGACCAGTGACCAGTGACCAGTGACCAGTGACCAGTGACCAGTGACCAGTGACCAGTGACCAGTGACAAGTGACCAGTGACCAGTGACCAGCGAAATTGACCAGTGACCATTGACCAGTGACCAGTGACCAGTGACCAGTGACAAGTGACCAGTGACCAGTGACCAGCGACCAGTGACCAGTGACCATTGACCAGTGACCAGTGACCAGCAAAAATGACCAGTGACCAGTGACAAGTGACCAGTGACCAGCGAAAGTGACCAGTGACCAGTGACCAGTGACCAGTGACCAGTGACAAGTGACCTGGGACCAGTGACCAGTGACCAGTGACCAGCGAAAGTGACCAGTGACCAGTGACCAGTGACCAGTGACAAGTGCCCTGGGACCAGTGACCAGTGACCAGTGACCAGTGACCAGTGAGCAGTGACCAGTGACCAGTGACCAGCGAAAGTGACCAGTGACGAGTGACCAGTGATCAGCGAAAGTGAACAGTGACCAGTGACCAGTGACCAGTGACCAGTGACCAGCGAAAGTGACCAGTGACCAGTGACCAGTGACCAGTGACTAGTGACCAGCAACCAGTGACCAGTGACCAGTGACCAGTGACCAGCAAAATTGACCAGCAAAATTGACCAGTGCCCAGTGACCAGTGACCAATGACCAGTGACGAGTGACCAGTGACCAGTGACAAGTGACCAGTGACCAGTGACCAGTGCCAACGACCAGTGACCAGTGACAAGTGACCAGTGACCAGTGACCAGTGATCAGTGACCAGTGAACAGTGACCAGTGACCAGTGACCAGTGACCAGCGAAAATGACCAGTGACCAGTGACCAGTGACCAGCGAAATTGACCAGTGACCAGTGACCAGTGAACAGTGACAAGTGACCAGTGACAAGTGACCAACGAAAGTGACCAGTGAACAGTGACCAGGGACCAGTGACCAGTGACGAGTGACCAGTGACCAGCGAAAGTGAACAGTGAGCAGTGACCAGTGACCAGTGACCAGTGACCAGTGACCAGCGAAAGTGACCAGTGACCAGTGACAAGTGACCTGGGACCAGTGACCAGTGACCAGTGACCAGTGACCAGTGACCAGTGACCAGTGACCAGTGACCAGTGACCAGCGAAAGTGACCAGTGACGAGTGACCAGTGACAAGTGACCAGTGACCAGTGACCAGTGACCAGTGACCAGTGACCAGTGACCAGTGACGAGTGACCAGTGATCAGCGAAAGTGAACAGTGACCAGTGACCAGTGACCAGTGACCAGTGACCAGCGAAAGTGACCAGTGACCAGTGACCAGTGACCAGTGACCAGTGACAAGTGACCTGGGACCAGTGACCAGTGACCAGTGACCAGCGAAAGTGACCAGTGATCAGCGACCAGTGACCAGTGACCAGTGACCAGTGACCAGTGACCAGCAAAATTGACCAGCAAAATTGACCAGTGACCAGTGACCAGTGACCAGTGACAAGTGACCAGTGACCAGTGACCAGTGACCAGTGACCAGTGACCAGTGCCAACGACCAGTGACCAGTGACCATTGACCAGTGACCAGCGAAAGTGACCAGGGACCAGTGACCAGTGACCAGTGACCAGTGACCAGTGACCAGTGACAAGTGACCAGTGACCAGTGACCAGCGACCAGTGACAAGTGACCACTGACCAGTGACCAGTGATCAGTGACCAGTGAACAGTGACCAGTGACCAGTGACCAGTGACCAGCGAAAATGACCAGTGACCAGTGACCAGTGACCAGCGAAATTGACCAGTGACCAGTGACCAGTGAACAGTGACAAGTGACCAGTGACAAGTGACCAACGAAAGTGACCAGTGAACAGTGACCAGGGACCAGTGACCAGTGACGAGTGACCAGTGACCAGCGAAAGTGAACAGTGAGCAGTGACCAGTGACCAGTGACCAGTGACCAGTGACCAGCGAAAGTGACCAGTGACCAGTGACCAGTGACCAGTGACCAGTGACCAGTGACCAGTGACAAGTGACCTGGGACCAGTGACCAGTGACCAGTGACCAGTGACCAGCGAAATTGACCAGTGACCAGTGACCAGTGACCAGTCACCAGTGACCAGCGACCAGTGACCAGAGACCAGTAACCAGTGACAAGTGACCAGTGACCACTGACCAGCGAAAGTGAGCAGTGAACAGTGACCAGTGACCAGTGACCAGTGACCTGTGACCAGTGACCAGTGACCAGTGACCAGCGAAAGTGACCAGTGACGAGTGACCAGTGACAAGTGACCAGTGACCAGTGACCAGTGACCAGTGACCAGTGACCAGTGACCAGTGACCAGTGACCAGTGCCAACGACCAATGACCAGTGACCATTGACCAGTGACCAGCGAAAGTGACCAGGGACCAGTGACCAGTGACCAGTGACCAGTGACCAGTGACCAGTGACCAGTGACCAGTGACCAGTGACCAGCGAAAGTGACCAGTGACGAGTGACCAGTGACAAGTGACCAGTGACCAGTGACCAGTGACCAGCGAAAATGACCAGTGACCAGTGACCAGTGAACAGTGACAAGTGACCAGTGACAAGTGACCAACGAATGTGACCAGTGAACAGTGACCAGGGACCAGTGACCAGTGACGAGTGACCAGTGACCAGCGAAAGTGAACAGTGAGCAGTGACCAGTGACCAGTGACCAGTGACCAGTGACCAGCGAAAGTGACCAGTGACCAGTGACCAGTGACCAGTGACCAGTGACCAGTGACCAGTGACAAGTGACCTGGGACCAGTGACCAGTGACCAGTGACCAGTGACCAGCGAAATTGACCAGTGACCAGTGACCAGTGACCAGTCACCAGTGACCAGCGACCAGTGACCAGAGACCAGTAACCAGTGACCAGTGACCAGTGACCACTGACCAGCGAAAGTGAGCAGTGAACAGTGACCAGTGACCAGTGACCAGTGACCTGTGACCAGTGACCAGTGACCAGTGACCAGTGACCAGTGACCAGCGAAAGTGACCAGTGACGAGTGACAAGTGACAAGTGACCAGTGACCAGTGACCAGTGAGCAGTGACCAGTGACCAGTGACCAGTGACCAGTGACCAGTGACCAGTGACCAGTGCCAACGACCAATGACCAGTGACCATTGACCAGTGACCAGCGAAAGTGACCAGGGACCAGTGACCAGTGACCAGTGACCAGTGACCAGTGACCAGTGACCAGTGACCAGTGACCAGTGACCAGTGACCAGTGACCAGTGACCAGTGACCAGTGACCAGTGACCAGTGATCAGTGACCAGTGAACAGTGACCAGTGACCAGTGACCAGTGACCAGCGAAAATGACCAGTGACCAGTGACCAGTGACCAGCGAAATTGACCAGTGACCAGTGACCAGTGAACAGTGACAAGTGACCAGTGACAAGTGACCAACGAAAGTGACCAGTGAACAGTGACCAGGGACCAGTGACCAGTGACGAGTGACCAGTGACCAGCGAAAGTGAACAGTGAGCAGTGAACAGTGACCAGTGACCAGTGACCAGTGACCAGTGACCAGTGACCAGTGACCAGTGACCAGCGAAATTGACCGGTTTCCAGTGACCAGTGACAAGTGACCAGTGACCAGTGACCAGCGAAAGTGAGAAGTGACGAGTGACCAGTGACAAGTGACCAGTGACAAGTGACCAGTGACCACTGACCAGTGACCAGTGACCAGCGACCAGTGACCAGTGACCAGTGACCAGGGACCAGTGACCAGCGAAAGTGACCAGTGACCAGTGACCAGTGACCAGTGAACTGCGAAAGTGACCAGTGACCAGTGACCAGTGACCAGTGACCAGTGACCAGTGACCAGTGACGAGCGAAATGGACCAGTGACCAGTGTCCAGTGACCAGTGACCAGTGATAAGTGACCAGTGACCAGTGACCAGTGACCATTGACCAGTGACCAGTGACCAGTGACCAGTGACCAGCGAAAGTGACCAGGGACAAGCGACCAGTGACCAGTGACCAGTGACCAGTGACCAGTGACCAGTGACCAGTGACCAGTGACCAGCGACCAGTGACCAGTGACCAGTGACCAGTGACCAGTGACCGCTGACCAGCGAAAGTGACCAGTGACCAGGGACCAGTGACCAGTGACCAGCAAAATTGACCAGTGACCAGTGACCAGTGACCAGTGACCAGTGACCAATGACCAGTGACCGGTGACCAGTGACCAGTGACCAGTGACCAGTGACCAGTGACCAGTGACCAGTGACCAGTGACCAGTGACAAGTGACCAGTGACCAGCGACCAGTGACCAGTGATCAGTGACCAGTGACCAGTGACCAGCGAAAATGACCAGTGACCAGTGACCAGTGACCAGCGAAATTGACCAGTGACCAGTGACCAGTGAACAGTGACAAGTGACCAGTGACAAGTGACCAACGAAAGTGACCAGTGAACAGTGACCAGGGACCAGTGACCAGTGACGAGTGACCAGTGACCAGCGAAAGTGAACAGTGAGCAGTGACCAGTGACCAGTGACCAGTGACCAGTGACCAGCGAAAGTGAACAGTGACCAGTGACCAGTGACCAGTGACCAGTGACCAGTGACAAGTGACCTGGGACCAGTGACCAGTGACCAGTGACCAGTGACCAGCGAAATTGACCAGTGACCAGTGACCAGTGACCAGTCACCAGTGACCAGCGACCAGTGACCAGAGACCAGTAACCAGTGACCAGTGACCAGTGACCAGTGACCAGCGAAAGTGACCAGTGAACAGTGACCAGTGACCAGTGACCAGTGACCTGTGACCAGTGACCAGTGACCAGTGACCAGTGACCAGTGACCAGCGAAAGTGACCAGTGACGAGTGACCAGTGACAAGTGACCAGTGACCAGTGACCAGTGACCAGTGACTAGTAACCAGCAACCAGTGACCAGTGACCAGTGACCAGTGACCAGCAAAATTGACCAGTGACCAGTGACCAGTGACCAATGACCAGTGACCAGTGACCAGTGACCAGTGACAAGTGACCAGTGACCAGTGACCAGTGACCAGTGACCAGTGACCAGTGACCAGTGCCAACGACCAGTGACCAGTGACAAGTGACCAGTGACCAGTGACCAGTGATCAGTGACCAGTGAACAGTGACCAGTGACCAGTGACCAGTGACCAGCGAAAATGACCAGTGACCAGTGACCAGTGACCAGCGAAATTGACCAGTGACCAGTGACCAGTGAACAGTGACAAGTGACCAGTGACAAGTGACCAACGAAAGTGACCAGTGAACAGTGACCAGGGACCAGTGACCAGTGACGAGTGACCAGTGACCAGCGAAAGTGAACAGTGAGCAGTGACCAGTGACCAGTGACCAGTGACCAGTGACCAGTGACCAGTGACCAGTGACCAGCGAAAATGACCAGTGACCAGTGACCAGTGACCAGCGAAATTGACCAGTGACCAGTGACCAGTGAACAGTGACAAGTGACCAGTGACAAGTGACCAACGAAAGTGACCAGTGAACAGTGACCAGGGACCAGTGACCAGTGACGAGTGACCAGTGACCAGCGAAAGTGAACAGTGAGCAGTGACCAGTGACCAGTGACCAGTGACCAGTGACCAGTGACCAGTGACCAGTGACCAGTGACCAGCGAAATTGACCGGTTTCCAGTGACCAGTGACGAGTGACCAGTGACAAGTGACCAGTGACAAGTGACCAGTGACCACTGACCAGTGACCAGTGACCAGCGACCAGTGACCAGTGACCAGTGACCAGGGACCAGTGACCAGCGAAAGTGACCAGTGACCAGTGACCAGTGACCAGTGAACTGCGAAAGTGACCAGTGACCAGTGACCAGTGACCAGTGACCAGTGACCAGTGACCAGTGACGAGCGACCAGTGACCAGTGACCAGTGACCAGTGACCAGTGACCACTGACCAGCGAAAGTGACCAGTGACCAGGGACCAGTGACCAGTGACCAGCAAAATTGACCAGTGACCAGTGACCAGTGACCAGTGACCAGTGACCAATGACCAATGACCAGTGACCGGTGACCAGTGACCAGTGACCAGTGACCAGTGACCAGTGACCACTGACCAGCGAAAGTGACCAGTGACCAGGGACCAGTGACCAGTGACCAGCAAAATTGACCAGTGACCAGTGACCAGTGACCAGTGACCAGTGACCAATGACCAATGACCAGTGACCGGTGACCAGTGACCAGTAACCAGCAACCAGTGACCAGTGACCAGTGACCAGTGACCAGCAAAATTGACCAGTGACCAGTGACCAGTGACCAATGACCAGTGACCAGTGACCAGTGACCAGTGACCAGTGACCAGTGACCAGTGACCAGTGACCAGTGACCAGTGACCAGTGACCAGTGACCAGCGACCAGTGACCAGTGACCAGTGACCAGTGACCAGTGACCACTGACCAGCGAAAGTGACCAGTGACCAGGGACCAGTGACCAGTGACCAGCAAAATTGACCAGTGACCAGTGACCAGTGACCAGTGACCAGTGACCAATGACCAATGACCAGTGACCGGTGACCAGTGACCAGTGACCAGTGACCAGTGACCAGTGACCAGTGACCAGTGACCAGTGACCAGTGACCAGTGACCAGTGACAAGTGACCAGTGACCAGCGACCAGTGACCAGTGATCAGTGACCAGTGACCAGTGACCAGCGAAAGTGACCAGTGACCAGGGACCAGTGACCAGTGACCAGCGAAATTGACCAGTGACCAGTGACCAGTGACCAGTGACAAGTGACCAGTGACCAGTGACCAGTGACCAGTGACCAGTGACCAGTGCCAACGACCAGTGACCAGTGACCATTGACCAGTGACCAGCGAAAGTGACCAGGGACCAGTGACCAGTGACCAGTGACCAGTGACCAGTGACCAGTGACCAGTGACCAGTGACCAGTGACCAGTGACCAGTGACCAGTGACCAGTGACCAGTGACCAGTGACCAGTGACCAGTGACCAGTGACAAGTGACCAGTGACCAGTGACCAGTGATCAGTGACCAGTGACCAGTGACCAGCGAAAATGACCAGTGACCAGTGACCAGTGACCAGCGAAATTGACCAGTGACCAGTGACCAGTGAACAGTGACAAGTGACCAGTGACAAGTGACCAACGAAAGTGACCAGTGAACAGTGACCAGGGACCAGTGACCAGTGACGAGTGACCAGTGACCAGCGAAAGTGAACAGTGAGCAGTGACCAGTGACCAGTGACCAGTGACCAGTGACCAGCGAAAGTGACCAGTGACCAGTGACCAGTGACCAGTGACCAGTGACCAGTGACAAGTGACCTGGGACCAGTGACCAGTGACCAGTGACCAGTGACCAGCGAAATTGACCAGTGACCAGTGACCAGTGACCAGTCACCAGTGACCAGCGACCAGTGACCAGAGACCAGTAACCAGTGACCAGTGACCAGTGACCAGTGACCAGCGAAAGTGACCAGTGAACAGTGACCAGTGACCAGTGACCAGTGACCTGTGACCAGTGACCAGTGACCAGTGACCAGTGACCAGTGACCAGCGAAAGTGACCAGTGACGAGTGACCAGTGACAAGTGACCAGTGACCAGTGACCAGTGACCAGTGACTAGTAACCAGCAACCAGTGACCAGTGACCAGTGACCAGTGACCAGCAAAATTGACCAGTGACCAGTGACCAGTGACCAATGACCAGTGACCAGTGACCAGTGACCAGTGACAAGTGACCAGCGAAAATGACCAGTGACCAGTGACCAGTGACCAGCGAAATTGACCAGTGACCAGTGACCAGTGAACAGTGACAAGTGACCAGTGACAAGTGACCAACGAAAGTGACCAGTGAACAGTGACCAGGGACCAGTGACCAGTGACAAGTGACCAGCGAAAGTGAACAGTGAGCAGTGACCAGTGACCAGTGACCAGTGACCAGTGACCAGCGAAAGTGACCAGTGACCAGTGACCAGTGACCAGTGACCAGTGACAAGTGACCAGTGACCAGCGACCAGTGACCAGTGACCAGTGACCAGTGACCAGTGACCAGCGAAAGTGACCAGTGACCAGCGAAAGTGACCAGGGACCAGTGACCAGTGACCAGCGAAAGTGACCAGTGAACAGTGACCAGTGACCAGTGACCAGTGAACAGTGACCAGGGACCAGTGACCAGTGACAAGTGACCAGCGAAAGTGAACAGTGAGCAGTGACCAGTGACCAGTGACCAGTGACCAGTGACCAGTGAACAGTGACAAGTGACCAGTGACAAGTGACCAACGAAAGTGACCAGTGAACAGTGACCAGGGACCAGTGACCAGTGACAAGTGACCAGCGAAAGTGAACAGTGAGCAGTGACCAGTGACCAGTGACCAGTGACCAGTGACCAGCGAAAGTGACCAGTGACCAGTGACCAGTGACCAGTGACCAGTGACAAGTGACCAGTGACCAGCGACCAGTGACCAGTGACCAGTGACCAGTGACCAGTGACCAGCGAAAGTGACCAGTGACCAGCGAAATTGACCAGGGACCAGTGACCAGTGACCAGTGAACTGTGACCAGTGACCAGTGACCAGCGAAAGTGACCAGTGACCAGTGACCAGCGAAAGTGACCAGTGACCAGTGACCAGTGACCAGGCGTCCAGTGACCAGTGACCAGTGATAAGTGACCAGTGACCTGTGACCAGTGACCAGCGACCAGTGACCAGTGACCAGTGAATAGTGACCAGTGACCAGTGAACAGCGAATGTGACCTGTGACCAGTGACCTGTGACCTGTGACCAGTGACCAGTGACCAGTGACCAGTGACCAGTGACGAGCGAAATGGACCAGTGACCAGTGACTAGTGACCAGCGATCAATGACCAGTGACCAGTGACCAGCGAAAGTGACCAGTGACCAGTGACCAGTGACCAGCGAAATTGACCAGTCACCAGTGACCAGTGGCCAGTGACCAGCGACCAGTGACCAATGACCAGTGACCAGTGACCCGTGACCAGTGACAAGTGACCAGTGACCAGTGACCGGCGAAAGTGACCAGTGAACAGTGACCAGTGACCAGTGACCAGTGAATAGTGACCAGTGACCAGTGAACAGCGAAAGTGACCAGTGACCAGTGACCTGTGACCAGTGACCAGTGACCAGTGACCATTGACCAGTGACCAGTGACCAGTGACCAGCGAAAGTGACCAGGGACAAGCGTCCAGTGACCAGTGACCAGTGACCAGTGACCAGCGAAAGTGACCAGTGACCAGTGACCAGTGACCAGTGACCAGTGACCAGTGACCAGTGACAAGTGACCTGGGACCAGTGAAAGTGACCAGTGACCAGTGAACAGTGACCAGCGAAATTGACCAGTTTCCAGTGACCAGTGATAAGTGACCAGTGACCAGTGACCAGCGAAAGTGACCAGTGAACAGTGATCAGCGAAATTGACCAGTGACCATTAACCAGTGACCAGCGAAAGTGACCAGTGACGAGTGACCAGTGACAAGTGAACAGTGACAAGTGACCAGTGACCACTGACCAGTGACCAGTGACCAGCGACCAGTGACCAGTGACCAGTGACCGGGGACCAGTGGCCAGCGAAAGTGACCAGCGACCAGTGACCAGTGACCAGTGACCAGTGACTAGCCAAATTGAGCAGTGAGCAGTGACCAGTGACCAGTGACCAGTGACCAGTGACCAGTGACCAGCGAAATTGACCAGCGACCATTGACCAGTGACCAGCGAAAGTGACCAGTGACGAGTGACCTGTGACAAGTGACCAGTGACCAGCGACCAGTGACCAGTGACCAGTGACCAGTGACCAGCAAAATTGACCAGCAAAATTGACCAGTGACCAGTGACCAGTGACCAGTGACCAGTGACCAGTGACAAGTGACCAGTGACCAGTGACCAGTGACCAGTGACCAGTGACCAGTGCCAACGACCAGTGACCAGTGACCATTGACCAGTGACCAGCGAAAGTGACCAGGGACCAGTGACCAGTGACCAGTGACCAGTGACCAGTGACCAGTGACCAGTGACCAGTGACCAGTGACAAGTGACCTGGGACCAGTGACCAGTGACCAGTGACCAGTGACCAGCGAAATTGACCAGTGACCAGTGACCAGTGACCAGTCACCAGTGACCAGCGACCAGTGACCAGAGACCAGTACCCAGTGACCAGTGACCAGTGACCACTGACCAGCGAAAGTGACCAGTGAACAGTGACCAGTGACCAGTGACCAGTGACCTGTGACCAGTGACCAGTGACCAGTGACCAGTGACCAGTGACCAGTGACCAGTGACCAGCGAAAGTGACCAGTGACGAGTGACCAGTGACAAGTGACCAGTGACCAGTGACCAGTGACCAGTGACCAGTGACCAGTGACCAGTGACGAGTGACCAGTGATCGGCGAAAGTGAACAGTGACCAGTGACCAGTGACCAGTGACCAGTGACCAGCGAAAGTGACCAGTGACCAGTGACCAGTGACCAGTGACCAGTGACAAGTGACCTGGGACCAGTGACCAGTGACCAGTGACCAGCGAAAGTGACCAGTGACCAGTGACCAGTGACCAGTGACCAGTGACCAGTGACCAGTGACCAGTGACCAGCGAAATTGACCAGTGACCATTGACCAGTGACCAGTGACCAGTGACCAGTGACAAGTGACCAGTGACCAGTGACCAGCGACCAGTGACCAGTGACCAGCAAAAATGACCAGTGACCAGTGACCAGTGACCAGTGACCAGTGACCAGTGACCAGCGAAAGTGACAAGTGACAAGTGACCTGGGACCAGTGACCAGTGACCAGTGACCAGTGACCAGTGACCAGCGAAATTGACCAGTGACCATTGACCAGTGACCAGTGACCAGTGACCAGTGACAAGTGACCAGTGACCAGTGACCAGCGACCAGTGACCAGTGACCATTGACCAGTGACCAGTGACCAGCAAAAATGACCAGTGACCAGTGACAAGTGACCAGTGACCAGCGAAAGTGACCAGTGACCAGTGACCAGTGACCAGTGACGAGTGACCAGTGACCAGCGAAAGTGAACAGTGAGCAGTGACCAGTGACCAGTGACCAGTGACCAGTGACCAGTGACCAGCGAAAGTGACCAGTGACCAGTGACCAGTGACCAGTGACCAGTGACCAGTGACCAGTGACCAGTGACCAGTGACAAGTGACCTGGGACCAGTGACCAGTGACCAGTGACCAGTGACCAGCGAAATTGACCAGTGACCAGTGACCAGTGACCAGTCACCAGTGACCAGCGACCAGTGACCAGAGACCAGTACCCAGTGACCAGTGACCAGTGACCAGTCACCAGTGACCAGCGACCAGTGACCAGAGACCAGTACCCAGTGACCAGTGACCAGTGACCACTGACCAGCGAAAGTGACCAGTGAACAGTGACCAGTGACCAGTGACCAGTGACCTGAGACCAGTGACCAGTGACCAGTGACCAGTGACCAGTGACCAGCGAAAGTGACCAGTGACGAGTGACCAGTGACAAGTGACCAGTGACCAGTGACCAGTGACCAGTGACCAGTGACTAGTGACCAGCAACCAGTGACCAGTGACCAGTGACCAGTGACCAGCAAAATTGACCAGCAAAATTGACCAGTGACCAGTGACCAGTGACAAGTGACCAGTGACCAGTGACCAGTGACCAGTGACCAGTGACCGGTGACCAGTGACCAGTGACCAGTGACCAGTGACCAGTGACCAGTGACCAGTGACCAGTGACCAGTGACCAGTGACCAGTGACAAGTGACCAGTGACCAGCTGCCAGTGACCAGTGACCAGTGACCAGTGACCAGTGACTAGCGAAAGTGACCAGTGACCAGTGACCAGTGACCAGTGACCAGTGACCAGTGACCAGTGACCAGTGACAAGTGACCAGTGACCAGCGACCAGTGACCAGTGACCAGTGACCAGTGACCAGCGAAAGTGACCAGTGACCAGTGACCAGTGACCAGTGACCAGTGACCAGTGACCAGTGACCAGTGACCAGCGAAAGTGACCAGTGACCAGGGACCAGTGACCAGTGACCAGCGAAATTGACCAGTGACCAGTGACCAGTGACCAGTGACAAGTGACCAGTGACCAGTGACCAGTGACCAGTGACCAGTGACCAGTGACCAGTGACCAGTGACCAGCGAAAGTGACCAGTGACCAGTGACCAGTGACCAGTGACCAGCGAAAGTGACCAGTGACCAGTGACCAGTGACCAGCGAAATTGAACAGTGACCAGTGACCAGAGACCAGTGACTATCCAAATTGACCAGTGACCAGTGACCAGTGACCAGCGAAAGTGACCAGTGACCACTGACCAGTGACCAGTGACCAGCGACCAGTGACCAGTGACCAGTGACCGGGGACCAGTGGCCAGCGAAAGTGACCAGCGACCAGTGACCAGTGACCAGTGACCAGTGACTAGCCAAATTGAGCAGTGAGCAGTGACCAGTGACCAGTGACCAGTGACCAGTGACCAGTGACCAGCGAAATTGACCAGCGACCATTGACCAGTGACCAGCGAAAGTGAGCAGTGACGAGTGACCTGTGACAAGTGACCAGTGACCAGCGACCAGTGACCAGCGAAAGTGACCAGTGACCAGTGACCAGTGACCAGCGACCAGTGACCAGTGACCAGTGACCAGTGACCAGCAAAATTGACCAGCAAAATTGACCAGTGACCAGTGACCAGTGACCCGTGACCAGTGACCAGTGACAAGTGACCAGTGACCAGTGACCAGTGACCAGTGACCAGTGACCAGTGCCAACGACCAGTGACCAGTGACCATTGACCAGTGACCAGCGAAAGTGACCAGGGACCAGTGACCAGTGACCAGCGAAATTGACCAGTGACCAGTGACCAGAGACCAGTGACTAGCCAAATTGACCAGTGACCAGTGACCAGTGGCCAGCGGTAGTGACCAGTGACCAGTGACCAGTCATCAGTGACCAGTGAACAGTGACCAGTGACCAGTGACCAGTGACCAGTGACCAGCGAAAGTGACCAGTGACCAGTGACCAGTGACCAGTGACCAGTGACCAGTGACCAGTGACCAGTGACCAGTGACCAGTGACAAGTGACCAGTGACCAGCGACCAGTGACCAGTGACCAGTGACCAGTGACCAGTGACCAGCGAAGGTGACCAGTGACCAGGGACCAGTGACCAGTGACCAGCGAAATTGACCAGTGACCAGTGACCAGTGACCAGTGACAAGTGACCAGTGACCAGTGACCAGTGACCAGTGACCAGTGACCAGTGACCAGTGACCAGTGACCAGCCAAAGTGACCAGTGACCAGTGACCAGTGACCAGTGACCAGCGAAAGTGACCAGTGACCAGTGACCAGTGACCAGCGAAATTGACCAGTGACCAGTGACCAGAGACCAGTGACTAGCCAAATTGACCAGTGACCAGTGACCAGTGGCCAGCGGTAGTGACCAGTGACCAGTGACCAGTCATCAGTGACCAGTGAACAGTGACCAGTGACCAGTGACCAGTGACCAGTGACCAGTGACCAGCGAAATTGACCAGTGACCAGTGACCAGTGAACAGTGACAAGTGACCAGTGACAAGTGAACAACGAAAGTGACCAGTGAACAGTGACCAGGGACCAGTGACCAGTGACGAGTGACCAGTGACCAGCGAAAGTGAACAGTGAGCAGTGACCAGTGACCAGTGACCAGTGACCAGTGACCAGCGAAAGTGACCAGTGACCAGTGACCAGTGACCAGTGACCAGTGACCAGTGACAAGTGACCTGGGACCAGTGACCAGTGACCAGTGACCAGTGACCAGTGACCAGTGACCAGTGACCAGTGACCAGTGACCAGTGACCAGTGACCAGTGACAAGTGACCAGTGACCAGTGACCAGCGAAATTGACCAGTGACCATTGACCAGTGACCAGTGACCAGTGACCAGTGACAAGTGACCAGTGACCAGTGACCAGCGACCAGTGACCAGTGACCATTGACCAGTGACCAGTGACCAGCAAAAATGACCAGTGACCAGTGACAAGTGACCAGTGACCAGCGAAAGTGACCAGTGACCAGTGACCAGTGACCAGTGACCAGTGACAAGTGACCTGGGACAAGTGACCAGTGACCAGTGACCAGCGAAAGTGACCAGTGACCAGTGACCAGTGACCAGTGACAAGTGCCCTGGGACCAGTGACCAGTGACCAGTGACCAGTGACCAGTGAGCAGTGACCAGTGACCAGTGACCAGCGAAAGTGACCAGTGACGAGTGACCAGTGATCAGCGAAAGTGAACAGTGACCAGTGACCAGTGACCAGTGACCAGTGACCAGCGAAAGTGACCAGTGACCAGTGACCAGTGACCAGTGACTAGTGACCAGCAACCAGTGACCAGTGACCAGTGACCAGTGACCAGCAAAATTGACCAGCAAAATTGACCAGTGCCCAGTGACAAGTGACCAATGACCAGTGACGAGTGACCAGTGACCAGCGAAAGTGACCAGTGACCAGTGACCAGTGACCAGTGACCAGTGACCAGTGACAAGTGACCTGGGACCAGTGACCAGTGACCAGTGACCAGTGACCAGTGACCAGTGACCAGTGACCAGTGACCAGTGACCAGTGACCAGTGACCAGTGACAAGTGACCAGTGACCAGTGACCAGCGAAATTGACCAGTGACCATTGACCAGTGACCAGTGACCAGTGACCAGTGACAAGTGACCAGTGACCAGTGACCAGCGACCAGTGACCAGTGACCATTGACCAGTGACCAGTGACCAGCAAAAATGACCAGTGACCAGTGACAAGTGACCAGTGACCAGCGAAAGTGACCAGTGACCAGTGACCAGTGACCAGTGACCAGTGACAAGTGACCTGGGACCAGTGACCAGTGACCAGTGACCAGCGAAAGTGACCAGTGACCAGTGACCAGTGACCAGTGACAAGTGCCCTGGGACCAGTGACCAGTGACCAGTGACCAGTGACCAGTGAGCAGTGACCAGTGACCAGTGACCAGCGAAAGTGACCAGTGACGAGTGACCAGTGATCAGCGAAAGTGAACAGTGACCAGTGACCAGTGACCAGTGACCAGTGACCAGCGAAAGTGACCAGTGACCAGTGACCAGTGACCAGTGACTAGTGACCAGCAACCAGTGACCAGTGACCAGTGACCAGTGACCAGCAAAATTGACCAGCAAAATTGACCAGTGCCCAGTGACCAGTGACCAATGACCAGTGACGAGTGACCAGTGACCAGTGACAAGTGACCAGTGACCAGTGACCAGTGCCAACGACCAGTGACCAGTGACAAGTGACCAGTGACCAGTGACCAGTGATCAGTGACCAGTGAACAGTGACCAGTGACCAGTGACCAGTGACCAGCGAAAATGACCAGTGACCAGTGACCAGTGACCAGCGAAATTGACCAGTGACCAGTGACCAGTGAACAGTGACAAGTGACCAGTGACAAGTGACCAACGAAAGTGACCAGTGAACAGTGACCAGGGACCAGTGACCAGTGACGAGTGACCAGTGACCAGCGAAAGTGAACAGTGAGCAGTGACCAGTGACCAGTGACCAGTGACCAGTGACCAGCGAAAGTGACCAGTGACCAGTGACAAGTGACCTGGGACCAGTGACCAGTGACCAGTGACCAGTGACCAGTGACCAGTGACCAGTGACCAGTGACCAGTGACCAGCGAAAGTGACCAGTGACGAGTGACCAGTGACAAGTGACCAGTGACCAGTGACCAGTGACCAGTGACCAGTGACCAGTGACCAGTGACGAGTGACCAGTGATCAGCGAAAGTGAACAGTGACCAGTGACCAGTGACCAGTGACCAGTGACCAGCGAAAGTGACCAGTGACCAGTGACCAGTGACCAGTGACCAGTGACAAGTGACCTGGGACCAGTGACCAGTGACCAGTGACCAGCGAAAGTGACCAGTGATCAGCGACCAGTGACCAGTGACCAGTGACCAGTGACCAGTGACCAGCAAAATTGACCAGCAAAATTGACCAGTGACCAGTGACCAGTGACCAGTGACAAGTGACCAGTGACCAGTGACCAGTGACCAGTGACCAGTGACCAGTGCCAACGACCAGTGACCAGTGACCATTGACCAGTGACCAGCGAAAGTGACCAGGGACCAGTGACCAGTGACCAGTGACCAGTGACCAGTGACCAGTGACAAGTGACCAGTGACCAGTGACCAGCGACCAGTGACAAGTGACCACTGACCAGTGACCAGTGATCAGTGACCAGTGAACAGTGACCAGTGACCAGTGACCAGTGACCAGCGAAAATGACCAGTGACCAGTGACCAGTGACCAGCGAAATTGACCAGTGACCAGTGACCAGTGAACAGTGACAAGTGACCAGTGACAAGTGACCAACGAAAGTGACCAGTGAACAGTGACCAGGGACCAGTGACCAGTGACGAGTGACCAGTGACCAGCGAAAGTGAACAGTGAGCAGTGACCAGTGACCAGTGACCAGTGACCAGTGACCAGCGAAAGTGACCAGTGACCAGTGACCAGTGACCAGTGACCAGTGACCAGTGACCAGTGACAAGTGACCTGGGACCAGTGACCAGTGACCAGTGACCAGTGACCAGCGAAATTGACCAGTGACCAGTGACCAGTGACCAGTCACCAGTGACCAGCGACCAGTGACCAGAGACCAGTAACCAGTGACAAGTGACCAGTGACCACTGACCAGCGAAAGTGAGCAGTGAACAGTGACCAGTGACCAGTGACCAGTGACCTGTGACCAGTGACCAGTGACCAGTGACCAGCGAAAGTGACCAGTGACGAGTGACCAGTGACAAGTGACCAGTGACCAGTGACCAGTGACCAGTGACCAGTGACCAGTGACCAGTGACCAGTGACCAGTGCCAACGACCAATGACCAGTGACCATTGACCAGTGACCAGCGAAAGTGACCAGGGACCAGTGACCAGTGACCAGTGACCAGTGACCAGTGACCAGTGACCAGTGACCAGTGACCAGTGACCAGTGACAAGTGACCAGTGACCAGTGACCAGTGATCAGTGACCAGTGAACAGTGAACAGTGACCAGTGACCAGTGACCAGTGACCAGTGACAAGTGACCAGTGACCAGTGACCAGTGACCAGTGACCAGTGACCAGTGACCAGTGACAAGTGACCAGTGACCAGTGACCAGTGATCAGTGACCAGTGAACAGTGACCAGTGACCAGTGACCAGTGACCATTGACCAGTGACCAGTGACCAGTGACCAGCGAATGTGACCAGGGACAAGCGACCAGTGACCAGTGACCAGTGACCAGTGACCAGTGACCAGTGACCAGTGACCAGTGACCAGTGACCAGTGACCAGTGACCAGTGACCAGTGACCAGTGACCAGTGACCAGCGACCAGTGACCAGTGACCAGCGACCAGTGACCAGTGACCAGTGACCAGTGACCAGTGACCACTGACCAGCGAAAGTGACCAGTGACCAGGGACCAGTGACCAGTGACCAGCAAAATTGACCAGTGACCAGTGACCAGTGACCAGTGACCAGTGACCAATGACCAGTGACCGGTGACCAGTGACCAGTGACCAGTGACCAGTGACCAGTGACCAGTGACCAGTGACCAGTGACCAGTGACCAGTGACCAGCGAAAGTGACCAGTGACCAGTGACCAGTGACCAGTGACCAGTGACAAGTGACCAGTGACCAGCGACCAGTGACCAGTGACGAGTGACCAGTGACAAGTGACCAGTGACCAGTGACCAGTGACCAGCGAAAATGACCAGTGACCAGTGACCAGTGACCAGCGAAATTGACCAGTGACCAGTGACCAGTGAACAGTGACAAGTGACCAGTGACAAGTGACCAACGAATGTGACCAGTGAACAGTGACCAGGGACCAGTGACCAGTGACGAGTGACCAGTGACCAGCGAAAGTGAACAGTGAGCAGTGACCAGTGACCAGTGACCAGTGACCAGTGACCAGCGAAAGTGACCAGTGACCAGTGACCAGTGACCAGTGACCAGTGACCTGGGACCAGTGACCAGTGACCAGTGACCAGTGACCAGCGAAATTGACCAGTGACCAGTGACCAGTGACCAGTCACCAGTGACCAGCGACCAGTGACCAGAGACCAGTAACCAGTGACCAGTGACCAGTGACCACTGACCAGCGAAAGTGTGCAGTGAACAGTGACCAGTGACCAGTGACCAGTGACCTGTGACCAGTGACCAGTGACCAGTGACCAGTGATCAGTGACCAGCGAAAGTGACCAGTGACGAGTGACCAGTGACAAGTGACCAGTGACCAGTGACCAGTGAGCAGTGACCAGTGACCAGTGACCAGTGACCAGTGACCAGTGACCAGTGACCAGTGCCAACGACCAATGACCAGTGACCATTGACCAGTGACCAGCGAAAGTGACCAGGGACCAGTGACCAGTGACCAGTGACCAGTGACCAGTGACCAGTGACCAGTGACCAGTGACCAGTGACCAGTGACCAGTGACCAGTGACAAGTGACCAGTGACCAGTGACCAGTGATCAGTGACCAGTGAACAGTGACCAGTGACCAGTGACCAGTGACCAGCGAAAATGACCAGTGACTAGTGACCAGTGACCAGCGAAATTGACCAGTGACCAGTGACCAGTGAACAGTGACAAGTGACCAGTGACAAGTGACCAACGAAAGTGACCAGTGAACAGTGACCAGGGACCAGTGACCAGTGACGAGTGACCAGTGACCAGCGAAAGTGAACAGTGAGCAGTGACCAGTGACCAGTGACCAGTAACCAGTGACCAGTGACCAGTGACCAGTGACCAGTGAGCAGTGACCAGCGAAATTGACCGGTTTCCAGTGACCAGTGACAAGTGACCAGTGACCAGTGACCAGCGAAAGTGACCAGTGACGAGTGACCAGTGACAAGTGACCAGTGACAAGTGACCAGTGACCACTGACCAGTGACCAGTAACCAGCGACCAGTGCCAACGACCAGTGACCAGTGACCAGTGACCAGTGACCAGCGAAAGTGACCAGTGACCAGTGACCAGTGACCAGTGACCAGTGACCAGTGACAAGTGACCTGGGACCAGTGACCAGTGACCAGTGACCAGTGACCAGCGAAATTGACCAGTGACCAGTGACCAGTGACCAGTCACCAGTGACCAGCGACCAGTGACCAGAGACCAGTAACCAGTGACCAGTGACCAGTGACCACTGACCAGCGAAAGTGACCAGTGAACAGTGACCAGTGACCAGTGACCAGTGACCTGTGACCAGTGACCAGTGACCAGTGACCAGTGACCAGTGACCAGCGAAAGTGACCAGTGACGAGTGACCAGTGACAAGTGACCAGTGACCAGTGACCAGTGACCAGTGACTAGTAACCAGCAACCAGTGACCAGTGACCAGTGACCAGTGACCAGCAAAATTGACCAGTGACCAGTGACCAGTGACCAATGACCAGTGACCAGTGACCAGTGACCAGTGACAAGTGACCAGTGACCAGTGACCAGTGACCAGTGACCAGTGACCAGTGACCAGTGACCAGTGACCAGTGACCAGTGTCAAGTGACCAGTGACCAGCTGCCAGTGACCAGTGACCAGTGACCAGTGACCAGTGACTAGCGAAAGTGACCAGTGACCAGTGACCAGTGACCAGTGACCAGTGACCAGTGACCAGTGACCAGTGACAAGTGACCAGTGACCAGTGACCAGTGACCAGCGAAAGTGACCAGTGACCAGTGACCAGTGACCAGTGACCAGTGACCAGTGACCAGTGACCAGTGACCAGTGACCAGTGACAAGTGACCAGTGACCAGCGACCAGTGACCAGTGACCAGTGACCAGTGACCAGTGACCAGCGAAAGTGACCAGTGACCAGGGACCAGTGACCAGTGACCAGCGAAATTGACCAGTGACCAGTGACCAGTGACCAGTGACAAGTGACCAGTGACCAGTGACCAGTGACCAGTGACCAGTGACCAGTGACCAGTGACCAGTGACCAGCGAAAGTGACCAGTGACCAGTGACCAGTGACCAGTGACCAGCGAAAGTGACCAGTGACCAGTGACCAGTGACCAGCGAAATTGACCAGTGACCAGTGACCAGAGACCAGTGACTAGCCAAATTGACCAGTGACCAGTGACCAGTGACCAGCGAAAGTGACCAGTGACCAGTGACCAGTGACCAGTGACAAGTGACCTGGGACCAGTGAAAGTGACCAGTGACCAGTGAACAGTGACCAGCGAAATTGACCAGTTTCCAGTAACCAGTGATAAGTGACCAGTGACCAGTGACCAGCGAAAGTGACCAGTGAACAGTGACCAGGGACCAGTGACCAGTGACGAGTGACCAGTGACCAGCGAAAGTGAACAGTGAGCAGTGACCAGTGACCAGTGACCAGTGACCAGTGACCAGCGAAATTGACCAGTGACCAGTGACCAGTGAACAGTGACAAGTGACCAGTGACAAGTGAACAACGAAAGTGACCAGTGAACAGTGACCAGGGACCAGTGACCAGTGACCAGTGACGAGTGACCCGTGACCAGCGAAAGTGAACAGTGAGCAGTGACCAGTGACCAGTGACCAGTGACCAGTGACCAGCGAAAGTGACCAGTGACCAGTGACCAGTGACCAGTGACCAGTGACCAGTGACAAGTGACCTGGGACCAGTGACCAGTGACCAGTGACCAGTGACCAGTGACCAGTGACCAGTGACCAGCGAAAGTGACCAGTGACGAGTGACCAGTGACAAGTGACCAGTGACCAGTGACCAGTGACCAGTGACCAGTGACCAGTGACGAGTGACCAGTGATCAGCGAAAGTGAACAGTGACCAGTGACCAGTGACCAGTGACCAGTGACCAGCGAAAGTGACCAGTAACCAGTGACCAGTGACCAGTGACCAGTGACAAGTGACCTGGGACCAGTGACCAGTGACCAGTGACCAGCGAAAGTGACCAGTGACCAGTGACCAGTGACCAGTGACCAGTGACCAGTGACCAGCGGTAGTGACCCGTGACCAGTGACCAGTCATCAGTGACCAGTGAACAGTGACCAGTGACCAGTGACTAGTAACCAGCAACCAGTGACCAGTGACCAGTGACCAGTGACCAGCAAAATTGACAAGCAAAATTGACCAGTGACCAGTGACCAGTGACCAATGACCAGTGACCAGTGACCAGTGACCAGTGACAAGTGACCAGTGACCAGTGACCAGTGACCAGTGACCAGTGACCAGTGCCAACGACCAGTGACCAGTGACAAGTGACTCATGACCAGTGACCAGTGATCAGTGACCAGTGAACAGTGACCAGTGACCAGTGACCAGTGACCAGCGAAAATGACCAGTGACCAGTGACCAGTGACCAGCGAAATTGACCAGTGACCAGTGACCAGTGAACAGTGACAAGTGGCCAGTGACAAGTGACCAACGAAAGTGACCAGTGAACAGTGACCAGGGACCAGTGACCAGTGACGAGTGACCAGTGACCAGCGAAAGTGAACAGTGACCAGTGACCAGTGACCAGCGAAAGTGATCAGTGACCAGTGACCAGTGACCAGTGACCAGTGACCAGTGACAAGTGACCAGTGACCAGCGACCAGTGACCAGTGACCAGTGACCAGTGACCAGTGACCAGCGAAAGTGACCAGTGACCAGCGAAAGTGACCAGGGACCAGTGACCAGTGACCAGTGAGCTGTGACCAGTGACCAGTGACCAGTGAACTGTGACCAGTGACCAGTGACCAGCGAAAGTGACCAGTGACCAGTGACCAGCGAAAGTGACCAGTGACCAGTGACCAGTGACCAGTGTCCAGTGACCAGTGACCAGTGATAAGTGACCAGTGACCAGTGACCAGTGACCAGCGACCAGTGACCAGTGACCAGTGAATAGTGACCAGTGACCAGTGAACAGCGAAAGTGACCAGTGACCAGTGACCTGTGACCTGTGACCAGTGACCAGTGACCAGTGACCAGTGACCAGTGACGAGCGAAATGGACCAGTGACCAGTAACTAGTGACCAGCGATCAATGACCAGTGACCACTGACCAGCGAAAGTGACCAGTGACCAGTGACAAGTGACCAGCGAAATTGACCAGTCACCAGTGACCAGTGGCCAGTGACCAGCGACCAGTGACCAATGACCAGTGACCAGTGACCAGTGACCAGTGACAAGTGACCAGTGACCAGTGACCGGCGAAAGTGACCAGTGAACAGTGACCAGTGACCAGTGACCAGTGAATAGTGACCAGTGACCAGTGAACAGCGAAAGTGACCAGTGACCAGTGACCTGTGACCAGTGACCAGTGACCAGTGACCAGTGACCAGTGACCAGTGACAAGTGACCTGGGACCAGTGAAAGTGACCAGTGACCAGTGAACAGTGACCAGCGAAATTGACCAGTGAACAGTGATCAGCGAAATTGACCAGTGACCATTAACCAGTGACCAGCGAAAGTGACCAGTGACGAGTGACCAGTGACAAGTGACCAGTGACAAGTGACCAGTGACAAGTGACCAGTGACCACTGACCAGTGACCAGTGACCAGCGACCAGTGACCAGTGACCAGTGACCGGGGACCAGTGGCCAGCGAAAGTGACCAGCGACCAGTGACCAGTGACCAGTGACCAGTGACTAGCCAAATTGAGCAGTGAGCAGTGACCAGTGACCAGTGACCAGTGACCAGTGACCAGTGACCAGCGAAATTGACCAGCGACCATTGACCAGTGACCAGCGAAAGTGACCAGTGACGAGTGACCTGTGACAAGTGACCAGTGACCAGCGACCAGTGACCAGCGAAAGTGACCAGTGACCAGTGACCAGTGACCAGCGACCAGTGACCAGTGACCAGTGACCAGTGACCAGTGACAAGTGACCAGTGACCAGTGACCAGTGACCAGTGACCAGTGACCAGTGCCAACGACCAGTGACCAGTGACCATTGACCAGTGACCAGCGAAAGTGACCAGGGACCAGTGACCAGTGACCAGCGAAATTGACCAGTGACCAGTGACCAGAGACCAGTGACTAGCCAAATTGACCAGTGACCAGTGACCAGTGGCCAGCGGTAGTGACCAGTGACCAGTGACCAGTCATCAGTGACCAGTGAACAGTGACCAGTGACCAGTGACCAGTGACCAGTGACCAGTGACCAGCGAAAGTGACCAGTGACCAGTGACCAGTGACCAGTGACCAGTGACCAGTGACCAGTGACCAGTGACCAGTGACAAGTGACCTGGGACCAGTGAAAGTGACCAGTGACCAGTGAACAGTGACCAGTGACCAGTGACCAGTGACCAGTGCCAACGACCAGTGACCAGTGACCATTGACCAGTGACCAGCGAAAGTGACCAGGGACCAGTGACCAGTGACCAGCGAAATTGACCAGTGACCAGTGACCAGAGACCAGTGACTAGCCAAATTGACCAGTGACCCGTGACCAGTGGCCAGGGGTAGTGACCAGTGACCAGTGACCAGTCATCAGTGACCAGTGAACAGTGACCAGTGACCAGTGACCAGTGACCAGTGACCAGTGACCAGCGAAAGTGACCAGTGACCAGTGACCAGTGACCAGTGACCAGTGACCAGTGACCAGTGACAAGTGACCTGGGACCAGTGAAAGTGACCAGTGACCAGTGAACAGTGACCAGCGAAATTGACCAGTTTCCAGTAACCAGTGATAAGTGACCAGTGACCAGTGACCAGCGAAAGTGACCAGTGAACAGTGACCAGGGACCAGTGACCAGTGACGAGTGACAAGTGACCAGTGACAAGTGACCAGTGACCAGTGACCAGTGACCGGTGACCAGTGACCAGTGACCAGTGACCAGTGACCAGTGACCAGTGACCAGTGACCAGTGACCAGTGACCAGTGACCAGCGACCAGTGACCAGTGACCAGTGACCAGTGACCAGTGACCAGTGACCAGTGACCAGTGACAAGTGACCAGTGACCAGCTGCCAGTGACCAGTGACCAGTGACCAGTGACCAGTGACCAGTGACCAGCGAAAGTGACCAGTGACCAGTGACCAGTGACCAGTGACCAGTGACCAGTGACCAGTGACCAGTGACAAGTGACCAGTGACCAGCGACCAGTGACCAGTGACCAGTGACCAGTGACCAGTGACCAGCGAAGGTGACCAGTGACCAGGGACCAGTGACCAGTGACCAGCGAAATTGACCAGTGACCAGTGACCAGTGACCAGTGACAAGTGACCAGTGACCAGTGACCAGTGACCAGTGACCAGTGACCAGTGACCAGTGACCAGTGACCAGCCAAAGTGACCAGTGACCAGTGACCAGTGACCAGTGACCAGCGAAAGTGACCAGTGACCAGTGACCAGTGACCAGCGAAATTGACCAGTGACCAGTGACCAGAGACCAGTGACTAGCCAAATTGACCAGTGACCAGTGACCAGTGGCCAGCGGTAGTGACCAGTGACCAGTGACCAGTCATCAGTGACCAGTGAACAGTGACCAGTGACCAGTGACCAGTGACCAGTGACCAGTGACCAGCGAAAGTGACCAGTGACCAGTGACCAGTGACCAGCGAAATTGACCAGTTTCCAGTAACCAGTGATAAGTGACCAGTGACCAGTGACCAGCGAAAGTGACCAGTGAACAGTGACCAGGGACCAGTGACCAGTGACGAGTGACCAGTGACCAGCGAAAGTGAACAGTGAGAAGTGACCAGTGACCAGTGACCAGTGACCAGTGACCAGCGAAATTGACCAGTGACCAGTGACCAGTGAACAGTGACAAGTGACCAGTGACAAGTGAACAACGAAAGTGACCAGTGAACAGTGACCAGGGACCAGTGACCAGTGACGAGTGACCAGTGACCAGCGAAAGTGAACAGTGAGCAGTGACCAGTGACCAGTGACCAGTGACCAGTGACCAGCGAAAGTGACCAGTGACCAGTGACCAGTGACCAGTGACCAGTGACCAGTGACAAGTGACCTGGGACCAGTGACCAGTGACCAGTGACCAGTGACCAGTGACCAGTGACCAGTGACCAGTGACCAGCGAAAGTGACCAGTGACGAGTGACCAGTGACAAGTGACCAGTGACCAGTGACCAGTGACCAGTGACCAGTGACCAGTGACCAGTGACGAGTGACCAGTGATCAGCGAAAGTGAACAGTGACCAGTGACCAGTGACCAGTGACCAGTGACCAGCGAAAGTGACCAGTGACCAGTGACCAGTGACCAGTGACCAGTGACAAGTGACCTGGGACCAGTGACCAGTGACCAGTGACCAGCGAAAGTGACCAGTGACCAGTGACCAGTGACCAGTGACCAGTGACCAGTGACCAGTGACCAGTGACCAGCGAAATTGACCAGTGACCATTGACCAGTGACCAGTGACCAGTGACCAGTGACAAGTGACCAGTGACCAGTGACCAGCGACCAGTGACCAGTGACCAGCAAAAATGACCAGTGACCAGTGACCAGTGACCAGTGACCAGTGACCAGTGACCAGTGACCAGCGAAAGTGACAAGTGACAAGTGACCTGGGACCAGTGACCAGTGACCAGTGACCAGTGACCAGTGACCAGTGACCAGCGAAATTGACCAGTGACCATTGACCAGTGACCAGTGACCAGTGACCAGTGACAAGTGACCAGTGACCAGTGACCAGCGACCAGTGACCAGTGACCAGTGAATAGTGACCAGTGACCAGTGAACAGCGAAAGTGACAAGTGACCAGTGACCTGTGACCAGTGACCAGTGACCAGTGACCATTGACCCGTGACCAGTGACCAGTGACCAGCGAAAGTGACCAGGGACAAGCGTCCAGTGACCAGTGACCAGTGACCAGTGACCAGCGAAAGTGACCAGTGACCAGTGACCAGTGACCAGTGACCAGTGACCAGTGACCAGTGACAAGTGACCTGGGACCAGTGAAAGTGACCAGTGACCAGTGAACAGTGACCAGCGAAATTGACCAGTTTCCAGTGACCAGTGATAAGTGACCAGTGACCAGTGACCAGCGAAAGTGACCAGTGAACAGTGATCAGCGAAATTGACCAGTGACCATTAACCAGTGACCAGCGAAAGTGACCAGTGACGAGTGACCAGTGACAAGTGACCAGTGACAAGTGACCAGTGACCACTGACCAGTGACCAGTGACCAGCGACCAGTGACCAGTGACCAGTGACCGGGGACCAGTGGCCAGCGAAAGTGACCAGCGACCAGTGACCAGTGACCAGTGACCAGTGACTAGCCAAATTGAGTAGTGAGCAGTGACCAGTGACCAGTGACCAGTTACCAGTGACCAGTGACCAGCGAAATTGACCAGCGACCATTGACCAGTGACCAGCGAAAGTGACCAGTGACGAGTGACCTGTGACAAGTGACCAGTGACCAGCGACCAGTGACCAGCGAAAGTGACCAGTGACCAGTGACCAGTGACCAGCGACCAGTGACCAGTGACCAGTGACCAGTGACCAGCAAAATTGACCAGCAAAATTGACCAGTGACCAGTGACCAGTGACCAGTGACCAGTGACCAGTGACAAGTGACCAGTGACCAGTGACCAGTGACCAGTGACCAGTGACCAGTGACCAGTGACCAGTGACCAGTGACAAGTGACCAGTGACCAGTGACCAGTGATCAGTGACCAGTGAACAGTGACCAGTGACCAGTGACCAGTGACCAGCGAAAATGACCAGTGACCAGTGACCAGTGACCAGCGAAATTGACCAGTGACCAGTGACCAGTGACCAGTGACAAGTGACCAGTGACAAGTGACCAACGAAAGTGGCCAGTGAACAGTGACCAGGGACCAGTGACCAGTGACGAGTGACCAGTGACCAGCGAAAGTGAACAGTGAGCAGTGACCAGTGACCAGTGACCAGCGAAAGTGACCAGTGATTAGTGACCAGTGACCAGTGACCAGTGACCAGTGACCAGCGAAAGTGACCAGTGAACAGTGACCAGTGACCAGTGACCAGTGACCTGTGACCAGTGACCAGTGACCAGTGACCAGTGACCAGTGACCAGCGAAAGTGACCAGTGACGAGTGACCAGTGACAAGTGACCAGTGACCAGTGACCAGTGACCAGTGACTAGTAACCAGCAACCAGTGACCAGTGACCAGTGACCAGTGACCAGCAAAATTGACCAGTGACCAGTGACCAGTGACCAATGACCAGTGACCAGTGACCAGTGACCAGTGACAAGTGACCAGCGAAAATGACCAGTGACCAGTGACCAGTGACCAGCGAAATTGACCAGTGACCAGTGACCAGTGAACAGTGACAAGTGACCAGTGACAAGTGACCAACGAAAGTGACCAGTGAACAGAGACCAGGGACCAGTGACCAGTGACAAGTGACCAGCGAAAGTGAACAGTGAGCAGTGACCAGTGACCAGTGACCAGTGACCAGTGACCAGCGAAAGTGACCAGTGACCAGTGACCAGTGACCAGTGACCAGTGACAAGTGACCAGTGACCAGCGACCAGTGACCAGTGACCAGTGACCAGTGACCAGTGACCAGCGAAAGTGACCAGTGACCAGCGAAAGTGACCAGGGACCAGTGACCAGTGACCAGTGAGCTGTGACCAGTGACCAGTGACCAGTGAACTGTGACCAGTGACCAGTGACCAGCGAAAGTGACCAGTGACCAGTGACCAGCGAAAGTGACCAGTGACCAGTGACCAGTGACCAGTGTCCAGTGACCAGTGACCAGTGATAAGTGACCAGTGACCTGTGACCAGTGACCAGCGACCAGTGACCAGTGACCAGTGAATAGTGACCAGTGACCAGTGAACAGCGAATGTGACCAGTGACCAGTGACCTGTGACCTGTGACCAGTGACCAGTGACCAGTGACCAGTGACCAGTGACGAGCGAAATGGACCAGTGACCAGTGACTAGTGACCAGCGATCAATGACCAGTGACCAGTGACCAGCGAAAGTGACCAGTGACCAGTGACCAGTGACCAGCGAAATTGACCAGTCACCAGTGACCAGTGGCCAGTGACCAGCGACCAGTGACCAATGACCAGTGACCAGTGACCAGTGACCGGCGAAAGTGACCAGTGAACAGTGACCAGTGACCAGTGACCAGTGAATAGTGACCAGTGACCAGTGAACAGCGAAAGTGACCAGTGACCAGTGACCTGTGACCAGTGACCAGTGACCAGTGACCATTGACCAGTGACCAGTGACCAGTGACCAGCGAAAGTGACCAGGGACAAGCGTCCAGTGACCAGTGACCAGTGACCAGTGACCAGCGAAAGTGACCAGTGACCAGTGACCAGTGACCAGTGACCAGTGACCAGTGACCAGTGACAAGTGACCTGGGACCAGTGAAAGTGACCAGTGACCAGTGAACAGTGACCAGCGAAATTGACCAGTTTCCAGTGACCAGTGATAAGTGACCAGTGACCAGTGACCAGCGAAAGTGACCAGTGAACAGTGATCAGCGAAATTGACCAGTGACCATTAACCAGTGACCAGCGAAAGTGACCAGTGACGAGTGACCAGTGACAAGTGACCAGTGACAAGTGACCAGTGACCACTGACCAGTGACCAGTGACCAGCGACCAGTGACCAGTGACCAGTGACCGGGGACCAGTGGCCAGCGAAAGTGACCAGCGACCAGTGACCAGTGACCAGTGACCAGTGACTAGCCAAATTGAGCAGTGACCAGTGACCAGTGACCAGTGACCAGTGACCAGTGACCAGCGAAAGTGACCAGTGACGAGTGACCAGTGACAAGTGACCAGTGACCAGTGACCAGTGACCAGTGACCAGTGACCAGTGACCAGTGACGAGTGACCAGTGATCAGCGAAAGTGAACAGTGACCAGTGACCAGTGACCAGTGACCAGTGACCAGCGAAAGTGACCAGTGACCAGTGACCAGTGACCAGTGACCAGTGACAAGTGACCTGGGACCAGTGACCAGTGACCAGTGACCAGCGAAAGTGACCAGTGACCAGTGACCAGTGACCAGTGACCAGTGACCAGTGACCAGTGACCAGTGACCAGCGAAATTGACCAGTGACCATTGACCAGTGACCAGTGACCAGTGACCAGTGACAAGTGACCAGTGACCAGTGACCAGCGACCAGTGACCAGTGACCAGCAAAAATGACCAGTGACCAGTGACCAGTGACCAGTGACCAGTGACCAGTGACCAGTGACCAGCGAAAGTGACAAGTGACAAGTGACCTGGGACCAGTGACCAGTGACCAGTGACCAGTGACCAGTGACCAGTGACCAGCGAAATTGACCAGTGACCATTGACCAGTGACCAGTGACCAGTGACCAGTGACAAGTGACCAGTGACCAGTGACCAGCGACCAGTGACCAGTGACCAGTGAATAGTGACCAGTGACCAGTGAACAGCGAAAGTGACAAGTGACCAGTGACCTGTGACCAGTGACCAGTGACCAGTGACCATTGACCCGTGACCAGTGACCAGTGACCAGCGAAAGTGACCAGGGACAAGCGTCCAGTGACCAGTGACCAGTGACCAGTGACCAGCGAAAGTGACCAGTGACCAGTGACCAGTGACCAGTGACCAGTGACCAGTGACCAGTGACAAGTGACCTGGGACCAGTGAAAGTGACCAGTGACCAGTGAACAGTGACCAGCGAAATTGACCAGTTTCCAGTGACCAGTGATAAGTGACCAGTGACCAGTGACCAGCGAAAGTGACCAGTGAACAGTGATCAGCGAAATTGACCAGTGACCATTAACCAGTGACCAGCGAAAGTGACCAGTGACGAGTGACCAGTGACAAGTGACCAGTGACAAGTGACCAGTGACCACTGACCAGTGACCAGTGACCAGCGACCAGTGACCAGTGACCAGTGACCGGGGACCAGTGGCCAGCGAAAGTGACCAGCGACCAGTGACCAGTGACCAGTGACCAGTGACTAGCCAAATTGAGTAGTGAGCAGTGACCAGTGACCAGTGACCAGTTACCAGTGACCAGTGACCAGCGAAATTGACCAGCGACCATTGACCAGTGACCAGCGAAAGTGACCAGTGACGAGTGACCTGTGACAAGTGACCAGTGACCAGCGACCAGTGACCAGCGAAAGTGACCAGTGACCAGTGACCAGTGACCAGCGACCAGTGACCAGTGACCAGTGACCAGTGACCAGCAAAATTGACCAGCAAAATTGACCAGTGACCAGTGACCAGTGACCAGTGACCAGTGACCAGTGACAAGTGACCAGTGACCAGTGACCAGTGACCAGTGACCAGTGACCAGTGACCAGTGACCAGTGACCAGTGACAAGTGACCAGTGACCAGTGACCAGTGATCAGTGACCAGTGAACAGTGACCAGTGACCAGTGACCAGTGACCAGCGAAAATGACCAGTGACCAGTGACCAGTGACCAGCGAAATTGACCAGTGACCAGTGACCAGTGACCAGTGACAAGTGACCAGTGACAAGTGACCAACGAAAGTGGCCAGTGAACAGTGACCAGGGACCAGTGACCAGTGACGAGTGACCAGTGACCAGCGAAAGTGAACAGTGAGCAGTGACCAGTGACCAGTGACCAGCGAAAGTGACCAGTGATTAGTGACCAGTGACCAGTGACCAGTGACCAGTGACCAGCGAAAGTGACCAGTGAACAGTGACCAGTGACCAGTGACCAGTGACCTGTGACCAGTGACCAGTGACAGTGACCAGTGACCAGTGACCAGCGAAAGTGACCAGTGACGAGTGACCAGTGACAAGTGACCAGTGACCAGTGACCAGTGACCAGTGACTAGTAACCAGCAACCAGTGACCAGTGACCAGTGACCAGTGACCAGCAAAATTGACCAGTGACCAGTGACCAGTGACCAATGACCAGTGACCAGTGACCAGTGACCAGTGACAAGTGACCAGCGAAAATGACCAGTGACCAGTGACCAGTGACCAGCGAAATTGACCAGTGACCAGTGACCAGTGAACAGTGACAAGTGACCAGTGACAAGTGACCAACGAAAGTGACCAGTGAACAGAGACCAGGGACCAGTGACCAGTGACAAGTGACCAGCGAAAGTGAACAGTGAGCAGTGACCAGTGACCAGTGACCAGTGACCAGTGACCAGCGAAAGTGACCAGTGACCAGTGACCAGTGACCAGTGACCAGTGACAAGTGACCAGTGACCAGCGACCAGTGACCAGTGACCAGTGACCAGTGACCAGTGACCAGCGAAAGTGACCAGTGACCAGCGAAAGTGACCAGGGACCAGTGACCAGTGACCAGTGAGCTGTGACCAGTGACCAGTGACCAGTGAACTGTGACCAGTGACCAGTGACCAGCGAAAGTGACCAGTGACCAGTGACCAGCGAAAGTGACCAGTGACCAGTGACCAGTGACCAGTGACCAGTGACCAGTGACAAGTGACCAGTGACCAGCTGCCAGTGACCAGTGACCAGTGACCAGTGACCAGTGACCAGTGACCAGCGAAAGTGACCAGTGACCAGTGACCAGTGACCAGTGACCAGTGACCAGTGACCAGTGACCAGTGACAAGTGACCAGTGACCAGCGACCAGTGACCAGTGACCAGTGACCAGTGACCAGTGACCAGCGAAGGTGACCAGTGACCAGGGACCAGTGACCAGTGACCAGCGAAATTGACCAGTGACCAGTGACCAGTGACCAGTGACAAGTGACCAGTGACCAGTGACCAGTGACCAGTGACCAGTGACCAGTGACCAGTGACCAGTGACCAGCCAAAGTGACCAGTGACCAGTGACCAGTGACCAGTGACCAGCGAAAGTGACCAGTGACCAGTGACCAGTGACCAGCGAAATTGACCAGTGACCAGTGACCAGAGACCAGTGACTAGCCAAATTGACCAGTGACCAGTGACCAGTGGCCAGCGGTAGTGACCAGTGACCAGTGACCAGTCATCAGTGACCAGTGAACAGTGACCAGTGACCAGTGACCAGTGACCAGTGACCAGTGACCAGCGAAAGTGACCAGTGACCAGTGACCAGTGACCAGCGAAATTGACCAGTTTCCAGTAACCAGTGATAAGTGACCAGTGACCAGTGACCAGCGAAAGTGACCAGTGAACAGTGACCAGGGACCAGTGACCAGTGACGAGTGACCAGTGACCAGCGAAAGTGAACAGTGAGAAGTGACCAGTGACCAGTGACCAGTGACCAGTGACCAGCGAAATTGACCAGTGACCAGTGACCAGTGAACAGTGACAAGTGACCAGTGACAAGTGAACAACGAAAGTGACCAGTGAACAGTGACCAGGGACCAGTGACCAGTGACGAGTGACCAGTGACCAGCGAAAGTGAACAGTGAGCAGTGACCAGTGACCAGTGACCAGTGACCAGTGACCAGCGAAAGTGACCAGTGACCAGTGACCAGTGACCAGTGACCAGTGACCAGTGACAAGTGACCTGGGACCAGTGACCAGTGACCAGTGACCAGTGACCAGTGACCAGTGACCAGTGACCAGTGACCAGCGAAAGTGACCAGTGACGAGTGACCAGTGACAAGTGACCAGTGACCAGTGACCAGTGACCAGTGACCAGTGACCAGTGACCAGTGACGAGTGACCAGTGATCAGCGAAAGTGAACAGTGACCAGTGACCAGTGACCAGTGACCAGTGACCAGCGAAAGTGACCAGTGACCAGTGACCAGTGACCAGTGACCAGTGACAAGTGACCTGGGACCAGTGACCAGTGACCAGTGACCAGCGAAAGTGACCAGTGACCAGTGACCAGTGACCAGTGACCAGTGACCAGTGACCAGTGACCAGTGACCAGCGAAATTGACCAGTGACCATTGACCAGTGACCAGTGACCAGTGACCAGTGACAAGTGACCAGTGACCAGTGACCAGCGACCAGTGACCAGTGACCAGCAAAAATGACCAGTGACCAGTGACCAGTGACCAGTGACCAGTGACCAGTGACCAGTGACCAGCGAAAGTGACAAGTGACAAGTGACCTGGGACCAGTGACCAGTGACCAGTGACCAGTGACCAGTGACCAGTGACCAGCGAAATTGACCAGTGACCATTGACCAGTGACCAGTGACCAGTGACCAGTGACAAGTGACCAGTGACCAGTGACCAGCGACCAGTGACCAGTGACCAGTGAATAGTGACCAGTGACCAGTGAACAGCGAAAGTGACAAGTGACCAGTGACCTGTGACCAGTGACCAGTGACCAGTGACCATTGACCCGTGACCAGTGACCAGTGACCAGCGAAAGTGACCAGGGACAAGCGTCCAGTGACCAGTGACCAGTGACCAGTGACCAGCGAAAGTGACCAGTGACCAGTGACCAGTGACCAGTGACCAGTGACCAGTGACCAGTGACAAGTGACCTGGGACCAGTGAAAGTGACCAGTGACCAGTGAACAGTGACCAGCGAAATTGACCAGTTTCCAGTGACCAGTGATAAGTGACCAGTGACCAGTGACCAGCGAAAGTGACCAGTGAACAGTGATCAGCGAAATTGACCAGTGACCATTAACCAGTGACCAGCGAAAGTGACCAGTGACGAGTGACCAGTGACAAGTGACCAGTGACAAGTGACCAGTGACCACTGACCAGTGACCAGTGACCAGCGACCAGTGACCAGTGACCAGTGACCGGGGACCAGTGGCCAGCGAAAGTGACCAGCGACCAGTGACCAGTGACCAGTGACCAGTGACTAGCCAAATTGAGTAGTGAGCAGTGACCAGTGACCAGTGACCAGTTACCAGTGACCAGTGACCAGCGAAATTGACCAGCGACCATTGACCAGTGACCAGCGAAAGTGACCAGTGACGAGTGACCTGTGACAAGTGACCAGTGACCAGCGACCAGTGACCAGCGAAAGTGACCAGTGACCAGTGACCAGTGACCAGCGACCAGTGACCAGTGACCAGTGACCAGTGACCAGCAAAATTGACCAGCAAAATTGACCAGTGACCAGTGACCAGTGACCAGTGACCAGTGACCAGTGACAAGTGACCAGTGACCAGTGACCAGTGACCAGTGACCAGTGACCAGTGACCAGTGACCAGTGACCAGTGACAAGTGACCAGTGACCAGTGACCAGTGATCAGTGACCAGTGAACAGTGACCAGTGACCAGTGACCAGTGACCAGCGAAAATGACCAGTGACCAGTGACCAGTGACCAGCGAAATTGACCAGTGACCAGTGACCAGTGACCAGTGACAAGTGACCAGTGACAAGTGACCAACGAAAGTGGCCAGTGAACAGTGACCAGGGACCAGTGACCAGTGACGAGTGACCAGTGACCAGCGAAAGTGAACAGTGAGCAGTGACCAGTGACCAGTGACCAGCGAAAGTGACCAGTGATTAGTGACCAGTGACCAGTGACCAGTGACCAGTGACCAGCGAAAGTGACCAGTGAACAGTGACCAGTGACCAGTGACCAGTGACCTGTGACCAGTGACCAGTGACCAGTGACCAGTGACCAGTGACCAGCGAAAGTGACCAGTGACGAGTGACCAGTGACAAGTGACCAGTGACCAGTGACCAGTGACCAGTGACTAGTAACCAGCAACCAGTGACCAGTGACCAGTGACCAGTGACCAGCAAAATTGACCAGTGACCAGTGACCAGTGACCAATGACCAGTGACCAGTGACCAGTGACCAGTGACAAGTGACCAGCGAAAATGACCAGTGACCAGTGACCAGTGACCAGCGAAATTGACCAGTGACCAGTGACCAGTGAACAGTGACAAGTGACCAGTGACAAGTGACCAACGAAAGTGACCAGTGAACAGAGACCAGGGACCAGTGACCAGTGACAAGTGACCAGCGAAAGTGAACAGTGAGCAGTGACCAGTGACCAGTGACCAGTGACCAGTGACCAGCGAAAGTGACCAGTGACCAGTGACCAGTGACCAGTGACCAGTGACAAGTGACCAGTGACCAGCGACCAGTGACCAGTGACCAGTGACCAGTGACCAGTGACCAGCGAAAGTGACCAGTGACCAGCGAAAGTGACCAGGGACCAGTGACCAGTGACCAGTGAGCTGTGACCAGTGACCAGTGACCAGTGAACTGTGACCAGTGACCAGTGACCAGCGAAAGTGACCAGTGACCAGTGACCAGCGAAAGTGACCAGTGACCAGTGACCAGTGACCAGTGTCCAGTGACCAGTGACCAGTGATAAGTGACCAGTGACCTGTGACCAGTGACCAGCGACCAGTGACCAGTGACCAGTGAATAGTGACCAGTGACCAGTGAACAGCGAATGTGACCAGTGACCAGTGACCTGTGACCTGTGACCAGTGACCAGTGACCAGTGACCAGTGACCAGTGACGAGCGAAATGGACCAGTGACCAGTGACTAGTGACCAGCGATCAATGACCAGTGACCAGTGACCAGCGAAAGTGACCAGTGACCAGTGACCAGTGACCAGCGAAATTGACCAGTCACCAGTGACCAGTGGCCAGTGACCAGCGACCAGTGACCAATGACCAGTGACCAGTGACCAGTGACCGGCGAAAGTGACCAGTGAACAGTGACCAGTGACCAGTGACCAGTGAATAGTGACCAGTGACCAGTGAACAGCGAAAGTGACCAGTGACCAGTGACCTGTGACCAGTGACCAGTGACCAGTGACCATTGACCAGTGACCAGTGACCAGTGACCAGCGAAAGTGACCAGGGACAAGCGTCCAGTGACCAGTGACCAGTGACCAGTGACCAGCGAAAGTGACCAGTGACCAGTGACCAGTGACCAGTGACCAGTGACCAGTGACCAGTGACAAGTGACCTGGGACCAGTGAAAGTGACCAGTGACCAGTGAACAGTGACCAGCGAAATTGACCAGTTTCCAGTGACCAGTGATAAGTGACCAGTGACCAGTGACCAGCGAAAGTGACCAGTGAACAGTGATCAGCGAAATTGACCAGTGACCATTAACCAGTGACCAGCGAAAGTGACCAGTGACGAGTGACCAGTGACAAGTGACCAGTGACAAGTGACCAGTGACCACTGACCAGTGACCAGTGACCAGCGACCAGTGACCAGTGACCAGTGACCGGGGACCAGTGGCCAGCGAAAGTGACCAGCGACCAGTGACCAGTGACCAGTGACCAGTGACTAGCCAAATTGAGCAGTGACCAGTGACCAGTGACCAGTGACCAGTGACCAGTGACCAGCGAAAGTGACCAGTGACGAGTGACCAGTGACAAGTGACCAGTGACCAGTGACCAGTGACCAGTGACCAGTGACCAGTGACCAGTGACGAGTGACCAGTGATCAGCGAAAGTGAACAGTGACCAGTGACCAGTGACCAGTGACCAGTGACCAGCGAAAGTGACCAGTGACCAGTGACCAGTGACCAGTGACCAGTGACAAGTGACCTGGGACCAGTGACCAGTGACCAGTGACCAGCGAAAGTGACCAGTGACCAGTGACCAGTGACCAGTGACCAGTGACCAGTGACCAGTGACCAGTGACCAGCGAAATTGACCAGTGACCATTGACCAGTGACCAGTGACCAGTGACCAGTGACAAGTGACCAGTGACCAGTGACCAGCGACCAGTGACCAGTGACCAGCAAAAATGACCAGTGACCAGTGACCAGTGACCAGTGACCAGTGACCAGTGACCAGTGACCAGCGAAAGTGACAAGTGACAAGTGACAAGTGACCTGGGACCAGTGACCAGTGACCAGTGACCAGTGACCAGTGACCAGTGACCAGCGAAATTGACCAGTGACCATTGACCAGTGACCAGTGACCAGTGACCAGTGACAAGTGACCAGTGACCAGTGACCAGCGACCAGTGACCAGTGACCAGTGAATAGTGACCAGTGACCAGTGAACAGCGAAAGTGACAAGTGACCAGTGACCTGTGACCAGTGACCAGTGACCAGTGACCATTGACCCGTGACCAGTGACCAGTGACCAGCGAAAGTGACCAGGGACAAGCGTCCAGTGACCAGTGACCAGTGACCAGTGACCAGCGAAAGTGACCAGTGACCAGTGACCAGTGACCAGTGACCAGTGACCAGTGACCAGTGACAAGTGACCTGGGACCAGTGAAAGTGACCAGTGACCAGTGAACAGTGACCAGCGAAATTGACCAGTTTCCAGTGACCAGTGATAAGTGACCAGTGACCAGTGACCAGCGAAAGTGACCAGTGAACAGTGATCAGCGAAATTGACCAGTGACCATTAACCAGTGACCAGCGAAAGTGACCAGTGACGAGTGACCAGTGACAAGTGACCAGTGACAAGTGACCAGTGACCACTGACCAGTGACCAGTGACCAGCGACCAGTGACCAGTGACCAGTGACCGGGGACCAGTGGCCAGCGAAAGTGACCAGCGACCAGTGACCAGTGACCAGTGACCAGTGACTAGCCAAATTGAGTAGTGAGCAGTGACCAGTGACCAGTGACCAGTTACCAGTGACCAGTGACCAGCGAAATTGACCAGCGACCATTGACCAGTGACCAGCGAAAGTGACCAGTGACGAGTGACCTGTGACAAGTGACCAGTGACCAGCGACCAGTGACCAGCGAAAGTGACCAGTGACCAGTGACCAGTGACCAGCGACCAGTGACCAGTGACCAGTGACCAGTGACCAGCAAAATTGACCAGCAAAATTGACCAGTGACCAGTGACCAGTGACCAGTGACCAGTGACCAGTGACAAGTGACCAGTGACCAGTGACCAGTGACCAGTGACCAGTGACCAGTGACCAGTGACCAGTGACCAGTGACAAGTGACCAGTGACCAGTGACCAGTGATCAGTGACCAGTGAACAGTGACCAGTGACCAGTGACCAGTGACCAGCGAAAATGACCAGTGACCAGTGACCAGTGACCAGCGAAATTGACCAGTGACCAGTGACCAGTGACCAGTGACAAGTGACCAGTGACAAGTGACCAACGAAAGTGGCCAGTGAACAGTGACCAGGGACCAGTGACCAGTGACGAGTGACCAGTGACCAGCGAAAGTGAACAGTGAGCAGTGACCAGTGACCAGTGACCAGCGAAAGTGACCAGTGATTAGTGACCAGTGACCAGTGACCAGTGACCAGTGACCAGCGAAAGTGACCAGTGAACAGTGACCAGTGACCAGTGACCAGTGACCTGTGACCAGTGACCAGTGACCAGTGACCAGTGACCAGTGACCAGCGAAAGTGACCAGTGACGAGTGACCAGTGACAAGTGACCAGTGACCAGTGACCAGTGACCAGTGACTAGTAACCAGCAACCAGTGACCAGTGACCAGTGACCAGTGACCAGCAAAATTGACCAGTGACCAGTGACCAGTGACCAATGACCAGTGACCAGTGACCAGTGACCAGTGACAAGTGACCAGCGAAAATGACCAGTGACCAGTGACCAGTGACCAGCGAAATTGACCAGTGACCAGTGACCAGTGAACAGTGACAAGTGACCAGTGACAAGTGACCAACGAAAGTGACCAGTGAACAGAGACCAGGGACCAGTGACCAGTGACAAGTGACCAGCGAAAGTGAACAGTGAGCAGTGACCAGTGACCAGTGACCAGTGACCAGTGACCAGCGAAAGTGACCAGTGACCAGTGACCAGTGACCAGTGACCAGTGACAAGTGACCAGTGACCAGCGACCAGTGACCAGTGACCAGTGACCAGTGACCAGTGACCAGCGAAAGTGACCAGTGACCAGCGAAAGTGACCAGGGACCAGTGACCAGTGACCAGTGAGCTGTGACCAGTGACCAGTGACCAGTGAACTGTGACCAGTGACCAGTGACCAGCGAAAGTGACCAGTGACCAGTGACCAGCGAAAGTGACCAGTGACCAGTGACCAGTGACCAGTGTCCAGTGACCAGTGACCAGTGATAAGTGACCAGTGACCTGTGACCAGTGACCAGCGACCAGTGACCAGTGACCAGTGAATAGTGACCAGTGACCAGTGAACAGCGAATGTGACCAGTGACCAGTGACCTGTGACCTGTGACCAGTGACCAGTGACCAGTGACCAGTGACCAGTGACGAGCGAAATGGACCAGTGACCAGTGACTAGTGACCAGCGATCAATGACCAGTGACCAGTGACCAGCGAAAGTGACCAGTGACCAGTGACCAGTGACCAGCGAAATTGACCAGTCACCAGTGACCAGTGGCCAGTGACCAGCGACCAGTGACCAATGACCAGTGACCAGTGACCAGTGACCGGCGAAAGTGACCAGTGAACAGTGACCAGTGACCAGTGACCAGTGAATAGTGACCAGTGACCAGTGAACAGCGAAAGTGACCAGTGACCAGTGACCTGTGACCAGTGACCAGTGACCAGTGACCATTGACCAGTGACCAGTGACCAGTGACCAGCGAAAGTGACCAGGGACAAGCGTCCAGTGACCAGTGACCAGTGACCAGTGACCAGCGAAAGTGACCAGTGACCAGTGACCAGTGACCAGTGACCAGTGACCAGTGACCAGTGACAAGTGACCTGGGACCAGTGAAAGTGACCAGTGACCAGTGAACAGTGACCAGCGAAATTGACCAGTTTCCAGTGACCAGTGATAAGTGACCAGTGACCAGTGACCAGCGAAAGTGACCAGTGAACAGTGATCAGCGAAATTGACCAGTGACCATTAACCAGTGACCAGCGAAAGTGACCAGTGACGAGTGACCAGTGACAAGTGACCAGTGACAAGTGACCAGTGACCACTGACCAGTGACCAGTGACCAGCGACCAGTGACCAGTGACCAGTGACCGGGGACCAGTGGCCAGCGAAAGTGACCAGCGACCAGTGACCAGTGACCAGTGACCAGTGACTAGCCAAATTGAGCAGTGAGCAGTGACCAGTGACCAGTGACCAGTGACCAGTGACCAGTGACCAGCGAAATTGACCAGCGACCATTGACCAGTGACCAGCGAAAGTGACCAGTGACGAGTGACCTGTGACAAGTGACCAGTGACCAGCGACCAGTGACCAGTGACCAGTGACCAGTGACCAGCAAAATTGACCAGCAAAATTGACCAGTGACCAGTGACCAGTGACCAGTGACCAGTGACCAGTGACAAGTGACCAGTGACCAGTGACCAGTGACCAGTGACCAGTGACCAGTGCCAACGACCAGTGACCAGTGACCATTGACCAGTGACCAGCGAAAGTGACCAGGGACCAGTGACCAGTGACCAGTGACCAGTGACCAGTGACCAGTGACCAGTGACCAGTGACCAGTGACAAGTGACCTGGGACCAGTGACCAGTGACCAGTGACCAGTGACCAGCGAAATTGACCAGTGACCAGTGACCAGTCACCAGTCACCAGTGACCAGCGACCAGTGACCAGAGACCAGTACCCAGTGACCAGTGACCAGTGACCACTGACCAGCGAAAGTGACCAGTGAACAGTGACCAGTGACCAGTGACCAGTGACCTGTGACCAGTGACCAGTGACCAGTGACCAGTGACCAGTGACCAGTGACCAGTGACCAGCGAAAGTGACCAGTGACGAGTGACCAGTGACAAGTGACCAGTGACCAGTGACCAGTGACCAGTGACCAGTGACCAGTGACCAGTGACGAGTGACCAGTGATCGGCGAAAGTGAACAGTGACCAGTGACCAGTGACCAGTGACCAGTGACCAGCGAAAGTGACCAGTGACCAGTGACCAGTGACCAGTGACCAGTGACAAGTGACCTGGGACCAGTGACCAGTGACCAGTGACCAGCGAAAGTGACCAGTGACCAGTGACCAGTGACCAGTGACCAGTGACCAGTGACCAGTGACCAGCGAAATTGACCAGTGACCATTGACCAGTGACCAGTGACCAGTGACCAGTGACAAGTGACCAGTGACCAGTGACCAGCGACCAGTGACCAGTGACCAGCAAAAATGACCAGTGACCAGTGACCAGTGACCAGTGACCAGTGACCAGTGACCAGCGAAAGTGACCAGTGACCATTGACCAGTGACCAGTGACCAGTGACCAGTGACAAGTGACCAGTGACCAGTGACCAGCGACCAGTGACCAGTGACCATTGACCAGTGACCAGTGACCAGCAAAAATGACCAGTGACCAGTGACAAGTGACCAGTGACCAGCGAAAGTGACCAGTGACCAGTGACCAGTGACCAGTGACGAGTGACCAGTGACCAGCGAAAGTGAACAGTGAGCAGTGACCAGTGACCAGTGACCAGTGACCAGTGACCAGCGAAAGTGACCAGTGACCAGTGACCAGTGACCAGTGACCAGTGACCAGTGACCAGTGACCAGTGACCAGTGACAAGTGACCTGGGACCAGTGACCAGTGACCAGTGACCAGTGACCAGCGAAATTGACCAGTGACCAGTGACCAGTGACCAGTCACCAGTGACCAGCGACCAGTGACCAGAGACCAGTACCCAGTGACCAGTGACCAGTGACCAGTCACCAGTGACCAGCGACCAGTGACCAGAGACCAGTACCCAGTGACCAGTGACCAGTGACCACTGACCAGCGAAAGTGACCAGTGAACAGTGACCAGTGACCAGTGACCAGTGACCTGAGACCAGTGACCAGTGACCAGTGACCAGTGACCAGTGACCAGCGAAAGTGACCAGTGACGAGTGACCAGTGACAAGTGACCAGTGACCAGTGACCAGTGACCAGTGACCAGTGACTAGTGACCAGCAACCAGTGACCAGTGACCAGTGACCAGTGACCAGCAAAATTGACCAGCAAAATTGACCAGTGACCAGTGACCAGTGACAAGTGACCAGTGACCAGTGACCAGTGACCAGTGACCAGTGACCGGTGACCAGTGACCAGTGACCAGTGACCAGTGACCAGTGACCAGTGACCAGTGACCAGTGACCAGTGACCAGCTGCCAGTGACCAGTGACCAGTGACCAGTGACCAGTGACTAGCGAAAGTGACCAGTGACCAGTGACCAGTGACCAGTGACCAGTGACCAGTGACCAGTGACCAGTGACAAGTGACCAGTGACCAGCGACCAGTGACCAGTGACCAGTGACCAGTGACCAGCGAAAGTGACCAGTGACCAGTGACCAGTGACCAGTGACCAGTGACCAGTGACCAGTGACCAGTGACCAGTGACCAGCGAAAGTGACCAGTGACCAGGGACCAGTGACCAGTGACCAGCGAAATTGACCAGTGACCAGTGACCAGTGACCAGTGACAAGTGACCAGTGACCAGTGACCAGTGACCAGTGACCAGTGACCAGTGACCAGTGACCAGTGACCAGTGACCAGCGAAAGTGACCAGTGACCAGTGACCAGTGACCAGTGACCAGCGAAAGTGACCAGTGACCAGTGACCAGTGACCAGCGAAATTGAACAGTGACCAGTGACCAGAGACCAGTGACTATCCAAATTGACCAGTGACCAGTGACCAGTGACCAGCGAAAGTGACCAGTGACCACTGACCAGTGACCAGTGACCAGCGACCAGTGACCAGTGACCAGTGACCGGGGACCAGTGGCCAGCGAAAGTGACCAGCGACCAGTGACCAGTGACCAGTGACCAGTGACTAGCCAAATTGAGCAGTGAGCAGTGACCAGTGACCAGTGACCAGTGACCAGTGACCAGTGACCAGCGAAATTGACCAGCGACCATTGACCAGTGACCAGCGAAAGTGACCAGTGACGAGTGACCTGTGACAAGTGACCAGTGACCAGCGACCAGTGACCAGCGAAAGTGACCAGTGACCAGTGACCAGTGACCAGCGACCAGTGACCAGTGACCAGTGACCAGTGACCAGCAAAATTGACCAGCAAAATTGACCAGTGACCAGTGACCAGTGACCCGTGACCAGTGACCAGTGACAAGTGACCAGTGACCAGTGACCAGTGACCAGTGACCAGTGACCAGTGCCAACGACCAGTGACCAGTGACCATTGACCAGTGACCAGCGAAAGTGACCAGGGACCAGTGACCAGTGACCAGCGAAATTGACCAGTGACCAGTGACCAGAGACCAGTGACTAGCCAAATTGACCAGTGACCAGTGACCAGTGGCCAGCGGTAGTGACCAGTGACCAGTGACCAGTCATCAGTGACCAGTGAACAGTGACCAGTGACCAGTGACCAGTGACCAGTGACCAGCGAAAGTGACCAGTGACCAGTGACCAGTGACCAGTGACCAGTGACCAGTGACCAGTGACCAGTGACAAGTGACCAGTGACCAGCGACCAGTGACCAGTGACCAGTGACCAGTGACCAGTGACCAGCGAAGGTGACCAGTGACCAGGGACCAGTGACCAGTGACCAGCGAAATTGACCAGTGACCAGTGACCAGTGACCAGTGACAAGTGACCAGTGACCAGTGACCAGTGACCAGTGACCAGTGACCAGTGACCAGTGACCAGTGACCAGCCAAAGTGACCAGTGACCAGTGACCAGTGACCAGTGACCAGCGAAAGTGACCAGTGACCAGTGACCAGTGACCAGCGAAATTGACCAGTGACCAGTGACCAGAGACCAGTGACTAGCCAAATTGACCAGTGACCAGTGACCAGTGGCCAGCGGTAGTGACCAGTGACCAGTGACCAGTCATCAGTGACCAGTGAACAGTGACCAGTGACCAGTGACCAGTGACCAGTGACCAGTGACCAGCGAAAGTGACCAGTGACCAGTGACCAGTGACCAGCGAAATTGACCAGTTTCCAGTAACCAGTGATAAGTGACCAGTGACCAGTGACCAGCGAAAGTGACCAGTGAACAGTGACCAGGGACCAGTGACCAGTGACGAGTGACCAGTGACCAGCGAAAGTGAACAGTGAGAAGTGACCAGTGACCAGTGACCAGTGACCAGTGACCAGCGAAATTGACCAGTGACCAGTGACCAGTGAACAGTGACAAGTGACCAGTGACAAGTGAACAACGAAAGTGACCAGTGAACAGTGACCAGGGACCAGTGACCAGTGACGAGTGACCAGTGACCAGCGAAAGTGAACAGTGAGCAGTGACCAGTGACCAGTGACCAGTGACCAGTGACCAGCGAAAGTGACCAGTGACCAGTGACCAGTGACCAGTGACCAGTGACCAGTGACAAGTGACCTGGGACCAGTGACCAGTGACCAGTCACCAGTGACCAGCGACCAGTGACCAGAGACCAGTACCCAGTGACCAGTGACCAGTGACCAGTCACCAGTGACCAGCGACCAGTGACCAGAGACCAGTACCCAGTGACCAGTGACCAGTGACCACTGACCAGCGAAAGTGACCAGTGAACAGTGACCAGTGACCAGTGACCAGTGACCTGAGACCAGTGACCAGTGACCAGTGACCAGTGACCAGTGACCAGCGAAAGTGACCAGTGACGAGTGACCAGTGACAAGTGACCAGTGACCAGTGACCAGTGACCAGTGACCAGTGACTAGTGACCAGCAACCAGTGACCAGTGACCAGTGACCAGTGACCAGCAAAATTGACCAGCAAAATTGACCAGTGACCAGTGACCAGTGACAAGTGACCAGTGACCAGTGACCAGTGACCAGTGACCAGTGACCGGTGACCAGTGACCAGTGACCAGTGACCAGTGACCAGTGACCAGTGACCAGTGACCAGTGACCAGTGACCAGCTGCCAGTGACCAGTGACCAGTGACCAGTGACCAGTGACTAGCGAAAGTGACCAGTGACCAGTGACCAGTGACCAGTGACCAGTGACCAGTGACCAGTGACCAGTGACAAGTGACCAGTGACCAGCGACCAGTGACCAGTGACCAGTGACCAGTGACCAGCGAAAGTGACCAGTGACCAGTGACCAGTGACCAGTGACCAGTGACCAGTGACCAGTGACCAGTGACCAGTGACCAGCGAAAGTGACCAGTGACCAGGGACCAGTGACCAGTGACCAGCGAAATTGACCAGTGACCAGTGACCAGTGACCAGTGACAAGTGACCAGTGACCAGTGACCAGTGACCAGTGACCAGTGACCAGTGACCAGTGACCAGTGACCAGTGACCAGCGAAAGTGACCAGTGACCAGTGACCAGTGACCAGTGACCAGCGAAAGTGACCAGTGACCAGTGACCAGTGACCAGCGAAATTGAACAGTGACCAGTGACCAGAGACCAGTGACTATCCAAATTGACCAGTGACCAGTGACCAGTGACCAGCGAAAGTGACCAGTGACCACTGACCAGTGACCAGTGACCAGCGACCAGTGACCAGTGACCAGTGACCGGGGACCAGTGGCCAGCGAAAGTGACCAGCGACCAGTGACCAGTGACCAGTGACCAGTGACTAGCCAAATTGAGCAGTGAGCAGTGACCAGTGACCAGTGACCAGTGACCAGTGACCAGTGACCAGCGAAATTGACCAGCGACCATTGACCAGTGACCAGCGAAAGTGACCAGTGACGAGTGACCTGTGACAAGTGACCAGTGACCAGCGACCAGTGACCAGCGAAAGTGACCAGTGACCAGTGACCAGTGACCAGCGACCAGTGACCAGTGACCAGTGACCAGTGACCAGCAAAATTGACCAGCAAAATTGACCAGTGACCAGTGACCAGTGACCCGTGACCAGTGACCAGTGACAAGTGACCAGTGACCAGTGACCAGTGACCAGTGCCAACGACCAGTGACCAGTGACCATTGACCAGTGACCAGCGAAAGTGACCAGGGACCAGTGACCAGTGACCAGCGAAATTGACCAGTGACCAGTGACCAGAGACCAGTGACTAGCCAAATTGACCAGTGACCAGTGACCAGTGGCCAGCGGTAGTGACCAGTGACCAGTGACCAGTCATCAGTGACCAGTGAACAGTGACCAGTGACCAGTGACCAGTGACCAGTGACCAGCGAAAGTGACCAGTGACCAGTGACCAGTGACCAGTGACCAGTGACCAGTGACCAGTGACCAGTGACCAGTGACAAGTGACCAGTGACCAGCGACCAGTGACCAGTGACCAGTGACCAGTGACCAGTGACCAGCGAAGGTGACCAGTGACCAGGGACCAGTGACCAGTGACCAGCGAAATTGACCAGTGACCAGTGACCAGTGACCAGTGACAAGTGACCAGTGACCAGTGACCAGTGACCAGTGACCAGTGACCAGTGACCAGTGACCAGTGACCAGCCAAAGTGACCAGTGACCAGTGACCAGTGACCAGTGACCAGCGAAAGTGACCAGTGACCAGTGACCAGTGACCAGCGAAATTGACCAGTGACCAGTGACCAGAGACCAGTGACTAGCCAAATTGACCAGTGACCAGTGACCAGTGGCCAGCGGTAGTGACCAGTGACCAGTGACCAGTCATCAGTGACCAGTGAACAGTGACCAGTGACCAGTGACCAGTGACCAGTGACCAGTGACCAGCGAAAGTGACCAGTGACCAGTGACCAGTGACCAGCGAAATTGACCAGTTTCCAGTAACCAGTGATAAGTGACCAGTGACCAGTGACCAGCGAAAGTGACCAGTGAACAGTGACCAGGGACCAGTGACCAGTGACGAGTGACCAGTGACCAGCGAAAGTGAACAGTGAGAAGTGACCAGTGACCAGTGACCAGTGACCAGTGACCAGCGAAATTGACCAGTGACCAGTGACCAGTGAACAGTGACAAGTGACCAGTGACAAGTGAACAACGAAAGTGACCAGTGAACAGTGACCAGGGACCAGTGACCAGTGACGAGTGACCAGTGACCAGCGAAAGTGAACAGTGAGCAGTGACCAGTGACCAGTGACCAGTGACCAGTGACCAGCGAAAGTGACCAGTGACCAGTGACCAGTGACCAGTGACCAGTGACCAGTGACAAGTGACCTGGGACCAGTGACCAGTGACCAGTGACCAGTGACCAGTGACCAGTGACCAGTGACCAGTGACCAGCGAAAGTGACCAGTGACGAGTGACCAGTGACAAGTGACCAGTGACCAGTGACCAGTGACCAGTGACCAGTGACCAGTGACCAGTGACGAGTGACCAGTGATCAGCGAAAGTGAACAGTGACCAGTGACCAGTGACCAGTGACCAGTGACCAGCGAAAGTGACCAGTGACCAGTGACCAGTGACCAGTGACCAGTGACAAGTGACCTGGGACCAGTGACCAGTGACCAGTGACCAGCGAAAGTGACCAGTGACCAGTGACCAGTGACCAGTGACCAGTGACCAGTGACCAGTGACCAGTGACCAGCGAAATTGACCAGTGACCATTGACCAGTGACCAGTGACCAGTGACCAGTGACAAGTGACCAGTGACCAGTGACCAGCGACCAGTGACCAGTGACCAGCAAAAATGACCAGTGACCAGTGACCAGTGACCAGTGACCAGTGACCAGTGACCAGTGACCAGCGAAAGTGACAAGTGACAAGTGACCTGGGACCAGTGACCAGTGACCAGTGACCAGTGACCAGTGACCAGTGACCAGCGAAATTGACCAGTGACCATTGACCAGTGACCAGTGACCAGTGACCAGTGACAAGTGACCAGTGACCAGTGACCAGCGACCAGTGACCAGTGACCAGTGAATAGTGACCAGTGACCAGTGAACAGCGAAAGTGACAAGTGACCAGTGACCTGTGACCAGTGACCAGTGACCAGTGACCATTGACCCGTGACCAGTGACCAGTGACCAGCGAAAGTGACCAGGGACAAGCGTCCAGTGACCAGTGACCAGTGACCAGTGACCAGCGAAAGTGACCAGTGACCAGTGACCAGTGACCAGTGACCAGTGACCAGTGACCAGTGACAAGTGACCTGGGACCAGTGAAAGTGACCAGTGACCAGTGAACAGTGACCAGCGAAATTGACCAGTTTCCAGTGACCAGTGATAAGTGACCAGTGACCAGTGACCAGCGAAAGTGACCAGTGAACAGTGATCAGCGAAATTGACCAGTGACCATTAACCAGTGACCAGCGAAAGTGACCAGTGACGAGTGACCAGTGACAAGTGACCAGTGACAAGTGACCAGTGACCACTGACCAGTGACCAGTGACCAGCGACCAGTGACCAGTGACCAGTGACCGGGGACCAGTGGCCAGCGAAAGTGACCAGCGACCAGTGACCAGTGACCAGTGACCAGTGACTAGCCAAATTGAGTAGTGAGCAGTGACCAGTGACCAGTGACCAGTTACCAGTGACCAGTGACCAGCGAAATTGACCAGCGACCATTGACCAGTGACCAGCGAAAGTGACCAGTGACGAGTGACCTGTGACAAGTGACCAGTGACCAGCGACCAGTGACCAGCGAAAGTGACCAGTGACCAGTGACCAGTGACCAGCGACCAGTGACCAGTGACCAGTGACCAGTGACCAGCAAAATTGACCAGCAAAATTGACCAGTGACCAGTGACCAGTGACCAGTGACCAGTGACCAGTGACAAGTGACCAGTGACCAGTGACCAGTGACCAGTGACCAGTGACCAGTGACCAGTGACCAGTGACCAGTGACAAGTGACCAGTGACCAGTGACCAGTGATCAGTGACCAGTGAACAGTGACCAGTGACCAGTGACCAGTGACCAGCGAAAATGACCAGTGACCAGTGACCAGTGACCAGCGAAATTGACCAGTGACCAGTGACCAGTGACCAGTGACCAGTGACAAGTGACCAGTGACAAGTGACCAACGAAAGTGGCCAGTGAACAGTGACCAGGGACCAGTGACCAGTGACGAGTGACCAGTGACCAGCGAAAGTGAACAGTGAGCAGTGACCAGTGACCAGTGACCAGCGAAAGTGACCAGTGATTAGTGACCAGTGACCAGTGACCAGTGACCAGTGACCAGCGAAAGTGACCAGTGAACAGTGACCAGTGACCAGTGACCAGTGACCTGTGACCAGTGACCAGTGACCAGTGACCAGTGACCAGTGACCAGTGACCAGTGACCAGCGAAAGTGACCAGTGACGAGTGACCAGTGACAAGTGACCAGTGACCAGTGACCAGTGACCAGTGACTAGTAACCAGCAACCAGTGACCAGTGACCAGTGACCAGTGACCAGCAAAATTGACCAGTGACCAGTGACCAGTGACCAATGACCAGTGACCAGTGACCAGTGACCAGTGACAAGTGACCAGCGAAAATGACCAGTGACCAGTGACCAGTGACCAGCGAAATTGACCAGTGACCAGTGACCAGTGAACAGTGACAAGTGACCAGTGACAAGTGACCAACGAAAGTGACCAGTGAACAGAGACCAGGGACCAGTGACCAGTGACAAGTGACCAGCGAAAGTGAACAGTGAGCAGTGACCAGTGACCAGTGACCAGTGACCAGTGACCAGCGAAAGTGACCAGTGACCAGTGACCAGTGACCAGTGACCAGTGACAAGTGACCAGTGACCAGCGACCAGTGACCAGTGACCAGTGACCAGTGACCAGTGACCAGCGAAAGTGACCAGTGACCAGCGAAAGTGACCAGGGACCAGTGACCAGTGACCAGTGAGCTGTGACCAGTGACCAGTGACCAGTGAACTGTGACCAGTGACCAGTGACCAGCGAAAGTGACCAGTGACCAGTGACCAGTGACCAGTGACCAGCGAAAGTGACCAGTGACCAGTGACCAGTGACCAGTGTCCAGTGACCAGTGACCAGTGATAAGTGACCAGTGACCTGTGACCAGTGACCAGCGACCAGTGACCAGTGACCAGTGAATAGTGACCAGTGACCAGTGAACAGCGAATGTGACCAGTGACCAGTGACCTGTGACCTGTGACCAGTGACCAGTGACCAGTGACCAGTGACCAGTGACGAGCGAAATGGACCAGTGACCAGTGACTAGTGACCAGCGATCAATGACCAGTGACCAGTGACCAGCGAAAGTGACCAGTGACCAGTGACCAGTGACCAGCGAAATTGACCAGTCACCAGTGACCAGTGGCCAGTGACCAGCGACCAGTGACCAATGACCAGTGACCAGTGACCCGTGACCAGTGACAAGTGACCAGTGACCAGTGACCGGCGAAAGTGACCAGTGAACAGTGACCAGTGACCAGTGACCAGTGAATAGTGACCAGTGACCAGTGAACAGCGAAAGTGACCAGTGACCAGTGACCTGTGACCAGTGACCAGTGACCAGTGACCATTGACCAGTGACCAGTGACCAGTGACCAGCGAAAGTGACCAGGGACAAGCGTCCAGTGACCAGTGACCAGTGACCAGTGACCAGCGAAAGTGACCAGTGACCAGTGACCAGTGACCAGTGACCAGTGACCAGTGACCAGTGACAAGTGACCTGGGACCAGTGAAAGTGACCAGTGACCAGTGAACAGTGACCAGCGAAATTGACCAGTTTCCAGTGACCAGTGATAAGTGACCAGTGACCAGTGACCAGCGAAAGTGACCAGTGAACAGTGATCAGCGAAATTGACCAGTGACCATTAACCAGTGACCAGCGAAAGTGACCAGTGACGAGTGACCAGTGACAAGTGACCAGTGACAAGTGACCAGTGACCACTGACCAGTGACCAGTGACCAGCGACCAGTGACCAGTGACCAGTGACCGGGGACCAGTGGCCAGCGAAAGTGACCAGCGACCAGTGACCAGTGACCAGTGACCAGTGACTAGCCAAATTGAGCAGTGAGCAGTGACCAGTGACCAGTGACCAGTGACCAGTGACCAGTGACCAGCGAAATTGACCAGCGACCATTGACCAGTGACCAGCGAAAGTGACCAGTGACGAGTGACCTGTGACAAGTGACCAGTGACCAGCGACCAGTGACCAGTGACCAGTGACCAGTGACCAGCAAAATTGACCAGCAAAATTGACCAGTGACCAGTGACCAGTGACCAGTGACCAGTGACCAGTGACAAGTGACCAGTGACCAGTGACCAGTGACCAGTGACCAGTGACCAGTGCCAACGACCAGTGACCAGTGACCATTGACCAGTGACCAGCGAAAGTGACCAGGGACCAGTGACCAGTGACCAGTGACCAGTGACCAGTGACCAGTGACCAGTGACCAGTGACCAGTGACAAGTGACCTGGGACCAGTGACCAGTGACCAGTGACCAGTGACCAGCGAAATTGACCAGTGACCAGTGACCAGTGACCAGTCACCAGTGACCAGCGACCAGTGACCAGAGACCAGTACCCAGTGACCAGTGACCAGTGACCACTGACCAGCGAAAGTGACCAGTGAACAGTGACCAGTGACCAGTGACCAGTGACCTGTGACCAGTGACCAGTGACCAGTGACCAGTGACCAGTGACCAGTGACCAGTGACCAGTGACCAGCGAAAGTGACCAGTGACGAGTGACCAGTGACAAGTGACCAGTGACCAGTGACCAGTGACCAGTGACCAGTGACCAGTGACCAGTGACGAGTGACCAGTGATCGGCGAAAGTGAACAGTGACCAGTGACCAGTGACCAGTGACCAGTGACCAGCGAAAGTGACCAGTGACCAGTGACCAGTGACCAGTGACCAGTGACAAGTGACCTGGGACCAGTGACCAGTGACCAGTGACCAGCGAAAGTGACCAGTGACCAGTGACCAGTGACCAGTGACCAGTGACCAGTGACCAGTGACCAGCGAAATTGACCAGTGACCATTGACCAGTGACCAGTGACCAGTGACCAGTGACAAGTGACCAGTGACCAGTGACCAGCGACCAGTGACCAGTGACCAGCAAAAATGACCAGTGACCAGTGACCAGTGACCAGTGACCAGTGACCAGTGACCAGCGAAAGTGACAAGTGACAAGTGACCTGGGACCAGTGACCAGTGACCAGTGACCAGTGACCAGTGACCAGCGAAATTGACCAGTGACCATTGACCAGTGACCAGTGACCAGTGACCAGTGACAAGTGACCAGTGACCAGTGACCAGCGACCAGTGACCAGTGACCATTGACCAGTGACCAGTGACCAGCAAAAATGACCAGTGACCAGTGACAAGTGACCAGTGACCAGCGAAAGTGACCAGTGACCAGTGACCAGTGACCAGTGACGAGTGACCAGTGACCAGCGAAAGTGAACAGTGAGCAGTGACCAGTGACCAGTGACCAGTGACCAGTGACCAGCGAAAGTGACCAGTGACCAGTGACCAGTGACCAGTGACCAGTGACCAGTGACCAGTGACCAGTGACCAGTGACAAGTGACCTGGGACCAGTGACCAGTGACCAGTGACCAGTGACCAGCGAAATTGACCAGTGACCAGTGACCAGTGACCAGTCACCAGTGACCAGCGACCAGTGACCAGAGACCAGTACCCAGTGACCAGTGACCAGTGACCAGTCACCAGTGACCAGCGACCAGTGACCAGAGACCAGTACCCAGTGACCAGTGACCAGTGACCACTGACCAGCGAAAGTGACCAGTGAACAGTGACCAGTGACCAGTGACCAGTGACCTGAGACCAGTGACCAGTGACCAGTGACCAGTGACCAGTGACCAGCGAAAGTGACCAGTGACGAGTGACCAGTGACAAGTGACCAGTGACCAGTGACCAGTGACCAGTGACCAGTGACTAGTGACCAGCAACCAGTGACCAGTGACCAGTGACCAGTGACCAGCAAAATTGACCAGCAAAATTGACCAGTGACCAGTGACCAGTGACAAGTGACCAGTGACCAGTGACCAGTGACCAGTGACCAGTGACCGGTGACCAGTGACCAGTGACCAGTGACCAGTGACCAGTGACCAGTGACCAGTGACCAGTGACCAGTGACCAGCTGCCAGTGACCAGTGACCAGTGACCAGTGACCAGTGACTAGCGAAAGTGACCAGTGACCAGTGACCAGTGACCAGTGACCAGTGACCAGTGACCAGTGACCAGTGACAAGTGACCAGTGACCAGCGACCAGTGACCAGTGACCAGTGACCAGTGACCAGCGAAAGTGACCAGTGACCAGTGACCAGTGACCAGTGACCAGTGACCAGTGACCAGTGACCAGTGACCAGTGACCAGCGAAAGTGACCAGTGACCAGGGACCAGTGACCAGTGACCAGCGAAATTGACCAGTGACCAGTGACCAGTGACCAGTGACAAGTGACCAGTGACCAGTGACCAGTGACCAGTGACCAGTGACCAGTGACCAGTGACCAGTGACCAGTGACCAGCGAAAGTGACCAGTGACCAGTGACCAGTGACCAGTGACCAGCGAAAGTGACCAGTGACCAGTGACCAGTGACCAGCGAAATTGAACAGTGACCAGTGACCAGAGACCAGTGACTATCCAAATTGACCAGTGACCAGTGACCAGTGACCAGCGAAAGTGACCAGTGACCACTGACCAGTGACCAGTGACCAGCGACCAGTGACCAGTGACCAGTGACCGGGGACCAGTGGCCAGCGAAAGTGACCAGCGACCAGTGACCAGTGACCAGTGACCAGTGACTAGCCAAATTGAGCAGTGAGCAGTGACCAGTGACCAGTGACCAGTGACCAGTGACCAGTGACCAGCGAAATTGACCAGCGACCATTGACCAGTGACCAGCGAAAGTGACCAGTGACGAGTGACCTGTGACAAGTGACCAGTGACCAGCGACCAGTGACCAGCGAAAGTGACCAGTGACCAGTGACCAGTGACCAGCGACCAGTGACCAGTGACCAGTGACCAGTGACCAGCAAAATTGACCAGCAAAATTGACCAGTGACCAGTGACCAGTGACCCGTGACCAGTGACCAGTGACAAGTGACCAGTGACCAGTGACCAGTGACCAGTGACCAGTGACCAGTGCCAACGACCAGTGACCAGTGACCATTGACCAGTGACCAGCGAAAGTGACCAGGGACCAGTGACCAGTGACCAGCGAAATTGACCAGTGACCAGTGACCAGAGACCAGTGACTAGCCAAATTGACCAGTGACCAGTGACCAGTGGCCAGCGGTAGTGACCAGTGACCAGTGACCAGTCATCAGTGACCAGTGAACAGTGACCAGTGACCAGTGACCAGTGACCAGTGACCAGCGAAAGTGACCAGTGACCAGTGACCAGTGACCAGTGACCAGTGACCAGTGACCAGTGACCAGTGACAAGTGACCAGTGACCAGCGACCAGTGACCAGTGACCAGTGACCAGTGACCAGTGACCAGCGAAGGTGACCAGTGACCAGGGACCAGTGACCAGTGACCAGCGAAATTGACCAGTGACCAGTGACCAGTGACCAGTGACAAGTGACCAGTGACCAGTGACCAGTGACCAGTGACCAGTGACCAGTGACCAGTGACCAGTGACCAGCCAAAGTGACCAGTGACCAGTGACCAGTGACCAGTGACCAGCGAAAGTGACCAGTGACCAGTGACCAGTGACCAGCGAAATTGACCAGTGACCAGTGACCAGAGACCAGTGACTAGCCAAATTGACCAGTGACCAGTGACCAGTGGCCAGCGGTAGTGACCAGTGACCAGTGACCAGTCATCAGTGACCAGTGAACAGTGACCAGTGACCAGTGACCAGTGACCAGTGACCAGTGACCAGCGAAATTGACCAGTGACCAGTGACCAGTGAACAGTGACAAGTGACCAGTGACAAGTGAACAACGAAAGTGACCAGTGAACAGTGACCAGGGACCAGTGACCAGTGACGAGTGACCAGTGACCAGCGAAAGTGAACAGTGAGCAGTGACCAGTGACCAGTGACCAGTGACCAGTGACCAGCGAAAGTGACCAGTGACCAGTGACCAGTGACCAGTGACCAGTGACCAGTGACAAGTGACCTGGGACCAGTGACCAGTGACCAGTGACCAGTGACCAGTGACCAGTGACCAGTGACCAGTGACCAGTGACCAGTGACCAGTGACCAGTGACAAGTGACCAGTGACCAGTGACCAGCGAAATTGACCAGTGACCATTGACCAGTGACCAGTGACCAGTGACCAGTGACAAGTGACCAGTGACCAGTGACCAGCGACCAGTGACCAGTGACCATTGACCAGTGACCAGTGACCAGCAAAAATGACCAGTGACCAGTGACAAGTGACCAGTGACCAGCGAAAGTGACCAGTGACCAGTGACCAGTGACCAGTGACCAGTGACAAGTGACCTGGGACCAGTGACCAGTGACCAGTGACCAGCGAAAGTGACCAGTGACCAGTGACCAGTGACCAGTGACAAGTGCCCTGGGACCAGTGACCAGTGACCAGTGACCAGTGACCAGTGAGCAGTGACCAGTGACCAGTGACCAGCGAAAGTGACCAGTGACGAGTGACCAGTGATCAGCGAAAGTGAACAGTGACCAGTGACCAGTGACCAGTGACCAGTGACCAGCGAAAGTGACCAGTGACCAGTGACCAGTGACCAGTGACTAGTGACCAGCAACCAGTGACCAGTGACCAGTGACCAGTGACCAGCAAAATTGACCAGCAAAATTGACCAGTGCCCAGTGACCAGTGACCAATGACCAGTGACGAGTGACCAGTGACCAGTGACAAGTGACCAGTGACCAGTGACCAGTGCCAACGACCAGTGACCAGTGACAAGTGACCAGTGACCAGTGACCAGTGATCAGTGACCAGTGAACAGTGACCAGTGACCAGTGACCAGTGACCAGCGAAAATGACCAGTGACCAGTGACCAGTGACCAGCGAAATTGACCAGTGACCAGTGACCAGTGAACAGTGACAAGTGACCAGTGACAAGTGACCAACGAAAGTGACCAGTGAACAGTGACCAGGGACCAGTGACCAGTGACGAGTGACCAGTGACCAGCGAAAGTGAACAGTGAGCAGTGACCAGTGACCAGTGACCAGTGACCAGTGACCAGCGAAAGTGACCAGTGACCAGTGACAAGTGACCTGGGACCAGTGACCAGTGACCAGTGACCAGTGACCAGTGACCAGTGACCAGTGACCAGTGACCAGTGACCAGTGACCAGCGAAAGTGACCAGTGACGAGTGACCAGCGACAAGTGACCAGTGACCAGTGACCAGTGACCAGTGACCAGTGACCAGTGACCAGTGACGAGTGACCAGTGATCAGCGAAAGTGAACAGTGACCAGTGACCAGTGACCAGTGACCAGTGACCAGCGAAAGTGACCAGTGACCAGTGACCAGTGACCAGTGACCAGTGACAAGTGACCTGGGACCAGTGACCAGTGACCAGTGACCAGCGAAAGTGACCAGTGATCAGCGACCAGTGACCAGTGACCAGTGACCAGTGACCAGTGACCAGCAAAATTGACCAGCAAAATTGACCAGTGACCAGTGACCAGTGACCAGTGACAAGTGACCAGTGACCAGTGACCAGTGACCAGTGACCAGTGACCAGTGCCAACGACCAGTGACCAGTGACCATTGACCAGTGACCAGCGAAAGTGACCAGGGACCAGTGACCAGTGACCAGTGACCAGTGACCAGTGACCAGTGACCAGTGACAAGTGACCAGTGACCAGTGACCAGCGACCAGTGACAAGTGACCACTGACCAGTGACCAGTGATCAGTGACCAGTGAACAGTGACCAGTGACCAGTGACCAGTGACCAGCGAAAATGACCATGACCAGTGACCAGTGACCAGCGAAATTGACCAGTGACCAGTGACCAGTGAACAGTGACAAGTGACCAGTGACAAGTGACCAACGAAAGTGACCAGTGAACAGTGACCAGGGACCAGTGACCAGTGACGAGTGACCAGTGACCAGCGAAAGTGAACAGTGAGCAGTGAGCAGTGACCAGTGACCAGTGACCAGTGACCAGCGAAAGTGACCAGTGACCAGTGACCAGTGACCAGTGACCAGTGACCAGTGACCAGTGACAAGTGACCTGGGACCAGTGACCAGTGACCAGTGACCAGTGACCAGCGAAATTGACCAGTGACCAGTGACCAGTGACCAGTCACCAGTGACCAGCGACCAGTGACCAGAGACCAGTAACCAGTGACAAGTGACCAGTGACCACTGACCAGCGAAAGTGAGCAGTGAACAGTGACCAGTGACCAGTGACCAGTGACCTGTGACCAGTGACCAGTGACCAGTGACCAGCGAAAGTGACCAGTGACGAGTGACCAGTGACAAGTGACCAGTGACCAGTGACCAGTGACCAGTGACCAGTGACCAGTGACCAGTGACCAGTGACCAGTGCCAACGACCAATGACCAGTGACCATTGACCAGTGACCAGCGAAAGTGACCAGGGACCAGTGACCAGTGACCAGTGACCAGTGACCAGTGACCAGTGACCAGTGACCAGTGACCAGTGACCAGTGACCAGTGACAAGTGACCAGTGACCAGTGACCAGTGATCAGTGACCAGTGAACAGTGAACAGTGACCAGTGACCAGTGACCAGTGACCAGCGAAAATGACCAGTGACCAGTGACCAGTGACCAGCGAAATTGACCAGTGACCAGTGACCAGTGAACAGTGACAAGTGACCAGTGACAAGTGACCAACGAAAGTGACCAGTGAACAGTGACCAGGGACCAGTGACCAGTGACGAGTGACCAGTGACCAGCGAAAGTGAACAGTGTGCAGTGACCAGTGACCAGTGACCAGTGACCAGTGACCAGTGACCAGTGACCAGTGACCAGTGACCAGTGAGCAGTGACCAGCGAAATTGACCGGTTTCCAGTGACCAGTGACAAGTGACCAGTGACCAGTGACCAGCGAAAGTGACCAGTGACGAGTGACCAGTGACAAGTGACCAGTGACAAGTGACCAGTGACCACTGACCAGTGACCAGTAACCAGCGACCAGTGCCAACGACCAGTGACCAGTGACCATTGACCAGTGACCAGCGAAAGTGACCAGGGACCAGTGACCAGTGACCAGTGACCAGTGACAAGTGACCTGGGACCAGTGACCAGTGACCAGTGACCAGCGAAAGTGACCAGTGACCAGTGACCAGTGACCAGTGACCAGTGACCAGTGACCAGTGACCAGTGACCAGCGAAATTGACCAGTGACCATTGACCAGTGACCAGTGACCAGTGACCAGTGACAAGTGACCAGTGACCAGTGACCAGCGACCAGTGACCAGTGACCAGCAAAAATGACCAGTGACCAGTGACCAGTGACCAGTGACCAGTGACCAGTGACCAGCGAAAGTGACAAGTGACAAGTGACCTGGGACCAGTGACCAGTGACCAGTGACCAGTGACCAGTGACCAGCGAAATTGACCAGTGACCATTGACCAGTGACCAGTGACCAGTGACCAGTGACAAGTGACCAGTGACCACTGACCAGCGACCAGTGACCAGTGACCATTGACCAGTGACCAGTGACCAGCAAAAATGACCAGTGACCAGTGACAAGTGACCAGTGACCAGCGAAAGTGACCAGTGACCAGTGACCAGTGACCAGTGACGAGTGACCAGTGACCAGCGAAAGTGAACAGTGAGCAGTGACCAGTGACCAGTGACCAGTGACCAGTGACCAGCGAAAGTGACCAGTGACCAGTGACCAGTGACCAGTGACCAGTGACCAGTGACCAGTGACCAGTGACCAGTGACAAGTGACCTGGGACCAGTGACCAGTGACCAGTGACCAGTGACCAGTGACCAGCGAAATTGACCAGTGACCAGTCACCAGTGACCAGCGACCAGTGACCAGAGACCAGTACCCAGTGACCAGTGACCAGTGACCAGTCACCAGTGACCAGCGACCAGTGACCAGAGACCAGTACCCAGTGACCAGTGACCAGTGACCACTGACCAGCGAAAGTGACCAGTGAACAGTGACCAGTGACCAGTGACCAGTGACCTGAGACCAGTGACCAGTGACCAGTGACCAGTGACCAGTGACCAGCGAAAGTGACCAGTGACGAGTGACCAGTGACAAGTGACCAGTGACCAGTGACCAGTGACCAGTGACCAGTGACTAGTGACCAGCAACCAGTGACCAGTGACCAGTGACCAGTGACCAGCAAAATTGACCAGCAAAATTGACCAGTGACCAGTGACCAGTGACAAGTGACCAGTGACCAGTGACCAGTGACCAGTGACCAGTGACCGGTGACCAGTGACCAGTGACCAGTGACCAGTGACCAGTGACCAGTGACCAGTGACCAGTGACCAGTGACCAGCTGCCAGTGACCAGTGACCAGTGACCAGTGACCAGTGACTAGCGAAAGTGACCAGTGACCAGTGACCAGTGACCAGTGACCAGTGACCAGTGACCAGTGACCAGTGACAAGTGACCAGTGACCAGCGACCAGTGACCAGTGACCAGTGACCAGTGACCAGCGAAAGTGACCAGTGACCAGTGACCAGTGACCAGTGACCAGTGACCAGTGACCAGTGACCAGTGACCAGTGACCAGCGAAAGTGACCAGTGACCAGGGACCAGTGACCAGTGACCAGCGAAATTGACCAGTGACCAGTGACCAGTGACCAGTGACAAGTGACCAGTGACCAGTGACCAGTGACCAGTGACCAGTGACCAGTGACCAGTGACCAGTGACCAGCGAAAGTGACCAGTGACCAGTGACCAGTGACCAGTGACCAGCGAAAGTGACCAGTGACCAGTGACCAGTGACCAGCGAAATTGAACAGTGACCAGTGACCAGAGACCAGTGACTATCCAAATTGACCAGTGACCAGTGACCAGTGACCAGCGAAAGTGACCAGTGACCACTGACCAGTGACCAGTGACCAGCGACCAGTGACCAGTGACCAGTGACCGGGGACCAGTGGCCAGCGAAAGTGACCAGCGACCAGTGACCAGTGACCAGTGACCAGTGACTAGCCAAATTGAGCAGTGAGCAGTGACCAGTGACCAGTGACCAGTGACCAGTGACCAGTGACCAGCGAAATTGACCAGCGACCATTGACCAGTGACCAGCGAAAGTGACCAGTGACGAGTGACCTGTGACAAGTGACCAGTGACCAGCGACCAGTGACCAGCGAAAGTGACCAGTGACCAGTGACCAGTGACCAGCGACCAGTGACCAGTGACCAGTGACCAGTGACCAGCAAAATTGACCAGCAAAATTGACCAGTGACCAGTGACCAGTGACCCGTGACCAGTGACCAGTGACAAGTGACCAGTGACCAGTGACCAGTGACCAGTGACCAGTGACCAGTGCCAACGACCAGTGACCAGTGACCATTGACCAGTGACCAGCGAAAGTGACCAGGGACCAGTGACCAGTGACCAGCGAAATTGACCAGTGACCAGTGACCAGAGACCAGTGACTAGCCAAATTGACCAGTGACCAGTGACCAGTGGCCAGCGGTAGTGACCAGTGACCAGTGACCAGTCATCAGTGACCAGTGAACAGTGACCAGTGACCAGTGACCAGTGACCAGTGACCAGCGAAAGTGACCAGTGACCAGTGACCAGTGACCAGTGACCAGTGACCAGTGACCAGTGACCAGTGACAAGTGACCAGTGACCAGCGACCAGTGACCAGTGACCAGTGACCAGTGACCAGTGACCAGCGAAGGTGACCAGTGACCAGGGACCAGTGACCAGTGACCAGCGGAATTGACCAGTGACCAGTGACCAGTGACCAGTGACAAGTGACCAGTGACCAGTGACCAGTGACCAGTGACCAGTGACCAGTGACCAGTGACCAGTGACCAGCCAAAGTGACCAGTGACCAGTGACCAGTGACCAGTGACGAGCGAAAGTGACCAGTGACCAGTGACCAGTGACCAGCGAAATTGACCAGTGACCAGTGACCAGAGACCAGTGACTAGCCAAATTGACCAGTGACCAGTGACCAGTGGCCAGCGGTAGTGACCAGTGACCAGTGACCAGTCATCAGTGACCAGTGAACAGTGACCAGTGACCAGTGACCAGTGACCAGTGACCAGTGACCAGCGAAATTGACCAGTGACCAGTGACCAGTGAACAGTGACAAGTGACCAGTGACAAGTGAACAACGAAAGTGACCAGTGAACAGTGACCAGGGACCAGTGACCAGTGACGAGTGACCAGTGACCAGCGAAAGTGAACAGTGAGCAGTGACCAGTGACCAGTGACCAGTGACCAGTGACCAGCGAAAGTGACCAGTGACCAGTGACCAGTGACCAGTGACCAGTGACCAGTGACCAGCAAAATTGACCAGCAAAATTGACCAGTGCCCAGTGACCAGTGACCAATGACCAGTGACGAGTGACCAGTGACCAGTGACAAGTGACCAGTGACCAGTGACCAGTGCCAACGACCAGTGACCAGTGACAAGTGACCAGTGACCAGTGACCAGTGATCAGTGACCAGTGAACAGTGACCAGTGACCAGTGACCAGTGACCAGCGAAAATGACCAGTGACCAGTGACCAGTGACCAGCGAAATTGACCAGTGACCAGTGACCAGTGAACAGTGACAAGTGACCAGTGACAAGTGACCAACGAAAGTGACCAGTGAACAGTGACCAGGGACCAGTGACCAGTGACGAGTGACCAGTGACCAGCGAAAGTGAACAGTGAGCAGTGACCAGTGACCAGTGACCAGTGACCAGTGACCAGTGACGAGTGACCAGTGATCAGCGAAAGTGAACAGTGACCAGTGACCAGTGACCAGTGACCAGTGACCAGCGAAAGTGACCAGTGACCAGTGACCAGTGACCAGTGACCAGTGACAAGTGACCTGGGACCAGTGACCAGTGACCAGTGACCAGCGAAAGTGACCAGTGATCAGCGACCAGTGACCAGTGACCAGTGACCAGTGACCAGTGACCAGCAAAATTGACCAGCAAAATTGACCAGTGACCAGTGACCAGTGACCAGTGACAAGTGACCAGTGACCAGTGACCAGTGACCAGTGACCAGTGACCAGTGCCAACGACCAGTGACCAGTGACCATTGACCAGTGACCAGCGAAAGTGACCAGGGACCAGTGACCAGTGACCAGTGACCAGTGACCAGTGACCAGTGACAAGTGACCAGTGACCAGTGACCAGCGACCAGTGACAAGTGACCACTGACCAGTGACCAGTGATCAGTGACCAGTGAACAGTGACCAGTGACCAGTGACCAGTGACCAGCGAAAATGACCAGTGACCAGTGACCAGTGACCAGCGAAATTGACCAGTGACCAGTGACCAGTGAACAGTGACAAGTGACCAGTGACAAGTGACCAACGAAAGTGACCAGTGAACAGTGACCAGGGACCAGTGACCAGTGACGAGTGACCAGTGACCAGCGAAAGTGAACAGTGAGCAGTGACCAGTGACCAGTGACCAGTGACCAGTGACCAGCGAAAGTGACCAGTGACCAGTGACCAGTGACCAGTGACCAGTGACCAGTGACCAGTGACAAGTGACCTGGGACCAGTGACCAGTGACCAGTGACCAGTGACCAGCGAAATTGACCAGTGACCAGTGACCAGTGACCAGTCACCAGTGACCAGCGACCAGTGACCAGAGACCAGTAACCAGTGACAAGTGACCAGTGACCACTGACCAGCGAAAGTGAGCAGTGAACAGTGACCAGTGACCAGTGACCAGTGACCTGTGACCAGTGACCAGTGACCAGTGACCAGCGAAAGTGACCAGTGACGAGTGACCAGTGACAAGTGACCAGTGACCAGTGACCAGTGACCAGTGACCAGTGACCAGTGACCAGTGACCAGTGACCAGTGCCAACGACCAATGACCAGTGACCATTGACCAGTGACCAGCGAAAGTGACCAGGGACCAGTGACCAGTGACCAGTGACCAGTGACCAGTGACCAGTGACCAGTGACCAGTGACCAGTGACCAGTGACAAGTGACCAGTGACCAGTGACCAGTGATCAGTGACCAGTGAACAGTGAACAGTGACCAGTGACCAGTGACCAGTGACCAGCGAAAATGACCAGTGACCAGTGACCAGTGACCAGCGAAATTGACCAGTGACCAGTGACCAGTGAACAGTGACAAGTGACCAGTGACAAGTGACCAACGAAAGTGACCAGTGAACAGTGACCAGGGACCAGTGACCAGTGACGAGTGACCAGTGACCAGCGAAAGTGAACAGTGAGCAGTGACCAGTGACCAGTGACCAGTGACCAGTGACCAGTGACCAGTGACCAGTGACCAGTGACCAGTGAGCAGTGACCAGCGAAATTGACCGGTTTCCAGTGACCAGTGACAAGTGACCAGTGACCAGTGACCAGCGAAAGTGACCAGTGACGAGTGACCAGTGACAAGTGACCAGTGACAAGTGACCAGTGACCACTGACCAGTGACCAGTAACCAGCGACCAGTGCCAACGACCAGTGACCAGTGACCATTGACCAGTGACCAGCGAAAGTGACCAGGGACCAGTGACCAGTGACCAGTGACCAGTGACAAGTGACCAGTGACCAGTGACCAGTGACCAGTGACCAGTGACCAGTGACCAGTGACAAGTGACCAGTGACCAGTGACCAGTGATCAGTGACCAGTGAACAGTGACCAGTGACCAGTGACCAGTGACCAGCGAAAATGACCAGTGACCAGTGACCAGTGACCAGCGAAATTGACCAGTGATCAGTGACCAGTGAACAGTGACAAGTGACCAGTGACAAGTGACCAACGAAAGTGACCAGTGAACAGTGACCAGGGACCAGTGACCAGTGACGAGTGACCAGTGACCAGCGAAAGTGAACAGTGAGCAGTGACCAGTGACCAGTGACCAGTGACCAGTGACCAGTGACCAGTGACCAGTGACCAGTGACCAGTGACCAGTGACCAGCGAAATTGACCGGTTTCCAGTGACCAGTGACAAGTGACCAGTGACCAGTGACCAGCGAAAGTGACCAGTGACGAGTGACCAGTGACAAGTGACCAGTGACAAGTGACCAGTGACCACTGACCAGTGACCAGTGACCAGCGACCAGTGACCAGTGACCAGTGACCAGGGACCAGTGACCAGTGACCAGTGAACAGCGAAAGTGACCAGTGACCAGTGACCAGTGACCAGTGACCAGTGACCAGTGACCAGTGACGAGCGAAATGGACCAGTGACCAGTGTCCAGTGACCAGTGACCAGTGATAAGTGACCAGTGACCAGTGACCAGTGACCATTGACCAGTGACCAGTGACCAGTGACCAGCGAATGTGACCAGGGACAAGCGACCAGTGACCAGTGACCAGTGACCAGTGACCAGTGACCAGTGACCAGTGACCAGTGACCAGTGACCAGTGACCAGTGACCAGTGACCAGTGACCAGTGACCAGTGACCAGCGACCAGTGACCAGTGACCAGCGACCAGTGACCAGTGACCAGTGACCAGTGACCAGTGACCACTGACCAGCGAAAGTGACCAGTGACCAGGGACCAGTGACCAGTGACCAGCAAAATTGACCAGTGACCAGTGACCAGTGACCAGTGACCAGTGACCAATGACCAGTGACCGGTGACCAGTGACCAGTGACCAGTGACCAGTGACCAGTGACCAGTGACCAGTGACCAGTGACCAGTGACCAGTGACCAGTGACCAGCGAAAGTGACCAGTGACCAGTGACCAGTGACCAGTGACCAGTGACAAGTGACCAGTGACCAGCGACCAGTGACCAGTGACCAGTGACCAGTGACCAGTGACCAGCGAAAGTGACCAGTGACCAAGGACCAGTGACCAGTGACCAGCGAAATTGACCAGTGACCAGTGACCAGTGACCAGTGACAAGTGACCAGTGACCAGTGACCAGTGACCAGTGACCAGTGACCAGTGCCAACGACCAGTGACCAGTGACCATTGACCAGTGACCAGCGAAAGTGACCAGGGACCAGTGACCAGTGACCAGTGACCAGTGACCAGTGACCAGTGACCAGTGACCAGTGACCAGTGACCAGTGACCAGTGACCAGTGACCAGTGACCAGTGACCAGTGACAAGTGACCAGTGACCAGTGACCAGTGATCAGTGACCAGTGAACAGTGACCAGTGACCAGTGACCAGTGACCAGCGAAAATGACCAGTGACCAGTGACCAGTGACCAGCGAAATTGACCAGTGACCAGTGACCAGTGAACAGTGACAAGTGACCAGTGACAAGTGACCAACGAAAGTGACCAGTGAACAGTGACCAGGGACCAGTGACCAGTGACGAGTGACCAGTGACCAGCGAAAGTGAACAGTGAGCAGTGACCAGTGACCAGTGACCAGTGACCAGTGACCAGCGAAAGTGACCAGTGACCAGTGACCAGTGACCAGTGACCAGTGACCAGTGACAAGTGACCTGGGACCAGTGACCAGTGACCAGTGACCAGTGACCAGCGAAATTGACCAGTGACCAGTGACCAGTGACCAGTCACCAGTGACCAGCGACCAGTGACCAGAGACCAGTAACCAGTGACCAGTGACCAGTGACCACTGACCAGCGAAAGTGACCAGTGAACAGTGACCAGTGACCAGTGACCAGTGACCTGTGACCAGTGACCAGTGACCAGTGACCAGTGACCAGTGACCAGCGAAAGTGACCAGTGACGAGTGACCAGTGACAAGTGACCAGTGACCAGTGACCAGTGACCAGTGACTAGTAACCAGCAACCAGTGACCAGTGACCAGTGACCAGTGACCAGCAAAATTGACCAGTGACCAGTGACCAGTGACCAATGACCAGTGACCAGTGACCAGTGACCAGTGACAAGTGACCAGTGACCAGTGACCAGTGCCAACGACCAGTGACCAGTGACAAGTGACCAGTGACCAGTGACCAGTGATCAGTGACCAGTGAACAGTGACCAGTGACCAGTGACCAGTGACCAGCGAAAATGACCAGTGACCAGTGACCAGTGACCAGCGAAATTGACCAGTGACCAGTGACCAGTGAACAGTGACAAGTGACCAGTGACAAGTGACCAACGGAAGTGACCAGTGAACAGTGACCAGGGACCAGTGACCAGTGACGAGTGACCAGTGACCAGCGAAAGTGAACAGAGAGCAGTGACCAGTGACCAGTGACCAGTGACCAGTGACCAGTGACCAGTGACCAGTGACCAGTGACCAGTGACAAGTGACCTGGGACCAGTGACCAGTGACCAGTGACCAGTGACCAGCGAAATTGACCAGTGACCAGTGACCAGTGACCAGTCACCAGTGACCAGCGACCAGTGACCAGAGACCAGTAACCAGTGACCAGTGACCAGTGACCACTGACCAGCGAAAGTGACCAGTGAACAGTGACCAGTGACCAGTGACCAGTGACCTGTGACCAGTGACCAGTGACCAGTGACCAGTGACCAGTGACCAGCGAAAGTGACCAGTGACGAGTGACCAGTGACAAGTGACCAGTGACCAGTGACCAGTGACCAGTGACCAGTGACCAGTGACCAGTGACCAGTGACAAGTGACCAGTGACCAGTGACCAGTGATCAGTGACCAGTGAACAGTGACCAGTGACCAGTGACCAGTGACCAGCGAAAATGACCAGTGACCAGTGACCAGTGACCAGCGAAATTGACCAGTGACCAGTGACCAGTGACCAGTGACAAGTGACCAGTGACAAGTGACCAACGAAAGTGGCCAGTGAACAGTGACCAGGGACCAGTGACCAGTGACGAGTGACCAGTGACCAGCGAAAGTGAACAGTGAGCAGTGACCAGTGACCAGTGACCAGCGAAAGTGACCAGTGATTAGTGACCAGTGACCAGTGACCAGTGACCAGTGACCAGCGAAAGTGACCAGTGAACAGTGACCAGTGACCAGTGACCAGTGACCTGTGACCAGTGACCAGTGACCAGTGACCAGTGACCAGTGACCAGCGAAAGTGACCAGTGACGAGTGACCAGTGACAAGTGACCAGTGACCAGTGACCAGTGACCAGTGACTAGTAACCAGCAACCAGTGACCAGTGACCAGTGACCAGTGACCAGCAAAATTGACCAGTGACCAGTGACCAGTGACCAATGACCAGTGACCAGTGACCAGTGACCAGTGACAAGTGACCAGCGAAAATGACCAGTGACCAGTGACCAGTGACCAGCGAAATTGACCAGTGACCAGTGACCAGTGAACAGTGACAAGTGACCAGTGACAAGTGACCAACGAAAGTGACCAGTGAACAGTGACCAGGGACCAGTGACCAGTGACAAGTGACCAGCGAAAGTGAACAGTGAGCAGTGACCAGTGACCAGTGACCAGTGACCAGTGACCAGCGAAAGTGACCAGTGACCAGTGACCAGTGACCAGTGACCAGTGACAAGTGACCAGTGACCAGCGACCAGTGACCAGTGACCAGTGACCAGTGACCAGTGACCAGCGAAAGTGACCAGTGACCAGCGAAAGTGACCAGGGACCAGTGACCAGTGACCAGTGAGCTGTGACCAGTGACCAGTGACCAGTGAACTGTGACCAGTGACCAGTGACCAGCGAAAGTGACCAGTGACCAGTGACCAGCGAAAGTGACCAGTGACCAGTGACCAGTGACCAGTGTCCAGGGACCAGTGACCAGTGATAAGTGACCAGTGACCTGTGACCAGTGACCAGCGACCAGTGACCAGTGACCAGTGACCAGTGAACAGCGAATGTGACCAGTGACCAGTGACCTGTGACCTGTGACCAGTGACCAGTGACCAGTGACCAGTGACCAGTGACGAGCGAAATGGACCAGTGACCAGTGACTAGTGACCAGCGATCAATGACCAGTGACCAGTGACCAGCGAAAGTGACCAGTGACCAGTGACCAGTGACCAGCGAAATTGACCAGTCACCAGTGACCAGTGGCCAGTGACCAGCGACCAGTGACCAATGACCAGTGACCAGTGACCCGTGACCAGTGACAAGTGACCAGTGACCAGTGACCGGCGAAAGTGACCAGTGAACAGTGACCAGTGACCAGTGACCAGTGAATAGTGACCAGTGACCAGTGAACAGCGAAAGTGACCAGTGACCAGTGACCTGTGACCAGTGACCAGTGACCAGTGACCATTGACCAGTGACCAGTGACCAGTGACCAGCGAAAGTGACCAGGGACAAGCGTCCAGTGACCAGTGACCAGTGACCAGTGACCAGCGAAAGTGACCAGTGACCAGTGACCAGTGACCAGTGACCAGTGACCAGTGACCAGTGACAAGTGACCTGGGACCAGTGAAAGTGACCAGTGACCAGTGAACAGTGACCAGCGAAATTGACCAGTTTCCAGTGACCAGTGATAAGTGACCAGTGACCAGTGACCAGCGAAAGTGACCAGTGAACAGTGATCAGCGAAATTGACCAGTGACCATTAACCAGTGACCAGCGAAAGTGACCAGTGACGAGTGACCAGTGACAAGTGACCAGTGACAAGTGACCAGTGACCACTGACCAGTGACCAGTGACCAGCGACCAGTGACCAGTGACCAGTGACCGGGGACCAGTGGCCAGCGAAAGTGACCAGCGACCAGTGACCAGTGACCAGTGACCAGTGACTAGCCAAATTGAGCAGTGAGCAGTGACCAGTGACCAGTGACCAGTGACCAGTGACCAGTGACCAGCGAAATTGACCAGCGACCATTGACCAGTGACCAGCGAAAGTGACCAGTGACGAGTGACCTGTGACAAGTGACCAGTGACCAGCGACCAGTGACCAGTGACCAGTGACCAGTGACCAGCAAAATTGACCAGCAAAATTGACCAGTGACCAGTGACCAGTGACCAGTGACCAGTGACCAGTGACAAGTGACCAGTGACCAGTGACCAGTGACCAGTGACCAGTGACCAGTGCCAACGACCAGTGACCAGTGACCATTGACCAGTGACCAGCGAAAGTGACCAGGGACCAGTGACCAGTGACCAGTGACCAGTGACCAGTGACCAGTGACCAGTGACCAGTGACCAGTGACAAGTGACCTGGGACCAGTGACCAGTGACCAGTGACCAGTGACCAGCGAAATTGACCAGTGACCAGTGACCAGTGACCAGTCACCAGTGACCAGCGACCAGTGACCAGAGACCAGTACCCAGTGACCAGTGACCAGTGACCACTGACCAGCGAAAGTGACCAGTGAACAGTGACCAGTGACCAGTGACCAGTGACCTGTGACCAGTGACCAGTGACCAGTGACCAGTGACCAGTGACCAGTGACCAGTGACCAGCGAAAGTGACCAGTGACGAGTGACCAGTGACAAGTGACCAGTGACCAGTGACCAGTGACCAGTGACCAGTGACCAGTGACCAGTGACGAGTGACCAGTGATCGGCGAAAGTGAACAGTGACCAGTGACCAGTGACCAGTGACCAGTGACCAGCGAAAGTGACCAGTGACCAGTGACCAGTGACCAGTGACCAGTGACAAGTGACCTGGGACCAGTGACCAGTGACCAGTGACCAGCGAAAGTGACCAGTGACCAGTGACCAGTGACCAGTGACCAGTGACCAGTGACCAGTGACCAGCGAAATTGACCAGTGACCATTGACCAGTGACCAGTGACCAGTGACCAGTGACAAGTGACCAGTGACCAGTGACCAGCGACCAGTGACCAGTGACCAGCAAAAATGACCAGTGACCAGTGACCAGTGACCAGTGACCAGTGACCAGTGACCAGCGAAAGTGACAAGTGACAAGTGACCTGGGACCAGTGACCAGTGACCAGTGACCAGTGACCAGTGACCAGCGAAATTGACCAGTGACCATTGACCAGTGACCAGTGACCAGTGACCAGTGACAAGTGACCAGTGACCAGTGACCAGCGACCAGTGACCAGTGACCATTGACCAGTGACCAGTGACCAGCAAAAATGACCAGTGACCAGTGACAAGTGACCAGTGACCAGCGAAAGTGACCAGTGACCAGTGACCAGTGACCAGTGACGAGTGACCAGTGACCAGCGAAAGTGAACAGTGAGCAGTGACCAGTGACCAGTGACCAGTGACCAGTGACCAGCGAAAGTGACCAGTGACCAGTGACCAGTGACCAGTGACCAGTGACCAGTGACCAGTGACCAGTGACCAGTGACAAGTGACCTGGGACCAGTGACCAGTGACCAGTGACCAGTGACCAGCGAAATTGACCAGTGACCAGTGACCAGTGACCAGTCACCAGTGACCAGCGACCAGTGACCAGAGACCAGTACCCAGTGACCAGTGACCAGTGACCAGTCACCAGTGACCAGCGACCAGTGACCAGAGACCAGTACCCAGTGACCAGTGACCAGTGACCACTGACCAGCGAAAGTGACCAGTGAACAGTGACCAGTGACCAGTGACCAGTGACCTGAGACCAGTGACCAGTGACCAGTGACCAGTGACCAGTGACCAGCGAAAGTGACCAGTGACGAGTGACCAGTGACAAGTGACCAGTGACCAGTGACCAGTGACCAGTGACCAGTGACTAGTGACCAGCAACCAGTGACCAGTGACCAGTGACCAGTGACCAGCAAAATTGACCAGCAAAATTGACCAGTGACCAGTGACCAGTGACAAGTGACCAGTGACCAGTGACCAGTGACCAGTGACCAGTGACCGGTGACCAGTGACCAGTGACCAGTGACCAGTGACCAGTGACCAGTGACCAGTGACCAGTGACCAGTGACCAGCTGCCAGTGACCAGTGACCAGTGACCAGTGACCAGTGACTAGCGAAAGTGACCAGTGACCAGTGACCAGTGACCAGTGACCAGTGACCAGTGACCAGTGACCAGTGACAAGTGACCAGTGACCAGCGACCAGTGACCAGTGACCAGTGACCAGTGACCAGCGAAAGTGACCAGTGACCAGTGACCAGTGACCAGTGACCAGTGACCAGTGACCAGTGACCAGTGACCAGTGACCAGCGAAAGTGACCAGTGACCAGGGACCAGTGACCAGTGACCAGCGAAATTGACCAGTGACCAGTGACCAGTGACCAGTGACAAGTGACCAGTGACCAGTGACCAGTGACCAGTGACCAGTGACCAGTGACCAGTGACCAGTGACCAGTGACCAGCGAAAGTGACCAGTGACCAGTGACCAGTGACCAGTGACCAGCGAAAGTGACCAGTGACCAGTGACCAGTGACCAGCGAAATTGAACAGTGACCAGTGACCAGAGACCAGTGACTATCCAAATTGACCAGTGACCAGTGACCAGTGACCAGCGAAAGTGACCAGTGACCACTGACCAGTGACCAGTGACCAGCGACCAGTGACCAGTGACCAGTGACCGGGGACCAGTGGCCAGCGAAAGTGACCAGCGACCAGTGACCAGTGACCAGTGACCAGTGACTAGCCAAATTGAGCAGTGAGCAGTGACCAGTGACCAGTGACCAGTGACCAGTGACCAGTGACCAGCGAAATTGACCAGCGACCATTGACCAGTGACCAGCGAAAGTGACCAGTGACGAGTGACCTGTGACAAGTGACCAGTGACCAGCGACCAGTGACCAGCGAAAGTGACCAGTGACCAGTGACCAGTGACCAGCGACCAGTGACCAGTGACCAGTGACCAGTGACCAGCAAAATTGACCAGCAAAATTGACCAGTGACCAGTGACCAGTGACCCGTGACCAGTGACCAGTGACAAGTGACCAGTGACCAGTGACCAGTGACCAGTGACCAGTGACCAGTGCCAACGACCAGTGACCAGTGACCATTGACCAGTGACCAGCGAAAGTGACCAGGGACCAGTGACCAGTGACCAGCGAAATTGACCAGTGACCAGTGACCAGAGACCAGTGACTAGCCAAATTGACCAGTGACCAGTGACCAGTGGCCAGCGGTAGTGACCAGTGACCAGTGACCAGTCATCAGTGACCAGTGAACAGTGACCAGTGACCAGTGACCAGTGACCAGTGACCAGCGAAAGTGACCAGTGACCAGTGACCAGTGACCAGTGACCAGTGACCAGTGACCAGTGACCAGTGACAAGTGACCAGTGACCAGCGACCAGTGACCAGTGACCAGTGACCAGTGACCAGTGACCAGCGAAGGTGACCAGTGACCAGGGACCAGTGACCAGTGACCAGCGAAATTGACCAGTGACCAGTGACCAGTGACCAGTGACAAGTGACCAGTGACCAGTGACCAGTGACCAGTGACCAGTGACCAGTGACCAGTGACCAGTGACCAGCCAAAGTGACCAGTGACCAGTGACCAGTGACCAGTGACCAGCGAAAGTGACCAGTGACCAGTGACCAGTGACCAGCGAAATTGACCAGTGACCAGTGACCAGAGACCAGTGACTAGCCAAATTGACCAGTGACCAGTGACCAGTGGCCAGCGGTAGTGACCAGTGACCAGTGACCAGTCATCAGTGACCAGTGAACAGTGACCAGTGACCAGTGACCAGTGACCAGTGACCAGTGACCAGCGAAATTGACCAGTGACCAGTGACCAGTGAACAGTGACAAGTGACCAGTGACAAGTGAACAACGAAAGTGACCAGTGAACAGTGACCAGGGACCAGTGACCAGTGACGAGTGACCAGTGACCAGCGAAAGTGAACAGTGAGCAGTGACCAGTGACCAGTGACCAGTGACCAGTGACCAGCGAAAGTGACCAGTGACCAGTGACCAGTGACCAGTGACCAGTGACCAGTGACAAGTGACCTGGGACCAGTGACCAGTGACCAGTGACCAGTGACCAGTGACCAGTGACCAGTGACCAGTGACCAGTGACCAGTGACCAGTGACCAGTGACAAGTGACCAGTGACCAGTGACCAGCGAAATTGACCAGTGACCATTGACCAGTGACCAGTGACCAGTGACCAGTGACAAGTGACCAGTGACCAGTGACCAGCGACCAGTGACCAGTGACCATTGACCAGTGACCAGTGACCAGCAAAAATGACCAGTGACCAGTGACAAGTGACCAGTGACCAGCGAAAGTGACCAGTGACCAGTGACCAGTGACCAGTGACCAGTGACAAGTGACCTGGGACCAGTGACCAGTGACCAGTGACCAGCGAAAGTGACCAGTGACCAGTGACCAGTGACCAGTGACAAGTGCCCTGGGACCAGTGACCAGTGACCAGTGACCAGTGACCAGTGAGCAGTGACCAGTGACCAGTGACCAGCGAAAGTGACCAGTGACGAGTGACCAGTGATCAGCGAAAGTGAACAGTGACCAGTGACCAGTGACCAGTGACCAGTGACCAGCGAAAGTGACCAGTGACCAGTGACCAGTGACCAGTGACTAGTGACCAGCAACCAGTGACCAGTGACCAGTGACCAGTGACCAGCAAAATTGACCAGCAAAATTGACCAGTGCCCAGTGACCAGTGACCAATGACCAGTGACGAGTGACCAGTGACCAGTGACAAGTGACCAGTGACCAGTGACCAGTGCCAACGACCAGTGACCAGTGACAAGTGACCAGTGACCAGTGACCAGTGATCAGTGACCAGTGAACAGTGACCAGTGACCAGTGACCAGTGACCAGCGAAAATGACCAGTGACCAGTGACCAGTGACCAGCGAAATTGACCAGTGACCAGTGACCAGTGAACAGTGACAAGTGACCAGTGACAAGTGACCAACGAAAGTGACCAGTGAACAGTGACCAGGGACCAGTGACCAGTGACGAGTGACCAGTGACCAGCGAAAGTGAACAGTGAGCAGTGACCAGTGACCAGTGACCAGTGACCAGTGACCAGTGACCAGCGAAATTGACCAGTGACCATTGACCAGTGACCAGTGACCAGTGACCAGTGACAAGTGACCAGTGACCAGTGACCAGCGACCAGTGACCAGTGACCAGCAAAAATGACCAGTGACCAGTGACCAGTGACCAGTGACCAGTGACCAGCGAAATTGACCAGTGACCATTGACCAGTGACCAGTGACCAGTGACCAGTGACAAGTGACCAGTGACCAGTGACCAGCGACCAGTGACCAGTGACCAGCAAAAATGACCAGTGACCAGTGACCAGTGACCAGTGACCAGTGACCAGTGACCAGCGAAAGTGACAAGTGACAAGTGACCTGGGACCAGTGACCAGTGACCAGTGACCAGTGACCAGTGACCAGCGAAATTGACCAGTGACCATTGACCAGTGACCAGTGACCAGTGACCAGTGACAAGTGACCAGTGACCAGTGACCAGCGACCAGTGACCAGTGACCATTGACCAGTGACCAGTGACCAGCAAAAATGACCAGTGACCAGTGACAAGTGACCAGTGACCAGCGAAAGTGACCAGTGACCAGTGACCAGTGACCAGTGACGAGTGACCAGTGACCAGCGAAAGTGAACAGTGAGCAGTGACCAGTGACCAGTGACCAGTGACCAGTGACCAGTGACCAGCGAAATTGACCAGTGACCATTGACCAGTGACCAGTGACCAGTGACCAGTGACAAGTGACCAGTGACCAGTGACCAGCGACCAGTGACAAGTGACCTGGGACCAGTGACCAGTGACCAGTGACCAGCGAAAGTGACCAGTGACCAGTGACCAGTGACCAGTGACCAGTGACCAGTGACCAGTGACCAGCGAAATTGACCAGTGACCATTGACCAGTGACCAGTGACCAGTGACCAGTGACAAGTGACCAGTGACCAGTGACCAGCGACCAGTGACCAGTGACCAGCAAAAATGACCAGTGACCAGTGACCAGTGACCAGTGACCAGTGACCAGTGACCAGCGAAAGTGACAAGTGACAAGTGACCTGGGACCAGTGACCAGTGACCAGTGACCAGTGACCAGTGACCAGCGAAATTGACCAGTGACCATTGACCAGTGACCAGTGACCAGTGACCAGTGACAAGTGACCAGTGACCAGTGACCAGCGACCAGTGACCAGTGACCATTGACCAGTGACCAGTGACCAGCAAAAATGACCAGTGACCAGTGACAAGTGACCAGTGACCAGCGAAAGTGACCAGTGACCAGTGACCAGTGACCAGTGACGAGTGACCAGTGACCAGCGAAAGTGAACAGTGAGCAGTGACCAGTGACCAGTGACCAGTGACCAGTGACCAGCGAAAGTGACCAGTGACCAGTGACCAGTGACCAGTGACCAGTGACCAGTGACCAGTGACCAGTGACCAGTGACCAGTGACCAGTGACCAGTGACCAGTGACAAGTGACCTGGGACCAGTGACCAGTGACCAGTGACCAGTGACCAGCGAAATTGACCAGTGACCAGTGACCAGTGACCAGTCACCAGTGACCAGCGACCAGTGACCAGAGACCAGTACCCAGTGACCAGTGACCAGTGACCAGTCACCAGTGACCAGCGACCAGTGACCAGAGACCAGTACCCAGTGACCAGTGACCAGTGACCACTGACCAGCGAAAGTGACCAGTGAACAGTGACCAGTGACCAGTGACCAGTGACCTGAGACCAGTGACCAGTGACCAGTGACCAGTGACCAGTGACCAGCGAAAGTGACCAGTGACGAGTGACCAGTGACAAGTGACCAGTGACCAGTGACCAGTGACCAGTGACCAGTGACTAGTGACCAGCAACCAGTGACCAGTGACCAGTGACCAGTGACCAGCAAAATTGACCAGCAAAATTGACCAGTGACCAGTGACCAGTGACAAGTGACCAGTGACCAGTGACCAGTGACCAGTGACCAGTGACCGGTGACCAGTGACCAGTGACCAGTGACCAGTGACCAGTGACCAGTGACCAGTGACCAGTGACCAGTGACCAGCTGCCAGTGACCAGTGACCAGTGACCAGTGACCAGTGACTAGCGAAAGTGACCAGTGACCAGTGACCAGTGACCAGTGACCAGTGACCAGTGACCAGTGACCAGTGACAAGTGACCAGTGACCAGCGACCAGTGACCAGTGACCAGTGACCAGTGACCAGCGAAAGTGACCAGTGACCAGTGACCAGTGACCAGTGACCAGTGACCAGTGACCAGTGACCAGTGACCAGTGACCAGCGAAAGTGACCAGTGACCAGGGACCAGTGACCAGTGACCAGCGAAATTGACCAGTGACCAGTGACCAGTGACCAGTGACAAGTGACCAGTGACCAGTGACCAGTGACCAGTGACCAGTGACCAGTGACCAGTGACCAGTGACCAGCGAAAGTGACCAGTGACCAGTGACCAGTGACCAGTGACCAGCGAAAGTGACCAGTGACCAGTGACCAGTGACCAGCGAAATTGAACAGTGACCAGTGACCAGAGACCAGTGACTATCCAAATTGACCAGTGACCAGTGACCAGTGACCAGCGAAAGTGACCAGTGACCACTGACCAGTGACCAGTGACCAGCGACCAGTGACCAGTGACCAGTGACCGGGGACCAGTGGCCAGCGAAAGTGACCAGCGACCAGTGACCAGTGACCAGTGACCAGTGACTAGCCAAATTGAGCAGTGAGCAGTGACCAGTGACCAGTGACCAGTGACCAGTGACCAGTGACCAGCGAAATTGACCAGCGACCATTGACCAGTGACCAGCGAAAGTGACCAGTGACGAGTGACCTGTGACAAGTGACCAGTGACCAGCGACCAGTGACCAGCGAAAGTGACCAGTGACCAGTGACCAGTGACCAGCGACCAGTGACCAGTGACCAGTGACCAGTGACCAGCAAAATTGACCAGCAAAATTGACCAGTGACCAGTGACCAGTGACCCGTGACCAGTGACCAGTGACAAGTGACCAGTGACCAGTGACCAGTGACCAGTGACCAGTGACCAGTGCCAACGACCAGTGACCAGTGACCATTGACCAGTGACCAGCGAAAGTGACCAGGGACCAGTGACCAGTGACCAGCGAAATTGACCAGTGACCAGTGACCAGAGACCAGTGACTAGCCAAATTGACCAGTGACCAGTGACCAGTGGCCAGCGGTAGTGACCAGTGACCAGTGACCAGTCATCAGTGACCAGTGAACAGTGACCAGTGACCAGTGACCAGTGACCAGTGACCAGCGAAAGTGACCAGTGACCAGTGACCAGTGACCAGTGACCAGTGACCAGTGACCAGTGACCAGTGACAAGTGACCAGTGACCAGCGACCAGTGACCAGTGACCAGTGACCAGTGACCAGTGACCAGCGAAGGTGACCAGTGACCAGGGACCAGTGACCAGTGACCAGCGGAATTGACCAGTGACCAGTGACCAGTGACCAGTGACAAGTGACCAGTGACCAGTGACCAGTGACCAGTGACCAGTGACCAGTGACCAGTGACCAGTGACCAGCCAAAGTGACCAGTGACCAGTGACCAGTGACCAGTGACGAGCGAAAGTGACCAGTGACCAGTGACCAGTGACCAGCGAAATTGACCAGTGACCAGTGACCAGAGACCAGTGACTAGCCAAATTGACCAGTGACCAGTGACCAGTGGCCAGCGGTAGTGACCAGTGACCAGTGACCAGTCATCAGTGACCAGTGAACAGTGACCAGTGACCAGTGACCAGTGACCAGTGACCAGTGACCAGTGACCAGCGAAATTGACCAGTGACCAGTGACCAGTGAACAGTGACAAGTGACCAGTGACAAGTGAACAACGAAAGTGACCAGTGAACAGTGACCAGGGACCAGTGACCAGTGACGAGTGACCAGTGACCAGCGAAAGTGAACAGTGAGCAGTGACCAGTGACCAGTGACCAGTGACCAGTGACCAGCGAAAGTGACCAGTGACCAGTGACCAGTGACCAGTGACCAGTGACCAGTGACAAGTGACCTGGGACCAGTGACCAGTGACCAGTGACCAGTGACCAGCAAAATTGACCAGCAAAATTGACCAGTGCCCAGTGACCAGTGACCAATGACCAGTGACGAGTGACCAGTGACCAGTGACAAGTGACCAGTGACCAGTGACCAGTGCCAACGACCAGTGACCAGTGACAAGTGACCAGTGACCAGTGACCAGTGATCAGTGACCAGTGAACAGTGACCAGTGACCAGTGACCAGTGACCAGCGAAAATGACCAGTGACCAGTGACCAGTGACCAGCGAAATTGACCAGTGACCAGTGACCAGTGAACAGTGACAAGTGACCAGTGACAAGTGACCAACGAAAGTGACCAGTGAACAGTGACCAGGGACCAGTGACCAGTGACGAGTGACCAGTGACCAGCGAAAGTGAACAGTGAGCAGTGACCAGTGACCAGTGACCAGTGACCAGTGACCAGTGACGAGTGACCAGTGATCAGCGAAAGTGAACAGTGACCAGTGACCAGTGACCAGTGACCAGTGACCAGCGAAAGTGACCAGTGACCAGTGACCAGTGACCAGTGACCAGTGACAAGTGACCTGGGACCAGTGACCAGTGACCAGTGACCAGCGAAAGTGACCAGTGATCAGCGACCAGTGACCAGTGACCAGTGACCAGTGACCAGTGACCAGCAAAATTGACCAGCAAAATTGACCAGTGACCAGTGACCAGTAACCAGTGACAAGTGACCAGTGACCAGTGACCAGTGACCAGTGACCAGTGACCAGTGCCAACGACCAGTGACCAGTGACCATTGACCAGTGACCAGCGAAAGTGACCAGGGACCAGTGACCAGTGACCAGTGACCAGTGACCAGTGACCAGTGACAAGTGACCAGTGACCAGTGACCAGCGACCAGTGACAAGTGACCACTGACCAGTGACCAGTGATCAGTGACCAGTGAACAGTGACCAGTGACCAGTGACCAGTGACCAGCGAAAATGACCAGTGACCAGTGACCAGTGACCAGCGAAATTGACCAGTGACCAGTGACCAGTGAACAGTGACAAGTGACCAGTGACAAGTGACCAACGAAAGTGACCAGTGAACAGTGACCAGGGACCAGTGACCAGTGACGAGTGACCAGTGACCAGCGAAAGTGAACAGTGAGCAGTGACCAGTGACCAGTGACCAGTGACCAGTGACCAGCGAAAGTGACCAGTGACCAGTGACCAGTGACCAGTGACCAGTGACCAGTGACCAGTGACAAGTGACCTGGGACCAGTGACCAGTGACCAGTGACCAGTGACCAGCGAAATTGACCAGTGACCAGTGACCAGTGACCAGTCACCAGTGACCAGCGACCAGTGACCAGAGACCAGTAACCAGTGACAAGTGACCAGTGACCACTGACCAGCGAAAGTGAGCAGTGAACAGTGACCAGTGACCAGTGACCAGTGACCTGTGACCAGTGACCAGTGACCAGTGACCAGCGAAAGTGACCAGTGACGAGTGACCAGTGACAAGTGACCAGTGACCAGTGACCAGTGACCAGTGACCAGTGACCAGTGACCAGTGACCAGTGACCAGTGCCAACGACCAATGACCAGTGACCATTGACCAGTGACCAGCGAAAGTGACCAGGGACCAGTGACCAGTGACCAGTGACCAGTGACCAGTGACCAGTGACCAGTGACCAGTGACCAGTGACCAGTGACAAGTGACCAGTGACCAGTGACCAGTGATCAGTGACCAGTGAACAGTGAACAGTGACCAGTGACCAGTGACCAGTGACCAGCGAAAATGACCAGTGACCAGTGACCAGTGACCAGCGAAATTGACCAGTGACCAGTGACCAGTGAACAGTGACAAGTGACCAGTGACAAGTGACCAACGAAAGTGACCAGTGAACAGTGACCAGGGACCAGTGACCAGTGACGAGTGACCAGTGACCAGCGAAAGTGAACAGTGAGCAGTGACCAGTGACCAGTGACCAGTGACCAGTGACCAGTGACCAGTGACCAGTGACCAGTGACCAGTGAGCAGTGACCAGCGAAATTGACCGGTTTCCAGTGACCAGTGACAAGTGACCAGTGACCAGTGACCAGCGAAAGTGACCAGTGACGAGTGACCAGTGACAAGTGACCAGTGACAAGTGACCAGTGACCACTGACCAGTGACCAGTAACCAGCGACCAGTGCCAACGACCAGTGACCAGTGACCATTGACCAGTGACCAGCGAAAGTGACCAGGGACCAGTGACCAGTGACCAGTGACCAGTGACAAGTGACCAGTGACCAGTGACCAGTGACCAGTGACCAGTGACCAGTGACCAGTGACCAGTGACAAGTGACCAGTGACCAGTGACCAGTGATCAGTGACCAGTGAACAGTGACCAGTGACCAGTGACCAGTGACCAGCGAAAATGACCAGTGACCAGTGACCAGTGACCAGCGAAATTGACCAGTGATCAGTGACCAGTGAACAGTGACAAGTGACCAGTGACAAGTGACCAACGAAAGTGACCAGTGAACAGTGACCAGGGACCAGTGACCAGTGACGAGTGACCAGTGACCAGCGAAAGTGAACAGTGAGCAGTGACCAGTGACCAGTGACCAGTGACCAGTGACCAGTGACCAGTGACCAGTGACCAGTGACCAGTGACCAGTGACCAGCGAAATTGACCGGTTTCCAGTGACCAGTGACAAGTGACCAGTGACCAGTGACCAGCGAAAGTGACCAGTGACGAGTGACCAGTGACAAGTGACCAGTGACAAGTGACCAGTGACCACTGACCAGTGACCAGTGACCAGCGACCAGTGACCAGTGACCAGTGACCAGGGACCAGTGACCAGTGACCAGTGAACAGCGAAAGTGACCAGTGACCAGTGACCAGTGACCAGTGACCAGTGACCAGTGACCAGTGACGAGCGAAATGGACCAGTGACCAGTGTCCAGTGACCAGTGACCAGTGATAAGTGACCAGTGACCAGTGACCAGTGACCATTGACCAGAGACCAGTGACCAGTGACCAGCGAATGTGACCAGGGACAAGCGACCAGTGACCAGTGACCAGTGACCAGTGACCAGTGACCAGTGACCAGTGACCAGTGACCAGTGACCAGTGACCAGTGACCAGTGACCAGTGACCAGTGACCAGTGACCAGCGACCAGTGACCAGTGACCAGCGACCAGTGACCAGTGACCAGTGACCAGTGACCAGTGACCACTGACCAGCGAAAGTGACCAGTGACCAGGGACCAGTGACCAGTGACCAGCAAAATTGACCAGTGACCAGTGACCAGTGACCAGTGACCAGTGACCAATGACCAGTGACCGGTGACCAGTGACCAGTGACCAGTGACCAGTGACCAGTGACCAGTGACCAGTGACCAGTGACCAGTGACCAGTGACCAGCGAAAGTGACCAGTGACCAGTGACCAGTGACCAGTGACCAGTGACAAGTGACCAGTGACCAGCGACCAGTGACCAGTGACCAGTGACCAGTGACCAGTGACCAGCGAAAGTGACCAGTGACCAAGGACCAGTGACCAGTGACCAGCGAAATTGACCAGTGACCAGTGACCAGTGACCAGTGACAAGTGACCAGTGACCAGTGACCAGTGACCAGTGACCAGTGACCAGTGCCAACGACCAGTGACCAGTGACCATTGACCAGTGACCAGCGAAAGTGACCAGGGACCAGTGACCAGTGACCAGTGACCAGTGACCAGTGACCAGTGACCAGTGACCAGTGACCAGTGACCAGTGACCAGTGACCAGTGACCAGTGACCAGTGACCAGTGACCAGTGACAAGTGACCAGTGACCAGTGACCAGTGATCAGTGACCAGTGAACAGTGACCAGTGACCAGTGACCAGTGACCAGCGAAAATGACCAGTGACCAGTGACCAGTGACCAGCGAAATTGACCAGTGACCAGTGACCAGTGAACAGTGACAAGTGACCAGTGACAAGTGACCAACGAAAGTGACCAGTGAACAGTGACCAGGGACCAGTGACCAGTGACGAGTGACCAGTGACCAGCGAAAGTGAACAGTGAGCAGTGACCAGTGACCAGTGATCAGTGACCAGTGACCAGCGAAAGTGACCAGTGACCAGTGACCAGTGACCAGTGACCAGTGACCAGTGACAAGTGACCTGGGACCAGTGACCAGTGACCAGTGACCAGTGACCAGCGAAATTGACCAGTGACCAGTGACCAGTGACCAGTCACCAGTGACCAGCGACCAGTGACCAGAGACCAGTAACCAGTGACCAGTGACCAGTGACCACTGACCAGCGAAAGTGACCAGTGAACAGTGACCAGTGACCAGTGACCAGTGACCTGTGACCAGTGACCAGTGACCAGTGACCAGTGACCAGTGACCAGCGAAAGTGACCAGTGACGAGTGACCAGTGACAAGTGACCAGTGACCAGTGACCAGTGACCAGTGACTAGTAACCAGCAACCAGTGACCAGTGACCAGTGACCAGTGACCAGCAAAATTGACCAGTGACCAGTGACCAGTGACCAATGACCAGTGACCAGTGACCAGTGACCAGTGACAAGTGACCAGTGACCAGTGACCAGTGCCAACGACCAGTGACCAGTGACAAGTGACCAGTGACCAGTGACCAGTGATCAGTGACCAGTGAACAGTGACCAGTGACCAGTGACCAGTGACCAGCGAAAATGACCAGTGACCAGTGACCAGTGACCAGCGAAATTGACCAGTGACCAGTGACCAGTGAACAGTGACAAGTGACCAGTGACAAGTGACCAACGGAAGTGACCAGTGAACAGTGACCAGGGACCAGTGACCAGTGACGAGTGACCAGTGACCAGCGAAAGTGAACAGAGAGCAGTGACCAGTGACCAGTGACCAGTGACCAGTGACCAGTGACCAGTGACCAGTGACCAGTGACCAGTGACCAGTGACAAGTGACCTGGGACCAGTGACCAGTGACCAGTGACCAGTGACCAGCGAAATTGACCAGTGACCAGTGACCAGTGACCAGTCACCAGTGACCAGCGACCAGTGACCAGAGACCAGTAACCAGTGACCAGTGACCAGTGACCACTGACCAGCGAAAGTGACCAGTGAACAGTGACCAGTGACCAGTGACCAGTGACCTGTGACCAGTGACCAGTGACCAGTGACCAGTGACCAGTGACCAGCGAAAGTGACCAGTGACGAGTGACCAGTGACAAGTGACCAGTGACCAGTGACCAGTGAGCAGTGACCAGTGACCAGTGACCAGTGACCAGTCACCAGTGACCAGTGACCAGTGCCAACGACCAATGACCAGTGACCATTGACCAGTGACCAGCGAAAGTGACCAGGGACCAGTGACCAGTGACCAGTGACCAGTGACCAGTGACCAGTGACCAGTGACCAGTGACCAGTGACCAGTGACCAGTGACCAGTGACCAGTGACCAGTGACCAGTGACCAGTGACAAGTGACCAGTGACCAGTGACCAGTGATCAGTGACCAGTGAACAGTGACCAGTGACCAGTGACCAGTGACCAGCGAAAATGACCAGTGACCAGTGACCAGTGACCAGCGAAATTGACCAGTGACCAGTGACCAGTGAACAGTGACAAGTGACCAGTGACAAGTGACCAACGAAAGTGACCAGTGAACAGTGACCAGGGACCAGTGACCAGTGACGAGTGACCAGTGACCAGCGAAAGTGAACAGTGAGCAGTGACCAGTGACCAGTGACCAGTGACCAGTGACCAGTGACCAGTGACCAGTGACCAGTGACCAGCGAAATTGACCGGTTTCCAGTGACCAGTGACAAGTGACCAGTGACCAGTGACCAGCGAAAGTGACCAGTGACGAGTGACCAGTGACAAGTGACCAGTGACAAGTGACCAGTGACCACTGACCAGTGACCAGTGACCAGCGACCAGTGACCAGTGACCAGTGACCAGGGACCAGTGACCAGCGAAAGTGACCAGTGACCAGTGACCAGTGACCAGTGAACTGCGAAAGTGACCAGTGACCAGTGACCAGTGACCAGTGATCAGTGACCAGTGAACAGTGACCAGTGACCAGTGACCAGTGACCAGCGAAAATGACCAGTGACCAGTGACCAGTGACCAGCGAAATTGACCAGTGACCAGTGACCAGTGAACAGTGACAAGTGACCAGTGACAAGTGACCAACGAAAGTGACCAGTGAACAGTGACCAGGGACCAGTGACCAGTGACGAGTGACCAGTGACCAGCGAAAGTGAACAGTGAGCAGTGACCAGTGACCAGTGACCAGTGACCAGTGACCAGCGAAAGTGACCAGTGACCAGTGACCAGTGACCAGTGACCAGTGACCAGTGACAAGTGACCTGGGACCAGTGACCAGTGACCAGTGACCAGTGACCAGCGAAATTGACCAGTGACCAGTGACCAGTGACCAGTAACCAGTGACCAGTGACCAGTGACCAGAGACCAGTAACCAGTGACCAGTGACCAGTGACCACTGACCAGCGAAAGTGACCTGTGACCAGTGACCAGTGACCAGTGACCAGTGACCAGTGACCAGTGACCAGCGAAAGTGACCAGTGACGAGTGACCAGTGACTAGTGACCAGTGACCAGTGACCAGTGACCAGTGACTAGTAACCAGCGACCAGTGACCAGTGACCAGTGACCAGTGACCAGCAAAATTGACCAGCAAAATTGACCAGTGACCAGAGACCAGTAACCAGTGACCAGTGACCAGTGACCACTGACCAGCGAAAGTGACCTGTGACCAGTGACCAGTGACCAGTGACCAGTGACCAGTGACCAGTGACCAGCGAAAGTGACCAGTGACGAGTGACCAGTGACAAGTGACCAGTGACCAGTGACCAGTGACCAGCGAAAATGACCAGTGACCAGTGACCAGTGAACAGTGACAAGTGACCAGTGACAAGTGACCAACGAATGTGACCAGTGAACAGTGACCAGGGACCAGTGACCAGTGACGAGTGACCAGTGACCAGCGAAAGTGAACAGTGAGCAGTGACCAGTGACCAGTGACCAGTGACCAGTGACCAGCGAAAGTGACCAGTGACCAGTGACCAGTGACCAGTGACCAGTGACCAGTGACCAGTGACAAGTGACCTGGGACCAGTGACCAGTGACCAGTGACCAGTGACCAGCGAAATTGACCAGTGACCAGTGACCAGTGACCAGTCACCAGTGACCAGCGACCAGTGACCAGAGACCAGTAACCAGTGACCAGTGACCAGTGACCACTGACCAGCGAAAGTGAGCAGTGAACAGTGACCAGTGACCAGTGACCAGTGACCTGTGACCAGTGACCAGTGACCAGTGACCAGTGACCAGTGACCACCGAAAGTGACCAGTGACGAGTGACAAGTGACAAGTGACCAGTGACCAGTGACCAGTGAGCAGTGACCAGTGACCAGTGACCAGTGACCAGTGACCAGTGACCAGTGACCAGTGCCAACGACCAATGACCAGTGACCATTGACCAGTGACCAGCGAAAGTGACCAGGGACCAGTGACCAGTGACCAGTGACCAGTGACCAGTGACCAGTGACCAGTGACCAGTGACCAGTGACCAGTGACCAGTGACCAGTGACCAGTGACCAGTGACAAGTGACCAGTGACCAGTGACCAGTGATCAGTGACCAGTGAACAGTGACCAGTGACCAGTGACCAGTGACCAGCGAAAATGACCAGTGACCAGTGACCAGTGACCAGCGAAATTGACCAGTGACCAGTGACCAGTGAACAGTGACAAGTGACCAGTGACAAGTGACCAACGAAAGTGACCAGTGAACAGTGACCAGGGACCAGTGACCAGTGACGAGTGACCAGTGACCAGCGAAAGTGAACAGTGAGCAGTGAACAGTGACCAGTGACCAGTGACCAGTGACCAGTGACCAGTGACCAGTGACCAGTGACCAGCGAAATTGACCGGTTTCCAGTGACCAGTGACAAGTGACCAGTGACCAGTGACCAGCGAAAGTGAGAAGTGACGAGTGACCAGTGACAAGTGACCAGTGACAAGTGACCAGTGACCACTGACCAGTGACCAGTGACCAGCGACCAGTGACCAGTGACCAGTGACCAGGGACCAGTGACCAGCGAAAGTGACCAGTGACCAGTGACCAGTGACCAGTGAACTGCGAAAGTGACCAGTGACCAGTGACCAGTGACCAGTGACCAGTGACCAGTGACCAGTGACGAGCGAAATGGACCAGTGACCAGTGTCCAGTGACCAGTGACCAGTGATAAGTGACCAGTGACCAGTGACCAGTGACCATTGACCAGTGACCAGTGACCAGTGACCAGTGACCAGCGAAAGTGACCAGGGACAAGCGACCAGTGACCAGTGACCAGTGACCAGTGACCAGTGACCAGTGACCAGTGACCAGTGACCAGCGACCAGTGACCAGTGACCAGTGACCAGTGACCAGTGACCGCTGACCAGCGAAAGTGACCAGTGACCAGGGACCAGTGACCAGTGACCAGCAAAATTGACCAGTGACCAGTGACCAGTGACCAGTGACCAGTGACCAATGACCAGTGACCGGTGACCAGTGACCAGTGACCAGTGACCAGTGACCAGTGACCAGTGACCAGTGACCAGTGACCAGTGACAAGTGACCAGTGACCAGCGACCAGTGACCAGTGATCAGTGACCAGTGACCAGTGACCAGCGAAAGTGACCAGTGACCAGGGACCAGTGACCAGTGACCAGCGAAATTGACCAGTGACCAGTGACCAGTGACCAGTGACAAGTGACCAGTGACCAGTGACCAGTGACCAGTGACCAGTGACCAGTGCCAACGACCAGTGACCAGTGACCATTGACCAGTGACCAGCGAAAGTGACCAGGGACCAGTGACCAGTGACCAGTGACCAGTGACCAGTGACCAGTGACCAGTGACCAGTGACCAGTGACCAGTGACCAGTGACCAGTGACCAGTGACAAGTGACCAGTGACCAGTGACCAGTGATCAGTGACCAGTGACCAGTGACCAGCGAAAATGACCAGTGACCAGTGACCAGTGACCAGCGAAATTGACCAGTGACCAGTGACCAGTGAACAGTGACAAGTGACCAGTGACAAGTGACCAACGAAAGTGACCAGTGAACAGTGACCAGGGACCAGTGACCAGTGACGAGTGACCAGTGACCAGCGAAAGTGAACAGTGAGCAGTGACCAGTGACCAGTGACCAGTGACCAGTGACCAGCGAAAGTGACCAGTGACCAGTGACCAGTGACCAGTGACCAGTGACCAGTGACAAGTGACCTGGGACCAGTGACCAGTGACCAGTGACCAGTGACCAGCGAAATTGACCAGTGACCAGTGACCAGTGACCAGTCACCAGTGACCAGCGACCAGTGACCAGAGACCAGTAACCAGTGACCAGTGACCAGTGACCAGTGACCAGCGAAAGTGACCAGTGAACAGTGACCAGTGACCAGTGACCAGTGACCTGTGACCAGTGACCAGTGACCAGTGACCAGTGACCAGTGACCAGCGAAAGTGACCAGTGACGAGTGACCAGTGACAAGTGACCAGTGACCAGTGACCAGTGACCAGTGACTAGTAACCAGCAACCAGTGACCAGTGACCAGTGACCAGTGACCAGCAAAATTAACCAGTGACCAGTGACCAGTGACCAATGACCAGTGACCAGTGACCAGTGACCAGTGACAAGTGACCAGTGACCAGTGACCAGTGACCAGTGACCAGTGACCAGTGACCAGTGCCAACGACCAGTGACCAGTGACAAGTGACCAGTGACCAGTGACCAGTGATCAGTGACCAGTGAACAGTGACCAGTGACCAGTGACCAGTGACCAGCGAAAATGACCAGTGACCAGTGACCAGTGACCAGCGAAATTGACCAGTGACCAGTGACCAGTGAACAGTGACAAGTGACCAGTGACAAGTGACCAACGAAAGTGACCAGTGAACAGTAACCAGGGACCAGTGACCAGTGACGAGTGACCAGTGACCAGCGAAAGTGAACAGTGAGCAGTGACCAGTGACCAGTGACCAGTGACCAGTGACCAGTGACCAGTGACCAGTGACCAGCGAAAATGACCAGTGACCAGTGACCAGTGACCAGCGAAATTGACCAGTGACCAGTGACCAGTGAACAGTGACAAGTGACCAGTGACAAGTGACCAACGAAAGTGACCAGTGAACAGTGACCAGGGACCAGTGACCAGTGACGAGTGACCAGTGACCAGCGAAAGTGAACAGTGAGCAGTGACCAGTGACCAGTGACCAGTGACCAGTGACCAGTGACCAGTGACCAGTGACCAGTGACCAGCGAAATTGACCGGTTTCCAGTGACCAGTGACGAGTGACCAGTGACAAGTGACCAGTGACAAGTGACCAGTGACCACTGACCAGTGACCAGTGACCAGCGACCAGTGACCAGTGACCAGTGACCAGGGACCAGTGACCAGCGAAAGTGACCAGTGACCAGTGACCAGTGACCAGTGAACTGCGAAAGTGACCAGTGACCAGTGACCAGTGACCAGTGACCAGTGACCAGTGACCAGTGACGAGCGACCAGTGACCAGTGACCAGTGACCAGTGACCAGTGACCACTGACCAGCGAAAGTGACCAGTGACCAGGGACCAGTGACCAGTGACCAGCAAAATTGACCAGTGACCAGTGACCAGTGACCAGTGACCAGTGACCAATGACCAATGACCAGTGACCGGTGACCAGTGACCAGTGACCAGTGACCAGTGACCAGTGACCAGTGACCAGTGACCACTGACCAGCGAAAGTGACCAGTGACCAGGGACCAGTGACCAGTGACCAGCAAAATTGACCAGTGACCAGTGACCAGTGACCAGTGACCAGTGACCAGCGAAATTGACCAGTGACCATTGACCAGTGACCAGTGACCAGTGACCAGTGACAAGTGACCAGTGACCAGTGACCAGCGACCAGTGACCAGTGACCAGCAAAAATGACCAGTGACCAGTGACCAGTGACCAGTGACCAGTGACCAGCGAAAGTGACAAGTGACAAGTGACCTGGGACCAGTGACCAGTGACCAGTGACCAGTGACCAGTGACCACTGACCAGCGAAAGTGACCAGTGACCAGGGACCAGTGACCAGTGACCAGCAAAATTGACCAGTGACCAGTGACCAGTGACCAGTGACCAGTGACCAATGACCAATGACCAGTGACCGGTGACCAGTGACCAGTGACCAGTGACCAGTGACCAGTGACCAGTGACCAGTGACCAGTGACCAGTGACCAGTGACCAGTGACAAGTGACCAGTGACCAGCGACCAGTGACCAGTGATCAGTGACCAGTGACCAGTGACCAGCGAAAGTGACCAGTGACCAGGGACCAGTGACCAGTGACCAGCGAAATTGACCAGTGACCAGTGACCAGTGACCAGTGACAAGTGACCAGTGACCAGTGACCAGTGACCAGTGACCAGTGACCAGTGCCAACGACCAGTGACCAGTGACCATTGACCAGTGACCAGCGAAAGTGACCAGGGACCAGTGACCAGTGACCAGTGACCAGTGACCAGTGACCAGTGACCAGTGACCAGTGACCAGTGACCAGTGACCAGTGACCAGTGACCAGTGACCAGTGACCAGTGACCAGTGACCAGTGACCAGTGACCAGTGACAAGTGACCAGTGACCAGTGACCAGTGATCAGTGACCAGTGACCAGTGACCAGCGAAAATGACCAGTGACCAGTGACCAGTGACCAGCGAAATTGACCAGTGACCAGTGACCAGTGAACAGTGACAAGTGACCAGTGACAAGTGACCAACGAAAGTGACCAGTGAACAGTGACCAGGGACCAGTGACCAGTGACGAGTGACCAGTGACCAGCGAAAGTGAACAGTGAGCAGTGACCAGTGACCAGTGACCAGTGACCAGTGACCAGCGAAAGTGACCAGTGACCAGTGACCAGTGACCAGTGACCAGTGACCAGTGACAAGTGACCTGGGACCAGTGACCAGTGACCAGTGACCAGTGACCAGCGAAATTGACCAGTGACCAGTGACCAGTGACCAGTCACCAGTGACCAGCGACCAGTGACCAGAGACCAGTAACCAGTGACCAGTGACCAGTGACCAGTGACCAGCGAAAGTGACCAGTGAACAGTGACCAGTGACCAGTGACCAGTGACCTGTGACCAGTGACCAGTGACCAGTGACCAGTGACCAGTGACCAGCGAAAGTGACCAGTGACGAGTGACCAGTGACAAGTGACCAGTGACCAGTGACCAGTGACCAGTGACTAGTAACCAGCAACCAGTGACCAGTGACCAGTGACCAGTGACCAGCAAAATTGACCAGTGACCAGTGACCAGTGACCAATGACCAGTGACCAGTGACCAGTGACCAGTGACAAGTGACCAGCGAAAATGACCAGTGACCAGTGACCAGTGACCAGCGAAATTGACCAGTGACCAGTGACCAGTGAACAGTGACAAGTGACCAGTGACAAGTGACCAACGAAAGTGACCAGTGAACAGTGACCAGGGACCAGTGACCAGTGACAAGTGACCAGCGAAAGTGAACAGTGAGCAGTGACCAGTGACCAGTGACCAGTGACCAGTGACCAGCGAAAGTGACCAGTGACCAGTGACCAGTGACCAGTGACCAGTGACAAGTGACCAGTGACCAGCGACCAGTGACCAGTGACCAGTGACCAGTGACCAGTGACCAGCGAAAGTGACCAGTGACCAGCGAAAGTGACCAGGGACCAGTGACCAGTGACCAGTGAGCTGTGACCAGTGACCAGTGACCAGTGAACTGTGACCAGTGACCAGTGACCAGCGAAAGTGACCAGTGACCAGTGACCAGCGAAAGTGACCAGTGACCAGTGACCAGTGACCAGTGTCCAGTGACCAGTGACCAGTGATAAGTGACCAGTGACCTGTGACCAGTGACCAGCGACCAGTGACCAGTGACCAGTGAATAGTGACCAGTGACCAGTGAACAGCGAATGTGACCAGTGACCAGTGACCTGTGACCTGTGACCAGTGACCAGTGACCAGTGACCAGTGACCAGTGACGAGCGAAATGGACCAGTGACCAGTGACTAGTGACCAGCGATCAATGACCAGTGACCAGTGACCAGCGAAAGTGACCAGTGACCAGTGACCAGTGACCAGCGAAATTGACCAGTCACCAGTGACCAGTGGCCAGTGACCAGCGACCAGTGACCAATGACCAGTGACCAGTGACCCGTGACCAGTGACAAGTGACCAGTGACCAGTGACCGGCGAAAGTGACCAGTGAACAGTGACCAGTGACCAGTGACCAGTGAATAGTGACCAGTGACCAGTGAACAGCGAAAGTGACCAGTGACCAGTGACCTGTGACCAGTGACCAGTGACCAGTGACCATTGACCAGTGACCAGTGACCAGTGACCAGCGAAAGTGACCAGGGACAAGCGTCCAGTGACCAGTGACCAGTGACCAGTGACCAGCGAAAGTGACCAGTGACCAGTGACCAGTGACCAGTGACCAGTGACCAGTGACCAGTGACAAGTGACCTGGGACCAGTGAAAGTGACCAGTGACCAGTGAACAGTGACCAGCGAAATTGACCAGTTTCCAGTGACCAGTGATAAGTGACCAGTGACCAGTGACCAGCGAAAGTGACCAGTGAACAGTGATCAGCGAAATTGACCAGTGACCATTAACCAGTGACCAGCGAAAGTGACCAGTGACGAGTGACCAGTGACAAGTGACCAGTGACAAGTGACCAGTGACCACTGACCAGTGACCAGTGACCAGCGACCAGTGACCAGTGACCAGTGACCGGGGACCAGTGGCCAGCGAAAGTGACCAGCGACCAGTGACCAGTGACCAGTGACCAGTGACTAGCCAAATTGAGCAGTGAGCAGTGACCAGTGACCAGTGACCAGTGACCAGTGACCAGTGACCAGCGAAATTGACCAGCGACCATTGACCAGTGACCAGCGAAAGTGACCAGTGACGAGTGACCTGTGACAAGTGACCAGTGACCAGCGACCAGTGACCAGTGACCAGTGACCAGTGACCAGCAAAATTGACCAGCAAAATTGACCAGTGACCAGTGACCAGTGACCAGTGACCAGTGACCAGTGACAAGTGACCAGTGACCAGTGACCAGTGACCAGTGACCAGTGACCAGTGCCAACGACCAGTGACCAGTGACCATTGACCAGTGACCAGCGAAAGTGACCAGGGACCAGTGACCAGTGACCAGTGACCAGTGACCAGCGAAATTGACCAGCGACCATTGACCAGTGACCAGCGAAAGTGACCAGTGACGAGTGACCTGTGACAAGTGACCAGTGACCAGCGACCAGTGACCAGTGACCAGTGACCAGTGACCAGCAAAATTGACCAGCAAAATTGACCAGTGACCAGTGACCAGTGACCAGTGACCAGTGACCAGTGACAAGTGACCAGTGACCAGTGACCAGTGACCAGTGACCAGTGACCAGTGCCAACGACCAGTGACCAGTGACCATTGACCAGTGACCAGCGAAAGTGACCAGGGACCAGTGACCAGTGACCAGTGACCAGTGACCAGTGACCAGTGACCAGTGACCAGTGACCAGTGACAAGTGACCTGGGACCAGTGACCAGTGACCAGTGACCAGTGACCAGCGAAATTGACCAGTGACCAGTGACCAGTGACCAGTCACCAGTGACCAGCGACCAGTGACCAGAGACCAGTACCCAGTGACCAGTGACCAGTGACCACTGACCAGCGAAAGTGACCAGTGAACAGTGACCAGTGACCAGTGACCAGTGACCTGTGACCAGTGACCAGTGACCAGTGACCAGTGACCAGTGACCAGTGACCAGTGACCAGCGAAAGTGACCAGTGACGAGTGACCAGTGACAAGTGACCAGTGACCAGTGACCAGTGACCAGTGACCAGTGACCAGTGACCAGTGACGAGTGACCAGTGATCGGCGAAAGTGAACAGTGACCAGTGACCAGTGACCAGTGACCAGTGACCAGCGAAAGTGACCAGTGACCAGTGACCAGTGACCAGTGACCAGTGACAAGTGACCTGGGACCAGTGACCAGTGACCAGTGACCAGCGAAAGTGACCAGTGACCAGTGACCAGTGACCAGTGACCAGTGACCAGTGACCAGTGACCAGCGAAATTGACCAGTGACCATTGACCAGTGACCAGTGACCAGTGACCAGTGACAAGTGACCAGTGACCAGTGACCAGCGACCAGTGACCAGTGACCAGCAAAAATGACCAGTGACCAGTGACCAGTGACCAGTGACCAGTGACCAGTGACCAGCGAAAGTGACAAGTGACAAGTGACCTGGGACCAGTGACCAGTGACCAGTGACCAGTGACCAGTGACCAGCGAAATTGACCAGTGACCATTGACCAGTGACCAGTGACCAGTGACCAGTGACAAGTGACCAGTGACCAGTGACCAGCGACCAGTGACCAGTGACCATTGACCAGTGACCAGTGACCAGCAAAAATGACCAGTGACCAGTGACAAGTGACCAGTGACCAGCGAAAGTGACCAGTGACCAGTGACCAGTGACCAGTGACGAGTGACCAGTGACCAGCGAAAGTGAACAGTGAGCAGTGACCAGTGACCAGTGACCAGTGACCAGTGACCAGCGAAAGTGACCAGTGACCAGTGACCAGTGACCAGTGACCAGTGACCAGTGACCAGTGACCAGTGACCAGTGACAAGTGACCTGGGACCAGTGACCAGTGACCAGTGACCAGTGACCAGCGAAATTGACCAGTGACCAGTGACCAGTGACCAGTCACCAGTGACCAGCGACCAGTGACCAGAGACCAGTACCCAGTGACCAGTGACCAGTGACCAGTCACCAGTGACCAGCGACCAGTGACCAGAGACCAGTACCCAGTGACCAGTGACCAGTGACCACTGACCAGCGAAAGTGACCAGTGAACAGTGACCAGTGACCAGTGACCAGTGACCTGAGACCAGTGACCAGTGACCAGTGACCAGTGACCAGTGACCAGCGAAAGTGACCAGTGACGAGTGACCAGTGACAAGTGACCAGTGACCAGTGACCAGTGACCAGTGACCAGTGACTAGTGACCAGCAACCAGTGACCAGTGACCAGTGACCAGTGACCAGCAAAATTGACCAGCAAAATTGACCAGTGACCAGTGACCAGTGACAAGTGACCAGTGACCAGTGACCAGTGACCAGTGACCAGTGACCGGTGACCAGTGACCAGTGACCAGTGACCAGTGACCAGTGACCAGTGACCAGTGACCAGTGACCAGTGACCAGTGACCAGTGACAAGTGACCAGTGACCAGCTGCCAGTGACCAGTGACCAGTGACCAGTGACCAGTGACTAGCGAAAGTGACCAGTGACCAGTGACCAGTGACCAGTGACCAGTGACCAGTGACCAGTGACCAGTGACAAGTGACCAGTGACCAGCGACCAGTGACCAGTGACCAGTGACCAGTGACCAGCGAAAGTGACCAGTGACCAGTGACCAGTGACCAGTGACCAGTGACCAGTGACCAGTGACCAGTGACCAGTGACCAGTGACCAGCGAAAGTGACCAGTGACCAGGGACCAGTGACCAGTGACCAGCGAAATTGACCAGTGACCAGTGACCAGTGACCAGTGACAAGTGACCAGTGACCAGTGACCAGTGACCAGTGACCAGTGACCAGTGACCAGTGACCAGTGACCAGCGAAAGTGACCAGTGACCAGTGACCAGTGACCAGTGACCAGCGAAAGTGACCAGTGACCAGTGACCAGTGACCAGCGAAATTGAACAGTGACCAGTGACCAGAGACCAGTGACTATCCAAATTGACCAGTGACCAGTGACCAGTGACCAGCGAAAGTGACCAGTGACCACTGACCAGTGACCAGTGACCAGCGACCAGTGACCAGTGACCAGTGACCGGGGACCAGTGGCCAGCGAAAGTGACCAGCGACCAGTGACCAGTGACCAGTGACCAGTGACTAGCCAAATTGAGCAGTGAGCAGTGACCAGTGACCAGTGACCAGTGACCAGTGACCAGTGACCAGCGAAATTGACCAGCGACCATTGACCAGTGACCAGCGAAAGTGACCAGTGACGAGTGACCTGTGACAAGTGACCAGTGACCAGCGACCAGTGACCAGCGAAAGTGACCAGTGACCAGTGACCAGTGACCAGCGACCAGTGACCAGTGACCAGTGACCAGTGACCAGCAAAATTGACCAGCAAAATTGACCAGTGACCAGTGACCAGTGACCCGTGACCAGTGACCAGTGACAAGTGACCAGTGACCAGTGACCAGTGACCAGTGACCAGTGACCAGTGCCAACGACCAGTGACCAGTGACCATTGACCAGTGACCAGCGAAAGTGACCAGGGACCAGTGACCAGTGACCAGCGAAATTGACCAGTGACCAGTGACCAGAGACCAGTGACTAGCCAAATTGACCAGTGACCAGTGACCAGTGGCCAGCGGTAGTGACCAGTGACCAGTGACCAGTCATCAGTGACCAGTGAACAGTGACCAGTGACCAGTGACCAGTGACCAGTGACCAGCGAAAGTGACCAGTGACCAGTGACCAGTGACCAGTGACCAGTGACCAGTGACCAGTGACCAGTGACAAGTGACCAGTGACCAGCGACCAGTGACCAGTGACCAGTGACCAGTGACCAGTGACCAGCGAAGGTGACCAGTGACCAGGGACCAGTGACCAGTGACCAGCGAAATTGACCAGTGACCAGTGACCAGTGACCAGTGACAAGTGACCAGTGACCAGTGACCAGTGACCAGTGACCAGTGACCAGTGACCAGTGACCAGTGACCAGCCAAAGTGACCAGTGACCAGTGACCAGTGACCAGTGACCAGCGAAAGTGACCAGTGACCAGTGACCAGTGACCAGCGAAATTGACCAGTGACCAGTGACCAGAGACCAGTGACTAGCCAAATTGACCAGTGACCAGTGACCAGTGGCCAGCGGTAGTGACCAGTGACCAGTGACCAGTCATCAGTGACCAGTGAACAGTGACCAGTGACCAGTGACCAGTGACCAGTGACCAGTGACCAGCGAAATTGACCAGTGACCAGTGACCAGTGAACAGTGACAAGTGACCAGTGACAAGTGAACAACGAAAGTGACCAGTGAACAGTGACCAGGGACCAGTGACCAGTGACGAGTGACCAGTGACCAGCGAAAGTGAACAGTGAGCAGTGACCAGTGACCAGTGACCAGTGACCAGTGACCAGCGAAAGTGACCAGTGACCAGTGACCAGTGACCAGTGACCAGTGACCAGTGACAAGTGACCTGGGACCAGTGACCAGTGACCAGTGACCAGTGACCAGTGACCAGTGACCAGTGACCAGTGACCAGTGACCAGTGACCAGTGACCAGTGACCAGTGACAAGTGACCAGTGACCAGTGACCAGCGAAATTGACCAGTGACCATTGACCAGTGACCAGTGACCAGTGACCAGTGACAAGTGACCAGTGACCAGTGACCAGCGACCAGTGACCAGTGACCATTGACCAGTGACCAGTGACCAGCAAAAATGACCAGTGACCAGTGACAAGTGACCAGTGACCAGCGAAAGTGACCAGTGACCAGTGACCAGTGACCAGTGACCAGTGACAAGTGACCTGGGACCAGTGACCAGTGACCAGTGACCAGCGAAAGTGACCAGTGACCAGTGACCAGTGACCAGTGACAAGTGCCCTGGGACCAGTGACCAGTGACCAGTGACCAGTGACCAGTGAGCAGTGACCAGTGACCAGTGACCAGCGAAAGTGACCAGTGACGAGTGACCAGTGATCAGCGAAAGTGAACAGTGACCAGTGACCAGTGACCAGTGACCAGTGACCAGCGAAAGTGACCAGTGACCAGTGACCAGTGACCAGTGACTAGTGACCAGCAACCAGTGACCAGTGACCAGTGACCAGTGACCAGCAAAATTGACCAGCAAAATTGACCAGTGCCCAGTGACCAGTGACCAATGACCAGTGACGAGTGACCAGTGACCAGCGAAAGTGACCAGTGACCAGTGACCAGTGACCAGTGACCAGTGACCAGTGACAAGTGACCTGGGACCAGTGACCAGTGACCAGTGACCAGTGACCAGTGACCAGTGACCAGTGACCAGTGACCAGTGACCAGTGACCAGTGACCAGTGACAAGTGACCAGTGACCAGTGACCAGCGAAATTGACCAGTGACCATTGACCAGTGACCAGTGACCAGTGACCAGTGACAAGTGACCAGTGACCAGTGACCAGCGACCAGTGACCAGTGACCATTGACCAGTGACCAGTGACCAGCAAAAATGACCAGTGACCAGCGAAAGTGACCAGTGACCAGTGACCAGTGACCAGTGACCAGTGACAAGTGACCTGGGACCAGTGACCAGTGACCAGTGACCAGCGAAAGTGACCAGTGACCAGTGACCAGTGACCAGTGACAAGTGCCCTGGGACCAGTGACCAGTGACCAGTGACCAGTGACCAGTGAGCAGTGACCAGTGACCAGTGACCAGCGAATGTGACCAGTGACGAGTGACCAGTGATCAGCGAAAGTGAACAGTGACCAGTGACCAGTGACCAGTGACCAGTGACCAGCGAAAGTGACCAGTGACCAGTGACCAGTGACCAGTGACTAGTGACCAGCAACCAGTGACCAGTGACCAGTGACCAGTGACCAGCAAAATTGACCAGCAAAATTGACCAGTGCCCAGTGACCAGTGACCAATGACCAGTGACGAGTGACCAGTGACCAGTGACAAGTGACCAGTGACCAGTGACCAGTGCCAACGACCAGTGACCAGTGACAAGTGACCAGTGACCAGTGACCAGTGATCAGTGACCAGTGAACAGTGACCAGTGACCAGTGACCAGTGACCAGCGAAAATGACCAGTGACCAGTGACCAGTGACCAGCGAAATTGACCAGTGACCAGTGACCAGTGAACAGTGACAAGTGACCAGTGACAAGTGACCAACGAAAGTGACCAGTGAACAGTGACCAGGGACCAGTGACCAGTGACGAGTGACCAGTGACCAGCGAAAGTGAACAGTGAGCAGTGACCAGTGACCAGTGACCAGTGACCAGTGACCAGCGAAAGTGACCAGTGACCAGTGACAAGTGACCTGGGACCAGTGACCAGTGACCAGTGACCAGTGACCAGTGACCAGTGACCAGTGACCAGTGACCAGTGACCAGTGACCAGCGAAAGTGACCAGTGACGAGTGACCAGTGACAAGTGACCAGTGACCAGTGACCAGTGACCAGTGACCAGTGACCAGTGACCAGTGACGAGTGACCAGTGATCAGCGAAAGTGAACAGTGACCAGTGACCAGTGACCAGTGACCAGTGACCAGCGAAAGTGACCAGTGACCAGTGACCAGTGACCAGTGACCAGTGACAAGTGACCTGGGACCAGTGACCAGTGACCAGTGACCAGCGAAAGTGACCAGTGATCAGCGACCAGTGACCAGTGACCAGTGACCAGTGACCAGTGACCAGCAAAATTGACCAGCAAAATTGACCAGTGACCAGTGACCAGTGACCAGTGACAAGTGACCAGTGACCAGTGACCAGTGACCAGTGACCAGTGACCAGTGCCAACGACCAGTGACCAGTGACCATTGACCAGTGACCAGCGAAAGTGACCAGGGACCAGTGACCAGTGACCAGTGACCAGTGACCAGTGACCAGTGACCAGTGACAAGTGACCAGTGACCAGTGACCAGCGACCAGTGACAAGTGACCACTGACCAGTGACCAGTGATCAGTGACCAGTGAACAGTGACCAGTGACCAGTGACCAGTGACCAGCGAAAATGACCAGTGACCAGTGACCAGTGACCAGCGAAATTGACCAGTGACCAGTGACCAGTGAACAGTGACAAGTGACCAGTGACAAGTGACCAACGAAAGTGACCAGTGAACAGTGACCAGGGACCAGTGACCAGTGACGAGTGACCAGTGACCAGCGAAAGTGAACAGTGAGCAGTGACCAGTGACCAGTGACCAGTGACCAGTGACCAGCGAAAGTGACCAGTGACCAGTGACCAGTGACCAGTGACCAGTGACCAGTGACCAGTGACCAGTGACCAGTGACAAGTGACCTGTGACCAGTGACCAGTGATCAGTGACCAGTGAACAGTGACCAGTGACCAGTGACCAGTGACCAGCGAAAATGACCAGTGACCAGTGACCAGTGAAATTGACCAGTGATCAGTGACCAGTGAACAGTGACAAGTGACCAGTGACAAGTGACCAACGAAAGTGACCAGTGAACAGTGACCAGGGACCAGTGACCAGTGACGAGTGACCAGTGACCAGCGAAAGTGAACAGTGAGCAGTGACCAGTGACCAGTGACCAGTGACCAGTGACCAGTGACCAGTGACCAGTGACCAGTGACCAGTGACCAGTGACCAGCGAAATTGACCGGTTTCCAGTGACCAGTGACAAGTGACCAGTGACCAGTGACCAGCGAAAGTGACCAGTGACGAGTGACCAGTGACAAGTGACCAGTGACAAGTGACCAGTGACCACTGACCAGTGACCAGTGACCAGCGACCAGTGACCAGTGACCAGTGACCAGGGACCAGTGACCAGCGAAAGTGACCAGTGACCAGTGACCAGTGACCAGTGAACAGCGAAAGTGACCAGTGACCAGTGACCAGTGACCAGTGACCAGTGACCAGTGACCAGTGACGAGCGAAATGGACCAGTGACCAGTGTCCAGTGACCAGTGACCAGTGATAAGTGACCAGTGACCAGTGACCAGTGACCATTGACCAGTGACCAGTGACCAGTGACCAGCGAATGTGACCAGGGACAAGCGACCAGTGACCAGTGACCAGTGACCAGTGACCAGTGACCAGTGACCAGTGACCAGTGACCAGTGACCAGTGACCAGTGACCAGTGACCAGTGACCAGTGACCAGTGACCAGCGACCAGTGACCAGTGACCAGCGACCAGTGACCAGTGACCAGTGACCAGTGACCAGTGACCACTGACCAGCGAAAGTGACCAGTGACCAGGGACCAGTGACCAGTGACCAGCAAAATTGACCAGTGACCAGTGACCAGTGACCAGTGACCAGTGACCAATGACCAGTGACCGGTGACCAGTGACCAGTGACCAGTGACCAGTGACCAGTGACCAGTGACCAGTGACCAGTGACCAGTGACCAGTGACCAGCGAAAGTGACCAGTGACCAGTGACCAGTGACCAGTGACCAGTGACAAGTGACCAGTGACCAGCGACCAGTGACCAGTGACCAGTGACCAGTGACCAGTGACCAGCGAAAGTGACCAGTGACCAAGGACCAGTGACCAGTGACCAGCGAAATTGACCAGTGACCAGTGACCAGTGACCAGTGACAAGTGACCAGTGACCAGTGACCAGTGACCAGTGACCAGTGACCAGTGCCAACGACCAGTGACCAGTGACCATTGACCAGTGACCAGCGAAAGTGACCAGGGACCAGTGACCAGTGACCAGTGACCAGTGACCAGTGACCAGTGACCAGTGACCAGTGACCAGTGACCAGTGACCAGTGACCAGTGACCAGTGACCAGTGACCAGTGACAAGTGACCAGTGACCAGTGACCAGTGATCAGTGACCAGTGAACAGTGACCAGTGACCAGTGACCAGTGACCAGCGAAAATGACCAGTGACCAGTGACCAGTGACCAGCGAAATTGACCAGTGACCAGTGACCAGTGAACAGTGACAAGTGACCAGTGACAAGTGACCAACGAAAGTGACCAGTGAACAGTGACCAGGGACCAGTGACCAGTGACGAGTGACCAGTGACCAGCGAAAGTGAACAGTGAGCAGTGACCAGTGACCAGTGACCAGTGACCAGTGACCAGCGAAAGTGACCAGTGACCAGTGACCAGTGACCAGTGACCAGTGACCAGTGACAAGTGACCTGGGACCAGTGACCAGTGACCAGTGACCAGTGACCAGCGAAATTGACCAGTGACCAGTGACCAGTGACCAGTCACCAGTGACCAGCGACCAGTGACCAGAGACCAGTAACCAGTGACCAGTGACCAGTGACCACTGACCAGCGAAAGTGACCAGTGAACAGTGACCAGTGACCAGTGACCAGTGACCTGTGACCAGTGACCAGTGACCAGTGACCAGTGACCAGTGACCAGCGAAAGTGACCAGTGACGAGTGACCAGTGACAAGTGACCAGTGACCAGTGACCAGTGACCAGTGACTAGTAACCAGCAACCAGTGACCAGTGACCAGTGACCAGTGACCAGCAAAATTGACCAGTGACCAGTGACCAGTGACCAATGACCAGTGACCAGTGACCAGTGACCAGTGACAAGTGACCAGTGACCAGTGACCAGTGCCAACGACCAGTGACCAGTGACAAGTGACCAGTGACCAGTGACCAGTGATCAGTGACCAGTGAACAGTGACCAGTGACCAGTGACCAGTGACCAGCGAAAATGACCAGTGACCAGTGACCAGTGACCAGCGAAATTGACCAGTGACCAGTGACCAGTGAACAGTGACAAGTGACCAGTGACAAGTGACCAACGGAAGTGACCAGTGAACAGTGACCAGGGACCAGTGACCAGTGACGAGTGACCAGTGACCAGCGAAAGTGAACAGAGAGCAGTGACCAGTGACCAGTGACCAGTGACCAGTGACCAGCGAAAGTGACCAGTGACCAGTGACCAGTGACCAGTGACCAGTGACCAGTGACAAGTGACCTGGGACCAGTGACCAGTGACCAGTGACCAGTGACCAGCGAAATTGACCAGTGACCAGTGACCAGTGACCAGTAACCAGTGACCAGTGACCAGTGACCAGAGACCAGTAACCAGTGACCAGTGACCAGTGACCACTGACCAGCGAAAGTGACCTGTGACCAGTGACCAGTGACCAGTGACCAGTGACCAGTGACCAGTGACCAGTGACCAGCGAAAGTGACCAGTGACGAGTGACCAGTGACAAGTGACCAGTGACCAGTGACCAGTGACCAGCGAAAATGACCAGTGACCAGTGACCAGTGACCAGCGAAATTGACCAGTGACCAGTGACCAGTGAACAGTGACAAGTGACCAGTGACAAGTGACCAACGAATGTGACCAGTGAACAGTGACCAGGGACCAGTGACCAGTGACGAGTGACCAGTGACCAGCGAAAGTGAACAGTGAGCAGTGACCAGTGACCAGTGACCAGTGACCAGTGACCAGCGAAAGTGACCAGTGACCAGTGACCAGTGACCAGTGACCAGCGACCAGTGACCAGAGACCAGTAACCAGTGACCAGTGACCAGTGACCACTGACCAGCGAAAGTGTGCAGTGAACAGTGACCAGTGACCAGTGACCAGTGACCTGTGACCAGTGACCAGTGACCAGTGACCAGTGATCAGTGACCAGCGAAAGTGACCAGTGACCAGTGACCAGTGAGCAGTGACCAGTGACCAGTGACCAGTGACCAGTGACCAGTGACCAGTGACCAGTGCCAACGACCAATGACCAGTGACCATTGACCAGTGACCAGCGAAAGTGACCAGGGACCAGTGACCAGTGACCAGTGACCAGTGACCAGTGACCAGTGACCAGTGACCAGTGACCAGTGACCAGTGACCAGTGACCAGTGACCAGTGACCAGTGACAAGTGACCAGTGACCAGTGACGAGTGATCAGTGACCAGTGAACAGTGACCAGTGACCAGTGACCAGTGACCAGCGAAAATGACCAGTGACTAGTGACCAGTGACCAGCGAAATTGACCAGTGACCAGTGACCAGTGAACAGTGACAAGTGACCAGTGACAAGTGACCAACGAAAGTGACCAGTGAACAGTGACCAGGGACCAGTGACCAGTGACGAGTGACCAGTGACCAGCGAAAGTGAACAGTGAGCAGTGACCAGTGACCAGTGACCAGTGACCAGTGACCAGTGACCAGTGACCAGTGACCAGTGAGCAGTGACCAGCGAAATTGACCGGTTTCCAGTGACCAGTGACAAGTGACCAGTGACCAGTGACCAGCGAAAGTGACCAGTGACGAGTGACCAGTGACAAGTGACCAGTGACAAGTGACCAGTGACCACTGACCAGTGACCAGTAACCAGCGACCAGTGCCAACGACCAGTGACCAGTGACCAGTGACCAGTGACCAGCGAAAGTGACCAGTGACCAGTGACCAGTGACCAGTGACCAGTGACCAGTGACAAGTGACCTGGGACCAGTGACCAGTGACCAGTGACCAGTGACCAGCGAAATTGACCAGTGACCAGTGACCAGTGACCAGTCACCAGTGACCAGCGACCAGTGACCAGAGACCAGTAACCAGTGACCAGTGACCAGTGACCACTGACCAGCGAAAGTGACCAGTGAACAGTGACCAGTGACCAGTGACCAGTGACCTGTGACCAGTGACCAGTGACCAGTGACCAGTGACCAGTGACCAGCGAAAGTGACCAGTGACGAGTGACCAGTGACAAGTGACCAGTGACCAGTGACCAGTGACCAGTGACTAGTAACCAGCAACCAGTGACCAGTGACCAGTGACCAGTGACCAGCAAAATTGACCAGTGACCAGTGACCAGTGACCAATGACCAGTGACCAGTGACCAGTGACCAGTGACAAGTGACCAGTGACCAGTGACCAGTGACCAGTGACCAGTGACCAGTGACCAGTGACCAGTGACCAGTGACCAGTGTCAAGTGACCAGTGACCAGCTGCCAGTGACCAGTGACCAGTGACCAGTGACCAGTGACTAGCGAAAGTGACCAGTGACCAGTGACCAGTGACCAGTGACCAGTGACCAGTGACCAGTGACCAGTGACAAGTGACCAGTGACCAGTGACCAGTGACCAGCGAAAGTGACCAGTGACCAGTGACCAGTGACCAGTGACCAGTGACCAGTGACCAGTGACCAGTGACCAGTGACCAGTGACAAGTGACCAGTGACCAGCGACCAGTGACCAGTGACCAGTGACCAGTGACCAGTGACCAGTGACCAGCGAAAGTGACCAGTGACCAGGGACCAGTGACCAGTGACCAGCGAAATTGACCAGTGACCAGTGACCAGTGACCAGTGACAAGTGACCAGTGACCAGTGACCAGTGACCAGTGACCAGTGACCAGTGACCAGTGACCAGTGACCAGCGAAAGTGACCAGTGACCAGTGACCAGTGACCAGTGACCAGCGAAAGTGACCAGTGACCAGTGACCAGTGACCAGCGAAATTGACCAGTGACCAGTGACCAGAGACCAGTGACTAGCCAAATTGACCAGTGACCAGTGACCAGTGACCAGCGAAAGTGACCAGTGACCAGTGACCAGTGACCAGTGACAAGTGACCTGGGACCAGTGAAAGTGACCAGTGACCAGTGAACAGTGACCAGCGAAATTGACCAGTTTCCAGTAACCAGTGATAAGTGACCAGTGACCAGTGACCAGCGAAAGTGACCAGTGAACAGTGACCAGGGACCAGTGACCAGTGACGAGTGACCAGTGACCAGCGAAAGTGAACAGTGAGCAGTGACCAGTGACCAGTGACCAGTGACCAGTGACCAGCGAAATTGACCAGTGACCAGTGACCAGTGAACAGTGACAAGTGACCAGTGACAAGTGAACAACGAAAGTGACCAGTGAACAGTGACCAGGGACCAGTGACCAGTGACGAGTGACCCGTGACCAGCGAAAGTGAACAGTGAGCAGTGACCAGTGACCAGTGACCAGTGACCAGTGACCAGCGAAAGTGACCAGTGACCAGTGACCAGTGACCAGTGACCAGTGACCAGTGACAAGTGACCTGGGACCAGTGACCAGTGACCAGTGACCAGTGACCAGTGACCAGTGACCAGTGACCAGCGAAAGTGACCAGTGACGAGTGACCAGTGACAAGTGACCAGTGACCAGTGACCAGTGACCAGTGACCAGTGACCAGTGACGAGTGACCAGTGATCAGCGAAAGTGAACAGTGACCAGTGACCAGTGACCAGTGACCAGTGACCAGCGAAAGTGACCAGTAACCAGTGACCAGTGACCAGTGACCAGTGACAAGTGACCTGGGACCAGTGACCAGTGACCAGTGACCAGCGAAAGTGACCAGTGACCAGTGACCAGTGACCAGTGACCAGTGACCAGTGACCAGCGGTAGTGACCCGTGACCAGTGACCAGTCATCAGTGACCAGTGAACAGTGACCAGTGACCAGTGACTAGTAACCAGCAACCAGTGACCAGTGACCAGTGACCAGTGACCAGCAAAATTGACAAGCAAAATTGACCAGTGACCAGTGACCAGTGACCAATGACCAGTGACCAGTGACCAGTGACCAGTGACAAGTGACCAGTGACCAGTGACCAGTGACCAGTGACCAGTGACCAGTGCCAACGACCAGTGACCAGTGACAAGTGACTCATGACCAGTGACCAGTGATCAGTGACCAGTGAACAGTGACCAGTGACCAGTGACCAGTGACCAGCGAAAATGACCAGTGACCAGTGACCAGTGACCAGCGAAATTGACCAGTGACCAGTGACCAGTGAACAGTGACAAGTGGCCAGTGACAAGTGACCAACGAAAGTGACCAGTGAACAGTGACCAGGGACCAGTGACCAGTGACGAGTGACCAGTGACCAGCGAAAGTGAACAGTGAGCAGTGACCAGTGACCAGTGACCAGTGACCAGTGACCAGCGAAAGTGATCAGTGACCAGTGACCAGTGACCAGTGACCAGTGACCAGTGACCAGTGACCAGCGACCAGTGACCAGTGACCAGTGACCAGTGACCAGTGACCAGCGAAAGTGACCAGTGACCAGCGAAAGTGACCAGGGACCAGTGACCAGTGACCAGTGAGCTGTGACCAGTGACCAGTGACCAGTGAACTGTGACCAGTGACCAGTGACCAGCGAAAGTGACCAGTGACCAGTGACCAGCGAAAGTGACCAGTGACCAGTGACCAGTGACCAGTGTCCAGTGACCAGTGACCAGTGATAAGTGACCAGTGACCAGTGACCAGTGACCAGCGACCAGTGACCAGTGACCAGTGAATAGTGACCAGTGACCAGTGAACAGCGAAAGTGACCAGTGACCAGTGACCTGTGACCTGTGACCAGTGACCAGTGACCAGTGACCAGTGACCAGTGACGAGCGAAATGGACCAGTGACCAGTAACTAGTGACCAGCGATCAATGACCAGTGACCACTGACCAGCGAAAGTGACCAGTGACCAGTGACCAGTGACCAGCGAAATTGACCAGTCACCAGTGACCAGTGGCCAGTGACCAGCGACCAGTGACCAATGACCAGTGACCAGTGACCAGTGACCAGTGACAAGTGACCAGTGACCAGTGACCGGCGAAAGTGACCAGTGAACAGTGACCAGTGACCAGTGACCAGTGAATAGTGACCAGTGACCAGTGAACAGCGAAAGTGACCAGTGACCAGTGACCTGTGACCAGTGACCAGTGACCAGTGACCAGTGACCAGTGACCAGTGACAAGTGACCTGGGACCAGTGAAAGTGACCAGTGACCAGTGAACAGTGACCAGCGAAATTGACCAGTGAACAGTGATCAGCGAAATTGACCAGTGACCATTAACCAGTGACCAGCGAAAGTGACCAGTGACGAGTGACCAGTGACAAGTGACCAGTGACAAGTGACCAGTGACAAGTGACCAGTGACCACTGACCAGTGACCAGTGACCAGCGACCAGTGACCAGTGACCAGTGACCGGGGACCAGTGGCCAGCGAAAGTGACCAGCGACCAGTGACCAGTGACCAGTGACCAGTGACTAGCCAAATTGAGCAGTGAGCAGTGACCAGTGACCAGTGACCAGTGACCAGTGACCAGTGACCAGCGAAATTGACCAGCGACCATTGACCAGTGACCAGCGAAAGTGACCAGTGACGAGTGACCTGTGACAAGTGACCAGTGACCAGCGACCAGTGACCAGCGAAAGTGACCAGTGACCAGTGACCAGTGACCAGCGACCAGTGACCAGTGACCAGTGACCAGTGACCAGTGACAAGTGACCAGTGACCAGTGACCAGTGACCAGTGACCAGTGACCAGTGCCAACGACCAGTGACCAGTGACCATTGACCAGTGACCAGCGAAAGTGACCAGGGACCAGTGACCAGTGACCAGCGAAATTGACCAGTGACCAGTGACCAGAGACCAGTGACTAGCCAAATTGACCAGTGACCAGTGACCAGTGGCCAGCGGTAGTGACCAGTGACCAGTGACCAGTCATCAGTGACCAGTGAACAGTGACCAGTGACCAGTGACCAGTGACCAGTGACCAGTGACCAGCGAAAGTGACCAGTGACCAGTGACCAGTGACCAGTGACCAGTGACCAGTGACCAGTGACCAGTGACCAGTGACAAGTGACCTGGGACCAGTGAAAGTGACCAGTGACCAGTGAACAGTGACCAGTGACCAGTGACCAGTGACCAGTGCCAACGACCAGTGACCAGTGACCATTGACCAGTGACCAGCGAAAGTGACCAGGGACCAGTGACCAGTGACCAGCGAAATTGACCAGTGACCAGTGACCAGAGACCAGTGACTAGCCAAATTGACCAGTGACCCGTGACCAGTGGCCAGGGGTAGTGACCAGTGACCAGTGACCAGTCATCAGTGACCAGTGAACAGTGACCAGTGACCAGTGACCAGTGACCAGTGACCAGTGACCAGCGAAAGTGACCAGTGACCAGTGACCAGTGACCAGTGACCAGTGACCAGTGACCAGTGACAAGTGACCTGGGACCAGTGAAAGTGACCAGTGACCAGTGAACAGTGACCAGCGAAATTGACCAGTTTCCAGTAACCAGTGATAAGTGACCAGTGACCAGTGACCAGCGAAAGTGACCAGTGAACAGTGACCAGGGACCAGTGACCAGTGACGAGTGACAAGTGACCAGTGACAAGTGACCAGTGACCAGTGACCAGTGACCGGTGACCAGTGACCAGTGACCAGTGACCAGTGACCAGTGACCAGTGACCAGTGACCAGTGACCAGTGACCAGTGACCAGCGACCAGTGACCAGTGACCAGTGACCAGTGACCAGTGACCAGTGACCAGTGACAAGTGACCAGTGACCAGCTGCCAGTGACCAGTGACCAGTGACCAGTGACCAGTGACCAGTGACCAGCGAAAGTGACCAGTGACCAGTGACCAGTGACCAGTGACCAGTGACCAGTGACCAGTGACCAGTGACAAGTGACCAGTGACCAGCGACCAGTGACCAGTGACCAGTGACCAGTGACCAGTGACCAGCGAAGGTGACCAGTGACCAGGGACCAGTGACCAGTGACCAGCGAAATTGACCAGTGACCAGTGACCAGTGACCAGTGACAAGTGACCAGTGACCAGTGACCAGTGACCAGTGACCAGTGACCAGTGACCAGTGACCAGTGACCAGCCAAAGTGACCAGTGACCAGTGACCAGTGACCAGTGACCAGCGAAAGTGACCAGCGAAATTGACCAGTGACCAGTGACCAGAGACCAGTGACTAGCCAAATTGACCAGTGACCAGTGACCAGTGGCCAGCGGTAGTGACCAGTGACCAGTGACCAGTCATCAGTGACCAGTGAACAGTGACCAGTGACCAGTGACCAGTGACCAGTGACCAGTGACCAGCGAAAGTGACCAGTGACCAGTGACCAGTGACCAGCGAAATTGACCAGTTTCCAGTAACCAGTGATAAGTGACCAGTGACCAGTGACCAGAGAAAGTGACCAGTGAACAGTGACCAGGGACCAGTGACCAGTGACGAGTGACCAGTGACCAGCGAAAGTGAACAGTGAGAAGTGACCAGTGACCAGTGACCAGTGACCAGTGACCAGCGAAATTGACCAGTGACCAGTGACCAGTGAACAGTGACAAGTGACCAGTGACAAGTGAACAACGAAAGTGACCAGTGAACAGTGACCAGGGACCAGTGACCAGTGACGAGTGACCAGTGACCAGCGAAAGTGAACAGTGAGCAGTGACCAGTGACCAGTGACCAGTGACCAGTGACCAGCGAAAGTGACCAGTGACCAGTGACCAGTGACCAGTGACCAGTGACCAGTGACAAGTGACCTGGGACCAGTGACCAGTGACCAGTGACCAGTGACCAGTGACCAGTGACCAGTGACCAGTGACCAGCGAAAGTGACCAGTGACGAGTGACCAGTGACAAGTGACCAGTGACCAGTGACCAGTGACCAGTGACCAGTGACCAGTGACCAGTGACGAGTGACCAGTGATCAGCGAAAGTGAACAGTGACCAGTGACCAGTGACCAGTGACCAGTGACCAGCGAAAGTGACCAGTGACCAGTGACCAGTGACCAGTGACCAGTGACAAGTGACCTGGGACCAGTGACCAGTGACCAGTGACCAGCGAAAGTGACCAGTGACCAGTGACCAGTGACCAGTGACCAGTGACCAGTGACCAGTGACCAGTGACCAGCGAAATTGACCAGTGACCATTGACCAGTGACCAGTGACCAGTGACCAGTGACAAGTGACCAGTGACCAGTGACCAGCGACCAGTGACCAGTGACCAGCAAAAATGACCAGTGACCAGTGACCAGTGACCAGTGACCAGTGACCAGTGACCAGTGACCAGTGACCAGTGACCAGTGACCAGTGACCAGTGACCAGTGACAAGTGACCTGGGACCAGTGAAAGTGACCAGTGACCAGTGAACAGTGACCAGCGAAATTGACCAGTTTCCAGTAACCAGTGATAAGTGACCAGTGACCAGTGACCAGCGAAAGTGACCAGTGAACAGTGACCAGGGACCAGTGACCAGTGACGAGTGACAAGTGACCAGTGACAAGTGACCAGTGACCAGTGACCAGTGACCGGTGACCAGTGACCAGTGACCAGTGACCAGTGACCAGTGACCAGTGACCAGTGACCAGTGACCAGTGACCAGTGACCAGCGACCAGTGACCAGTGACCAGTGACCAGTGACCAGTGACCAGTGACCAGTGACAAGTGACCAGTGACCAGCTGCCAGTGACCAGTGACCAGTGACCAGTGACCAGTGACCAGTGACCAGCGAAAGTGACCAGTGACCAGTGACCAGTGACCAGTGACCAGTGACCAGTGACCAGTGACCAGTGACAAGTGACCAGTGACCAGCGACCAGTGACCAGTGACCAGTGACCAGTGACCAGTGACCAGCGAAGGTGACCAGTGACCAGGGACCAGTGACCAGTGACCAGCGAAATTGACCAGTGACCAGTGACCAGTGACCAGTGACAAGTGACCAGTGACCAGTGACCAGTGACCAGTGACCAGTGACCAGTGACCAGTGACCAGTGACCAGCCAAAGTGACCAGTGACCAGTGACCAGTGACCAGTGACCAGCGAAAGTGACCAGTGACCAGTGACCAGTGACCAGCGAAATTGACCAGTGACCAGTGACCAGAGACCAGTGACTAGCCAAATTGACCAGTGACCAGTGACCAGTGGCCAGCGGTAGTGACCAGTGACCAGTGACCAGTCATCAGTGACCAGTGAACAGTGACCAGTGACCAGTGACCAGTGACCAGTGACCAGTGACCAGCGAAAGTGACCAGTGACCAGTGACCAGTGACCAGCGAAATTGACCAGTTTCCAGTAACCAGTGATAAGTGACCAGTGACCAGTGACCAGCGAAAGTGACCAGTGAACAGTGACCAGGGACCAGTGACCAGTGACGAGTGACCAGTGACCAGCGAAAGTGAACAGTGAGAAGTGACCAGTGACCAGTGACCAGTGACCAGTGACCAGCGAAATTGACCAGTGACCAGTGACCAGTGAACAGTGACAAGTGACCAGTGACAAGTGAACAACGAAAGTGACCAGTGAACAGTGACCAGGGACCAGTGACCAGTGACGAGTGACCAGTGACCAGCGAAAGTGAACAGTGAGCAGTGACCAGTGACCAGTGACCAGTGACCAGTGACCAGCGAAAGTGACCAGTGACCAGTGACCAGTGACCAGTGACCAGTGACCAGTGACAAGTGACCTGGGACCAGTGACCAGTGACCAGTGACCAGTGACCAGTGACCAGTGACCAGTGACCAGTGACCAGCGAAAGTGACCAGTGACGAGTGACCAGTGACAAGTGACCAGTGACCAGTGACCAGTGACCAGTGACCAGTGACCAGTGACCAGTGACGAGTGACCAGTGATCAGCGAAAGTGAACAGTGACCAGTGACCAGTGACCAGTGACCAGTGACCAGCGAAAGTGACCAGTGACCAGTGACCAGTGACCAGTGACCAGTGACAAGTGACCTGGGACCAGTGACCAGTGACCAGTGACCAGCGAAAGTGACCAGTGACCAGTGACCAGTGACCAGTGACCAGTGACCAGTGACCAGTGACCAGTGACCAGCGAAATTGACCAGTGACCATTGACCAGTGACCAGTGACCAGTGACCAGTGACAAGTGACCAGTGACCAGTGACCAGCGACCAGTGACCAGTGACCAGCAAAAATGACCAGTGACCAGTGACCAGTGACCAGTGACCAGTGACCAGTGACCAGTGACCAGCGAAAGTGACAAGTGACAAGTGACCTGGGACCAGTGACCAGTGACCAGTGACCAGTGACCAGTGACCAGTGACCAGTGACCAGCGAAATTGACCAGTGACCATTGACCAGTGACCAGTGACCAGTGACCAGTGACAAGTGACCAGTGACCAGTGACCAGCGACCAGTGACCAGTGACCAGTGAATAGTGACCAGTGACCAGTGAACAGCGAAAGTGACAAGTGACCAGTGACCTGTGACCAGTGACCAGTGACCAGTGACCATTGACCCGTGACCAGTGACCAGTGACCAGCGAAAGTGACCAGGGACAAGCGTCCAGTGACCAGTGACCAGTGACCAGTGACCAGCGAAAGTGACCAGTGACCAGTGACCAGTGACCAGTGACCAGTGACCAGTGACCAGTGTCAAGTGACCTGGGACCAGTGAAAGTGACCAGTGACCAGTGAACAGTGACCAGCGAAATTGACCAGTTTCCAGTGACCAGTGATAAGTGACCAGTGACCAGTGACCAGCGAAAGTGACCAGTGAACAGTGATCAGCGAAATTGACCAGTGACCATTAACCAGTGACCAGCGAAAGTGACCAGTGACGAGTGACCAGTGACAAGTGACCAGTGACAAGTGACCAGTGACCACTGACCAGTGACCAGTGACCAGCGACCAGTGACCAGTGACCAGTGACCGGGGACCAGTGGCCAGCGAAAGTGACCAGCGACCAGTGACCAGTGACCAGTGACCAGTGACTAGCCAAATTGAGTAGTGAGCAGTGACCAGTGACCAGTGACCAGTTACCAGTGACCAGTGACCAGCGAAATTGACCAGCGACCATTGACCAGTGACCAGCGAAAGTGACCAGTGACGAGTGACCTGTGACAAGTGACCAGTGACCAGCGACCAGTGACCAGCGAAAGTGACCAGTGACCAGTGACCAGTGACCAGCGACCAGTGACCAGTGACCAGTGACCAGTGACCAGCAAAATTGACCAGCAAAATTGACCAGTGACCAGTGACCAGTGACCAGTGACCAGTGACCAGTGACAAGTGACCAGTGACCAGTGACCAGTGACCAGTGACCAGTGACCAGTGACCAGTGACCAGTGACCAGTGACAAGTGACCAGTGACCAGTGACCAGTGATCAGTGACCAGTGAACAGTGACCAGTGACCAGTGACCAGTGACCAGCGAAAATGACCAGTGACCAGTGACCAGTGACCAGCGAAATTGACCAGTGACCAGTGACCAGTGACCAGTGACAAGTGACCAGTGACAAGTGACCAACGAAAGTGGCCAGTGAACAGTGACCAGGGACCAGTGACCAGTGACGAGTGACCAGTGACCAGCGAAAGTGAACAGTGAGCAGTGACCAGTGACCAGTGACCAGCGAAAGTGACCAGTGATTAGTGACCAGTGACCAGTGACCAGTGACCAGTGACCAGTGACAAGTGACCTGGGACCAGTGACCAGTGACCAGTGACCAGTGACCAGCGAAATTGACCAGTGACCAGTGACCAGTGACCAGTCACCAGTGACCAGCGACCAGTGACCAGAGACCAGTACCCAGTGACCAGTGACCAGTGACCACTGACCAGCGAAAGTGACCAGTGAACAGTGACCAGTGACCAGTGACCAGTGACCTGTGACCAGTGACCAGTGACCAGTGTCCAGTGACCAGTGACCAGCGAAAGTGACCAGTGACGAGTGACCAGTGACAAGTGACCAGTGACCAGTGACCAGTGACCAGTGACCAGTGACTAGTGACCAGCAACCAGTGACCAGTGACCAGTGACCAGTGACCAGCAAAATTGACCAGCAAAATTGACCAGTGACCAGTGACCAGCGACCAATGACCAGTGACCAGTGACCAGTGACCAGTGACAAGTGACCAGTGACCAGTGACCAGTGACCAGTGACCAGTGACCAGTGACCAGTGACCAGTGACCAGTGACCAGTGACCAGTGACCAGTGACCAGTGACCAGTGACCAGTGACCAGTGACCAGTGACCAGTGACCAGTGACAAGTGACCAGTGACCAGCTGCCAGTGACCAGTGACCAGTGACCAGTGACCAGTGACTAGCGAAAGTGACCAGTGACCAGTGACCAGTGACCAGTGACCAGTGACCAGTGACCAGTGACCAGTGACCAGTGACAAGTGACCAGTGACCAGTGACCAGTGACCAGCGAAAGTGACCAGTGACCAGTGACCAGTGACCAGTGACCAGTGACCAGTGACCAGTGACCAGTGACCAGTGACCAGTGACAAGTGACCAGTGACCAGCGACCAGTGACCAGTGACCAGTGACCAGTGACCAGTGACCAGCGAAAGTGACCAGTGACCAGGGACCAGTGACCAGTGACCAGCGAAATTGACCAGTGACCAGTGACTAGTGACCAGTGACAAGTGACCTGTGACCAGTGACCAGTGACCAGTGACCAGTGACCAGTGACCAGTGACCAGTGACCAGCGAAAGTGACCAGTGACCAGTGACCAGTGACCAGTGACCAGCGAAAGTGACCAGTGACCAGTGACCAGTGACCAGCGAAATTGACCAGTGACCAGTGACCAGAGACCAGTGACTAGCCAAATTGACCAGTGACCAGTGACCAGTGACCAGCGAAAGTGACCAGTGACCAGTGACCAGTGACCAGTGACAAGTGACCTGGGACCAGTGAAAGTGACCAGTGACCAGTGAACAGTGACCAGCGAAATTGACCAGTTTCCAGTAACCAGTGATAGTGACCAGTGAACAGTGACCAGGGACCAGTGACCAGTGACGAGTGACCAGTGACCAGCGAAAGTGAACAGTGAGCAGTGACCAGTGACCAGTGACCAGTGACCAGTGACCAGCGAAATTGACCAGTGACCAGTGACCAGTGACAAGTGACCAGTGACAAGTGAACAACGAAAGTGACCAGTGAACAGTGACCAGGGACCAGTGACCAGTGACGAGTGACCAGTGACCAGCGAAAGTGAACAGTGAGCAGTGACCAGTGACCAGTGACCAGTGACCAGTGACCAGCGAAAGTGACCAGTGACCAGTGACCAGTGACCAGTGACCAGTGACCAGTGACAAGTGACCTGGGACCAGTGACCAGTGACCAGTGACCAGTGACCAGTGACCAGTGACCAGTGACCAGCGAAAGTGACCAGTGACGAGTGACCAGTGACAAGTGACCAGTGACCAGTGACCAGTGACCAGTGACCAGTGACCAGTGACCAGTGACGAGTGACCAGTGATCAGCGAAAGTGAACAGTGACCAGTGACCAGTGACCAGTGACCAGTGACCAGCGAAAGTGACCAGTAACCAGTGACCAGTGACCAGTGACCAGTGACAAGTGACCTGGGACCAGTGACCAGTGACCAGTGACCAGCGAAAGTGACCAGTGACCAGTGACCAGTGACCAGTGACCAGTGACCAGTGACCAGTGACCAGCGGTAGTGACCAGTGACCAGTGACCAGTCATCAGTGACCAGTGAACAGTGACCAGTGACCAGTGACCAGTGACTAGTAACCAGCAACCAGTGACCAGTGACCAGTGACCAGTGACCAGCAAAATTGACCAGCAAAATTGACCAGTGACCAGTGACCAGTGACCAATGACCAGTGACCAGTGACCAGTGACCAGTGACAAGTGACCAGTGATCAGTGACCAGTGACCAGTGACCAGTGACCAGTGCCAACGACCAGTGACCAGTGACAAGTGACCAGTGACCAGTGACCAGTGATCAGTGACCAGTGAACAGTGACCAGTGACCAGTGACCAGTGACCAGCGAAAATGACCAGTGACCAGTGACCAGTGACCAGCGAAATTGACCAGTGACCAGTGACCAGTGAACAGTGACAAGTGACCAGTGACAAGTGACCAACGAAAGTGACCAGTGAACAGTGACCAGGGACCAGTGACCAGTGACGAGTGACCAGTGACCAGCGAAAGTGAACAGTGAGCAGTGACCAGTGACCAGTGACCAGTGACCAGTGACCAGCGAAAGTGACCAGTGACCAGTGACCAGTGACCAGTGACCAGTGACAAGTGACCAGTGACCAGCGACCAGTGACCAGTGACCAGTGACCAGTGACCAGTGACCAGCGAAAGTGAACAGTGAGCAGTGACCAGTGACCAGCGACCAGTGACCAGTGACCAGTGAATAGTGACCAGTGACCAGTGACCAGTGACCAGTGACCAGTGACGAGCGAAATGGACCAGTGACCAGTGACTAGTGACCAGCGATCAATGACCAGTGACCACTGACCAGCGAAAGTGACCAGTGACCAGTGACCAGTGACCAGCGAAATTGACCAGTCACCAGTGACCAGTGACCAGTGACCAATGACCAGTGACCAGTGACCAGTGACCAGTGACAAGTGACCAGTGACCAGTGACCGGCGAAAGTGACCAGTGAACAGTGACCAGTGACCAGTGACCAGTGAATAGTGACCAGTGACCAGTGAACAGCGAAAGTGACCAGTGAACAGTGACCATTGACCAGTGACCAGTGACCAGTGACCAGCGAAAGTGACCAGGGACAAGCGTCCAGTGACCAGTGACCAGTGACCAGTGACCAGCGAAAGTGACCAGTGACCAGTGACCAGTGACCAGTGACCAGTGACCAGTGACCAGTGACCAGTGACCAGTGACCAGTGACAAGTGACCTGGGACCAGTGACCAGTGACCAGTGACCAGTGACCAGCGAAATTGACCAGTGACCAGTGACCAGTGACCAGTCACCAGTGACCAGCGACCAGTGACCAGAGACCAGTACCCAGTGACCAGTGACCAGTGACCACTGACCAGCGAAAGTGACCAGTGAACAGTGACCAGTGACCAGTGACCAGTGACCTGTGACCAGTGACCAGTGACCAGTGTCCAGTGACCAGTGACCAGTGACCAGTGACCAGTGACAAGTGACCTGGGACCAGTGACCAGTGACCAGTGACCAGTGACCAGTGACCAGTGACCAGTGACCAGCGAAAGTGACCAGTGACGAGTGACCAGTGACAAGTGACCAGTGACCAGTGACCAGTGACCAGTGACCAGTGACCAGTGACCAGTGACGAGTGACCAGTGATCAGCGAAAGTGAACAGTGACCAGTGACCAGTGACCAGCGAAATTGACCAGTCACCAGTGACCAGTGGCCAGTGACCAGCGACCAGTGACCAATGACCAGTGACCAGTGACCAGTGACCAGTGACAAGTGACCAGTGACCAGTGACCGGCGAAAGTGACCAGTGAACAGTGACCAGTGACCAGTGACCAGTGAATAGTGACCAGTGACCAGTGAACAGCGAAAGTGACCAGTGACCAGTGACCTGTGACCAGTGACCAGTGACCAGTGACCATTGACCAGTGACCAGTGACCAGTGACCAGCGAAAGTGACCAGGGACAAGCGTCCAGTGACCAGTGACCAGTGACCAGTGACCAGCGAAAGTGACCAGTGACCAGTGACCAGTGACCAGTGACCAGTGACCAGTGACCAGTGACAAGTGACCTGGGACCAGTGACCAGTGACCAGTGACCAGCAAAATTGACCAGCAAAATTGACCAGTGACCAGTGACCAGCGACCAATGACCAGTGACCAGTGACCAGTGACCAGTGACAAGTGACCAGTGACCAGTGACCAGTGACCAGTGACCAGTGACCGGTGAGCAGTGACCAGTGACCAGTGACCAGTGACCACTGACCAGCGAAAGTGACCAGTGAACAGTGACCAGTGACCAGTGAACAGTGACCAGTGACCAGTGACCAGTGAATAGTGACCAGTGACCAGTGAACAGCGAAAGTGACCAGTGACCAGTGACCTGTGACCAGTGACCAGTGACCAGTGACCATTGACCAGTGACCAGTGACGAGTGACCAGCGAAAGTGACCAGGGACAAGCGTCCAGTGACCAGTGACCAGTGACCAGTGACCAGCGAAAGTGACCAGTGACCAGTGACCAGTGACCAGTGACCAGTGACCAGTGACCAGTGACAAGTGACCTGGGACCAGTGAAAGTGACCAGTGACCAGTGAACAGTGACCAGCGAAATTGACCAGTGAACAGTGATCAGCGAAATTGACCAGTGACCATTAACCAGTGACCAGCGAAAGTGACCAGTGACGAGTGACCAGTGACAAGTGACCAGTGACAAGTGACCAGTGACCACTGACCAGTGACCAGTGAAAAGCGACCAGTGACCAGTGACCAGTGACCGGGGACCAGTGGCCAGCGAAAGTGACCAGCGACCAGTGACCAGTGACCAGTGACCAGTGACTAGCCAAATTGAGCAGTGTGCAGTGACCAGTGACCAGTGACCAGTGACCAGTGACCAGTGACCAGCGAAATTGACCAGCGACCATTGACCAGTGACCAGCGAAAGTGACCAGTGACGAGTGACCTGTGACAAGTGACCAGTGACCAGCGACCAGTGACCAGCGAAAGTGACCAGTGACCAGTGACCAGTGACCAGCGACCAGTGACCAGTGACCAGTGACCAGTGACCAGCAAAATTGACCAGCAAAATTGACCAGTGACCAGCAAAATTGACCAGTGACCAGTGACCAGTGACAAGTGACCAGTGACCAGTGACCAGTGACCAGTGACCAGTGACCAGTGACCAGTGCCAACGACCAGTGACCAGTGACCATTGACCAGTGACCAGCGAAAGTGACCAGGGACCAGTGACCAGTGACCAGCGAAATTGACCAGTGACCAGTGACCAGAGACCAGTGACTAGCCAAATTGACCAGTGACCAGTGACCAGTGGCCAGCGGTAGTGACCAGTGACCAGTGACCAGTCATCAGTGACCAGTGAACAGTGACCAGTGACCAGTGACCAGTGACCAGTGACCAGTGACCAGCGAAAGTGACCAGTGACCAGTGACCAGTGACCAGCGAAAGTGACCAGTGACGAGTGACCTGTGACAAGTGACCAGTGACCAGCGACCAGTGACCAGCGAAAGTGACCAGTGACCAGTGACCAGTGACCAGCGACCAGTGACCAGTGACCAGTGACCAGTGACCAGCAAAATTGACCAGCAAAATTGACCAGTGACCAGCAAAATTGACCAGTGACCAGTGACCAGTGACAAGTGACCAGTGACCAGTGACCAGTGACCAGTGACCAGTGACCAGTGACCAGTGCCAACGACCAGTGACCAGTGACCATTGACCAGTGACCAGCGAAAGTGACCAGTGAACAGTGACCAGTGACCAGTGAACAGTGACCAGTGACCAGTGACCAGTGACAAGTGACCTGGGACCAGTGACCAGTGACCAGTGACCAGCAAAATTGACCAGCAAAATTGACCAGTGACCAGTGACCAGCGACCAATGACCAGTGACCAGTGACCAGTGACCAGTGACAAGTGACCAGTGACCAGTGACCAGTGACCAGTGACCAGTGACCGGTGAGCAGTGACCAGTGACCAGTGACCAGTGACCACTGACCAGCGAAAGTGACCAGTGACCAGTGACCAGTGACCAGTGACCAGTGACCAGTGACAAGTGACCTGGGACCGGTGACCAGTGACCAGTGACCAGTGACCAGTGACCAGTGACCAGTGACCAGCGAAAGTGACCAGTGACGAGTGACCAGTGACAAGTGACCAGTGACCAGTGACCAGTGACCAGTGACCAGTGACCAGTGACCAGTGACGAGTGACCAGTGATCAGCGAAAGTGAACAGTGACCAGTGACCAGTGACCAGTGACCAGTGACCAGCGAAAGTGACCAGTAACCAGTGACCAGTGACCAGTGACCAGTGACAAGTGACCTGGGACCAGTGACCAGTGACCAGTGACCAGCGAAAGTGACCAGTGACCAGTGACCAGTGACCAGTGACCAGTGACCAGTGACCAGTGACCAGCGGTAGTGACCAGTGACCAGTGACCAGTCATCAGTGACCAGTGAACAGTGACCAGTGACCAGTGACCAGTGACTAGTAACCAGCAACCAGTGACCAGTGACCAGTGACCAGTGACCAGCAAAATTGACCAGCAAAATTGACCAGTGACCAGTGACCAGTGACCAATGACCAGTGACCAGTGACCAGTGACCAGTGACAAGTGACGAGTGACCAGTGACAAGTGACCAGTGACCAGTGACCAGTGCCAACGACCAGTGACCAGTGACAAGTGACCAGTGACCAGTGACCAGTGATCAGTGACCAGTGAACAGTGACCAGTGACCAGTGACCAGTGACCAGCGAAAATGACCAGTGACCAGTGACCAGTGACCAGCGAAATTGACCAGTGACCAGTGACCAGTGAACAGTGACAAGTGACCAGTGACAAGTGACCAACGAAAGTGACCAGTGAACAGTGACCAGGGACCAGTGACCAGTGACGAGTGACCAGTGACCAGCGAAAGTGAACAGTGAGCAGTGACCAGTGACCAGTGACCAGTGACCAGTGACCAGCGAAAGTGACCAGTGACCAGTGACCAGTGACCAGTGACCAGTGACAAGTGACCAGTGACCAGCGACCAGTGACCAGTGACCAGTGACCAGTGACCAGTGACCAGCGAAAGTGAACAGTGAGCAGTGACCAGTGACCAGCGACCAGTGACCAGTGACCAGTGAATAGTGACCAGTGACCAGTGACCAGTGACCAGTGACCAGTGACGAGCGAAATGGACCAGTGACCAGTGACTAGTGACCAGCGATCAATGACCAGTGACCACTGACCAGCGAAAGTGACCAGTGACCAGTGACCAGTGACCAGCGAAATTGACCAGTCACCAGTGACCAGTGACCAGTGACCAATGACCAGTGACCAGTGACCAGTGACCAGTGACAAGTGACCAGTGACCAGTGACCGGCGAAAGTGACCAGTGAACAGTGACCAGTGACCAGTGACCAGTGAATAGTGACCAGTGACCAGTGAACAGCGAAAGTGACCAGTGAACAGTGACCATTGACCAGTGACCAGTGACCAGTGACCAGCGAAAGTGACCAGGGACAAGCGTCCAGTGACCAGTGACCAGTGACCAGTGACCAGCGAAAGTGACCAGTGACCAGTGACCAGTGACCAGTGACCAGTGACCAGTGACCAGTGACCAGTGACCAGTGACAAGTGACCTGGGACCAGTGACCAGTGACCAGTGACCAGTGACCAGCGAAATTGACCAGTGACCAGTGACCAGTGACCAGTCACCAGTGACCAGCGACCAGTGACCAGAGACCAGTACCCAGTGACCAGTGACCAGTGACCACTGACCAGCGAAAGTGACCAGTGAACAGTGACCAGTGACCAGTGACCAGTGACCTGTGACCAGTGACCAGTGACCAGTGTCCAGTGACCAGTGACCAGTGACCAGTGACCAGTGACAAGTGACCTGGGACCAGTGACCAGTGACCAGTGACCAGTGACCAGTGACCAGTGACCAGTGACCAGCGAAAGTGACCAGTGACGAGTGACCAGTGACAAGTGACCAGTGACCAGTGACCAGTGACCAGTGACCAGTGACCAGTGACCAGTGACGAGTGACCAGTGATCAGCGAAAGTGAACAGTGACCAGTGACCAGTGACCAGCGAAATTGACCAGTCACCAGTGACCAGTGGCCAGTGACCAGCGACCAGTGACCAATGACCAGTGACCAGTGACCAGTGACCAGTGACAAGTGACCAGTGACCAGTGACCGGCGAAAGTGACCAGTGAACAGTGACCAGTGACCAGTGACCAGTGAATAGTGACCAGTGACCAGTGAACAGCGAAAGTGACCAGTGACCAGTGACCTGTGACCAGTGACCAGTGACCAGTGACCATTGACCAGTGACCAGTGACCAGTGACCAGCGAAAGTGACCAGGGACAAGCGTCCAGTGACCAGTGACCAGTGACCAGTGACCAGCGAAAGTGACCAGTGACCAGTGACCAGTGACCAGTGACCAGTGACCAGTGACCAGTGACAAGTGACCTGGGACCAGTGACCAGTGACCAGTGACCAGCAAAATTGACCAGCAAAATTGACCAGTGACCAGTGACCAGCGACCAATGACCAGTGACCAGTGACCAGTGACCAGTGACAAGTGACCAGTGACCAGTGACCAGTGACCAGTGACCAGTGACCGGTGAGCAGTGACCAGTGACCAGTGACCAGTGACCACTGACCAGCGAAAGTGACCAGTGAACAGTGACCAGTGACCAGTGAACTGTGACCAGTGACCAGTGAATAGTGACCAGTGACCAGTGAACAGCGAAAGTGACCAGTGACCAGTGACCTGTGACCAGTGACCAGTGACCAGTGACCATTGACCAGTGACCAGTGACGAGTGACCAGCGAAAGTGACCAGGGACAAGCGTCCAGTGACCAGTGACCAGTGACCAGTGACCAGCGAAAGTGACCAGTGACCAGTGACCAGTGACCAGTGACCAGTGACCAGTGACCAGTGACAAGTGACCTGGGACCAGTGAAAGTGACCAGTGACCAGTGAACAGTGACCAGCGAAATTGACCAGTGAACAGTGATCAGCGAAATTGACCAGTGACCATTAACCAGTGACCAGCGAAAGTGACCAGTGACGAGTGACCAGTGACAAGTGACCAGTGACAAGTGACCAGTGACCACTGACCAGTGACCAGTGAAAAGCGACCAGTGACCAGTGACCAGTGACCGGGGACCAGTGGCCAGCGAAAGTGACCAGCGACCAGTGACCAGTGACCAGTGACCAGTGACTAGCCAAATTGAGCAGTGTGCAGTGACCAGTGACCAGTGACCAGTGACCAGTGACCAGTGACCAGCGAAATTGACCAGCGACCATTGACCAGTGACCAGCGAAAGTGACCAGTGACGAGTGACCTGTGACAAGTGACCAGTGACCAGCGACCAGTGACCAGCGAAAGTGACCAGTGACCAGTGACCAGTGACCAGCGACCAGTGACCAGTGACCAGTGACCAGTGACCAGCAAAATTGACCAGCAAAATTGACCAGTGACCAGCAAAATTGACCAGTGACCAGTGACCAGTGACAAGTGACCAGTGACCAGTGACCAGTGACCAGTGACCAGTGACCAGTGACCAGTGCCAACGACCAGTGACCAGTGACCATTGACCAGTGACCAGCGAAAGTGACCAGGGACCAGTGACCAGTGACCAGCGAAATTGACCAGTGACCAGTGACCAGAGACCAGTGACTAGCCAAATTGACCAGTGACCAGTGACCAGTGGCCAGCGGTAGTGACCAGTGACCAGTGACCAGTCATCAGTGACCAGTGAACAGTGACCAGTGACCAGTGACCAGTGACCAGTGACCAGTGACCAGCGAAAGTGACCAGTGACCAGTGACCAGTGACCAGTGACCAGTGACCAGCGACCAGTGACCAGTGACCAGTGAATAGTGACCAGTGACCAGTGAACAGCGAAAGTGACCAGTGACCAGTGACCTGTGACCTGTGACCAGTGACCAGTGACCAGTGACCAGTGACCAGTGACGAGCGAAATGGACCAGTGACCAGTAACTAGTGACCAGCGATCAATGACCAGTGACCACTGACCAGCGAAAGTGACCAGTGACCTGTGACCAGTGACCAGCGAAATTGACCAGTCACCAGTGACCAGTGGCCAGTGACCAGCGACCAGTGACCAATGACCAGTGACCAGTGACCAGTGACCAGTGACAAGTGACCAGTGACCAGTGACCGGCGAAAGTGACCAGTGAACAGTGACCAGTGACCAGTGACCAGTGAATAGTGACCAGTGACCAGTGAACAGCGAAAGTGACCAGTGACCAGTGACCTGTGACCAGTGACCTGTAACCAGTGACCATTGACCAGTGACCAGTGACCAGTGACCAGCGAAAGTGACCAGGGACAAGCGTCCAGTGACCAGTGACCAGTGACCAGTGACCAGCGAAAGTGACCAGTGACCAGTGACCAGTGACCAGTGACCAGTGACCAGTGACAAGTGACCTGGGACCAGTGAAAGTGACCAGTGACCAGTGAACAGTGACCAGCGAAATTGACCAGCGAACAGTGATCAGCGAAATTGACCAGTGACCATTAACCAGTGACCAGCGAAAGTGACCAGTGACGAGTGACCAGTGACAAGTGACCAGTGACAAGTGACCAGTGACCACTGACCAGTGACCAGTGACCAGCGACCAGTGACCAGTGACCAGTGACCGGGGACCAGTGGCCAGCGAAAGTGACCAGCGACCAGTGACCAGTGACCAGTGACAAGTGACCAGTGACCAGCGACCAGTGACCAGTGACCAGTGACCAGTGACCAGCGAAAGTGACCAGTGACCAGTGACCAGTGACCAGTGACCAGTGACCAGTGACCAGTGACCAGTGACCAGTGACCAGTGACCAGTGACAAGTGACCAGTGACCAGCGACCAGTGACCAGTGACCAGTGACCAGTGACCAGTGACCAGCGAAAGTGACCAGTGACCAGGGACCAGTGACCAGTGACCAGCGAAATTGACCAGTGACCAGTGACCAGTGACCAGTGACAAGTGACCAGTGACCAGTGACCAGTGACCAGTGACCAGTGACCAGTGACCAGTGACCAGCGAAAGTGACCAGTGACCAGTGACCAGTGACCAGTGACCAGCGAAAGTGACCAGTGGCCAGTGACCAGTGACCAGCGAAATTGACCAGTGACCAGTGACCAGAGACCAGTGACTAGCCAAATTGACCAGTGACCAGTGACCAGTGACCAGCGAAAGTGACCAGTGACCAGTGACCAGGGACCAGTGACAAGTGACCTGGGACCAGTGAAAGTGACCAGTGACCAGTGAACAGTGACCAGCGAAATTGACCAGTTTCCAGTAACCAGTGATAGTGACCAGTGAACAGTGACCAGGGACCAGTGACCAGTGACGAGTGACCAGTGACCAGCGAAAGTGAACAGTGAGCAGTGACCAGTGACCAGTGACCAGTGACCAGTGACCAGTGACCAGCGAAATTGACCAGTGACCAGTGACCAGTGAACAGTGACAAGTGACCAGTGACAAGTGAACAACGAAAGTGACCAGTGAACAGTGACCAGGGACCAGTGACCAGTGACGAGTGACCAGTGACCAGCGAAAGTGAACAGTGAGCAGTGACCAGTGACCAGTGACCAGTGACCAGTGACCAGCGAAAGTGACCAGTGACCAGTGACCAGTGACCAGTGACCAGTGACCAGTGACAAGTGACCTGGGACCAGTGACCAGTGACCAGTGACCAGTGACCAGTGACCAGTGACCAGTGACCAGTGACCAGCGAAAGTGACCAGTGACGAGTGACCAGTGACAAGTGACCAGTGACCAGTGACCAGTGACCAGTGAACAGCGAAAGTGACCAGTGACCAGTGACCTGTGACCAGTGACCTGTAACCAGTGACCATTGACCAGTGACCAGTGACCAGTGACCAGCGAAAGTGACCAGGGACAAGCGTCCAGTGACCAGTGACCAGTGACCAGTGACCAGCGAAAGTGACCAGTGACCAGTGACCAGTGACCAGTGACCAGTGACCAGTGACAAGTGACCTGGGACCAGTGAAAGTGACCAGTGACCAGTGAACAGTGACCAGCGAAATTGACCAGTGAACAGTGATCAGCGAAATTGACCAGTGACCATTAACCAGTGACCAGCGAAAGTGACCAGTGACGAGTGACCAGTGACAAGTGACCAGTGACAAGTGACCAGTGACCACTGACCAGTGACCAGTGACCAGCGACCAGTGACCAGTGACCAGTGACCGGGGACCAGTGGCCAGCGAAAGTGACCAGCGACCAGTGACCAGTGACCAGTGACAAGTGACCAGTGACCAGCGACCAGTGACCAGTGACCAGTGACCAGTGACCAGCGAAAGTGACCAGTGACCAGTGACCAGTGACCAGTGACCAGTGACCAGTGACCAGTGACCAGTGACCAGTGACCAGTGACCAGTGACAAGTGACCAGTGACCAGCGACCAGTGACCAGTGACCAGTGACCAGTGACCAGTGACCAGCGAAAGTGACCAGTGACCAGGGACCAGTGACCAGTGACCAGCGAAATTGACCAGTGACCAGTGACCAGTGACCAGTGACAAGTGACCAGTGACCAGTGACCAGTGACCAGTGACCAGTGACCAGTGACCAGTGACCAGCGAAAGTGACCAGTGACCAGTGACCAGTGACCAGTGACCAGCGAAAGTGACCAGTGGCCAGTGACCAGTGACCAGCGAAATTGACCAGTGACCAGTGACCAGAGACCAGTGACTAGCCAAATTGACCAGTGACCAGTGACCAGTGACCAGCGAAAGTGACCAGTGACCAGTGACCAGTGACCAGTGACAAGTGACCTGGGACCAGTGAAAGTGACCAGTGACCAGTGAACAGTGACCAGCGAAATTGACCAGTTTCCAGTAACCAGTGATAGTGACCAGTGAACAGTGACCAGGGACCAGTGACCAGTGACGAGTGACCAGTGACCAGCGAAAGTGAACAGTGAGCAGTGACCAGTGACCAGTGACCAGTGACCAGTGACCAGTGACCAGCGAAATTGACCAGTGACCAGTGACCAGTGAACAGTGACAAGTGACCAGTGACAAGTGAACAACGAAAGTGACCAGTGAACAGTGACCAGGGACCAGTGACCAGTGACGAGTGACCAGTGACCAGCGAAAGTGAACAGTGAGCAGTGACCAGTGACCAGTGACCAGTGACCAGTGACCAGCGAAAGTGACCAGTGACCAGTGACCAGTGACCAGTGACCAGTGACCAGTGACAAGTGACCTGGGACCAGTGACCAGTGACCAGTGACCAGTGACCAGTGACCAGTGACCAGTGACCAGTGACCAGTGACCAGCGAAAGTGACCAGTGACGAGTGACCAGTGACAAGTGACCAGTGACCAGTGACCAGTGACCAGTGACCAGTGACCAGTGACGAGTGACCAGTGATCAGCGAAAGTGAACAGTGACCAGTGACCAGTGACCAGTGACCAGTGACCAGCGAAAGTGACCAGTAACCAGTGACCAGTGACCAGTGACCAGTGACAAGTGACCTGGGACCAGTGACCAGTGACCAGTAACCAGCGAAAGTGACCAGTGACCAGTGACCAGTGACCAGTGACCAGTGACCAGTGACCAGTGACCAGCGGTAGTGACCAGTGACCAGTGACCAGTCATCAGTGACCAGTGAACAGTGACCAGTGACCAGTGACCAGTGACTAGTAACCAGCAACCAGTGACCAGTGACCAGTGACCAGTGACCAGCAAAATTGACCAGCAAAATTGACCAGTGACCAGTGACCAGTGACCAATGACCAGTGACCAGTGACCAGTGACCAGTGACAAGTGACCAGTGACCAGTGACCAGTGACCAGTGACCAGTGACCAGTGCCAACGACCAGTGACCAGTGACAAGTGACCAGTGACCAGTGACCAGTGATCAGTGACCAGTGAACAGTGACCAGTGACCAGTGACCAGTGACCAGCGAAAATGACCAGTGACCAGTGACCAGTGACCAGCGAAATTGACCAGTGACCAGTGACCAGTGAACAGTGACAAGTGACCAGTGACAAGTGACCAACGAAAGTGACCAGTGAACAGTGACCAGGGACCAGTGACCAGTGACGAGTGACCAGTGACCAGCGAAAGTGAACAGTGAGCAGTGACCAGTGACCAGTGACCAGTGACCAGTGACCAGCGAAAGTGACCAGTGACCAGTGACCAGTGACCAGTGACCAGTGACCAGCGAAAGTGACCAGTGACGAGTGACCAGTGACAAGTGACCAGTGACCAGTGACCAGTGACCAGTGACCAGTGACCAGTGACCAGTGACGAGTGACCAGTGATCAGCGAAAGTGAACAGTGACCAGTGACCAGTGACCAGTGACCAGTGACCAGCGAAAGTGACCAGTGACCAGTGACCAGTGACCAGTGACCAGTGACAATTGACCTGGGACCAGTGACCAGTGACCAGTGACCAGCGAAAGTGACCAGTGACCAGTGACCAGTGACCAGTGACCAGTGACCAGTGACCAGTGACCAGCGAAATTGACCAGTGACCATTGACCAGTGACCAGTGACCAGTGACCAGTGACAAGTGACCAGTGACCAGTGACCAGCGACCAGTGACCAGTGACCAGCAAAAATGACCAGTGACCAGTGACCAGTGACCAGTGACCAGTGACCAGTGACCAGCGAAAGTGACAAGTGACAAGTGACCTGGGACCAGTGACCAGTGACCAGTGACCAGTGACCAGTGACAAGTGACCAGTGACCAGCGACCAATGACCAGTGACCAGTGACCAGTGACCAGTGACAAGTGACCAGTGACCAGTGACCGGCGAAAGTGACCAGTGAACAGTGACCAGTGACCAGTGACCAGTGAATAGTGACCAGTGACCAGTGAACAGCGAAAGTGACCAGTGACCAGTGACCTGTGACCAGTGACCTGTAACCAGTGACCATTGACCAGTGACCAGTGACCAGTGACCAGCGAAAGTGACCAGGGACAAGCGTCCAGTGACCAGTGACCAGTGACCAGTGACCAGCGAAAGTGACCAGTGACCAGTGACCAGTGACCAGTGACCAGTGACCAGTGACAAGTGACCTGGGACCAGTGAAAGTGACCAGTGACCAGTGAACAGTGACCAGCGAAATTGACCAGTGAACAGTGATCAGCGAAATTGACCAGTGACCATTAACCAGTGACCAGCGAAAGTGACCAGTGACGAGTGACCAGTGACAAGTGACCAGTGACAAGTGACCAGTGACCACTGACCAGTGACCAGTGACCAGCGACCAGTGACCAGTGACCAGTGACCGGGGACCAGTGGCCAGCGAAAGTGACCAGCGACCAGTGACCAGTGACCAGTGACAAGTGACCAGTGACCAGCGACCAGTGACCAGTGACCAGTGACCAGTGACCAGCGAAAGTGACCAGTGACCAGTGACCAGTGACCAGTGACCAGTGACCAGTGACCAGTGACCAGTGACCAGTGACCAGTGACCAGTGACAAGTGACCAGTGACCAGCGACCAGTGACCAGTGACCAGTGACCAGTGACCAGTGACCAGCGAAAGTGACCAGTGACCAGGGACCAGTGACCAGTGACCAGCGAAATTGACCAGTGACCAGTGACCAGTGACCAGTGACAAGTGACCAGTGACCAGTGACCAGTGACCAGTGACCAGTGACCAGTGACCAGTGACCAGCGAAAGTGACCAGTGACCAGTGACCAGTGACCAGTGACCAGCGAAAGTGACCAGTGGCCAGTGACCAGTGACCAGCGAAATTGACCAGTGACCAGTGACCAGAGACCAGTGACTAGCCAAATTGACCAGTGACCAGTGACCAGTGACCAGCGAAAGTGACCAGTGACCAGTGACCAGTGACCAGTGACAAGTGACCTGGGACCAGTGAAAGTGACCAGTGACCAGTGAACAGTGACCAGCGAAATTGACCAGTTTCCAGTAACCAGTGATAGTGACCAGTGAACAGTGACCAGGGACCAGTGACCAGTGACGAGTGACCAGTGACCAGCGAAAGTGAACAGTGAGCAGTGACCAGTGACCAGTGACCAGTGACCAGTGACCAGTGACCAGCGAAATTGACCAGTGACCAGTGACCAGTGAACAGTGACAAGTGACCAGTGACAAGTGAACAACGAAAGTGACCAGTGAACAGTGACCAGGGACCAGTGACCAGTGACGAGTGACCAGTGACCAGCGAAAGTGAACAGTGAGCAGTGACCAGTGACCAGTGACCAGTGACCAGTGACCAGCGAAAGTGACCAGTGACCAGTGACCAGTGACCAGTGACCAGTGACCAGTGACAAGTGACCTGGGACCAGTGACCAGTGACCAGTGACCAGTGACCAGTGACCAGTGACCAGTGACCAGTGACCAGTGACCAGCGAAAGTGACCAGTGACGAGTGACCAGTGACAAGTGACCAGTGACCAGTGACCAGTGACCAGTGACCAGTGACCAGTGACGAGTGACCAGTGATCAGCGAAAGTGAACAGTGACCAGTGACCAGTGACCAGTGACCAGTGACCAGCGAAAGTGACCAGTAACCAGTGACCAGTGACCAGTGACCAGTGACAAGTGACCTGGGACCAGTGACCAGTGACCAGTAACCAGCGAAAGTGACCAGTGACCAGTGACCAGTGACCAGTGACCAGTGACCAGTGACCAGTGACCAGCGGTAGTGACCAGTGACCAGTGACCAGTCATCAGTGACCAGTGAACAGTGACCAGTGACCAGTGACCAGTGACTAGTAACCAGCAACCAGTGACCAGTGACCAGTGACCAGTGACCAGCAAAATTGACCAGCAAAATTGACCAGTGACCAGTGACCAGTGACCAATGACCAGTGACCAGTGACCAGTGACCAGTGACAAGTGACCAGTGACCAGTGACCAGTGACCAGTGACCAGTGACCAGTGCCAACGACCAGTGACCAGTGACAAGTGACCAGTGACCAGTGACCAGTGATCAGTGACCAGTGAACAGTGACCAGTGACCAGTGACCAGTGACCAGCGAAAATGACCAGTGACCAGTGACCAGTGACCAGCGAAATTGACCAGTGACCAGTGACCAGTGAACAGTGACAAGTGACCAGTGACAAGTGACCAACGAAAGTGACCAGTGAACAGTGACCAGGGACCAGTGACCAGTGACGAGTGACCAGTGACCAGCGAAAGTGAACAGTGAGCAGTGACCAGTGACCAGTGACCAGTGACCAGTGACCAGCGAAAGTGACCAGTGACCAGTGACCAGTGACCAGTGACCAGTGACAAGTGACCAGTGACCAGCGACCAGTGACCAGTGACCAGTGACCAGTGACCAGTGACCAGCGAAAGTGACCAGTGACCAGCGAAAGTGACCAGGGACCAGTGACCAGTGACCAGTGAGCTGTGACCAGTGACCAGTGACCAGTGAACTGTGACCAGTGACCAGTGACCAGCGAAAGTGACCAGTGACCAGTGACCAGCGAAAGTGACCAGTGACCAGTGACCAGTGACCAGTGTCCAGTGACCAGTGACCAGTGATAAGTGACCAGTGACCAGTGACCAGTGACCAGCGACCAGTGACCAGTGACCAGTGAATAGTGACCAGTGACCAGTGAACAGCGAAAGTGACCAGTGACCAGTGACCTGTGACCTGTGACCAGTGACCAGTGACCAGTGACCAGTGACCAGTGACGAGCGAAATGGACCAGTGACCAGTGACTAGTGACCAGCGATCAATGACCAGTGACCACTGACCAGCGAAAGTGACCAGTGACCAGTGACCAGTGACCAGCGAAATTGACCAGTCACCAGTGACCAGTGGCCAGTGACCAGCGACCAGTGACCAATGACCAGTGACCAGTGACCAGTGACCAGTGACAAGTGACCAGTGACCAGTGACCGGCGAAAGTGACCAGTGAACAGTGACCAGTGACCAGTGACCAGTGAATAGTGACCAGTGACCAGTGAACAGCGAAAGTGACCAGTGACCAGTGACCTGTGACCAGTGACCAGTGACCAGTGACCATTGACCAGTGACCAGTGACCAGTGACCAGCGAAAGTGACCAGGGACAAGCGTCCAGTGACCAGTGACCAGTGACCAGTGACCAGCGAAAGTGACCAGTGACCAGTGACCAGTGACCAGTGACCAGTGACCAGTGACCAGTGACAAGTGACCTGGGACCAGTGAAAGTGACCAGTGACCAGTGAACAGTGACCAGCGAAATTGACCAGTGAACAGTGATCAGCGAAATTGACCAGTGACCATTAACCAGTGACCAGCGAAAGTGACCAGTGACGAGTGACCAGTGACAAGTGACCAGTGACAAGTGACCAGTGACCACTGACCAGTGACCAGTGACCAGCGACCAGTGACCAGTGACCAGTGACCGGGGACCAGTGGCCAGCGAAAGTGACCAGCGACCAGTGACCAGTGACCAGTGACCAGTGACTAGCCAAATTGAGCAGTGAGCAGTGACCAGTGACCAGTGACCAGTGACCAGTGACCAGTGACCAGCGAAATTGACCAGCGACCATTGACCAGTGACCAGCGAAAGTGACCAGTGACGAGTGACCTGTGACAAGTGACCAGTGACCAGCGACCAGTGACCAGCGAAAGTGACCAGTGACCAGCGACCAGTGACCAGTGACCAGTGACCAGTGACCAGCAAAATTGACCAGCAAAATTGACCAGTGACCAGTGACCAGTGACCAGTGACCAGTGACCAGTGACAAGTGACCAGTGACCAGTGACCAGTGACCAGTGACCAGTGACCAGTGCCAACGACCAGTGACCAGTGACCATTGACCAGTGACCAGTGACCAGCGAAATTGACCAGTGACCAGTGACCAGAGACCAGTGACTAGCCAAATTGACCAGTGACCAGTGACCAGTGGCCAGCGGTAGTGACCAGTGACCAGTGACCAGTCATCAGTGACCAGTGAACAGTGACCAGTGACCAGTGACCAGTGACCAGTGACCAGTGACCAGCGAAAGTGACCAGTGACCAGTGACCAGTGACCAGTGACCAGTGACAAGTGACCTGGGACCAGTGAAAGTGACCAGTGACCAGTGAACAGTGACCAGCGAAATTGACCAGTTTCCAGTAACCAGTGATAAGTGACCAGTGACCAGTGACCAGCGAAAGTGACCAGTGAACAGTGACCAGGGACCAGTGACCAGTGACGAGTGACAAGTGACCAGTGACAAGTGACCAGTGACCAGTGACCAGTGACCGGTGACCAGTGACCAGTGACCAGTGACCAGTGACCAGTGACCAGTGACCAGTGACCAGTGACCAGTGACCAGTGACCAGTGACCAGTGACCAGCGACCAGTGACCAGTGACCAGTGACCAGTGACCAGTGACCAGTGACCAGTGACAAGTGACCAGTGACCAGCTGCCAGTGACCAGTGACCAGCGAAAGTGACCAGTGACCAGTGACCAGTGACCAGTGAACAGTGACCAGTGACCAGTGACAAGTGACCAGTGACCAGCGACCAGTGACCAGTGACCAGTGACCAGTGACCAGTGACCAGCGAAGGTGACCAGTGACCAGGGACCAGTGACCAGTGACCAGCGAAATTGACCAGTGACCAGTGACCAGTGACCAGTGACAAGTGACCAGTGACCAGTGACCAGTGACCAGTGACCAGTGACCAGTGACCAGTGACCAGTGACCAGTGACCAGCCAAAGTGACCAGTGACCAGTGACCAGTGACCAGTGACCAGCGAAAGTGACCAGTGACCAGTGACCAGTGACCAGCGAAATTGACCAGTGACCAGTGACCAGAGACCAGTGACTAGCCAAATTGACCAGTGACCAGTGACCAGTGGCCAGCGGTAGTGACCAGTGACCAGTGACCAGTCATCAGTGACCAGTGGACAGTGACCAGTGACCAGTGACCAGTGACCAGTGACCAGTGACCAGCGAAAGTGACCAGTGACCAGTGACCAGTGACCAGTGACCAGTGACCAGTGACCAGCGAAATTGACCAGTGACCAGTGACCAGTGAACAGTGACAAGTGACCAGTGACAAGTGAACAACGAAAGTGACCAGTGAACAGTGACCAGGGACCAGTGACCAGTGACGAGTGACCAGTGACCAGCGAAAGTGAACAGTGAGCAGTGACCAGTGACCAGTGACCAGTGACCAGTGACCAGCGAAAGTGACCAGTGACCAGTGACCAGTGACCAGTGACCAGTGACCAGTGACAAGTGACCTGGGACCAGTGACCAGTGACCAGTGACCAGTGACCAGTGACCAGTGACCAGTGACCAGTGACCAGCGAAAGTGACCAGTGACGAGTGACCAGTGACAAGTGACCAGTGACCAGTGACCAGTGACCAGTGACCAGTGACCAGTGACCAGTGACGAGTGACCAGTGATCAGCGAAAGTGAACAGTGACCAGTGACCAGTGACCAGTGACCAGTGACCAGCGAAAGTGACCAGTGACCAGTGACCAGTGACCAGTGACCAGTGACAATTGACCTGGGACCAGTGACCAGTGACCAGTGACCAGCGAAAGTGACCAGTGACCAGTGACCAGTGACCAGTGACCAGTGACCAGTGACCAGTGACCAGTGACCAGCGAAATTGACCAGTGACCATTGACCAGTGACCAGTGACCAGTGACCAGTGACAAGTGACCAGTGACCAGTGACCAGCGACCAGTGACCAGTGACCAGCAAAAATGACCAGTGACCAGTGACCAGTGACCAGTGACCAGTGACCAGTGACCAGCGAAAGTGACAAGTGACAAGTGACCTGGGACCAGTGACCAGTGACCAGTGACCAGTGACCAGTGACCAGCGAAATTGACCAGTGACCATTGACCAGTGACCAGTGACCAGTGACCAGTGACAAGTGACCAGTGACCAGTGACCAGCGACCAGTGACCAGTGACCATTGACCAGTGACCAGTGACCAGCAAAAATGACCAGTGACCAGTGACAAGTGACCTGGGACCAGTGACCAGTGACCAGTGACCAGCGAAAGTGACCAGTGACCAGTGACCAGTGACCAGTGACAAGTGACCTGGGACCAGTGACCAGTGACCAGTGACCAGTGACCAGTGAGCAGTGACCAGTGACCAGTGACCAGCGAAAGTGACCAGTGACGAGTGACCAGTGACAAGTGACCAGTGACCAGTGACCAGTGACCAGTGACCAGTGACCAGTGACCAGTGACCAGTGACGAGTGACCAGTGATCAGCGAAAGTGAACAGTGACCAGTGACCAGTGACCAGTGACCAGTGACCAGCGAAAGTGACCAGTGACCAGTGACCAGTGACCAGTGACTAGTGACCAGCAACCAGTGACCAGTGACCAGTGACCAGTGACCAGCAAAATTGACCAGAAAAATTGACCAGTGCCCAGTGACCAGTGACCAATGACCAGTGACCAGTGACCAGTGACCAGTGACAAGTGACCAGTGACCAGTGACCAGTGCCAACGACCAGTGACCAGTGACAAGTGACCAGTGACCAGTGACCAGTGATCAGTGACCAGTGAACAGTGACCAGTGACCAATGACCAGTGACCAGTGACCAGTGACCAGCGAAATTGACCAGTGACCAGTGACCAGTGAACAGTGACAAGTGACCAGTGACAAGTGACCAACGAAAGTGACCAGTGAACAGTGACCAGTGACAAGTGACCAGTGACAAGTGACCAACGAAAGTGGCCAGTGAACAGTGACCAGGGACCAGTGGCCAGTGACGAGTGACCAGTGACCAGCGAAAGTGAACAGTGAGCAGTGACCAGTGACCAGTGACCAGCGAAAGTGACCAGTGACCAGTGACCAGTGACCAGTGACCAGTGACCAGTGACCAGTGACAAGTGACCTGGGACCAGTGACCAGTGACCAGTGACCAGTGACCAGCGAAATTGACCAGTGACCAGTGACCAGTGACCAGTCACCAGTGACCAGCGACCAGTGACCAGAGACCAGTACCCAGTGACCAGTGACCAGTGACCACTGACCAGCGAAAGTGACCAGTGAACAGTGACCAGTGACCAGTGACCAGTGACCTGTGACCAGTGACCAGTGACCAGTGTCCAGTGACCAGTGACCAGCGAAAGTGACCAGTGACGAGTGACCAGTGACAAGTGACCAGTGACCAGTGACCAGTGACCAGTGACCAGAGACTAGTGACCAGCAACCAGTGACCAGTGACCAGTGACCAGTGACCAGCAAAATTGACCAGCAAAATTGACCAGTGACCAGTGACCAGCGACCAATGACCAGTGACCAGTGACCAGTGACCAGTGACAAGTGACCAGTGACCAGTGACCAGTGACCAGTGACCAGTGACCGGTGACCAGTGACCAGTGACCAGTGACCAGTGACCAGTGACCAGTGACCAGTGACCAGTGACCAGTGACCAGTGACCAGTGACCAGTGACCAGTGACAAGTGACCAGTGACCAGCTGCCAGTGACCAGTGACCAGTGACCAGTGACCAGTGACTAGCGAAAGTGACCAGTGACCAGTGACCAGTGACCAGTGACCAGTGACCAGTGACCAGTGACCAGTGACAAGTGACCAGTGACCAGCGACCAGTGACCAGTGACCAGTGACCAGTGACCAGCGAAAGTGACCAGTGACCAGTGACCAGTGACCAGTGACAAGTGACCAGTGACCAGTGACCAGCGACCAGTGACCAGTGACCAGTGACCAGTGACCAGTGACCAGCGAAAGTGACCAGTGACCAGGGACCAGTGACCAGTGACCAGCGAAATTGACCAGTGACCAGTGACCAGTGACCAGTGACAAGTGACCAGTGACCAGTGACCAGTGACCAGTGACCAGTGACCAGTGACCAGTGACCAGTGACCAGCGAAAGTGACCAGTGACCAGTGACCAGTGACCAGTGACCAGCGAAAGTGACCAGTGACCAGTGACCAGTGACCAGCGAAATTGACCAGTGACCAGTGACCAGAGACCAGTGACTAGCCAAATTGACCAGTGACCAGTGACCAGTGACCAGCGAAAGTGACCAGTGACCAGTGACCAGTGACCAGTGACAAGTGACCTGGGACCAGTGAAAGTGACCAGTGACCAGTGAACAGTGACCAGCGAAATTGACCAGTTTCCAGTAACCAGTGATAAGTGACCAGTGACCAGTGACCAGCGAAAGTGACCAGTGAACAGTGACCAGGGACCAGTGACCAGTGACGAGTGACCAGTGACCAGCGAAAGTGAACAGTGAGCAGTGACCAGTGACCAGTGACCAGTGACCAGTGACCAGCGAAATTGACCAGTGACCAGTGACCAGTGAACAGTGACAAGTGACCAGTGACAAGTGAACAACGAAAGTGACCAGTGAACAGTGACCAGGGACCAGTGACCAGTGACGAGTGACCAGTGACCAGCGAAAGTGAACAGTGAGCAGTGACCAGTGACCAGTGACCAGTGACCAGTGACCAGCGAAAGTGACCAGTGACCAGTGACCAGTGACCAGTGACAAGTGACCTGGGACAAGTGACCAGTGACCAGTGACCAGTGACCAGTGACCAGTGACCAGTGACCAGTGACCAGTGACCAGTGACCAGCGAAAGTGACAAGTGACGAGTGACCAGTGACAAGTGACCAGTGACCAGTGACCAGTGACCAGTGACCAGTGACCAGTGACCAGTGACGAGTGACCAGTGATCAGCGAAAGTGAACAGTGACCAGTGACCAGTGACCAGTGACCAGTGACCAGCGAAAGTGACCAGTAACCAGTGACCAGTGACCAGTGACCAGTGACAAGTGACCTGGGACCAGTGACCAGTGACCAGTGACCAGCGAAAGTGACCAGTGACCAGTGACCAGTGACCAGTGACCAGTGACCAGTGACCAGCGGTAGTGACCAGTGACCAGTGACCAGTCATCAGTGACCAGTGAACAGTGACCAGTGACCAGTGACTAGTAACCAGCAACCAGTGACCAGTGACCAGTGACCAGTGACCAGCAAAATTGACCAGCAAAATTGACCAGTGACCAGTGACCAGTGACCAATGACCAGTGACCAGTGACCAGTGACCAGTGACAAGTGACCAGTGACCAGTGACCAGTGACCAGTGACCAGTGACCAGTGCCAACGACCAGTGACCAGTGACAAGTGACCAGTGACCAGTGACCAGTGAGCAGTGACCAGTGAACAGTGACCAGTGACCAGTGACCAGTGACCAGCGAAAATGACCAGTGACCAGTGACCAGTGACCAGCGAAATTGACCAGTGACCAGTGACCAGTGAACAGTGACAAGTGACCAGTGACAAGTGACCAACGAAAGTGACCAGTGAACAGTGACCAGGGACCAGTGACCAGTGACGAGTGACCAGTGACCAGCGAAAGTGAACAGTGAGCAGTGACCAGTGACCAGTGACCAGTGACCAGCGAAAGTGATCAGTGACCAGTGACCAGTGACCAGTGACCAGTGACAAGTGACCAGTGACCAGCGACCAGTGACCAGTGACCAGTGACCAGTGACCAGTGACCAGCGAAAGTGACCAGTGACCAGCGAAAGTGACCAGGGACCAGTGACCAGTGACCAGTGAGCTGTGACCAGTGACCAGTGACCAGTGAACTGTGACCAGTGACCAGTGACCAGCGAAAGTGACCAGTGACCAGTGACCAGCGAAAGTGACCAGTGACCAGTGACCAGTGACCAGTGTCCAGTGTCCAGTGACCAGTGACCAGTGATAAGTGACCAGTGACCAGTGACCAGTGACCAGCGACCAGTGACCAGTGACCAGTGAATAGTGACCAGTGACCAGTGAACAGCGAAAGTGACCAGTGACCAGTGACCTGTGACCTGTGACCAGTGACCAGTGACCAGTGACCAGTGACCAGTGACGAGCGAAATGGACCAGTGACCAGTAACTAGTGACCAGCGATCAATGACCAGTGACCACTGACCAGCGAAAGTGACCAGTGACCAGTGACCAGGGACCAGCGAAATTGACCAGTCACCAGTGACCAGTGGCCAGTGACCAGCGACCAGTGACCAATGACCAGTGACCAGTGACCAGTGACCAGTGACAAGTGACCAGTGACCAGTGACCGGCGAAAGTGACCAGTGAACAGTGACCAGTGACCAGTGACCAGTGAATAGTGACCAGTGACCAGTGAACAGCGAAAGTGACCAGTGACCAGTGACCTGTGACCAGTGACCAGTGACCAGTGACCATTGACCAGTGACCAGTGACCAGTGACCAGCGAAAGTGACCAGGGACAAGCGTCCAGTGACCAGTGACCAGTGACCAGTGACCAGCGAAAGTGACCAGTGACCAGTGACCAGTGACCAGTGACCAGTGACCAGTGACCAGTGACAAGTGACCTGGGACCAGTGAAAGTGACCAGTGACCAGTGAACAGTGACCAGCGAAATTGACCAGTGAACAGTGATCAGCGAAATTGACCAGTGACCATTAACCAGTGACCAGCGAAAGTGACCAGTGACGAGTGACCAGTGACAAGTGACCAGTGACAAGTGACCAGTGACCACTGACCAGTGACCAGTGACCAGCGACCAGTGACCAGTGACCAGTGACCGGGGACCAGTGGCCAGCGAAAGTGACCAGCGACCAGTGACCAGTGACCAGTGACCAGTGACTAGCCAAATTGAGCAGTGAGCAGTGACCAGTGACCAGTGACCAGTGACCAGTGACCAGTGACCAGCGAAATTGACCAGCGACCATTGACCAGTGACCAGCGAAAGTGACCAGTGACGAGTGACCTGTGACAAGTGACCAGTGACCAGCGACCAGTGCCCAGCCAAAGTGACCAGTGACCAGTGACCAGTGACCAGCGACCAGTGACCAGTGACCAGTGACCAGTGACCAGCAAAATTGACCAGCAAAATTGACCAGTGACCAGTGACCAGTGACCAGTGACCAGTGACCAGTGACCAGTGACCAGTGACCAGCGAAAGTGACCAGTGACCAGTGACCAGTGACCAGTGACCAGTGACCAGTGACAAGTGACCTGGGACCAGTGAAAGTGACCAGTGACCAGTGAACAGTGACCAGCGAAATTGACCAGTTTCCAGTAACCAGTGATAAGTGACCAGTGACCAGTGACCAGCGAAAGTGACCAGTGAACAGTGACCAGGGACCAGTGACCAGTGACGAGTGACCAGTGACCAGCGAAAGTGAACAGTGAGCAGTGACCAGTGAACAGTGACAAGTGACCAGTGACAAGTGAACAACGAAAGTGACCAGTGAACAGTGACCAGGGACCAGTGACCAGTGACGAGTGACCAGTGACCAGCGAAAGTGAACAGTGAGCAGTGACCAGTGACCAGTGACCAGTGACCAGTGACCAGCGAAAGTGACCAGTGACCAGTGACCAGTGACCAGTGACCAGTGACCAGTGACCATTGACCAGTGACCAGTGACCAGTGACCAGCGAAAGTGACCAGGGACAAGCGTCCAGTGACCAGTGACCAGTGACCAGTGACCAGCGAAAGTGACCAGTCACCAGTGACCAGTGACCAGTGACCAGTGACCAGTGACCAGTGACAAGTGACCTGGGACCAGTGAAAGTGACCAGTGACCAGTGAACAGTGACCAGCGAAATTGACCAGTTTCCAGTGACCAGTGATAAGTGACCAGTGACCAGTGACCAGCGAAAGTGACCAGTGAACAGTGATCAGCGAAATTGACCAGTGACCATTAACCAGTGACCAGCGAAAGTGACCAGTGACGAGTGACCAGTGACAAGTGACCAGTGACAAGTGACCAGTGACCACTGACCAGTGACCAGTGACCAGCGACCAGTGACCAGTGACCAGTGACCGGGGACCAGTGACCAGTGAACAGTGACAAGTGACCAGTGACAAGTGACCAACGAAAGTGACCAGTGAACAGTGACCAGGGACCAGTGACCAGTGACGAGTGACCAGTGACCAGCGAAAGTGAACAGTGAGCAGTGACCAGTGACCAGTGACCAGTGACCAGTGACCAGCGAAAGTGATCAGTGACCAGTGACCAGTGACCAGTGACCAGTGACAAGTGACCAGTGACCAGCGACCAGTGACCAGTGACCAGTGACCAGTGACCAGTGACCAGCGAAAGTGACCAGTGACCAGCGAAAGTGACCAGGGACCAGTGACCAGTGACCAGTGAGCTGTGACCAGTGACCAGTGACCAGTGAACTGTGACCAGTGACCAGTGACCAGCGAAAGTGACCAGTGACCAGTGACCAGCGAAAGTGACCAGTGACCAGTGACCAGTGACCAGTGTCCAGTGTCCAGTGACCAGTGACCAGTGATAAGTGACCAGTGACCAGTGACCAGTGACCAGCGACCAGTGACCAGTGACCAGTGAATAGTGACCAGTGACCAGTGAACAGCGAAAGTGACCAGTGACCAGGGACCAGTGACCAGTGACCAGTGAGCTGTGACCAGTGACCAGTGACCAGTGAACTGTGACCAGTGACCAGTGACCAGCGAAAGTGACCAGTGACCAGTGACCAGCGAAAGTGACCAGTGACCAGTGACCAGTGACCAGTGTCCAGTGTCCAGTGACCAGTGACCAGTGATAAGTGACCAGTGACCAGTGACCAGTGACCAGCGACCAGTGACCAGTGACCAGTGAATAGTGACCAGTGACCAGTGAACAGCGAAAGTGACCAGTGACCAGTGACCTGTGACCTGTGACCAGTGACCAGTGACCAGTGACCAGTGACCAGTGACGAGCGAAATGGACCAGTGACCAGTAACTAGTGACCAGCGATCAATGACCAGTGACCACTGACCAGCGAAAGTGACCAGTGACCAGTGACCAGTGACCAGCGAAATTGACCAGTCACCAGTGACCAGTGGCCAGTGACCAGCGACCAGTGACCAATGACCAGTGACCAGTGACCAGTGACCAGTGACAAGTGACCAGTGACCAGTGACCGGCGAAAGTGACCAGTGAACAGTGACCAGTGACCAGTGACCAGTGAATAGTGACCAGTGACCAGTGAACAGCGAAAGTGACCAGTGACCAGTGACCTGTGACCAGTGACCAGTGACCAGTGACCATTGACCAGTGACCAGTGACCAGTGACCAGCGAAAGTGACCAGGGACAAGCGTCCAGTGACCAGTGACCAGTGACCAGTGACCAGCGAAAGTGACCAGTGACCAGTGACCAGTGACCAGTGACCAGTGACCAGTGACCAGTGACAAGTGACCTGGGACCAGTGAAAGTGACCAGTGACCAGTGAACAGTGACCAGCGAAATTGACCAGTGAACAGTGATCAGCGAAATTGACCAGTGACCATTAACCAGTGACCAGCGAAAGTGACCAGTGACGAGTGACCAGTGACAAGTGACCAGTGACAAGTGACCAGTGACCACTGACCAGTGACCAGTGACCAGCGACCAGTGACCAGTGACCAGTGACCGGGGACCAGTGGCCAGCGAAAGTGACCAGCGACCAGTGACCAGTGACCAGTGACCAGTGACTAGCCAAATTGAGCAGTGAGCAGTGACCAGTGACCAGTGACCAGTGACCAGTGACCAGTGACCAGCGAAATTGACCAGCGACCATTGACCAGTGACCAGCGAAAGTGACCAGTGACAAGTGACCAGTGACCAGCGACCAGTGACCAGCGAAAGTGACCAGTGACCAGTGACCAGTGACCAGCGACCAGTGACCAGTGACCAGTGACCAGTGACCAGCAAGATTGACCAGCAAAATTGACCAGTGACCAGTGACCAGTGACCAGTGACCAGTGACCAGTGACAAGTGACCAGTGACCAGTGACCAGTGACCAGTGACCAGTGACCAGTGCCAACGACCAGTGACCAGTGACCATTGACCAGTGACCAGCGAAAGTGACCAGGGACCAGTGACCAGTGACCAGCGAAATTGACCAGTGACCAGTGACCAGAGACCAGTGACTAGCCAAATTGACCAGTGACCAGTGACCAGTGGCCAGCGGTAGTGACCAGTGACCAGTGACCAGTCATCAGTGACCAGTGAACAGTGACCAGTGACCAGTGACCAGTGACCAGTGACCAGCGAAAGTGACCAGTGACCAGTGACCAGTGACCAGTGACCAGTGACCAGTGACCAGTGACCAGTGACAAGTGACCAGTGACCAGCGACCAGTGACCAGTGACCAGTGACCAGTGACCAGTGACCAGCGAAGGTGACCAGTGACCAGGGACCAGTGACCAGTGACCAGCGAAATTGACCAGTGACCAGTGACCAGTGACCAGTGACAAGTGACCAGTGACCAGTGACCAGTGACCAGTGACCAGTGACCAGTGACCAGTGACCAGTGACCAGCCAAAGTGACCAGTGACCAGTGACCAGTGACCAGTGACCAGCGAAAGTGACCAGTGACCAGTGACCAGTGACCAGCGAAATTGACCAGTGACCAGTGACCAGAGACCAGTGACTAGCCAAATTGACCAGTGACCAGTGACCAGTGGCCAGCGGTAGTGACCAGTGACCAGTGACCAGTCATCAGTGACCAGTGAACAGTGACCAGTGACCAGTGACCAGTGACCAGTGACCAGTGACCAGCGAAAGTGACCAGTGACCAGTGACCAGTGACCAGTGACCAGTGACCAGTGACAAGTGACCTGGGACCAGTGAAAGTGACCAGTGACCAGTGAACAGTGACCAGCGAAATTGACCAGTTTCCAGTAACCAGTGATAAGTGACCAGTGACCAGTGACCAGCGAAAGTGACCAGTGAACAGTGACCAGGGACCAGTGACCAGTGACGAGTGACCAGTGACCAGCGAAAGTGAACAGTGAGCAGTGACCAGTGACCAGTGACCAGTGACCAGTGACCAGCGAAATTGACCAGTGACCAGTGACCAGTGAACAGTGACAAGTGACCAGTGACAAGTGAACAACGAAAGTGACCAGTGAACAGTGACCAGGGACCAGTGACCAGTGACGAGTGACCAGTGACCAGCGAAAGTGAACAGTGAGCAGTGACCAGTGACCAGTGACCAGTGACCAGTGACCAGCGAAAGTGACCAGTGACCAGTGACCAGTGACCAGTGACCAGTGACCAGTGACAAGTGACCTGGGACCAGTGACCAGTGACCAGTGACCAGTGACCAGTGACCAGTGACCAGTGACCAGTGACCAGCGAAAGTGACCAGTGACGAGTGACCAGTGACAAGTGACCAGTGACCAGTGACCAGTGACCAGTGACCAGTGACCAGTGACCAGTGACGAGTGACCAGTGATCGGCGAAAGTGAACAGTGACCAGTGACCAGTGACCAGTGACCAGTGACCAGCGAAAGTGACCAGTGACCAGTGACCAGTGACCAGTGACCAGTGACAAGTGACCTGGGACCAGTGACCAGTGACCAGTGACCAGCGAAAGTGACCAGTGACCAGTGACCAGTGACCAGTGACCAGTGACCAGTGACCAGTGACCAGCGAAATTGACCAGTGACCATTGACCAGTGACCAGTGACCAGTGACCAGTGACAAGTGACCAGTGACCAGTGACCAGCGACCAGTGACCAGTGACCAGCAAAAATGACCAGTGACCAGTGACCAGTGACCAGTGACCAGTGACCAGTGACCAGCGAAAGTGACAAGTGACAAGTGACCTGGGACCAGTGACCAGTGACCAGTGACCAGTGACCAGTGACCAGTGACCAGTGACCAGCGAAATTGACCAGTGACCATTGACCAGTGACCAGTGACCAGTGACCAGTGACAAGTGACCAGTGACCAGTGACCAGCGACCAGTGACCAGTGACCATTGACCAGTGACCAGTGACCAGCAAAAATGACCAGTGACCAGTGACAAGTGACCAGTGACCAGCGAAAGTGACCAGTGACCAGTGACCAGTGACCAGTGACGAGTGACCAGTGACCAGCGAAAGTGAACAGTGAGCAGTGACCAGTGACCAGTGACCAGTGACCAGTGACCAGCGAAAGTGACCAGTGACCAGTGACCAGTGACCAGTGACCAGTGACCAGTGACCAGTGACCAGTGACAAGTGACCTGGGACCAGTGACCAGTGACCAGTGACCAGTGACCAGCGAAATTGACCAGTGACCAGTGACCAGTGACCAGTCACCAGTGACCAGCGACCAGTGACCAGAGACCAGTACCCAGTGACCAGTGACCAGTGACCAGTCACCAGTGACCAGCGACCAGTGACCAGAGACCAGTACCCAGTGACCAGTGACCAGTGACCACTGACCAGCGAAAGTGACCAGTGAACAGTGACCAGTGACCAGTGACCAGTGACCTGAGACCAGTGACCAGTGACCAGTGACCAGTGACCAGTGACCAGCGAAAGTGACCAGTGACGAGTGACCAGTGACAAGTGACCAGTGACCAGTGACCAGTGACCAGTGACCAGTGACTAGTGACCAGCAACCAGTGACCAGTGACCAGTGACCAGTGACCAGCAAAATTGACCAGCAAAATTGACCAGTGACCAGTGACCAGTGACAAGTGACCAGTGACCAGTGACCAGTGACCAGTGACCAGTGACCGGTGACCAGTGACCAGTGACCAGTGACCAGTGACCAGTGACCAGTGACCAGTGACCAGTGACCAGTGACCAGTGACCAGTGACAAGTGACCAGTGACCAGCTGCCAGTGACCAGTGACCAGTGACCAGTGACCAGTGACTAGCGAAAGTGACCAGTGACCAGTGACCAGTGACCAGTGACCAGTGACCAGTGACCAGTGACCAGTGACCAGTGACAAGTGTCCAGTGACCAGCGACCAGTGACCAGTGACCAGTGACCAGTGACCAGCGAAAGTGACCAGTGACCAGTGACCAGTGACCAGTGACCAGTGACCAGCGAAAGTGACCAGTGACCAGGGACCAGTGACCAGTGACCAGCGAAATTGACCAGTGACCAGTGACCAGTGACCAGTGACAAGTGACCAGTGACCAGTGACCAGTGACCAGTGACCAGTGACCAGTGACCAGTGACCAGTGACCAGCGAAAGTGACCAGTGACCAGTGACCAGTGACCAGTGACCAGCGAAAGTGACCAGTGACCAGTGACCAGTGACCAGCGAAATTGACCAGTGACCAGTGACCAGAGACCAGTGACTAGCCAAATTGACCAGTGACCAGTGACCAGTGACCAGCGAAAGTGACCAGTGACCACTGACCAGTGACCAGTGACCAGCGACCAGTGACCAGTGACCAGTGACCGGGGACCAGTGGCCAGCGAAAGTGACCAGCGACCAGTGAGCAGTGACCAGTGACCAGTGACTAGCCAAATTGAGCAGTGAGCAGTGACCAGTGACCAGTGACCAGTGACCAGTGACCAGTGACCAGCGAAATTGACCAGCGACCATTGACCAGTGACCAGCGAAAGTGACCAGTGACGAGTGACCTGTGACAAGTGACCAGTGACCAGCGACCAGTGACCAGCGAAAGTGACCAGTGACCAGTGACCAGTGACCAGCGACCAGTGACCAGTGACCAGTGACCTGGGACCAGTGACCAGTGACCAGTGACCAGTGACCAGCGAAATTGACCAGTGACCAGTGACCAGTGACCAGTCACCAGTGACCAGCGACCAGTGACCAGAGACCAGTAACCAGTGACCAGTGACCAGTGACCACTGACCAGCGAAAGTGACCAGTGAACAGTGACCAGTGACCAGTGACCAGTGACCTGTGACCAGTGACCAGTGACCAGTGACCAGTGACCAGTGACCAGCGAAAGTGACCAGTGACGAGTGACCAGTGACAAGTGACCAGTGACCAGTGACCAGTGACCAGTGACTAGTAACCAGCAACCAGTGACCAGTGACCAGTGACCAGTGACCAGCAAAATTGACCAGTGACCAGTGACCAGTGACCAATGACCAGTGACCAGTGACCAGTGACCAGTGACAAGTGACCAGTGACCAGTGACCAGTGACCAGTGACCAGTGACCAGTGCCAACGACCAGTGACCAGTGACAAGTGACCAGTGACCAGTGACCAGTGATCAGTGACCAGTGAACAGTGACCAGTGACCAGTGACCAGTGACCAGCGAAAATGACCAGTGACCAGTGACCAGTGACCAGCGAAATTGACCAGTGACCAGTGACCAGTGAACAGTGACAAGTGACCAGTGACAAGTGACCAACGGAAGTGACCAGTGAACAGTGACCAGGGACCAGTGACCAGTGACGAGTGACCAGTGACCAGCGAAAGTGAACAGTGAGCAGTGACCAGTGACCAGTGACCAGCGAAAGTGACCAGTGACCAGTGACCAGTGACCAGTGACCAGTGACCAGTGACAAGTGACCTGGGACCAGTGACCAGTGACCAGTGACCAGTGACCAGCGAAATTGACCAGTGACCAGTGACCAGTGACCAGTAACCAGTGACCAGTGACCAGTGACCAGAGACCAGTAACCAGTGACCAGTGACCAGTGACCACTGACCAGCGAAAGTGACCTGTGACCAGTGACCAGTGACCAGTGACCAGTGACCAGTGACCAGTGACCAGCGAAAGTGACCAGTGACGAGTGACCAGTGACAAGTGACCAGTGACCAGTGACCAGTGACCAGCGAAAATGACCAGTGACCAGTGACCAGTGACCAGCGAAATTGACCAGTGACCAGTGACCAGTGAACAGTGACAAGTGACCAGTGACAAGTGACCAACGAATGTGACCAGTGAACAGTGACCAGGGACCAGTGACCAGTGACGAGTGACCAGTGACCAGCGAAAGTGAACAGTGAGCAGTGACCAGTGACCAGTGTCCAGTGACCAGTGACCAGTGATAAGTGACCAGTGACCAGTGACCAGTGACCATTGACCAGTGACCAGTGACCAGTGACCAGCGAAAGTGACCAGGGACAAGCGACCAGTGACCAGTGACCAGTGACCAGTGACCAGTGACCAGTGACCAGTGACCAGTGACCAGTGACCAGTGACCAGTGACCAGTGACCAGTGACCAGCGACCAGTGAACAGTGACCAGCGACCAGTGACCAGTGACCAGTGACCAGTGACCACTGACCAGCGAAAGTGACCAGTGACCAGGGACCAGTGACCAGTGACCAGCAAAATTGACCAGTGACCAGTGACCAGTGACCAGTGACCAGTGACCAATGACCAGTGACCGGTGACCAGTGACCAGTGACCAGTGACCAGTGACCAGTGACCAGTGACCAGTGACCAGTGACCAGTGACCAGTGACCAGCGAAAGTGACCAGTGACCAGTGACCAGTGACCAGTGACCAGTGACAAGTGACCAGTGACCAGCGACCAGTGACCAGTGACCAGTGACCAGTGACCAGTGACCAGCGAAAGTGACCAGTGACCAAGGACCAGTGACCAGTGAACAGCGAAATTGACCAGTGACCAGTGACCAGTGACCAGTGACAAGTGACCAGTGACCAGTGACCAGTGACCAGTGACCAGTGACCAGTGCCAACGACCAGTGACCAGTGACCATTGACCAGTGACCAGCGAAAGTGACCAGGGACCAGTGACCAGTGACCAGTGACCAGTGACCAGTGACCAGTGACCAGTGACCAGTGACCAGTGACCAGTGACCAGTGACAAGTGACCAGTGACCAGTGACCAGTGATCAGTGACCAGTGAACAGTGACCAGTGACCAGTGACCAGTGACCAGCGAAAATGACCAGTGACCAGTGACCAGTGACCAGCGAAATTGACCAGTGACCAGTGACCAGTGAACAGTGACAAGTCACCAGTGACAAGTGACCAACGAAAGTGACCAGTGACCAGTGACGAGTGACCAGTGACCAGCGAAAGTGAACAGTGAGCAGTGACCAGTGACCAGTGACCAGTGACCAGTGACCAGCGAAAGTGACCAGTGACCAGTGACCAGTGACCAGTGACCAGTGACCAGTGACAAGTGACCTGGGACCAGTGACCAGTGACCAGTGACCAGTGACCAGCGAAATTGACCAGTGACCAGTGACCAGTGACCAGTCACCAGTGACCAGCGACCAGTGACCAGAGACCAGTAACCAGTGACCAGTGACCAGTGACCACTGACCAGCGAAAGTGACCAGTGAACAGTGACCAGTGACCAGTGACCAGTGACCTGTGACCAGTGACCAGTGACCAGTGACCAGTGACCAGTGACCAGCGAAAGTGACCAGTGACGAGTGACCAGTGACAAGTGACCAGTGACCAGTGACCAGTGACCAGTGACCAGTGACCAGTGACCAGTGACCTGTGACCAGTGACCAGTGACCAGTGACCAGTGACCAGTGACCAGCGAAAGTGACCAGTGACGAGTGACCAGTGACAAGTGACCAGTGACCAGTGACCAGTGACCAGTGACTAGTAACCAGCAACCAGTGACCAGTGACCAGTGACCAGTGACCAGCAAAATTGACCAGTGACCAGTGACCAGTGACCAATGACCAGTGACCAGTGACCAGTGACCAGTGACAAGTGACCAGTGACCAGTGACCAGTGACCAGTGACCAGTGACCAGTGCCAACGACCAGTGACCAGTGACAAGTGGCCAGTGACCAGTGACCAGTGATCAGTGACCAGTGAACAGTGACCAGTGACCAGTGACCAGTGACCAGCGAAAATGACCAGTGACCAGTGACCAGTGACCAGCGAAATTGACCAGTGACCAGTGACCAGTGAACAGTGACAAGTGACCAGTGACAAGTGACCAACGGAAGTGACCAGTGAACAGTGACCAGGGACCAGTGACCAGTGACCAGTGACCAGTGACGAGTGACCAGTGACCAGCGAAAGTGAACAGTGAGCAGTGACCAGTGACCAGTGACCAGCGAAAGTGACCAGTGACCAGTGACCAGTGACCAGTGACCAGTGACCAGTGACAAGTGACCTGGGACCAGTGACCAGTGACCAGTGACCAGTGACCAGCGAAATTGACCAGTGACCAGTGACCAGTGACCAGTAACCAGTGACCAGTGACCAGTGACCAGAGACCAGTAACCAGTGACCAGTGACCAGTGACCACTGACCAGCGAAAGTGACCTGTGACCAGTGACCAGTGACCAGTGACCAGTGACCAGTGACCAGTGACCAGCGAAAGTGACCAGTGACGAGTGACCAGTGACAAGTGACCAGTGACCAGTGACCAGTGACCAGCGAAAATGACCAGTGACCAGTGACCAGTGACCAGCGAAATTGACCAGTGACCAGTGACCAGTGAACAGTGACAAGTGACCAGTGACAAGTGACCAACGAATGTGACCAGTGAACAGTGACCAGGGACCAGTGACCAGTGACGAGTGACCAGTGACCAGTGACCAGTGATAAGTGACCAGTGACCAGTGACCAGTGACCATTGACCAGTGACCAGTGACCAGTGACCAGCGAAAGTGACCAGGGACAAGCGACCAGTGACCAGTGACCAGTGACCAGTGACCAGTGACCAGTGACCAGTGACCAGTGACCAGTGACCAGTGACCAGCGACCAGTGAACAGTGACCAGCGACCAGTGACCAGTGACCAGTGACCAGTGACCAGTGACCACTGACCAGCGAAAGTGACCAGTGACCAGGGACCAGTGACCAGTGACCAGCAAAATTGACCAGTGACCAGTGACCAGTGACCAGTGACCAGTGACCAATGACCAGTGACCGGTGACCAGTGACCAGTGACCAGTGACCAGTGACCAGTGACCAGTGACCAGTGACCAGTGACCAGTGACCAGTGACCAGCGAAAGTGACCAGTGACCAGTGACCAGTGACCAGTGACCAGTGACAAGTGACCAGTGACCAGCGACCAGTGACCAGTGACCAGTGACCAGTGACCAGTGACCAGCGAAAGTGACCAGTGACCAAGGACCAGTGACCAGTGAACAGCGAAATTGACCAGTGACCAGTGACCAGTGACCAGTGACAAGTGACCAGTGACCAGTGACCAGTGACCAGTGACCAGTGACCAGTGCCAACGACCAGTGACCAGTGACCATTGACCAGTGACCAGCGAAAGTGACCAGGGACCAGTGACCAGTGACCAGTGACCAGTGACCAGTGACCAGTGACCAGTGACCAGTGACCAGTGACCAGTGACCAGTGACAAGTGACCAGTGACCAGTGACCAGTGATCAGTGACCAGTGAACAGTGACCAGTGACCAGTGACCAGTGACCAGCGAAAATGACCAGTGACCAGTGACCAGTGACCAGCGAAATTGACCAGTGACCAGTGACCAGTGAACAGTGACAAGTGACCAGTGACAAGTGACCAACGAAAGTGACCAGTGACCAGTGACGAGTGACCAGTGACCAGCGAAAGTGAACAGTGAGCAGTGACCAGTGACCAGTGACCAGTGACCAGTGACCAGCGAAAGTGACCAGTGACCAGTGACCAGTGACCAGTGACCAGTGACCAGTGACAAGTGACCTGGGACCAGTGACCAGTGACCAGTGACCAGTGACCAGCGAAATTGACCAGTGACCAGTGACCAGTGACCAGTCACCAGTGACCAGCGACCAGTGACCAGAGACCAGTAACCAGTGACCAGTGACCAGTGACCACTGACCAGCGAAAGTGACCAGTGAACAGTGACCAGTGACCAGTGACCAGTGACCTGTGACCAGTGACCAGTGACCAGTGACCAGTGACCAGTGACCAGCGAAAGTGACCAGTGACGAGTGACCAGTGACAAGTGACCAGTGACCAGTGACCAGTGACCAGTGACTAGTAACCAGCAACCAGTGACCAGTGACCAGTGACCAGTGACCAGCAAAATTGACCAGTGACCAGTGACCAGTGACCAATGACCAGTGACCAGTGACCAGTGACCAGTGACAAGTGACCAGTGACCAGTGACCAGTGACCAGTGACCAGTGACCAGTGACCAGTGCCAACGACCAGTGACCAGTGACAAGTGACCAGTGACCAGTGACCAGTGATCAGTGACCAGTGAACAGTGACCAGTGACCAGTGACCAGTGACCAGCGAAAATGACCAGTGACCAGTGACCAGTGACCAGCGAAATTGACCAGTGACCAGTGACCAGTGAACAGTGACAAGTGACCAGTGACAAGTGACCAACGGAAGTGACCAGTGAACAGTGACCAGGGACCAGTGACCAGTGACGAGTGACCAGTGACCAGCGAAAGTGAACAGTGAGCAGTGACCAGTGACCAGTGACCAGTGACCAGTGACCAGCGAAAGTGACCAGTGACCAGTGACCAGTGACCAGTGACCAGTGACAAGTGACCTGGGACCAGTGACCAGTGACCAGTGACCAGTGACCAGCGAAATTGACCAGTGACCAGTGACCAGTGACCAGTAAACAGTGACCAGTGACCAGTGACCAGAGACCAGTAACCAGTGACCAGTGACCAGTGACCACTGACCAGCGAAAGTGACCTGTGACCAGTGACCAGTGACCAGTGACCAGTGACCAGTGACCAGTGACCAGCGAAAGTGACCAGTGACGAGTGACCAGTGACAAGTGACCAGTGACCAGTGACCAGTGACCAGCGAAAATGACCAGTGACCAGTGACCAGTGACCAGCGAAATTGACCAGTGACCAGTGACCAGTGAACAGTGACAAGTGACCAGTGACAAGTGACCAACGAATGTGACCAGTGAACAGTGACCAGGGACCAGTGACCAGTGACGAGTGACCAGTGACCAGCGAAAGTGAACAGTGAGCAGTGACCAGTGACCAGTGACCAGTGACCAGTGACCAGCGAAAGTGACCAGTGACCAGTGACCAGTGACCAGTGACCAGTGACCAGTGACCAGTGACAAGTGACCTGGGACCAGTGACCAGTGACCAGTGACCAGTGACCAGCGAAATTGACCAGTGACCAGTGACCAGTGACCAGTCACCAGTGACCAGCGACCAGTGACCAGAGACCAGTAACCAGTGACCAGTGACCAGTGACCACTGACCAGCGAAAGTGAGCAGTGAACAGTGACCAGTGACCAGTGACCAGTGACCTGTGACCAGTGACCAGTGACCAGTGACCAGTGACCAGTGACCAGCGAAAGTGACCAGTGACGAGTGACCAGTGACAAGTGACCAGTGACCAGTGACCAGTGAGCAGTGACCAGCGACCAGTGACCAGTGACCAGTGACCAGTGACCAGTGACCAGTGCCAACGACCAATGACCAGTGACCATTGACCAGTGACCAGCGAAAGTGACCAGGGACCAGTGACCAGTGACCAGTGACCAGTGACCAGTGACCAGTGACTAGTGACCAGTGACCAGTGACCAGTGACCAGTGACCAGTGACAAGTGACCAGTGACCAGTGACCAGTGATCAGTGACCAGTGAACAGTGACCAGTGACCAGTGACCAGTGACCAGCGAAAATGACCAGTGACCAGTGACCAGTGACCAGCGAAATTGACCAGTGACCAGTGACCAGTGAACAGTGACAAGTGACCAGTGACAAGTGACCAACGAAAGTGACCAGTGAACAGTGACCAGGGACCAGTGACCAGTGACGAGTGACCAGTGACCAGCGAAAGTGAACAGTGAGCAGTGACCAGTGACCAGTGACCAGTGACCAGTGACCAGTGACCAGTGACCAGTGACCAGTGACCAGTGAGCAGTGACCAGCGAAATTGACCGGTTTCCAGTGACCAGTGACAAGTGACCAGTGACAAGTGACCAGTGACCACTGACTAGTGACCAGTAACCAGCGACCAGTGCCAACGACCAGTGACCAGTGACCAGTGACCAGTGACCAGCGAAAGTGACCAGTGACCAGTGACCAGTGACCAGTGACCAGTGACCAGTGACAAGTGACCTGGGACCAGTGACCAGTGACCAGTGACCAGTGACCAGCGAAATTGACCAGTGACCAGTGACCAGTGACCAGTCACCAGTGACCAGCGACCAGTGACCAGAGACCAGTAACCAGTGACCAGTGACCAGTGACCACTGACCAGCGAAAGTGACCAGTGAACAGTGACCAGTGACCAGTGACCAGTGACCTGTGACCAGTGACCAGTGACCAGTGACCAGTGACCAGTGACCAGCGAAAGTGACCAGTGACGAGTGACCAGTGACAAGTGACCAGTGACCAGTGACCAGTGACCAGTGACTAGTAACCAGCAACCAGTGACCAGTGACCAGTGACCAGTGACCAGCAAAATTGACCAGTGACCAGTGACCAGTGACCAATGACCAGTGACCAGTGACCAGTGACCAGTGACAAGTGACCAGTGACCAGTGACCAGTGACCAGTGACCAGTGACCAGTGCCAACGACCAGTGACCAGTGACAAGTGACCAGTGACCAGTGACCAGTGATCAGTGACCAGTGAACAGTGACCAGTGACCAGTGACCAGTGACCAGCGAAAATGACCAGTGACCAGTGACCAGTGACCAGCGAAATTGACCAGTGACCAGTGACCAGTGAACAGTGACAAGTGACCAGTGACAAGTGACCAACGGAAGTGACCAGTGAACAGTGACCAGGGACCAGTGACCAGTGACGAGTGACCAGTGACCAGCGAAAGTGAACAGTGAGCAGTGACCAGTGACCAGTGACCAGCGAAAGTGACCAGTGACCAGTGACCAGTGACCAGTGACCAGTGACCAGTGACAAGTGACCTGGGACCAGTGACCAGTGACCAGTGACCAGTGACCAGCGAAATTGACCAGTGACCAGTGACCAGTGACCAGTAACCAGTGACCAGTGACCAGTGACCAGAGACCAGTAACCAGTGACCAGTGACCAGTGACCACTGACCAGCGAAAGTGACCTGTGACCAGTGACCAGTGACCAGTGACCAGTGACCAGTGACCAGTGACCAGCGAAAGTGACCAGTGACGAGTGACCAGTGACAAGTGACCAGTGACCAGTGACCAGTGACCAGCGAAAATGACCAGTGACCAGTGACCAGTGACCAGCGAAATTGACCAGTGACCAGTGACCAGTGAACAGTGACAAGTGACCAGTGACAAGTGACCAACGAATGTGACCAGTGAACAGTGACCAGGGACCAGTGACCAGTGACGAGTGACCAGTGACCAGCGAAAGTGAACAGTGAGCAGTGACCAGTGACCAGTGACCAGTGACCAGTGACCAGCGAAAGTGACCAGTGACCAGTGACCAGTGACCAGTGACCAGTGACCAGTGACCAGTGACAAGTGACCTGGGACCAGTGACCAGTGACCAGTGACCAGTGACCAGCGAAATTGACCAGTGACCAGTGACCAGTGACCAGTCACCAGTGACCAGCGACCAGTGACCAGAGACCAGTAACCAGTGACCAGTGACCAGTGACCACTGACCAGCGAAAGTGAGCAGTGAACAGTGACCAGTGACCAGTGACCAGTGACCAGTGACCAGTGACCAGTGACCAGCGAAAGTGACCAGTGACGAGTGACCAGTGACAAGTGACCAGTGACCAGTGACCAGTGAGCAGTGACCAGTGACCAGTGACCAGTGACCAGTGACCAGTGACCAGTGACCAGTGCCAACGACCAATGACCAGTGACCATTGACCAGTGACCAGCGAAAGTGACCAGGGACCAGTGACCAGTGACCAGTGACCAGTGACCAGTGACCAGTGACCAGTGACCAGTGACCAGTGACCAGTGACCAGTGACCAGTGACCAGTGACCAGTGACCAGTGACAAGTGACCAGTGACCAGTGACCAGTGATCAGTGACCAGTGAACAGTGACCAGTGACCAGTGACCAGTGACCAGCGAAAATGACCAGTGACCAGTGACCAGTGACCAGCGAAATTGACCAGTGACCAGTGACCAGTGAACAGTGACAAGTGACCAGTGACAAGTGACCAACGAAAGTGACCAGTGAACAGTGACCAGGGACCAGTGACCAGTGACGAGTGACCAGTGACCAGCGAAAGTGAACAGTGAGCAGTGACCAGTGACCAGTGACCAGTGACCAGTGACCAGTGACCAGTGACCAGTGACCAGTGACCAGCGAAATTGACCGGTTTCCAGTGACCAGTGACAAGTGACCAGTGACCAGTGACCAGCGAAAGTGACCAGTGACGAGTGACCAGTGACAAGTGACCAGTGACAAGTGACCAGTGACCACTGACCAGTGACCAGTGACCTGCGACCAGTGACCAGTGACCAGTGACCAGGGACCAGTGACCAGCGAAAGTGACCAGTGACCAGTGACCAGTGACCAGTGAACTGCGAAAGTGACCAGTGACCAGTGACCAGTGACCAGTGTCCAGTGACCAGTGACCAGTGATAAGTGACCAGTGACCAGTGACCAGTGACCAGCGACCAGTGACCAGTGACCAGTGAATAGTGACCAGTGACCAGTGAACAGCGAAAGTGACCAGTGACCAGTGACCTGTGACCTGTGACCAGTGACCAGTGACCAGTGACCAGTGACCAGTGACGAGCGAAATGGACCAGTGACCAGTGACTAGTGACCAGCGATCAATGACCAGTGACCACTGACCAGCGAAAGTGACCAGTGACCAGTGACCAGTGACCAGCGAAATTGACCAGTCACCAGTGACCAGTGGCCAGTGACCAGCGACCAGTGACCAATGACCAGTGACCAGTGACCAGTGACCAGTGACAAGTGACCAGTGACCAGTGACCGGCGAAAGTGACCAGTGAACAGTGACCAGTGACCAGTGACCAGTGAATAGTGACCAGTGACCAGTGAACAGCGAAAGTGACCAGTGACCAGTGACCTGTGACCAGTGACCAGTGACCAGTGACCATTGACCAGTGACCAGTGACCAGTGACCAGCGAAAGTGACCAGGGACAAGCGTCCAGTGACCAGTGACCAGTGACCAGTGACCAGCGAAAGTGACCAGTGACCAGTGACCAGTGACCAGTGACCAGTGACCAGTGACCAGTGACAAGTGACCTGGGACCAGTGAAAGTGACCAGTGACCAGTGAACAGTGACCAGCGAAATTGACCAGTGAACAGTGATCAGCGAAATTGACCAGTGACCATTAACCAGTGACCAGCGAAAGTGACCAGTGACGAGTGACCAGTGACAAGTGACCAGTGACAAGTGACCAGTGACCACTGGCCAGTGACCAGTGACCAGCGACCAGTGACCAGTGACCAGTGACCGGGGACCAGTGGCCAGCGAAAGTGACCAGCGACCAGTGACCAGTGACCAGTGACCAGTGACTAGCCAAATTGAGCAGTGAGCAGTGACCAGTGACCAGTGACCAGTGACCAGTGACCAGTGACCAGCGAAAGTGACCAGTGACCAGTGACCAGTGACCAGTGACAAGTGACCTGGGACCAGTGACCAGTGACCAGTGACCAGTGACCAGTGACCAGTGACCAGTGACAAGTGACCAGTGACCAGTGACCGGCGAAAGTGACCAGTGAACAGTGACCAGTGACCAGTGACCAGTGAATAGTGACCAGTGACCAGTGAACAGCGAAAGTGACCAGTGACCAGTGACCTGTGACCAGTGACCAGTGACCAGTGACCATTGACCAGTGACCAGTGACCAGTGACCAGCGAAAGTGACCAGTGACCAGTGACCAGTGACCAGTGACAAGTGACCTGGGACCAGTGACCAGTGACCAGTGACCAGTGACCAGTGAGCAGTGACCAGTGACCAGTGACCAGCGAAAGTGACCAGTGACGAGTGACCAGTGACAAGTGACCAGTGACCAGTGACCAGTGACCAGTGACCAGTGACCAGTGACCAGTGACGAGTGACCAGTGATCAGCGAAAGTGAACAGTGACCAGTGACCAGTGACCAGTGACCAGTGACCAGCGAAAGTGACCAGTGACCAGTGACCAGTGACCAGTGACTAGTGACCAGCAACCAGTGACCAGTGACCAGTGACCAGTGACCAGCAAAATTGACCAGCAAAATTGACCAGTGCCCAGTGACCAGTGACCAATGACCAGTGACCAGTGACCAGTGACCAGTGACAAGTGACCAGTGACCAGTGACCAGTGCCAACGACCAGTGACCAGTGACAAGTGACCAGTGACCAGTGACCAGTGATCAGTGACCAGTGAACAGTGACCAGTGACCAATGACCAGTGACCAGTGACCAGTGACCAGCGAAATTGACCAGTGACCAGTGACCAGTGAACAGTGACAAGTGACCAGTGACAAGTGACCAACGAAAGTGACCAGTGAACAGTGACCAGTGACAAGTGACCAGTGACAAGTGACCAACGAAAGTGGCCAGTGAACAGTGACCAGGGACCAGTGACCAGTGACGAGTGACCAGTGACCAGCGAAAGTGAACAGTGAGCAGTGACCAGTGACCAGTGACCAGCGAAAGTGACCAGTGACCAGTGACCAGTGACCAGTGACCAGTGACCAGTGACCAGTGACAAGTGACCTGGGACCAGTGACCAGTGACCAGTGACCAGTGACCAGCGAAATTGACCAGTGACCAGTGACCAGTGACCAGTCACCAGTGACCAGCGACCAGTGACCAGAGACCAGTACCCAGTGACCAGTGACCAGTGACCACTGACCAGCGAAAGTGACCAGTGAACAGTGACCAGTGACCAGTGACCAGTGACCTGTGACCAGTGACCAGTGACCAGTGTCCAGTGACCAGTGACCAGCGAAAGTGACCAGTGACGAGTGACCAGTGACAAGTGACCAGTGACCAGTGACCAGTGACCAGTGACCAGTGACTAGTGACCAGCAACCAGTGACCAGTGACCAGTGACCAGTGACCAGCAAAATTGACCAGCAAAATTGACCAGTGACCAGTGACCAGCGACCAATGACCAGTGACCAGTGACCAGTGACCAGTGACAAGTGACCAGTGACCAGTGACCAGTGACCAGTGACCAGTGACCGGTGACCAGTGACCAGTGACCAGTGACCAGTGACCAGTGACCAGTGACCAGTGACCAGTGACCAGTGACCAGTGACCAGTGACCAGTGACCAGTGACCAGTGACAAGTGACCAGTGACCAGCTGCCAGTGACCAGTGACCAGTGACCAGTGACCAGTGACTAGCGAAAGTGACCAGTGACCAGTGACCAGTGACCAGTGACCAGTGACCAGTGACCAGTGACCAGTGACAAGTGACCAGTGACCAGCGACCAGTGACCAGTGACCAGTGACCAGTGACCAGCGAAAGTGATCAGTGACCAGTGACCAGTGACCAGTGACAAGTGACCAGTGACCAGCGACCAGTGACCAGTGACCAGTGACCAGCGAAAGTGACCAGTGACCAGGGACCAGTGACCAGTGACCAGCGAAATTGACCAGTGACCAGTGACCAGTGACCAGTGACAAGTGACCAGTGACCAGTGACCAGTGACCAGTGACCAGTGACCAGTGACCAGTGACCAGTGACCAGCGAAAGTGACCAGTGACCAGTGACCAGTGACCAGTGACCAGCGAAAGTGACCAGTGACCAGTGACCAGTGACCAGCGAAATTGACCAGTGACCAGTGACCAGAGACCAGTGACTAGCCAAATTGACCAGTGACCAGTGACCAGTGACCAGCGAAAGTGACCAGTGACCAGTGACCAGTGACCAGTGACAAGTGACCTGGGACCAGTGAAAGTGACCAGTGACCAGTGAACAGTGACCAGCGAAATTGACCAGTTTCCAGTAACCAGTGATAAGTGACCAGTGACCAGTGACCAGCGAAAGTGACCAGTGAACAGTGACCAGGGACCAGTGACCAGTGACGAGTGACCAGTGACCAGCGAAAGTGAACAGTGAGCAGTGACCAGTGACCAGTGACCAGTGACCAGTGACCAGCGAAATTGACCAGTGACCAGTGACCAGTGAACAGTGACAAGTGACCAGTGACAAGTGAACAACGAAAGTGACCAGTGAACAGTGACCAGGGACCAGTGACCAGTGACGAGTGACCAGTGACCAGCGAAAGTGAACAGTGAGCAGTGACCAGTGACCAGTGACCAGTGACCAGTGACCAGCGAAAGTGACCAGTGACCAGTGACCAGTGACCAGTGACCAGTGACCAGTGACAAGTGACCTGGGACCAGTGACCAGTGACCAGTGACCAGTGACCAGTGACCAGTGACCAGTGACCAGTGACCAGTGACCAGCGAAAGTGACCAGTGACGAGTGACCAGTGACAAGTGACCAGTGACCAGTGACCAGTGACCAGTGACCAGTGACCAGTGACCAGTGACCAGTGACGAGTGACCAGTGATCAGCGAAAGTGAACAGTGACCAGTGACCAGTGACCAGTGACCAGTGACCAGCGAAAGTGACCAGTAACCAGTGACCAGTGACCAGTGACCAGTGACAAGTGACCTGGGACCAGTGACCAGTGACCAGTGACCAGCGAAAGTGACCAGTGACCAGTGACCAGTGACCAGTGACCAGTGACCAGTGACCAGCGGTAGTGACCAGTGACCAGTGACCAGTCATCAGTGACCAGTGAACAGTGACCAGTGACCAGTGACTAGTAACCAGCAACCAGTGACCAGTGACCAGTGACCAGTGACCAGCAAAATTGACCAGCAAAATTGACCAGTGACCAGTGACCAGTGACCAATGACCAGTGACCAGTGACCAGTGACCAGTGACAAGTGACCAGTGACCAGTGACCAGTGACCAGTGACCAGTGACCAGTGCCAACGACCAGTGACCAGTGACAAGTGACCAGTGACCAGTGACCAGTGATCAGTGACCAGTGAACAGTGACCAGTGACCAGTGACCAGTGACCAGCGAAAATGACCAGTGACCAGTGACCAGTGACCAGCGAAATTGACCAGTGACCAGTGACCAGTGAACAGTGACAAGTGACCAGTGACAAGTGACCAACGAAAGTGACCAGTGAACAGTGACCAGGGACCAGTGACCAGTGACGAGTGACCAGTGACCAGCGAAAGTGAACAGTGAGCAGTGACCAGTGACCAGTGACCAGTGACCAGTGACCAGCGAAAGTGATCAGTGACCAGTGACCAGTGACCAGTGACCAGTGACAAGTGACCAGTGACCAGCGACCAGTGACCAGTGACCAGTGACCAGTGACCAGTGACCAGCGAAAGTGACCAGTGACCAGCGAAAGTGACCAGGGACCAGTGACCAGTGACCAGTGAGCTGTGACCAGTGACCAGTGACCAGTGAACTGTGACCAGTGACCAGTGACCAGCGAAAGTGACCAGTGACCAGTGACCAGCGAAAGTGACCAGTGACCAGTGACCAGTGACCAGTGTCCAGTGTCCAGTGACCAGTGACCAGTGATAAGTGACCAGTGACCAGTGACCAGTGACCAGCGACCAGTGACCAGTGACCAGTGAATAGTGACCAGTGACCAGTGAACAGCGAAAGTGACCAGTGACCAGTGACCTGTGACCTGTGACCAGTGACCAGTGACCAGTGACCAGTGACCAGTGACGAGCGAAATGGACCAGTGACCAGTAACTAGTGACCAGCGATCAATGACCAGTGACCACTGACCAGCGAAAGTGACCAGTGACCAGTGACCAGTGACCAGCGAAATTGACCAGTCACCAGTGACCAGTGGCCAGTGACCAGCGACCAGTGACCAATGACCAGTGACCAGTGACCAGTGACCAGTGACAAGTGACCAGTGACCAGTGACCGGCGAAAGTGACCAGTGAACAGTGACCAGTGACCAGTGACCAGTGAATAGTGACCAGTGACCAGTGAACAGCGAAAGTGACCAGTGACCAGTGACCTGTGACCAGTGACCAGTGACCAGTGACCATTGACCAGTGACCAGTGACCAGTGACCAGCGAAAGTGACCAGGGACAAGCGTCCAGTGACCAGTGACCAGTGACCAGTGACCAGCGAAAGTGACCAGTGACCAGTGACCAGTGACCAGTGACCAGTGACCAGTGACCAGTGACAAGTGACCTGGGACCAGTGAAAGTGACCAGTGACCAGTGAACAGTGACCAGCGAAATTGACCAGTGAACAGTGATCAGCGAAATTGACCAGTGACCATTAACCAGTGACCAGCGAAAGTGACCAGTGACGAGTGACCAGTGACAAGTGACCAGTGACAAGTGACCAGTGACCACTGACCAGTGACCAGTGACCAGCGACCAGTGACCAGTGACCAGTGACCGGGGACCAGTGGCCAGCGAAAGTGACCAGCGACCAGTGACCAGTGACCAGTGACCAGTGACTAGCCAAATTGAGCAGTGAGCAGTGACCAGTGACCAGTGACCAGTGACCAGTGACCAGTGACCAGCGAAATTGACCAGCGACCATTGACCAGTGACCAGCGAAAGTGACCAGTGACGAGTGACCTGTGACAAGTGACCAGTGACCAGCGACCAGTGACCAGCGAAAGTGACCAGTGACCAGTGACCAGTGACCAGCGACCAGTGACCAGTGACCAGTGACCAGTGACCAGCAAAATTGACCAGCAAAATTGACCAGTGACCAGTGACCAGTGACCAGTGACCAGTGACCAGTGACCAGTGACCAGCGAAAGTGACCAGTGACCAGTGACCAGTGACCAGTGACCAGTGACCAGTGACCAGTGACAAGTGACCTGGGACCAGTGAAAGTGACCAGTGACCAGTGAACAGTGACCAGCGAAATTGACCAGTTTCCAGTAACCAGTGATAAGTGACCAGTGACCAGTGACCAGCGAAAGTGACCAGTGAACAGTGACCAGGGACCAGTGACCAGTGACGAGTGACCAGTGACCAGCGAAAGTGAACAGTGAGCAGCGACCAGTGAACAGTGACAAGTGACCAGTGACAAGTGAACAACGAAAGTGACCAGTGAACAGTGACCAGGGACCAGTGACCAGTGACGAGTGACCAGTGACCAGCGAAAGTGAACAGTGAGCAGTGACCAGTGACCAGTGACCAGTGACCAGTGACCAGCGAAAGTGACCAGTGACCAGTGACCAGTGACCAGTGACCAGTGACCAGTGACCATTGACCAGTGACCAGTGACCAGTGACCAGCGAAAGTGACCAGGGACAAGCGTCCAGTGACCAGTGACCAGTGACCAGTGACCAGCGAAAGTGACCAGTGACCAGTGACCAGTGACCAGTGACCAGTGACCAGTGACCAGTGACAAGTGACCTGGGACCAGTGAAAGTGACCAGTGACCAGTGAACAGTGACCAGCGAAATTGACCAGTTTCCAGTGACCAGTGATAAGTGACCAGTGACCAGTGACCAGCGAAAGTGACCAGTGAACAGTGATCAGCGAAATTGACCAGTGACCATTAACCAGTGACCAGCGAAAGTGACCAGTGACGAGTGACCAGTGACAAGTGACCAGTGACAAGTGACCAGTGACCACTGACCAGTGACCAGTGACCAGCGACCAGTGACCAGTGACCAGTGACCGGGGACCAGTGACCAGTGACCAGTGACCAGTGACAAGTGACCAGTGACCAGCTGCCAGTGACCAGTGACCAGTGACCAGTGACCAGTGACTAGCGAAAGTGACCAGTGACCAGTGACCAGTGACCAGTGACCAGTGACCAGTGACCAGTGACCAGTGACCAGTGACAAGTGACCAGTGACCAGCGACCAGTGACCAGTGACCAGTGACCAGTGACCAGTGATAAGTGACCAGTGACCAGTGACCAGTGACCAGCGACCAGTGACCAGTGACCAGTGAATAGTGACCAGTGACCAGTGAACAGCGAAAGTGACCAGTGACCAGTGACCTGTGACCTGTGACCAGTGACCAGTGACCAGTGACCAGTGACCAGTGACCAGTGACCAGCGAAAGTGACCAGTGACGAGTGACCAGTGACAAGTGACCAGTGACCAGTGACCAGTGACCAGTGACCAGTGACCAGTGACCAGTGACCAGTGACGAGTGACCAGTGATCAGCGAAAGTGAACAGTGACCAGTGACCAGTGACCAGTGACCAGTGACCAGCGAAAGTGACCAGTGACCAGTGACCAGTGACCAGTGACTAGTGACCAGCAACCAGTGACCAGTGACCAGTGACCAGTGACCAGCAAAATTGACCAGCAAAATTGACCAGTGCCCAGTGACCAGTGACCAATGACCAGTGACCAGTGACCAGTGACCAGTGACAAGTGACCAGTGACCAGTGACCAGTGCCAACGACCAGTGACCAGTGACAAGTGACCAGTGACCAGTGACCAGTGATCAGTGACCAGTGAACAGTGACCAGTGACCAGTGACCAGTGACCAGTGACCAGTGACCAGTGACAAGTGACCAGTGACCAGTGACCAGCGACCAGTGACCAGTGACCATTGACCAGTGACCAGTGACCAGCAAAAATGACCAGTGACCAGTGACAAGTGACCAGTGACCAGCGAAAGTGACCAGTGACCACTGACCAGTGACCAGTGACCAGTGACAAGTGACCTGGGACCAGTGACCAGTGACCAGTGACCAGCGACAGTGACCAGTGACCAGTGACCAGTGACCAGTGACAAGTGACCTGGGACCAGTGACCAGTGACCAGTGACCAGTGACCAGTGAGCAGTGACCAGTGACCAGTGACCAGCGAAAGTGACCAGTGACGAGTGACCAGTGACAAGTGACCAGTGACCAGTGACCAGTGACCAGTGACCAGTGACCAGTGACCAGTGACCAGTGACCAGTGACGAGTGACCAGTGATCAGCGAAAGTGAACAGTGACCAGTGACCAGTGACCAGTGACCAGTGACCAGCGAAAGTGACCAGTGACCAGTGACCAGTGACCAGTGACTAGTGACCAGCAACCAGTGACCAGTGACCAGTGACCAGTGACCAGCAAAATTGACCAGCAAAATTGACCAGTGCCCAGTGACCAGTGCCAACGACCAGTGACCAGTGACAAGTGACCAGTGACCAGTGACCAGTGATCAGTGACCAGTGAACAGTGACCAGTGACCAGTGACCAGTGACCAGCGAAAATGACCAGTGACCAGTGACCAGTGACCAGCGAAATTGACCAGTGACCAGTGACCAGTGAACAGTGACAAGTGACCAGTGACAAGTGACCAACGAAAGTGACCAGTGAACAGTGACCAGTGACAAGTGTCCAGTGACAAGTGACCAACGAAAGTGGCCAGTGAACAGTGACCAGGGACCAGTGACCAGTGACGAGTGACCAGTGACCAGCGAAAGTGAACAGTGAGCAGTGACCAGTGACCAGTGACCAGCGAAAGTGACCAGTGACCAGTGACCAGTGACCAGTGACCAGTGACCAGTGACCAGTGACAAGTGACCTGGGACCAGTGACCAGTGACCAGTGACCAGTGACCAGCGAAATTGACCAGTGACCAGTGACCAGTGACCAGTCACCAGTGACCAGCGACCAGTGACCAGAGACCAGTACCCAGTGACCAGTGACCAGTGACCACTGACCAGCGAAAGTGACCAGTGAACAGTGACCAGTGACCAGTGACCAGTGACCTGTGACCAGTGACCAGTGACCAGTGTCCAGTGACCAGTGACCAGCGAAAGTGACCAGTGACGAGTGACCAGTGACAAGTGACCAGTGACCAGTGACCAGTGACCAGTGACCAGTGACTAGTGACCAGCAACCAGTGACCAGTGACCAGTGACCAGTGACCAGCAAAATTGACCAGCAAAATTGACCAGTGACCAGTGACCAGTGACAAGTGACCAGTGACCAGTGACCAGTGACCAGTGACCAGTGACCGGTGACCAGTGACCAGTGACCAGTGACCAGTGACCAGTGACCAGTGACCAGTGACCAGTGACCAGTGACCAGTGACCAGTGACAAGTGACCAGTGACCAGCTGCCAGTGACCAGTGACCAGTGACCAGTGACCAGTGACTAGCGAAAGTGACCAGTGACCAGTGACCAGTGACCAGTGACCAGTGACCAGTGACCAGTGACCAGTGACAAGTGACCAGTGACCAGTGACCAGTGACCAGTGACCAGTGACCAGTGACCAGCGAAAGTGACCAGTGACCAGTGACCAGTGACCAGTGACCAGTGACCAGTGACCAGTGACCAGTGACCAGTGACCAGCGAAAGTGACCAGTGACCAGGGACCAGTGACCAGTGACCAGCGAAATTGACCAGTGACCAGTGACCAGTGACAAGTGACCAGTGACCAGTGACCAGTGACCAGTGACCAGTGACCAGTGACCAGTGACCAGCGAAAGTGACCAGTGACCAGTGACCAGTGACCAGTGACCAGCGAAAGTGACCAGTGACCAGTGACCAGTGACCAGCGAAATTGACCAGTGACCAGTGACCAGAGACCAGTGACTAGCCAAATTGACCAGTGACCAGTGACCAGTGACCAGCGAAAGTGACCAGTGACCACTGACCAGTGACCAGTGACCAGCGACCAGTGACCAGTGACCAGTGACCAGCGAAAGTGACCAGTGACCAGTGACCAGTGACCAGTGACCAGCGAAATTGACCAGTGACCAGTGACCAGTGACCAGTCACCAGTGACCAGCGACCAGTGACCAGAGACCAGTACCCAGTGACCAGTGACCAGTGACCACTGACCAGTGACCAGCGAAAGTGACCAGTGACCAGTGACCAGTGACCAGTGACCAGTGACCAGTGACCAGTGACCAGTGACAAGTGACCAGTGACCAGCGACCAGTGACCAGTGACCAGTGACCAGTGACCAGTGACCAGCGAAGGTGACCAGTGACCAGGGACCAGTGACCAGTGACCAGCGAAATTGACCAGTGACCAGTGACCAGTGACCAGTGACAAGTGACCAGTGACCAGTGACCAGTGACCAGTGACCAGTGACCAGTGACCAGCCAAAGTGACCAGTGACCAGTGACCAGTGACCAGTGACCAGCGAAAGTGACCAGTGACCAGTGACCAGCGAAATTGACCAGTGACCAGTGACCAGAGACCAGTGACTAGCCAAATTGACCAGTGACCAGTGACCAGTGGCCAGCGGTAGTGACCAGTGACCAGTGACCAGTCATCAGTGACCAGTGAACAGTGACCAGTGACCAGTGACCAGTGACCAGTGACCAGTGACCAGCGAAAGTGACCAGTGACCAGTGACCAGTGACCAGTGACCAGTGACCAGTGACAAGTGACCTGGGACCAGTGAAAGTGACCAGTGACCAGTGAACAGTGACCAGCGAAATTGACCAGTTTCCAGTAACCAGTGATAAGTGACCAGTGACCAGTGACCAGCGAAAGTGACCAGTGAACAGTGACCAGGGACCAGTGACCAGTGACGAGTGACCAGTGACCAGCGAAAGTGAACAGTGAGCAGTGACCAGTGACCAGTGACCAGTGACCAGCGAAATTGACCAGTGACCAGTGAACAGTGACAAGTGACCAGTGACAAGTGAACAACGAAATTGACCAGTGAACAGTGATCAGCGAAATTGACCAGTGACCATTAACCAGTGACCAGCGAAAGTGACCAGTGACGAGTGACCAGTGACAAGTGACCAGTGACAAGTGACCAGTGACCACTGACAAGTGACCAGTGACCAGTGACCAGCGACCAGTGACCAGTGACCAGCAAAAATGACCAGTGACCAGTGACCAGTGACCAGTGACCAGTGACCAGTGACCAGCGAAAGTGACAAGTGACAAGTGACCTGGGACCAGTGACCAGTGACCAGTGACCAGTGACCAGTGACCAGTGACCAGTGACCAGCGAAATTGACCAGTGACCATTGACCAGTGACCAGTGACCAGTGACCAGTGACAAGTGACCAGTGACCAGTGACCAGCGACCAGTGACCAGTGACCATTGACCAGTGACCAGTGACCAGCAAAAATGACCAGTGACCAGTGACAAGTGACCAGTGACCAGCGAAAGTGACCAGTGACCACTGACCAGTGACCAGTGACCAGTGACAAGTGACCTGGGACCAGTGACCAGTGACCAGTGACCAGCGACAGTGACCAGTGACCAGTGACCAGTGACAAGTGACCTGGGACCAGTGACCAGTGACCAGTGACCAGTGACCAGTGAGCAGTGACCAGTGACCAGTGACCAGCGAAAGTGACCAGTGACGAGTGACCAGTGACAAGTGACCAGTGACCAGTGACCAGTGACCAGTGACCAGTGACCAGTGACCAGTGACCAGTGACCAGTGACGAGTGACCAGTGATCAGCGAAAGTGAACAGTGACCAGTGACCAGTGACCAGTGACCAGTGACCAGCGAAAGTGACCAGTGACCAGTGACCAGTGACCAGTGACTAGTGACCAGCAACCAGTGACCAGTGACCAGTGACCAGTGACCAGCAAAATTGACCAGCAAAATTGACCAGTGCCCAGTGACCAGTGCCAACGACCAGTGACCAGTGACAAGTGACCAGTGACCAGTGACCAGTGATCAGTGACCAGTGAACAGTGACCAGTGACCAGTGACCAGTGACCAGCGAAAATGACCAGTGACCAGTGACCAGTGACCAGCGAAATTGACCAGTGACCAGTGACCAGTGAACAGTGACAAGTGACCAGTGACAAGTGACCAACGAAAGTGACCAGTGAACAGTGACCAGTGACAAGTGTCCAGTGACAAGTGACCAACGAAAGTGGCCAGTGAACAGTGACCAGGGACCAGTGACCAGTGACGAGTGACCAGTGACCAGCGAAAGTGAACAGTGAGCAGTGACCAGTGACCAGTGACCAGCGAAAGTGACCAGTGACCATTGACCAGTGACCAGTGACCAGTGACCAGTGACCAGTGACCAGTGACAAGTGACCTGGGACCAGTGACCAGTGACCAGTGACCAGTGACCAGCGAAATTGACCAGTGACCAGTGACCAGTGACCAGTCACCAGTGACCAGCGACCAGTGACCAGAGACCAGTACCCAGTGACCAGTGACCAGTGACCACTGACCAGCGAAAGTGACCAGTGAACAGTGACCAGTGACCAGTGACCAGTGACCTGTGACCAGTGACCAGTGACCAGTGTCCAGTGACCAGTGACCAGCGAAAGTGACCAGTGACGAGTGACCAGTGACAAGTGACCAGTGACCAGTGACCAGTGACCAGTGACCAGTGACTAGTGACCAGCAACCAGTGACCAGTGACCAGTGACCAGTGACCAGCAAAATTGACCAGCAAAATTGACCAGTGACCAGTGACCAGTGACAAGTGACCAGTGACCAGTGACCAGTGACCAGTGACCAGTGACCGGTGACCAGTGACCAGTGACCAGTGACCAGTGACCAGTGACCAGTGACCAGTGACAAGTGACCAGTGACCAGCTGCCAGTGACCAGTGACCAGTGACCAGTGACCAGTGACTAGCGAAAGTGACCAGTGACCAGTGACCAGTGACCAGTGACCAGTGACCAGTGACCAGTGACCAGTGACAAGTGACCAGTGACCAGCGACCAGTGACCAGTGACCAGTGACCAGTGACCAGCGAAAGTGACCAGTGACCAGTGACCAGTGACCAGTGACCAGTGACCAGTGACCAGTGACCAGTGACCAGTGACCAGCGAAAGTGACCAGTGACCAGGGACCAGTGACCAGTGACCAGCGAAATTGACCAGTGACCAGTGACCAGTGACCAGTGACAAGTGACCAGTGACCAGTGACCAGTGACCAGTGACCAGTGACCAGTGACCAGTGACCAGTGACCAGCGAAAGTGACCAGTGACCAGTGACCAGTGACCAGTGACCAGCGAAAGTGACCAGTGACCAGTGACCAGTGACCAGCGAAATTGACCAGTGACCAGTGACCAGAGACCAGTGACTAGCCAAATTGACCAGTGACCAGTGACCAGTGACCAGCGAAAGTGACCAGTGACCACTGACCAGTGACCAGTGACCAGCGACCAGTGACCAGTGACCAGTGACCGGGGACCAGTGGCCAGCGAAAGTGACCAGCGACCAGTGACCAGTGACCAGTGACCAGTGACTAGCCAAATTGAGCAGTGAGCAGTGACCAGTGACCAGTGACCAGTGACCAGTGACCAGTGACCAGCGAAATTGACCAGCGACCATTGACCAGTGACCAGCGAAAGTGACCAGTGACGAGTGACCTGTGACAAGTGACCAGTGACCAGCGACCAGTGACCAGCGAAAGTGACCAGTGACCAGTGACCAGTGACCAGCGACCAGTGACCAGTGACCAGTGACCAGTGACCAGCAAAATTGACCAGCAAAATTGACCAGTGACCAGTGACCAGTGACCAGTGACCAGTGACCAGTGACAAGTGACCAGTGACCAGTGACCAGTGACCAGTGACCAGTGACCAGTGCCAACGACCAGTGACCAGTGACCATTGACCAGTGACCAGCGAAAGTGACCAGGGACCAGTGACCAGTGACCAGCGAAATTGACCAGTGACCAGTGACCAGAGACCAGTGACTAGCCAAATTGACCAGTGACCAGTGACCAGTGGCCAGCGGTAGTGACCAGTGACCAGTGACCAGTCATCAGTGACCAGTGAACAGTGACCAGTGACCAGTGACCAGTGACCAGTGACCAGCGAAAGTGACCAGTGACCAGTGACCAGTGACCAGTGACCAGTGACCAGTGACCAGTGACCAGTGACAAGTGACCAGGGACCAGCGACCAGTGACCAGTGACCAGTGACCAGTGACCAGTGACCAGCGAAGGTGACCAGTGACCAGGGACCAGTGACCAGTGACCAGCGAAATTGACCAGTGACCAGTGACCAGTGACCAGTGACAAGTGACCAGTGACCAGTGACCAGTGACCAGTGACCAGTGACCAGTGACCAGTGACCAGTGACCAGCCAAAGTGACCAGTGACCAGTGACCAGTGACCAGTGACCAGCGAAAGTGACCAGTGACCAGTGACCAGTGACCAGCGAAATTGACCAGTGACCAGTGACCAGAGACCAGTGACTAGCCAAATTGACCAGTGACCAGTGACCAGTTGTCAGCGGTAGTGACCAGTGACCAGTGACCAGTCATCAGTGACCAGTGAACAGTGACCAGTGACCAGTGACCAGTGACCAGTGACCAGTGACCAGCGAAAGTGACCAGTGACCAGTGACCAGTGACCAGTGACCAGTGACCAGTGACAAGTGACCTGGGACCAGTGAAAGTGACCAGTGACCAGTGAACAGTGACCAGCGAAATTGACCAGTTTCCAGTAACCAGTGATAAGTGACCAGTGACCAGTGACCAGCGAAAGTGACCAGTGAACAGTGACCAGGGACCAGTGACCAGTGACGAGTGACCAGTGACCAGCGAAAGTGAACAGTGAGCAGTGACCAGTGACCAGTGACCAGTGACCAGTGACCAGCGAAATTGACCAGTGACCAGTGACCAGTGAACAGTGACAAGTGACCAGTGACAAGTGAACAACGAAAGTGACCAGTGAACAGTGACCAGGGACCAGTGACCAGTGACGAGTGACCAGTGACCAGCGAAAGTGAACAGTGAGCAGTGACCAGTGACCAGTGACCAGTGACCAGTGACCAGCGAAAGTGACCAGTGACCAGTGACCAGTGACCAGTGACCAGTGACCAGTGACAAGTGACCTGGGACCAGTGACCAGTGACCAGTGACCAGTGACCAGTGACCAGTGACCAGTGACCAGTGACCAGCGAAAGTGACCAGTAACGAGTGACCAGTGACAAGTGACCAGTGACCAGTGACCAGTGACCAGTGACCAGTGACCAGTGACCAGTGACGAGTTACCAGTGATCGGCGAAAGTGAACAGTGACCAGTGACCAGTGACCAGTGACCAGTGACCAGCGAAAGTGACCAGTGACCAGTGACCAGTGACCAGTGACCAGTGACAAGTGACCTGGGACCAGTGACCAGTGACCAGTGACCAGCGAAAGTGACCAGTGACCAGTGACCAGTGACCAGTGACCAGTGACCAGTGACCAGTGACCAGCGAAATTGACCAGTGACCATTGACCAGTGACCAGTGACCAGTGACCAGTGACAAGTGACCAGTGACCAGTGACCAGCGACCAGTGACCAGTGACCAGCAAAAATGACCAGTGACCAGTGACCAGTGACCAGTGACCAGTGACCAGTGACCAGCGAAAGTGACAAGTGACAAGTGACCTGGGACCAGTGACCAGTGACCAGTGACCAGTGACCAGTGACCAGCGAAATTGACCAGTGACCATTGACCAGTGACCAGTGACCAGTGACCAGCGACCAGTGACCAGTGACCAGTGACCAGTGACCAGCAAAATTGACCAGCAAAATTGACCAGTGACCAGTGACCAGTGACCAGTGACCAGTGACCAGTGACAAGTGACCAGTGACCAGTGACCAGTGACCAGTGACCAGTGACCAGTGCCAACGACCAGTGACCAGTGACCATTGACCAGTGACCAGCGAAAGTGACCAGGGACCAGTGACCAGTGACCAGCGAAATTGACCAGTGACCAGTGACCAGAGACCAGTGACTAGCCAAATTGACCAGTGACCAGTGACCAGTGGCCAGCGGTAGTGACCAGTGACCAGTGACCAGTCATCAGTGACCAGCGACCAGTGACCAGAGACCAGTACCCAGTGACCAGTGACCAGTGACCACTGACCAGCGAAAGTGACCAGTGAACAGTGACCAGTGACCAGTGACCAGTGACCTGAGACCAGTGACCAGTGACCAGTGACCAGTGACCAGTGACCAGCGAAAGTGACCAGTGACGAGTGACCAGTGACAAGTGACCAGTGACCAGTGACCAGTGACCAGTGACCAGTGACTAGTGACCAGCAACCAGTGACCAGTGACCAGTGACCAGTGACCAGCAAAATTGACCAGCAAAATTGACCAGTGACCAGTGACCAGTGACAAGTGACCAGTGACCAGTGACCAGTGACCAGTGACCAGTGACCGGTGACCAGTGACCAGTGACCAGTGACCAGTGACCAGTGACCAGTGACCAGTGACCAGTGACCAGTGACCAGTGACCAGTGACAAGTGACCAGTGACCAGCTGCCAGTGACCAGTGACCAGTGACCAGTGACCAGTGACTAGCGAAAGTGACCAGTGACCAGTGACCAGTGACCAGTGACCAGTGACCAGTGACCAGTGACCAGTGACAAGTGACCAGTGACCAGCGACCAGTGACCAGTGACCAGTGACCAGTGACCAGCGAAAGTGACCAGTGACCAGTGACCAGTGACCAGTGACCAGTGACCAGTGACCAGTGACCAGTGACCAGTGACCAGCGAAAGTGACCAGTGACCAGGGACCAGTGACCAGTGACCAGCGAAATTGACCAGTGACCAGTGACCAGTGACCAGTGACAAGTGACCAGTGACCAGTGACCAGTGACCAGTGACCAGTGACCAGTGACGAGTGACCAGTGACCAGCGAAAGTGAACAGTGAGCAGTGACCAGTGACCAGTGACCAGCGAAAGTGACCAGTGACCAGTGACCAGTGACCAGTGACCAGTGACCAGTGACCAGTGACAAGTGACCTGGGACCAGTGACCAGTGACCAGTGACCAGTGACCAGCGAAATTGACCAGTGACCAGTGACCAGTGACCAGTCACCAGTGACCAGCGACCAGTGACCAGAGACCAGTACCCAGTGACCAGTGACCAGTGACCACTGACCAGCGAAAGTGACCAGTGAACAGTGACCAGTGACCAGTGACCAGTGACCTGTGACCAGTGACCAGTGACCAGTGTCCAGTGACCAGTGACCAGCGAAAGTGACCAGTGACGAGTGACCAGTGACAAGTGACCAGTGACCAGTGACCAGTGACCAGTGACCAGTGACTAGTGACCAGCAACCAGTGACCAGTGACCAGTGACCAGTGACCAGCAAAATTGACCAGCAAAATTGACCAGTGACCAGTGACCAGCGACCAATGACCAGTGACCAGTGACCAGTGACCAGTGACAAGTGACCAGTGACCAGTGACCAGTGACCAGTGACCAGTGACCGGTGACCAGTGACCAGTGACCAGTGACCAGTGACCAGTGACCAGTGACCAGTGACCAGTGACCAGTGACCAGTGACCAGTGACCAGTGACCAGTGACCAGTGACAAGTGACCAGTGACCAGCTGCCAGTGACCAGTGACCAGTGACCAGTGACCAGTGACTAGCGAAAGTGACCAGTGACCAGTGACCAGTGACCAGTGACCAGTGACCAGTGACCAGTGACCAGTGACAAGTGACCAGTGACCAGCGACCAGTGACCAGTGACCAGTGACCAGTGACCAGCGAAAGTGATCAGTGACCAGTGACCAGTGACCAGTGACAAGTGACCAGTGACCAGCGACCAGTGACCAGTGACCAGTGACCAGCGAAAGTGACCAGTGACCAGGGACCAGTGACCAGTGACCAGCGAAATTGACCAGTGACCAGTGACCAGTGACCAGTGACAAGTGACCAGTGACCAGTGACCAGTGACCAGTGACCAGTGACCAGTGACCAGTGACCAGTGACCAGCGAAAGTGACCAGTGACCAGTGACCAGTGACCAGTGACCAGCGAAAGTGACCAGTGACCAGTGACCAGTGACCAGCGAAATTGACCAGTGACCAGTGACCAGAGACCAGTGACTAGCCAAATTGACCAGTGACCAGTGACCAGTGACCAGCGAAAGTGACCAGTGACCAGTGACCAGTGACCAGTGACAAGTGACCTGGGACCAGTGAAAGTGACCAGTGACCAGTGAACAGTGACCAGCGAAATTGACCAGTTTCCAGTAACCAGTGATAAGTGACCAGTGACCAGTGACCAGCGAAAGTGACCAGTGAACAGTGACCAGGGACCAGTGACCAGTGACGAGTGACCAGTGACCAGCGAAAGTGAACAGTGAGCAGTGACCAGTGACCAGTGACCAGTGACCAGTGACCAGCGAAATTGACCAGTGACCAGTGACCAGTGAACAGTGACAAGTGACCAGTGACAAGTGAACAACGAAAGTGACCAGTGAACAGTGACCAGGGACCAGTGACCAGTGACGAGTGACCAGTGACCAGCGAAAGTGAACAGTGAGCAGTGACCAGTGACCAGTGACCAGTGACCAGTGACCAGCGAAAGTGACCAGTGACCAGTGACCAGTGACCAGTGACCAGTGACCAGTGACAAGTGACCTGGGACCAGTGACCAGTGACCAGTGACCAGTGACCAGTGACCAGTGACCAGTGACCAGTGACCAGTGACCAGCGAAAGTGACCAGTGACGAGTGACCAGTGACAAGTGACCAGTGACCAGTGACCAGTGACCAGTGACCAGTGACCAGTGACCAGTGACCAGTGACGAGTGACCAGTGATCAGCGAAAGTGAACAGTGACCAGTGACCAGTGACCAGTGACCAGTGACCAGCGAAAGTGACCAGTAACCAGTGACCAGTGACCAGTGACCAGTGACAAGTGACCTGGGACCAGTGACCAGTGACCAGTGACCAGCGAAAGTGACCAGTGACCAGTGACCAGTGACCAGTGACCAGTGACCAGTGACCAGCGGTAGTGACCAGTGACCAGTGACCAGTCATCAGTGACCAGTGAACAGTGACCAGTGACCAGTGACTAGTAACCAGCAACCAGTGACCAGTGACCAGTGACCAGTGACCAGCAAAATTGACCAGCAAAATTGACCAGTGACCAGTGACCAGTGACCAATGACCAGTGACCAGTGACCAGTGACCAGTGACAAGTGACCAGTGACCAGTGACCAGTGACCAGTGACCAGTGACCAGTGCCAACGACCAGTGACCAGTGACAAGTGACCAGTGACCAGTGACCAGTGATCAGTGACCAGTGAACAGTGACCAGTGACCAGTGACCAGTGACCAGCGAAAATGACCAGTGACCAGTGACCAGTGACCAGCGAAATTGACCAGTGACCAGTGACCAGTGAACAGTGACAAGTGACCAGTGACAAGTGACCAACGAAAGTGACCAGTGAACAGTGACCAGGGACCAGTGACCAGTGACGAGTGACCAGTGACCAGCGAAAGTGAACAGTGAGCAGTGACCAGTGACCAGTGACCAGTGACCAGTGACCAGCGAAAGTGATCAGTGACCAGTGACCAGTGACCAGTGACCAGTGACAAGTGACCAGTGACCAGCGACCAGTGACCAGTGACCAGTGACCAGTGACCAGTGACCAGCGAAAGTGACCAGTGACCAGCGAAAGTGACCAGGGACCAGTGACCAGTGACCAGTGAGCTGTGACCAGTGACCAGTGACCAGTGAACTGTGACCAGTGACCAGTGACCAGCGAAAGTGACCAGTGACCAGTGACCAGCGAAAGTGACCAGTGACCAGTGACCAGTGACCAGTGTCCAGTGTCCAGTGACCAGTGACCAGTGATAAGTGACCAGTGACCAGTGACCAGTGACCAGCGACCAGTGACCAGTGACCAGTGAATAGTGACCAGTGACCAGTGAACAGCGAAAGTGACCAGTGACCAGTGACCTGTGACCTGTGACCAGTGACCAGTGACCAGTGACCAGTGACCAGTGACGAGCGAAATGGACCAGTGACCAGTAACTAGTGACCAGCGATCAATGACCAGTGACCACTGACCAGCGAAAGTGACCAGTGACCAGTGACCAGTGACCAGCGAAATTGACCAGTCACCAGTGACCAGTGGCCAGTGACCAGCGACCAGTGACCAATGACCAGTGACCAGTGACCAGTGACCAGTGACAAGTGACCAGTGACCAGTGACCGGCGAAAGTGACCAGTGAACAGTGACCAGTGACCAGTGACCAGTGAATAGTGACCAGTGACCAGTGAACAGCGAAAGTGACCAGTGACCAGTGACCTGTGACCAGTGACCAGTGACCAGTGACCATTGACCAGTGACCAGTGACCAGTGACCAGCGAAAGTGACCAGGGACAAGCGTCCAGTGACCAGTGACCAGTGACCAGTGACCAGCGAAAGTGACCAGTGACCAGTGACCAGTGACCAGTGACCAGTGACCAGTGACCAGTGACAAGTGACCTGGGACCAGTGAAAGTGACCAGTGACCAGTGAACAGTGACCAGCGAAATTGACCAGTGAACAGTGATCAGCGAAATTGACCAGTGACCATTAACCAGTGACCAGCGAAAGTGACCAGTGACGAGTGACCAGTGACAAGTGACCAGTGACAAGTGACCAGTGACCACTGACCAGTGACCAGTGACCAGCGACCAGTGACCAGTGACCAGTGACCGGGGACCAGTGGCCAGCGAAAGTGACCAGCGACCAGTGACCAGTGACCAGTGACCAGTGACTAGCCAAATTGAGCAGTGAGCAGTGACCAGTGACCAGTGACCAGTGACCAGTGACCAGTGACCAGCGAAATTGACCAGCGACCATTGACCAGTGACCAGCGAAAGTGACCAGTGACGAGTGACCTGTGACAAGTGACCAGTGACCAGCGACCAGTGACCAGCGAAAGTGACCAGTGACCAGTGACCAGTGACCAGCGACCAGTGACCAGTGACCAGTGACCAGTGACCAGCAAAATTGACCAGCAAAATTGACCAGTGACCAGTGACCAGTGACCAGTGACCAGTGACCAGTGACCAGTGACCAGCGAAAGTGACCAGTGACCAGTGACCAGTGACCAGTGACCAGTGACCAGTGACCAGTGACAAGTGACCTGGGACCAGTGAAAGTGACCAGTGACCAGTGAACAGTGACCAGCGAAATTGACCAGTTTCCAGTAACCAGTGATAAGTGACCAGTGACCAGTGACCAGCGAAAGTGACCAGTGAACAGTGACCAGGGACCAGTGACCAGTGACGAGTGACCAGTGACCAGCGAAAGTGAACAGTGAGCAGCGACCAGTGAACAGTGACAAGTGACCAGTGACAAGTGAACAACGAAAGTGACCAGTGAACAGTGACCAGGGACCAGTGACCAGTGACGAGTGACCAGTGACCAGCGAAAGTGAACAGTGAGCAGTGACCAGTGACCAGTGACCAGTGACCAGTGACCAGCGAAAGTGACCAGTGACCAGTGACCAGTGACCAGTGACCAGTGACCAGTGACCATTGACCAGTGACCAGTGACCAGTGACCAGCGAAAGTGACCAGGGACAAGCGTCCAGTGACCAGTGACCAGTGACCAGTGACCAGCGAAAGTGACCAGTGACCAGTGACCAGTGACCAGTGACCAGTGACCAGTGACCAGTGACAAGTGACCTGGGACCAGTGAAAGTGACCAGTGACCAGTGAACAGTGACCAGCGAAATTGACCAGTTTCCAGTGACCAGTGATAAGTGACCAGTGACCAGTGACCAGCGAAAGTGACCAGTGAACAGTGATCAGCGAAATTGACCAGTGACCATTAACCAGTGACCAGCGAAAGTGACCAGTGACGAGTGACCAGTGACAAGTGACCAGTGACAAGTGACCAGTGACCACTGACCAGTGACCAGTGACCAGCGACCAGTGACCAGTGACCAGTGACCGGGGACCAGTGACCAGTGACCAGTGACCAGTGACAAGTGACCAGTGACCAGCTGCCAGTGACCAGTGACCAGTGACCAGTGACCAGTGACTAGCGAAAGTGACCAGTGACCAGTGACCAGTGACCAGTGACCAGTGACCAGTGACCAGTGACCAGTGACCAGTGACAAGTGACCAGTGACCAGCGACCAGTGACCAGTGACCAGTGACCAGTGACCAGTGATAAGTGACCAGTGACCAGTGACCAGTGACCAGCGACCAGTGACCAGTGACCAGTGAATAGTGACCAGTGACCAGTGAACAGCGAAAGTGACCAGTGACCAGTGACCTGTGACCTGTGACCAGTGACCAGTGACCAGTGACCAGTGACCAGTGACCAGTGACCAGCGAAAGTGACCAGTGACGAGTGACCAGTGACAAGTGACCAGTGACCAGTGACCAGTGACCAGTGACCAGTGACCAGTGACCAGTGACCAGTGACGAGTGACCAGTGATCAGCGAAAGTGAACAGTGACCAGTGACCAGTGACCAGTGACCAGTGACCAGCGAAAGTGACCAGTGACCAGTGACCAGTGACCAGTGACTAGTGACCAGCAACCAGTGACCAGTGACCAGTGACCAGTGACCAGCAAAATTGACCAGCAAAATTGACCAGTGCCCAGTGACCAGTGACCAATGACCAGTGACCAGTGACCAGTGACCAGTGACAAGTGACCAGTGACCAGTGACCAGTGCCAACGACCAGTGACCAGTGACAAGTGACCAGTGACCAGTGACCAGTGATCAGTGACCAGTGAACAGTGACCAGTGACCAGTGACCAGTGACCAGTGACCAGTGACCAGTGACAAGTGACCAGTGACCAGTGACCAGCGACCAGTGACCAGTGACCATTGACCAGTGACCAGTGACCAGCAAAAATGACCAGTGACCAGTGACAAGTGACCAGTGACCAGCGAAAGTGACCAGTGACCACTGACCAGTGACCAGTGACCAGTGACAAGTGACCTGGGACCAGTGACCAGTGACCAGTGACCAGCGACAGTGACCAGTGACCAGTGACCAGTGACCAGTGACAAGTGACCTGGGACCAGTGACCAGTGACCAGTGACCAGTGACCAGTGAGCAGTGACCAGTGACCAGTGACCAGCGAAAGTGACCAGTGACGAGTGACCAGTGACAAGTGACCAGTGACCAGTGACCAGTGACCAGTGACCAGTGACCAGTGACCAGTGACCAGTGACCAGTGACGAGTGACCAGTGATCAGCGAAAGTGAACAGTGACCAGTGACCAGTGACCAGTGACCAGTGACCAGCGAAAGTGACCAGTGACCAGTGACCAGTGACCAGTGACTAGTGACCAGCAACCAGTGACCAGTGACCAGTGACCAGTGACCAGCAAAATTGACCAGCAAAATTGACCAGTGCCCAGTGACCAGTGCCAACGACCAGTGACCAGTGACAAGTGACCAGTGACCAGTGACCAGTGATCAGTGACCAGTGAACAGTGACCAGTGACCAGTGACCAGTGACCAGCGAAAATGACCAGTGACCAGTGACCAGTGACCAGCGAAATTGACCAGTGACCAGTGACCAGTGAACAGTGACAAGTGACCAGTGACAAGTGACCAACGAAAGTGACCAGTGAACAGTGACCAGTGACAAGTGTCCAGTGACAAGTGACCAACGAAAGTGGCCAGTGAACAGTGACCAGGGACCAGTGACCAGTGACGAGTGACCAGTGACCAGCGAAAGTGAACAGTGAGCAGTGACCAGTGACCAGTGACCAGCGAAAGTGACCAGTGACCAGTGACCAGTGACCAGTGACCAGTGACCAGTGACCAGTGACAAGTGACCTGGGACCAGTGACCAGTGACCAGTGACCAGTGACCAGCGAAATTGACCAGTGACCAGTGACCAGTGACCAGTCACCAGTGACCAGCGACCAGTGACCAGAGACCAGTACCCAGTGACCAGTGACCAGTGACCACTGACCAGCGAAAGTGACCAGTGAACAGTGACCAGTGACCAGTGACCAGTGACCTGTGACCAGTGACCAGTGACCAGTGTCCAGTGACCAGTGACCAGCGAAAGTGACCAGTGACGAGTGACCAGTGACAAGTGACCAGTGACCAGTGACCAGTGACCAGTGACCAGTGACTAGTGACCAGCAACCAGTGACCAGTGACCAGTGACCAGTGACCAGCAAAATTGACCAGCAAAATTGACCAGTGACCAGTGACCAGTGACAAGTGACCAGTGACCAGTGACCAGTGACCAGTGACCAGTGACCGGTGACCAGTGACCAGTGACCAGTGACCAGTGACCAGTGACCAGTGACCAGTGACCAGTGACCAGTGACCAGTGACCAGTGACAAGTGACCAGTGACCAGCTGCCAGTGACCAGTGACCAGTGACCAGTGACCAGTGACTAGCGAAAGTGACCAGTGACCAGTGACCAGTGACCAGTGACCAGTGACCAGTGACCAGTGACCAGTGACAAGTGACCAGTGACCAGTGACCAGTGACCAGTGACCAGTGACCAGTGACCAGCGAAAGTGACCAGTGACCAGTGACCAGTGACCAGTGACCAGTGACCAGTGACCAGTGACCAGTGACCAGTGACCAGCGAAAGTGACCAGTGACCAGGGACCAGTGACCAGTGACCAGCGAAATTGACCAGTGACCAGTGACCAGTGACAAGTGACCAGTGACCAGTGACCAGTGACCAGTGACCAGTGACCAGTGACCAGTGACCAGCGAAAGTGACCAGTGACCAGTGACCAGTGACCAGTGACCAGCGAAAGTGACCAGTGACCAGTGACCAGTGACCAGCGAAATTGACCAGTGACCAGTGACCAGAGACCAGTGACTAGCCAAATTGACCAGTGACCAGTGACCAGTGACCAGCGAAAGTGACCAGTGACCACTGACCAGTGACCAGTGACCAGCGACCAGTGACCAGTGACCAGTGACCAGCGAAAGTGACCAGTGACCAGTGACCAGTGACCAGTGACCAGCGAAATTGACCAGTGACCAGTGACCAGTGACCAGTCACCAGTGACCAGCGACCAGTGACCAGAGACCAGTACCCAGTGACCAGTGACCAGTGACCACTGACCAGTGACCAGCGAAAGTGACCAGTGACCAGTGACCAGTGACCAGTGACCAGTGACCAGTGACCAGTGACCAGTGACAAGTGACCAGTGACCAGCGACCAGTGACCAGTGACCAGTGACCAGTGACCAGTGACCAGCGAAGGTGACCAGTGACCAGGGACCAGTGACCAGTGACCAGCGAAATTGACCAGTGACCAGTGACCAGTGACCAGTGACAAGTGACCAGTGACCAGTGACCAGTGACCAGTGACCAGTGACCAGTGACCAGCCAAAGTGACCAGTGACCAGTGACCAGTGACCAGTGACCAGCGAAAGTGACCAGTGACCAGTGACCAGCGAAATTGACCAGTGACCAGTGACCAGAGACCAGTGACTAGCCAAATTGACCAGTGACCAGTGACCAGTGGCCAGCGGTAGTGACCAGTGACCAGTGACCAGTCATCAGTGACCAGTGAACAGTGACCAGTGACCAGTGACCAGTGACCAGTGACCAGTGACCAGCGAAAGTGACCAGTGACCAGTGACCAGTGACCAGTGACCAGTGACCAGTGACAAGTGACCTGGGACCAGTGAAAGTGACCAGTGACCAGTGAACAGTGACCAGCGAAATTGACCAGTTTCCAGTAACCAGTGATAAGTGACCAGTGACCAGTGACCAGCGAAAGTGACCAGTGAACAGTGACCAGGGACCAGTGACCAGTGACGAGTGACCAGTGACCAGCGAAAGTGAACAGTGAGCAGTGACCAGTGACCAGTGACCAGTGACCAGCGAAATTGACCAGTGACCAGTGAACAGTGACAAGTGACCAGTGACAAGTGAACAACGAAATTGACCAGTGAACAGTGATCAGCGAAATTGACCAGTGACCATTAACCAGTGACCAGCGAAAGTGACCAGTGACGAGTGACCAGTGACAAGTGACCAGTGACAAGTGACCAGTGACCACTGACAAGTGACCAGTGACCAGTGACCAGCGACCAGTGACCAGTGACCAGCAAAAATGACCAGTGACCAGTGACCAGTGACCAGTGACCAGTGACCAGTGACCAGCGAAAGTGACAAGTGACAAGTGACCTGGGACCAGTGACCAGTGACCAGTGACCAGTGACCAGTGACCAGTGACCAGTGACCAGCGAAATTGACCAGTGACCATTGACCAGTGACCAGTGACCAGTGACCAGTGACAAGTGACCAGTGACCAGTGACCAGCGACCAGTGACCAGTGACCATTGACCAGTGACCAGTGACCAGCAAAAATGACCAGTGACCAGTGACAAGTGACCAGTGACCAGCGAAAGTGACCAGTGACCACTGACCAGTGACCAGTGACCAGTGACAAGTGACCTGGGACCAGTGACCAGTGACCAGTGACCAGCGACAGTGACCAGTGACCAGTGACCAGTGACAAGTGACCTGGGACCAGTGACCAGTGACCAGTGACCAGTGACCAGTGAGCAGTGACCAGTGACCAGTGACCAGCGAAAGTGACCAGTGACGAGTGACCAGTGACAAGTGACCAGTGACCAGTGACCAGTGACCAGTGACCAGTGACCAGTGACCAGTGACCAGTGACCAGTGACGAGTGACCAGTGATCAGCGAAAGTGAACAGTGACCAGTGACCAGTGACCAGTGACCAGTGACCAGCGAAAGTGACCAGTGACCAGTGACCAGTGACCAGTGACTAGTGACCAGCAACCAGTGACCAGTGACCAGTGACCAGTGACCAGCAAAATTGACCAGCAAAATTGACCAGTGCCCAGTGACCAGTGCCAACGACCAGTGACCAGTGACAAGTGACCAGTGACCAGTGACCAGTGATCAGTGACCAGTGAACAGTGACCAGTGACCAGTGACCAGTGACCAGCGAAAATGACCAGTGACCAGTGACCAGTGACCAGCGAAATTGACCAGTGACCAGTGACCAGTGAACAGTGACAAGTGACCAGTGACAAGTGACCAACGAAAGTGACCAGTGAACAGTGACCAGTGACAAGTGTCCAGTGACAAGTGACCAACGAAAGTGGCCAGTGAACAGTGACCAGGGACCAGTGACCAGTGACGAGTGACCAGTGACCAGCGAAAGTGAACAGTGAGCAGTGACCAGTGACCAGTGACCAGCGAAAGTGACCAGTGACCATTGACCAGTGACCAGTGACCAGTGACCAGTGACCAGTGACCAGTGACAAGTGACCTGGGACCAGTGACCAGTGACCAGTGACCAGTGACCAGCGAAATTGACCAGTGACCAGTGACCAGTGACCAGTCACCAGTGACCAGCGACCAGTGACCAGAGACCAGTACCCAGTGACCAGTGACCAGTGACCACTGACCAGCGAAAGTGACCAGTGAACAGTGACCAGTGACCAGTGACCAGTGACCTGTGACCAGTGACCAGTGACCAGTGTCCAGTGACCAGTGACCAGCGAAAGTGACCAGTGACGAGTGACCAGTGACAAGTGACCAGTGACCAGTGACCAGTGACCAGTGACCAGTGACTAGTGACCAGCAACCAGTGACCAGTGACCAGTGACCAGTGACCAGCAAAATTGACCAGCAAAATTGACCAGTGACCAGTGACCAGTGACAAGTGACCAGTGACCAGTGACCAGTGACCAGTGACCAGTGACCGGTGACCAGTGACCAGTGACCAGTGACCAGTGACCAGTGACCAGTGACCAGTGACAAGTGACCAGTGACCAGCTGCCAGTGACCAGTGACCAGTGACCAGTGACCAGTGACTAGCGAAAGTGACCAGTGACCAGTGACCAGTGACCAGTGACCAGTGACCAGTGACCAGTGACCAGTGACAAGTGACCAGTGACCAGCGACCAGTGACCAGTGACCAGTGACCAGTGACCAGCGAAAGTGACCAGTGACCAGTGACCAGTGACCAGTGACCAGTGACCAGTGACCAGTGACCAGTGACCAGTGACCAGCGAAAGTGACCAGTGACCAGGGACCAGTGACCAGTGACCAGCGAAATTGACCAGTGACCAGTGACCAGTGACCAGTGACAAGTGACCAGTGACCAGTGACCAGTGACCAGTGACCAGTGACCAGTGACCAGTGACCAGTGACCAGCGAAAGTGACCAGTGACCAGTGACCAGTGACCAGTGACCAGCGAAAGTGACCAGTGACCAGTGACCAGTGACCAGCGAAATTGACCAGTGACCAGTGACCAGAGACCAGTGACTAGCCAAATTGACCAGTGACCAGTGACCAGTGACCAGCGAAAGTGACCAGTGACCACTGACCAGTGACCAGTGACCAGCGACCAGTGACCAGTGACCAGTGACCGGGGACCAGTGGCCAGCGAAAGTGACCAGCGACCAGTGACCAGTGACCAGTGACCAGTGACTAGCCAAATTGAGCAGTGAGCAGTGACCAGTGACCAGTGACCAGTGACCAGTGACCAGTGACCAGCGAAATTGACCAGCGACCATTGACCAGTGACCAGCGAAAGTGACCAGTGACGAGTGACCTGTGACAAGTGACCAGTGACCAGCGACCAGTGACCAGCGAAAGTGACCAGTGACCAGTGACCAGTGACCAGCGACCAGTGACCAGTGACCAGTGACCAGTGACCAGCAAAATTGACCAGCAAAATTGACCAGTGACCAGTGACCAGTGACCAGTGACCAGTGACCAGTGACAAGTGACCAGTGACCAGTGACCAGTGACCAGTGACCAGTGACCAGTGCCAACGACCAGTGACCAGTGACCATTGACCAGTGACCAGCGAAAGTGACCAGGGACCAGTGACCAGTGACCAGCGAAATTGACCAGTGACCAGTGACCAGAGACCAGTGACTAGCCAAATTGACCAGTGACCAGTGACCAGTGGCCAGCGGTAGTGACCAGTGACCAGTGACCAGTCATCAGTGACCAGTGAACAGTGACCAGTGACCAGTGACCAGTGACCAGTGACCAGCGAAAGTGACCAGTGACCAGTGACCAGTGACCAGTGACCAGTGACCAGTGACCAGTGACCAGTGACAAGTGACCAGGGACCAGCGACCAGTGACCAGTGACCAGTGACCAGTGACCAGTGACCAGCGAAGGTGACCAGTGACCAGGGACCAGTGACCAGTGACCAGCGAAATTGACCAGTGACCAGTGACCAGTGACCAGTGACAAGTGACCAGTGACCAGTGACCAGTGACCAGTGACCAGTGACCAGTGACCAGTGACCAGTGACCAGCCAAAGTGACCAGTGACCAGTGACCAGTGACCAGTGACCAGCGAAAGTGACCAGTGACCAGTGACCAGTGACCAGCGAAATTGACCAGTGACCAGTGACCAGAGACCAGTGACTAGCCAAATTGACCAGTGACCAGTGACCAGTTGTCAGCGGTAGTGACCAGTGACCAGTGACCAGTCATCAGTGACCAGTGAACAGTGACCAGTGACCAGTGACCAGTGACCAGTGACCAGTGACCAGCGAAAGTGACCAGTGACCAGTGACCAGTGACCAGTGACCAGTGACCAGTGACAAGTGACCTGGGACCAGTGAAAGTGACCAGTGACCAGTGAACAGTGACCAGCGAAATTGACCAGTTTCCAGTAACCAGTGATAAGTGACCAGTGACCAGTGACCAGCGAAAGTGACCAGTGAACAGTGACCAGGGACCAGTGACCAGTGACGAGTGACCAGTGACCAGCGAAAGTGAACAGTGAGCAGTGACCAGTGACCAGTGACCAGTGACCAGTGACCAGCGAAATTGACCAGTGACCAGTGACCAGTGAACAGTGACAAGTGACCAGTGACAAGTGAACAACGAAAGTGACCAGTGAACAGTGACCAGGGACCAGTGACCAGTGACGAGTGACCAGTGACCAGCGAAAGTGAACAGTGAGCAGTGACCAGTGACCAGTGACCAGTGACCAGTGACCAGCGAAAGTGACCAGTGACCAGTGACCAGTGACCAGTGACCAGTGACCAGTGACAAGTGACCTGGGACCAGTGACCAGTGACCAGTGACCAGTGACCAGTGACCAGTGACCAGTGACCAGTGACCAGCGAAAGTGACCAGTAACGAGTGACCAGTGACAAGTGACCAGTGACCAGTGACCAGTGACCAGTGACCAGTGACCAGTGACCAGTGACGAGTTACCAGTGATCGGCGAAAGTGAACAGTGACCAGTGACCAGTGACCAGTGACCAGTGACCAGCGAAAGTGACCAGTGACCAGTGACCAGTGACCAGTGACCAGTGACAAGTGACCTGGGACCAGTGACCAGTGACCAGTGACCAGCGAAAGTGACCAGTGACCAGTGACCAGTGACCAGTGACCAGTGACCAGTGACCAGTGACCAGCGAAATTGACCAGTGACCATTGACCAGTGACCAGTGACCAGTGACCAGTGACAAGTGACCAGTGACCAGTGACCAGCGACCAGTGACCAGTGACCAGCAAAAATGACCAGTGACCAGTGACCAGTGACCAGTGACCAGTGACCAGTGACCAGCGAAAGTGACAAGTGACAAGTGACCTGGGACCAGTGACCAGTGACCAGTGACCAGTGACCAGTGACCAGCGAAATTGACCAGTGACCATTGACCAGTGACCAGTGACCAGTGACCAGCGACCAGTGACCAGTGACCAGTGACCAGTGACCAGCAAAATTGACCAGCAAAATTGACCAGTGACCAGTGACCAGTGACCAGTGACCAGTGACCAGTGACAAGTGACCAGTGACCAGTGACCAGTGACCAGTGACCAGTGACCAGTGCCAACGACCAGTGACCAGTGACCATTGACCAGTGACCAGCGAAAGTGACCAGGGACCAGTGACCAGTGACCAGCGAAATTGACCAGTGACCAGTGACCAGAGACCAGTGACTAGCCAAATTGACCAGTGACCAGTGACCAGTGGCCAGCGGTAGTGACCAGTGACCAGTGACCAGTCATCAGTGACCAGCGACCAGTGACCAGAGACCAGTACCCAGTGACCAGTGACCAGTGACCACTGACCAGCGAAAGTGACCAGTGAACAGTGACCAGTGACCAGTGACCAGTGACCTGAGACCAGTGACCAGTGACCAGTGACCAGTGACCAGTGACCAGCGAAAGTGACCAGTGACGAGTGACCAGTGACAAGTGACCAGTGACCAGTGACCAGTGACCAGTGACCAGTGACTAGTGACCAGCAACCAGTGACCAGTGACCAGTGACCAGTGACCAGCAAAATTGACCAGCAAAATTGACCAGTGACCAGTGACCAGTGACAAGTGACCAGTGACCAGTGACCAGTGACCAGTGACCAGTGACCGGTGACCAGTGACCAGTGACCAGTGACCAGTGACCAGTGACCAGTGACCAGTGACCAGTGACCAGTGACCAGTGACCAGTGACAAGTGACCAGTGACCAGCTGCCAGTGACCAGTGACCAGTGACCAGTGACCAGTGACTAGCGAAAGTGACCAGTGACCAGTGACCAGTGACCAGTGACCAGTGACCAGTGACCAGTGACCAGTGACAAGTGACCAGTGACCAGCGACCAGTGACCAGTGACCAGTGACCAGTGACCAGCGAAAGTGACCAGTGACCAGTGACCAGTGACCAGTGACCAGTGACCAGTGACCAGTGACCAGTGACCAGTGACCAGCGAAAGTGACCAGTGACCAGGGACCAGTGACCAGTGACCAGCGAAATTGACCAGTGACCAGTGACCAGTGACCAGTGACAAGTGACCAGTGACCAGTGACCAGTGACCAGTGACCAGTGACCAGTGACCAGTGACCAGTGACCAGCGAAAGTGACCAGTGACCAGTGACCAGTGACCAGTGACCAGCGAAAGTGACCAGTGACCAGTGACCAGTGACCAGCGAAATTGAACAGTGACCAGTGACCAGAGACCAGTGACTAGCCAAATTGACCAGTGACCAGTGACCAGTGACCAGCGAAAGTGACCAGTGACCACTGACCAGTGACCAGTGACCAGCGACCAGTGACCAGTGACCAGTGACCGGGGACCAGTGGCCAGCGAAAGTGACCAGCGACCAGTGACCAGTGACCAGTGACCAGTGACTAGCCAAATTGAGCAGTGAGCAGTGACCAGTGACCAGTGACCAGTGACCAGTGACCAGTGACCAGCGAAATTGACCAGCGACCATTGACCAGTGACCAGCGAAAGTGACCAGTGACGAGTGACCTGTGACAAGTGACCAGTGACCAGCGACCAGTGACCAGCGAAAGTGACCAGTGACCAGTGACCAGTGACCAGCGACCAGTGACCAGTGACCAGTGACCAGTGACCAGCAAAATTGACCAGCAAAATTTACCAGTGACCAGTGACCAGTGACCAGTGACCAGTGACCAGTGACAAGTGACCAGTGACCAGTGACCAGTGACCAGTGACCAGTGACCAGTGCCAACGACCAGTGACCAGTGACCATTGACCAGTGACCAGCGAAAGTGACCAGGGACCAGTGACCAGTGACCAGCGAAATTGACCAGTGACCAGTGACCAGAGACCAGTGACTAGCCAAATTGACCAGTGACCAGTGACCAGTGGCCAGCGGTAGTGACCAGTGACCAGTGACCAGTCATCAGTGACCAGTGAACAGTGACCAGTGACCAGTGACCAGTGACCAGTGACCAGCGAAAGTGACCAGTGACCAGTGACCAGTGACCAGTGACCAGTGACCAGTGACCAGTGACCAGTGACAAGTGACCAGTGACCAGCGACCAGTGACCAGTGACCAGTGACCAGTGACCAGTGACCAGCGAAGGTGACCAGTGACCAGGGACCAGTGACCAGTGACCAGCGAAATTGACCAGTGACCAGTGACCAGTGACCAGTGACAAGTGACCAGTGACCAGTGACCAGTGACCAGTGACCAGTGACCAGTGACCAGTGACCAGTGACCAGCCAAAGTGACCAGTGACCAGTGACCAGTGACCAGTGACCAGCGAAAGTGACCAGTGACCAGTGACCAGTGACCAGCGAAATTGACCAGTGACCAGTGACCAGAGACCAGTGACTAGCCAAATTGACCAGTGACCAGTGACCAGTGGCCAGCGGTAGTGACCAGTGACCAGTGACCAGTCATCAGTGACCAGTGAACAGTGACCAGTGACCAGTGACCAGTGACCAGTGACCAGTGACCAGCGAAATTGACCAGTGACCAGTGACCAGTGAACAGTGACAAGTGACCAGTGACAAGTGAACAACGAAAGTGACCAGTGAACAGTGACCAGGGACCAGTGACCAGTGACGAGTGACCAGTGACCAGCGAAAGTGAACAGTGAGCAGTGACCAGTGACCAGTGACCAGTGACCAGTGACCAGCGAAAGTGACCAGTGACCAGTGACCAGTGACCAGTGACCAGTGACCAGTGACAAGTGACCTGGGACCAGTGACCAGTGACCAGTGACCAGTGACCAGTGACCAGTGACCAGTGACCAGTGACCAGTGACCAGTGACCAGTGACAAGTGACCAGTGACCAGTGACCAGCGAAATTGACCAGTGACCATTGACCAGTGACCAGTGACCAGTGACCAGTGACAAGTGACCAGTGACCAGTGACCAGCGACCAGTGACCAGTGACCATTGACCAGTGACCAGTGACCAGCAAAAATGACCAGTGACCAGTGACAAGTGACCAGTGACCAGCGAAAGTGACCAGTGACCAGTGACCAGTGACCAGTGACCAGTGACAAGTGACCTGGGACCAGTGACCAGTGACCAGTGACCAGCGAAAGTGACCAGTGACCAGTGACCAGTGACCAGTGACAAGTGCCCTGGGACCAGTGACCAGTGACCAGTGACCAGTGACCAGTGAGCAGTGACCAGTGACCAGAGACCAGCGAAAGTGACCAGTGACGAGTGACCAGTGATCAGCGAAAGTGAACAGTGACCAGTGACCAGTGACCAGTGACCAGTGACCAGCGAAAGTGACCAGTGACCAGTGACCAGTGACCAGTGACTAGTGACCAGCAACCAGTGACCAGTGACCAGTGACCAGTGACCAGTGACCAGCAAAATTGACCAGCAAAATTGACCAGTGCCCAGTGACCAGTGACCAATGACCAGTGACGAGTGACCAGTGACCAGTGACAAGTGACCAGTGACCAGTGACCAGTGCCAACGACCAGTGACCAGTGACAAGTGACCAGTGACCAGTGACCAGTGATCAGTGACCAGTGAACAGTGACCAGTGACCAGTGACCAGTGACCAGCGAAAATGACCAGGGACCAGTGACCAGTGACCAGCGAAATTGACCAGTGACCAGTGACCAGTGACCAGTGACAAGTGACCAGTGACCAGTGACCAGTGACCAGTGACCAGTGACCAGTGACCAGTGACCAGTGACCAGCGAAAGTGACCAGTGACCAGTGACCAGTGACCAGTGACCAGCGACCAATGACCAGTGACCAGTGACCAGTGACCAGTGACAAGTGACCAGTGACCAGTGACCAGTGACCAGTGACTAGTGACCAGTGACCAGTGACCAGTGACCAGTGACCAGTGACCAGTGACCAGTGACCAGTGACCAGTGACCAGTGACCAGTGACCAGTGACAAGTGACCAGTGACCAGCTGCCAGTGACCAGTGACCAGTGACCAGTGACCAGTGACCAGTGACCAGCGAAAGTGAACAGTGAGCAGTGACCAGTGACCAGTGACCAGTGACCAGTGACCAGCGAAAGTGACCAGTGACCAGTGACCAGTGACCAGTGACCAGTGACCAGTGACAAGTGACCTGGGACCAGTGACCAGTGACCAGTGACCAGTGACCAGTGACCAGTGACCAGTGACCAGTGACCAGTGACCAGCGAAAGTGACCAGTGACGAGTGACCAGTGACAAGTGACCAGTGACCAGTGACCAGTGACCAGTGACCAGTGACCAGTGACCAGTGACGAGTGACCAGTGATCAGCGAAAGTGAACAGTGACCAGTGACCAGTGACCAGCGAAAGTGACCAGTAACCAGTGACCAGTGACCAGTGACCAGTGACAAGTGACCTGGGACCAGTGACCAGTGACCAGTGACCAGCGAAAGTGACCAGTGACCAGTGACCAGTGACCAGTGACCAGTGACCAGTGACCAGCGGTAGTGACCAGTGACCAGTGACCAGTCATCAGTGACCAGTGAACAGTGACCAGTGACCAGTGACTAGTAACCAGCAACCAGTGACCAGTGACCAGTGACCAGTGACCAGCAAAATTGACCAGCAAAATTGACCAGTGACCAGTGACCAGTGACCAATGACCAGTGACCAGTGACCAGTGACCAGTGACCAGTGACCAGTGACCAGTGCCAACGACCAGTGACCAGTGACAAGTGACCAGTGACCAGTGACCAGTGATCAGTGACCAGTGACCAGTGACCAGCGAAAATGACCAGTGACCAGTGACCAGTGACCAGCGAAATTGACCAGTGACCAGTGACCAGTGAACAGTGACAAGTGACCAGTGACAAGTGACCAACGAAAGTGACCAGTGAACAGTGACCAGGGACCAGTGACCAGTGACGAGTGACCAGTGACCAGCGAAAGTGAACAGTGAGCAGTGACCAGTGACCAGTGACCAGTGACCAGCGAAAGTGACCAGTGACCAGCGAAAGTGACCAGGGACCAGTGACCAGTGACCAGTGAGCTGTGACCAGTGACCAGTGACCAGTGAACTGTGACCAGTGACCAGTGACCAGCGAAAGTGACCAGTGACCAGTGACCAGCGAAAGTGACCAGTGACCAGTGACCAGTGACCAGTGTCCAGTGTCCAGTGACCAGTGACCAGTGATAAGTGACCAGTGACCAGTGACCAGTGACCAGCGACCAGTGACCAGTGACCAGTGAATAGTGACCAGTGACCAGTGAACAGCGAAAGTGACCAGTGACCAGTGACCTGTGACCTGTGACCAGTGACCAGTGACCAGTGACCAGTGACCAGTGACGAGCGAAATGGACCAGTGACCAGTAACTAGTGACCAGCGATCAATGACCAGTGACCACTGACCAGCGAAAGTGACCAGTGACCAGTGACCAGTGACCAGCGAAATTGACCAGTCACCAGTGACCAGTGGCCAGTGACCAGCGACCAGTGACCAATGACCAGTGACCAGTGACCAGTGACCAGTGACAAGTGACCAGTGACCAGTGACCGGCGAAAGTGACCAGTGAACAGTGACCAGTGACCAGTGACCAGTGAATAGTGACCAGTGACCAGTGAACAGCGAAAGTGACCAGTGACCAGTGACCTGTGACCAGTGACCAGTGACCAGTGACCATTGACCAGTGACCAGTGACCAGTGACCAGCGAAAGTGACCAGGGACAAGCGTCCAGTGACCAGTGACCAGTGACCAGTGACCAGCGAAAGTGACCAGTGACCAGTGACCAGTGACCAGTGACCAGTGACCAGTGACCAGTGACAAGTGACCTGGGACCAGTGAAAGTGACCAGTGACCAGTGAACAGTGACCAGCGAAATTGACCAGTGAACAGTGATCAGCGAAATTGACCAGTGACCATTAACCAGTGACCAGCGAAAGTGACCAGTGACGAGTGACCAGTGACAAGTGACCAGTGACAAGTGACCAGTGACCACTGACCAGTGACCAGTGACCAGCGACCAGTGACCAGTGACCAGTGACCGGGGACCAGTGGCCAGCGAAAGTGACCAGCGACCAGTGACCAGTGACCAGTGACCAGTGACTAGCCAAATTGAGCAGTGAGCAGTGACCAGTGACCAGTGACCAGTGACCAGTGACCAGTGACCAGCGAAATTGACCAGCGACCATTGACCAGTGACCAGCGAAAGTGACCAGTGACGAGTAACCTGTGACAAGTGACCAGTGACCAGCGACCAGTGACCAGCGAAAGTGACCAGTGACCAGTGACCAGTGACCAGCGACCAGTGACCAGTGACCAGTGACCAGTGACCAGCAAAATTGACCAGCAAAATTGACCAGTGACCAGTGACCAGTGACCAGTGACCAGTGACCAGTGACCAGTGACCAGCGAAAGTGACCAGTGACCAGTGACCAGTGACCAGTGACCAGTGACCAGTGACAAGTGACCTGGGACCAGTGAAAGTGACCAGTGACCAGTGAACAGTGACCAGCGAAATTGACCAGTTTCCAGTAACCAGTGATAAGTGACCAGTGACCAGTGACCAGCGAAAGTGACCAGTGAACAGTGACCAGGGACCAGTGACCAGTGACGAGTGACCAGTGACCAGCGAAAGTGAACAGTGAGCAGTGACCAGTGAACAGTGACAAGTGACCAGTGACAAGTGAACAACGTAAGTGACCAGTGAACAGTGACCAGGGACCAGTGACCAGTGACGAGTGACCAGTGACCAGCGAAAGTGAACAGTGAGCAGTGACCAGTGACCAGTGACCAGTGACCAGTGACCAGCGAAAGTGACCAGTGACCAGTGACCAGTGACCATTGACCAGTGACCAGTGACCAGTGACCAGCGAAAGTGACCAGGGACAAGCGTCCAGTGACCAGTGACCAGTGACCAGTGACCAGCGAAAGTGACCAGTGACCAGTGACCAGTGACCAGTGACCAGTGACCAGTGACCAGTGACAAGTGACCTGGGACCAGTGAAAGTGACCAGTGACCAGTGAACAGTGACCAGCGAAATTGACCAGTTTCCAGTGACCAGTGATAAGTGACCAGTGACCAGTGACCAGCGAAAGTGACCAGTGAACAGTGATCAGCGAAATTGACCAGTGACCATTAACCAGTGACCAGCGAAAGTGACCAGTGACGAGTGACCAGTGACAAGTGACCAGTGACAAGTGACCAGTGACCACTGACCAGTGACCAGTGACCAGCGACCAGTGACCAGTGACCAGTGACCGGGGACCAGTGACCAGTGACCAGTGACCAGTGACCAGTGACCAGTGACCAGTGACAAGTGACCAGTGACCAGCTGCCAGTGACCAGTGACCAGTGACCAGTGACCAGTGACTAGCGAAAGTGACCAGTGACCAGTGACCAGTGACCAGTGACCAGTGACCAGTGACCAGTGACCAGTGACCAGTGACAAGTGACCAGTGACCAGCGACCAGTGACCAGTGACCAGTGACCAGTGACCAGTGATAAGTGACCAGTGACCAGTGACCAGTGACCAGCGACCAGTGACCAGTGACCAGTGAATAGTGACCAGTGACCAGTGAACAGCGAAAGTGACCAGTGACCAGTGACCTGTGACCTGTGACCAGTGACCAGTGACCAGTGACCAGTGACCAGTGACGAGCGAAATGGACCAGTGACCAGTGACTAGTGACCAGCGATCAATGACCAGTGACCACTGACCAGCGAAAGTGACCAGTGACCAGTGACCAGTGACCAGCGAAATTGACCAGTGACCAGTGACCAGAGACCAGTGACTAGCCAAATTGACCAGTGACCAGTGACCAGTGGCCAGCGGTAGTGACCAGTGACCAGTGACCAGTCATCAGTGACCAGTGAACAGTGACCAGTGACCAGTGACCAGTGACCAGTGACCAGTGACCAGCGAAAGTGACCAGTGACCAGTGACCAGTGACCAGTGACCAGTGACCAGTGACCAGTGACAAGTGACCTGGGACCAGTGAAAGTGACCAGTGACCAGTGAACAGTGACCAGCGAAATTGACCAGTTTCCAGTAACCAGTGATAAGTGACCAGTGACCAGTGACCAGCGAAAGTGACCAGTGAACAGTGACCAGGGACCAGTGACCAGTGACGAGTGACCAGTGACCAGCGAAAGTGAACAGTGAGCAGTGACCAGTGACCAGTGACCAGTGACCAGTGACCAGCGAAATTGACCAGTGACCAGTGACCAGTGAACAGTGACAAGTGACCAGTGACAAGTGAACAACGAAATTGACCAGTGAACAGTGATCAGCGAAATTGACCAGTGACCATTAACCAGTGACCAGCGAAAGTGACCAGTGACGAGTGACCAGTGACAAGTGACCAGTGACAAGTGACCAGTGACCACTGACAAGTGACCAGTGACCAGTGACCAGCGACCAGTGACCAGTGACCAGCAAAAATGACCAGTGACCAGTGACCAGTGACCAGTGACCAGTGACCAGTGACCAGCGAAAGTGACAAGTGACAAGTGACCTGGGACCAGTGACCAGTGACCAGTGACCAGCGACCAGTGACCAGTGACCAGTGACCAGTGACCAGCGAAAGTGATCAGTGACCAGTGACCAGTGACCAGTGACAAGTGACCAGTGACCAGCGACCAGTGACCAGTGACCAGTGACCAGCGAAAGTGACCAGTGACCAGGGACCAGTGACCAGTGACCAGCGAAATTGACCAGTGACCAGTGACCAGTGACCAGTGACAAGTGACCAGTGACCAGTGACCAGTGACCAGTGACCAGTGACCAGTGACCAGTGACCAGTGACCAGCGAAAGTGACCAGTGACCAGTGACCAGTGACCAGTGACCAGCGAAAGTGACCAGTGACCAGTGACCAGTGACCAGCGAAATTGACCAGTGACCAGTGACCAGAGACCAGTGACTAGCCAAATTGACCAGTGACCAGTGACCAGTGACCAGCGAAAGTGACCAGTGACCAGTGACCAGTGACCAGTGACAAGTGACCTGGGACCAGTGAAAGTGACCAGTGACCAGTGAACAGTGACCAGCGAAATTGACCAGTTTCCAGTAACCAGTGATAAGTGACCAGTGACCAGTGACCAGCGAAAGTGACCAGTGAACAGTGACCAGGGACCAGTGACCAGTGACGAGTGACCAGTGACCAGCGAAAGTGAACAGTGAGCAGTGACCAGTGACCAGTGACCAGTGACCAGTGACCAGCGAAATTGACCAGTGACCAGTGACCAGTGAACAGTGACAAGTGACCAGTGACAAGTGAACAACGAAAGTGACCAGTGAACAGTGACCAGGGACCAGTGACCAGTGACGAGTGGCCAGTGACCAGCGAAAGTGAACAGTGAGCAGTGACCAGTGACCAGTGACCAGTGACCAGTGACCAGCGAAAGTGACCAGTGACCAGTGACCAGTGACCAGTGACCAGTGACCAGTGACAAGTGACCTGGGACCAGTGACCAGTGACCAGTGACCAGTGACCAGTGACCAGTGACCAGTGACCAGTGACCAGTGACCAGCGAAAGTGACCAGTGACGAGTGACCAGTGACAAGTGACCAGTGACCAGTGACCAGTGACCAGTGACCAGTGACCAGTGACCAGTGACGAGTGACCAGTGATCAGCGAAAGTGAACAGTGACCAGTGACCAGTGACCAGTGACCAGTGACCAGCGAAAGTGACCAGTAACCAGTGACCAGTGACCAGTGACCAGTGACAAGTGACCTGGGACCAGTGACCAGTGACCAGTGACCAGCGAAAGTGACCAGTGACCAGTGACCAGTGACCAGTGACCAGTGACCAGTGACCAGCGGTAGTGACCAGTGACCAGTGACCAGTCATCAGTGACCAGTGAACAGTGACCAGTGACCAGTGACTAGTAACCAGCAACCAGTGACCAGTGACCAGTGACCAGTGACCAGCAAAATTGACCAGCAAAATTGACCAGTGACCAGTGACCAGTGACCAATGACCAGTGACCAGTGACCAGTGACCAGTGACAAGTGACCAGTGACCAGTGACCAGTGACCAGTGACCAGTGACCAGTGCCAACGACCAGTGACCAGTGACAAGTGACCAGTGACCAGTGACCAGTGATCAGTGACCAGTGAACAGTGACCAGTGACCAGTGACCAGTGACCAGCGAAAATGACCAGTGACCAGTGACCAGTGACCAGCGAAATTGACCAGTGACCAGTGACCAGTGAACAGTGACAAGTGACCAGTGACAAGTGACCAACGAAAGTGACCAGTGAACAGTGACCAGGGACCAGTGACCAGTGACGAGTGACCAGTGACCAGCGAAAGTGAACAGTGAGCAGTGACCAGTGACCAGTGACCAGTGACCAGTGACCAGCGAAAGTGATCAGTGACCAGTGACCAGTGACCAGTGACCAGTGACAAGTGACCAGTGACCAGCGACCAGTGACCAGTGACCAGTGACCAGTGACCAGTGACCAGCGAAAGTGACCAGTGACCAGCGAAAGTGACCAGGGACCAGTGACCAGTGACCAGTGAGCTGTGACCAGTGACCAGTGACCAGTGAACTGTGACCAGTGACCAGTGACCAGCGAAAGTGACCAGTGACCAGTGACCAGCGAAAGTGACCAGTGACCAGTGACCAGTGACCAGTGTCCAGTGTCCAGTGACCAGTGACCAGTGATAAGTGACCAGTGACCAGTGACCAGTGACCAGCGACCAGTGACCAGTGACCAGTGAATAGTGACCAGTGACCAGTGAACAGCGAAAGTGACCAGTGACCAGTGACCTGTGACCTGTGACCAGTGACCAGTGACCAGTGACCAGTGACCAGTGACGAGCGAAATGGACCAGTGACCAGTAACTAGTGACCAGCGATCAATGACCAGTGACCACTGACCAGCGAAAGTGACCAGTGACCAGTGACCAGTGACCAGCGAAATTGACCAGTCACCAGTGACCAGTGGCCAGTGACCAGCGACCAGTGACCAATGACCAGTGACCAGTGACCAGTGACCAGTGACAAGTGACCAGTGACCAGTGACCGGCGAAAGTGACCAGTGAACAGTGACCAGTGACCAGTGACCAGTGAATAGTGACCAGTGACCAGTGAACAGCGAAAGTGACCAGTGACCAGTGACCTGTGACCAGTGACCAGTGACCAGTGACCATTGACCAGTGACCAGTGACCAGTGACCAGCGAAAGTGACCAGGGACAAGCGTCCAGTGACCAGTGACCAGTGACCAGTGACCAGCGAAAGTGACCAGTGACCAGTGACCAGTGACCAGTGACCAGTGACCAGTGACCAGTGACAAGTGACCTGGGACCAGTGAAAGTGACCAGTGACCAGTGAACAGTGACCAGCGAAATTGACCAGTGAACAGTGATCAGCGAAATTGACCAGTGACCATTAACCAGTGACCAGCGAAAGTGACCAGTGACGAGTGACCAGTGACAAGTGACCAGTGACAAGTGACCAGTGACCACTGACCAGTGACCAGTGACCAGCGACCAGTGACCAGTGACCAGTGACCGGGGACCAGTGGCCAGCGAAAGTGACCAGCGACCAGTGACCAGTGACCAGTGACCAGTGACTAGCCAAATTGAGCAGTGAGCAGTGACCAGTGACCAGTGACCAGTGACCAGTGACCAGTGACCAGCGAAATTGACCAGCGACCATTGACCAGTGACCAGCGAAAGTGACCAGTGACGAGTGACCTGTGACAAGTGACCAGTGACCAGCGACCAGTGACCAGCGAAAGTGACCAGTGACCAGTGACCAGTGACCAGCGACCAGTGACCAGTGACCAGTGACCAGTGACCAGCAAAATTGACCAGCAAAATTGACCAGTGACCAGTGACCAGTGACCAGTGACCAGTGACCAGTGACCAGTGACCAGCGAAAGTGACCAGTGACCAGTGACCAGTGACCAGTGACCAGTGACCAGTGACAAGTGACCTGGGACCAGTGAAAGTGACCAGTGACCAGTGAACAGTGACCAGCGAAATTGACCAGTTTCCAGTAACCAGTGATAAGTGACCAGTGACCAGTGACCAGCGAAAGTGACCAGTGAACAGTGACCAGGGACCAGTGACCAGTGACGAGTGACCAGTGACCAGCGAAAGTGAACAGTGAGCAGTGACCAGTGAACAGTGACAAGTGACCAGTGACAAGTGAACAACGAAAGTGACCAGTGAACAGTGACCAGGGACCAGTGACCAGTGACGAGTGACCAGTGACCAGCGAAAGTGAACAGTGAGCAGTGACCAGTGACCAGTGACCAGTGACCAGTGACCAGCGAAAGTGACCAGTGACCAGTGACCAGTGACCAGTGACCAGTGACCAGTGACCATTGACCAGTGACCAGTGACCAGTGACCAGCGAAAGTGACCAGGGACAAGCGTCCAGTGACCAGTGACCAGTGACCAGTGACCAGCGAAAGTGACCAGTGACCAGTGACCAGTGACCAGTGACCAGTGACCAGTGACCAGTGACAAGTGACCTGGGACCAGTGAAAGTGACCAGTGACCAGTGAACAGTGACCAGCGAAATTGACCAGTTTCCAGTGACCAGTGATAAGTGACCAGTGACCAGTGACCAGCGAAAGTGACCAGTGAACAGTGATCAGCGAAATTGACCAGTGACCATTAACCAGTGACCAGCGAAAGTGACCAGTGACGAGTGACCAGTGACAAGTGACCAGTGACAAGTGACCAGTGACCACTGACCAGTGACCAGTGACCAGCGACCAGTGACCAGTGACCAGTGACCGGGGACCAGTGACCAGTGACCAGTGACCAGTGACCAGTGACCAGTGACCAGTGACAAGTGACCAGTGACCAGCTGCCAGTGACCAGTGACCAGTGACCAGTGACCAGTGACTAGCGAAAGTGACCAGTGACCAGTGACCAGTGACCAGTGACCAGTGACCAGTGACCAGTGACCAGTGACCAGTGACAAGTGACCAGTGACCAGCGACCAGTGACCAGTGACCAGTGACCAGTGACCAGTGATAAGTGACCAGTGACCAGTGACCAGTGACCAGCGACCAGTGACCAGTGACCAGTGAATAGTGACCAGTGACCAGTGAACAGCGAAAGTGACCAGTGACCAGTGACCTGTGACCTGTGACCAGTGACCAGTGACCAGTGACCAGTGACCAGTGACGAGCGAAATGGACCAGTGACCAGTGACTAGTGACCAGCGATCAATGACCAGTGACCACTGACCAGCGAAAGTGACCAGTGACCAGTGACCAGTGACCAGCGAAATTGACCAGTGACCAGTGACCAGAGACCAGTGACTAGCCAAATTGACCAGTGACCAGTGACCAGTGACCAGTCATCAGTGACCAGTGAACAGTGACCAGTGACCAGTGACCAGTGACCAGTGACCAGTGACCAGCGAAAGTGACCAGTGACCAGTGACCAGTGACCAGTGACCAGTGACCAGTGACCAGTGACCAGTGACAAGTGACCTGGGACCAGTGAAAGTGACCAGTGACCAGTGAACAGTGACCAGCGAAATTGACCAGTTTCCAGTAACCAGTGATAAGTGACCAGTGACCAGTGACCAGCGAAAGTGACCAGTGAACAGTGACCAGGGACCAGTGACCAGTGACGAGTGACCAGTGACCAGCGAAAGTGAACAGTGAGCAGTGACCAGTGACCAGTGACCAGTGACCAGTGACCAGCGAAATTAACCAGTGACCAGTGACCAGTGAACAGTGACAAGTGACCAGTGACAAGTGAACAACGAAATTGACCAGTGAACAGTGATCAGCGAAATTGACCAGTGACCATTAACCAGTGACCAGCGAAAGTGACCAGTGACGAGTGACCAGTGACAAGTGACCAGTGACAAGTGACCAGTGACCACTGACAAGTGACCAGTGACCAGTGACCAGCGACCAGTGACCAGTGACCAGCAAAAATGACCAGTGACCAGTGACCAGTGACCAGTGACCAGTGACCAGTGACCAGCGAAAGTGACAAGTGACAAGTGACCTGGGACCAGTGACCAGTGACCAGTGACCAGTGACCAGTGACCAGCGAAATTGACCAGTGACCAGTGACCAGTGACCAGTGACCAGTGACCAGCGAAATTGACCAGCGACCATTGACCAGTGACCAGTGACCAGTGACCAGTGACAAGTGACCAGTGACCAGTGACCAGCGACCAGTGACCAGTGACCATTGACCAGTGACCAGTGACCAGCAAAAATGACCAGTGACCAGTGACAAGTGACCAGTGACCAGCGAAAGTGACCAGTGACCACTGACCAGTGACCAGTGACCAGTGACAAGTGACCTGGGACCAGTGACCAGTGACCAGTGACCAGCGACAGTGACCAGTGACCAGTGACCAGTGACCAGTGACAAGTGACCTGGGACCAGTGACCAGTGACCAGTGACCAGTGACCAGTGAGCAGTGACCAGTGACCAGTGACCAGCGAAAGTGACCAGTGACGAGTGACCAGTGACAAGTGACCAGTGACCAGTGACCAGTGACCAGTGACCAGTGACCAGTGACCAGTGACCAGTGACGAGTGACCAGTGATCAGCGAAAGTGAACAGTGACCAGTGACCAGTGACCAGTGACCAGTGACCAGCGAAAGTGACCAGTGACCAGTGACCAGTGACCAGTGACTAGTGACCAGCAACCAGTGACCAGTGACCAGTGACCAGTGACCAGCAAAATTGACCAGCAAAATTGACCAGTGCCCAGTGACCAGTGACCAATGACCAGTGACCAGTGACCAGTGACCAGTGACAAGTGACCAGTGACCAGTGACCAGTGCCAACGACCAGTGACCAGTGACAAGTGACCAGTGACCAGTGACCAGTGATCAGTGACCAGTGAACAGTGACCAGTGACCAGTGACCAGTGACCAGCGAAAATGACCAGTGACCAGTGACCAGTGACCAGCGAAATTGACCAGTGACCAGTGACCAGTGAACAGTGACAAGTGACCAGTGACAAGTGACCAACGAAAGTGACCAGTGAACAGTGACCAGTGACAAGTGACCAGTGACAAGTGACCAACGAAAGTGGCCAGTGAACAGTGACCAGGGACCAGTGACCAGTGACGAATGACCAGTGACCAGCGAAAGTGAACAGTGAGCAGTGACCAGTGACCAGTGACCAGCGAAAGTGACCAGTGACCAGTGACCAGTGACCAGTGACCAGTGACCAGTGACCAGTGACCAGTGACAAGTGACCAGGGACCAGTGACCAGTGACCAGTGACCAGTGACCAGCGAAATTGACCAGTGACCAGTGACCAGTGACCAGTCACCAGTGACCAGCGACCAGTGACCAGAGACCAGTACCCAGTGACCAGTGAAAAGTGACCACTGACCAGCGAAAGTGACCAGTGAACAGTGACCAGTGACCAGTGACCAGTGACCTGTGACCAGTGACCAGTGTCCAGTGACCAGTGACCAGCGAAAGTGACCAGTGACGAGTGACCAGTGACAAGTGACCAGTGACCAGTGACCAGTGACCAGTGACCAGTGACTAGTGACCAGCAACCAGTGACCAGTGACCAGTGACCAGTGACCAGCAAAATTGACCAGCAAAATTGACCAGTGACCAGTGACCAGTGAACAGTGACCAGGGACCAGTGACCAGTGACGAGTGACCAGTGACCAGCGAAAGTGAACAGTGAGCAGTGACCAGTGACCAGTGACCAGTGACCAGTGACCAGCGAAATTAACCAGTGACCAGTGACCAGTGAACAGTGACAAGTGACCAGTGACAAGTGAACAACGAAATTGACCAGTGAACAGTGATCAGCGAAATTGACCAGTGACCATTAACCAGTGACCAGCGAAAGTGACCAGTGACGAGTGACCAGTGACAAGTGACCAGTGACAAGTGACCAGTGACCACTGACAAGTGACCAGTGACCAGTGACCAGCGACCAGTGACCAGTGACCAGCAAAAATGACCAGTGACCAGTGACCAGTGACCAGTGACCAGTGACCAGTGACCAGCGAAAGTGACAAGTGACAAGTGACCTGGGACCAGTGACCAGTGACCAGTGACCAGTGACCAGTGACCAGCGAAATTGACCAGTGACCAGTGACCAGTGACCAGTGACCAGTGACCAGCGAAATTGACCAGCGACCATTGACCAGTGACCAGTGACCAGTGACCAGTGACCAGTGACCAGTGACCAGCGAAAGTGACCAGTGACCAGTGACCAGTGACCAGTGACTAGTGACCAGCAACCAGTGACCAGTGACCAGTGACCAGTGACCAGCAAAATTGACCAGCAAAATTGACCAGTGCCCAGTGACCAGTGACCAATGACCAGTGACCAGTGACCAGTGACCAGTGACAAGTGACCAGTGACCAGTGACCAGTGCCAACGACCAGTGACCAGTGACAAGTGACCAGTGACCAGTGACCAGTGATCAGTGACCAGTGAACAGTGACCAGTGACCAGTGACCAGTGACCAGCGAAAATGACCAGTGACCAGTGACCAGTGACCAGCGAAATTGACCAGTGACCAGTGACCAGTGAACAGTGACAAGTGACCAGTGACAAGTGACCAACGAAAGTGACCAGTGAACAGTGACCAGTGACAAGTGACCAGTGACAAGTGACCAACGAAAGTGGCCAGTGAACAGTGACCAGGGACCAGTGACCAGTGACGAATGACCAGTGACCAGCGAAAGTGAACAGTGAGCAGTGACCAGTGACCAGTGACCAGCGAAAGTGACCAGTGACCAGTGACCAGTGACCAGTGACCAGTGACCAGTGACCAGTGACCAGTGACAAGTGACCAGGGACCAGTGACCAGTGACCAGTGACCAGTGACCAGCGAAATTGACCAGTGACCAGTGACCAGTGACCAGTCACCAGTGACCAGCGACCAGTGACCAGAGACCAGTACCCAGTGACCAGTGAAAAGTGACCACTGACCAGCGAAAGTGACCAGTGAACAGTGACCAGTGACCAGTGACCAGTGACCTGTGACCAGTGACCAGTGTCCAGTGACCAGTGACCAGCGAAAGTGACCAGTGACGAGTGACCAGTGACAAGTGACCAGTGACCAGTGACCAGTGACCAGTGACCAGTGACTAGTGACCAGCAACCAGTGACCAGTGACCAGTGACCAGTGACCAGCAAAATTGACCAGCAAAATTGACCAGTGACCAGTGACCAGTGACAAGTGACCAGTGACCAGTGACCAGTGACCAGTGACCAGTGACCGGTGACCAGTGACCAGTGACCAGTGACCAGTGACCAGTGACCAGTGACCAGTGACCAGTGACCAGTGACCAGTGACCAGTGACAAGTGACCAGTGACCAGCTGCCAGTGACCAGTGACCAGTGACCAGTGACCAGTGACTAGCGAAAGTGACCAGTGACCAGTGACCAGTGACCAGTGACCAGTGACCAGTGACCAGTGACCAGTGACCAGTGACAAGTGACCAGTGACCAGCGACCAGTGACCAGTGACCAGTGACCAGTGACCAGCGAAAGTGACCAGTGACCAGTGACCAGTGACCAGTGACCAGTGACCAGTGACCAGTGACCAGTGACCAGCGAAAGTGACCAGTGACCAGGGACCAGTGACCAGTGACCAGCGAAATTGACCAGTGACCAGTGACCAGTGACCAGTGACAAGTGACCAGTGACCAGTGACCAGTGACAAGTGACCAGTGACCAGTGACCAGTGACCAGTGACCAGTGACTAGTGACCAGCAACCAGTGACCAGTGACCAGTGACCAGTGACCAGCAAAATTGACCAGCAAAATTGACCAGTGACCAGTGACCAGCGACCAATGACCAGTGACCAGTGACCAGTGACCAGTGACAAGTGACCAGTGACCAGTGACCAGTGACCAGTGACCAGTGACCGGTGACCAGTGACCAGTGACCAGTGACCAGTGACCAGTGACCAGTGACCAGTGACCAGTGACCAGTGACCAGTGACCAGTGACCAGTGACCAGTGACAAGTGACCAGTGACCAGCTGCCAGTGACCAGTGACCAGTGACCAGTGACCAGTGACTAGCGAAAGTGACCAGTGACCAGTGACCAGTGACCAGTGACCAGTGACCAGTGACCAGTGACCAGTGACAAGTGACCAGTGACCAGCGACCAGTGACCAGTGACCAGTGACCAGTGACCAGCGAAAGTGATCAGTGACCAGTGACCAGTGACCAGTGACAAGTGACCAGTGACCAGCGACCAGTGACCAGTGACCAGTGACCAGCGAAAGTGACCAGTGACCAGGGACCAGTGACCAGTGACCAGCGAAATTGACCAGTGACCAGTGACCAGTGACCAGTGACAAGTGACCAGTGACCAGTGACCAGTGACCAGTGACCAGTGACCAGTGACCAGTGACCAGTGACCAGCGAAAGTGACCAGTGACCAGTGACCAGTGACCAGTGACCAGCGAAAGTGACCAGAGACCAGTGACCAGTGACCAGCGAAATTGACCAGTGACCAGTGACCAGAGACCAGTGACTAGCCAAATTGACCAGTGACCAGTGACCAGTGACCAGCGAAAGTGACCAGTGACCAGTGACCAGTGACCAGTGACAAGTGACCTGGGACCAGTGAAAGTGACCAGTGACCAGTGAACAGTGACCAGCGAAATTGACCAGTTTCCAGTAACCAGTGATAAGTGACCAGTGACCAGTGACCAGCGAAAGTGACCAGTGACCAGTGACCAGTGAACAGTGACAAGTGACCAGTGACAAGTGAACAACGAAAGTGACCAGTGAACAGTGACCAGGGACCAGTGACCAGTGACGAGTGACCAGTGACCAGCGAAAGTGAACAGTGAGCAGTGACCAGTGACCAGTGACCAGTGACCAGTGACCAGCGAAAGTGACCAGTGACCAGTGACCAGTGACCAGTGACCAGTGACCAGTGACAAGTGACCTGGGACCAGTGACCAGTGACCAGTGACCAGTGACCAGTGACCAGTGACCAGTGACCAGTGACCAGTGACCAGTGACCAGCGAAATTGACCAGTGACCAGTGACCAGTGAACAGTGACAAGTGACCAGTGACAAGTGAACAACGAAAGTGACCAGTGAACAGTGACCAGGGACCAGTGACCAGTGACGAGTGACCAGTGACCAGCGAAAGTGAACAGTGAGCAGTGACCAGTGACCAGTGACCAGTGACCAGTGACCAGCGAAAGTGACCAGTGACCAGTGACCAGTGACCAGTGACCAGTGACCAGTGACAAGTGACCTGGGACCAGTGACCAGTGACCAGTGACCAGTGACCAGTGACCAGTGACCAGTGACCAGTGACCAGTGACCAGCGAAAGTGACCAGTGACGAGTGACCAGTGACAAGTGACCAGTGACCAGTGACCAGTGACCAGTGACCAGTGACCAGTGACCAGTGACGAGTGACCAGTGATCAGCGAAAGTGAACAGTGACCAGTGACCAGTGACCAGTGACCAGTGACCAGCGAAAGTGACCAGTAACCAGTGACCAGTGACCAGTGACCAGTGACAAGTGACCTGGGACCAGTGACCAGTGACCAGTGACCAGCGAAAGTGACCAGTGACCAGTGACCAGTGACCAGTGACCAGTGACCAGTGACCAGCGGTAGTGACCAGTGACCAGTGACCAGTCATCAGTGACCAGTGAACAGTGACCAGTGACCAGTGACTAGTAACCAGCAACCAGTGACCAGTGACCAGTGACCAGTGACCAGCAAAATTGACCAGCAAAATTGACCAGTGACCAGTGACCAGTGACCAATGACCAGTGACCAGTGACCAGTGACCAGTGACAAGTGACCAGTGACCAGTGACCAGTGACCAGTGACCAGTGACCAGTGACCAGTGCCAACGACCAGTGACCAGTGACAAGTGACCAGTGACCAGTGACCAGTGATCAGTGACCAGTGAACAGTGACCAGTGACCAGTGACCAGTGACCAGCGAAAATGACCAGTGACCAGTGACCAGTGACCAGCGAAATTGACCAGTGACCAGTGACCAGTGAACAGTGACAAGTGACCAGTGACAAGTGACCAACGAAAGTGACCAGTGAACAGTGACCAGGGAACAGTGACCAGTGACGAGTGACCAGTGACCAGCGAAAGTGAACAGTGAGCAGTGACCAGTGACCAGTGACCAGTGACCAGTGACCAGCGAAAGTGATCAGTGACCAGTGACCAGTGACCAGTGACCAGTGACAAGTGACCAGTGACCAGCGACCAGTGACCAGTGACCAGTGACCAGTGACCAGTGACCAGCGAAAGTGACCAGTGACCAGCGAAAGTGACCAGGGACCAGTGACCAGTGACCAGTGAGCTGTGACCAGTGACCAGTGACCAGTGAACTGTGACCAGTGACCAGTGACCAGCGAAAGTGACCAGTGACCAGTGACCAGCGAAAGTGACCAGTGACCAGTGACCAGTGACCAGTGTCCAGTGTCCAGTGACCAGTGACCAGTGATAAGTGACCAGTGACCAGTGACCAGTGACCAGCGACCAGTGACCAGTGACCAGTGAATAGTGACCAGTGACCAGTGAACAGCGAAAGTGACCAGTGACCAGTGACCTGTGACCTGTGACCAGTGACCAGTGACCAGTGACCAGTGACCAGTGACGAGCGAAATGGACCAGTGACCAGTAACTAGTGACCAGCGATCAATGACCAGTGACCACTGACCAGCGAAAGTGACCAGTGACCAGTGACCAGTGACCAGCGAAATTGACCAGTCACCAGTGACCAGTGGCCAGTGACCAGCGACCAGTGACCAATGACCAGTGACCAGTGACGAGTGACCAGTGACAAGTGACCAGTGACCAGTGACCGGCGAAAGTGACCAGTGAACAGTGACCAGTGACCAGTGACCAGTGAATAGTGACCAGTGACCAGTGAACAGCGAAAGTGACCAGTGACCAGTGACCTGTGACCAGTGACCAGTGACCAGTGACCATTGACCAGTGACCAGTGACCAGTGACCAGCGAAAGTGACCAGGGACAAGCGTCCAGTGACCAGTGACCAGTGACCAGTGACCAGCGAAAGTGACCAGTGACCAGTGACCAGTGACCAGTGACCAGTGACCAGTGACCAGTGACAAGTGACCTGGGACCAGTGAAAGTGACCAGTGACCAGTGAACAGTGACCAGCGAAATTGACCAGTGAACAGTGATCAGCGAAATTGACCAGTGACCATTAACCAGTGACCAGCGAAAGTGACCAGTGACGAGTGACCAGTGACAAGTGACCAGTGACAAGTGACCAGTGACCACTGACCAGTGACCAGTGACCAGCGACCAGTGACCAGTGACCAGTGACCGGGGACCAGTGGCCAGCGAAAGTGACCAGCGACCAGTGACCAGTGACCAGTGACCAGTGACTAGCCAAATTGAGCAGTGAGCAGTGACCAGTGACCAGTGACCAGTGACCAGCGAAATTGACCAGTGACCAGTGACCAGTGAACAGTGACAAGTGACCAGTGACAAGTGAACAACGAAATTGACCAGTGAACAGTGATCAGCGAAATTGACCAGTGACCATTAACCAGTGACCAGCGAAAGTGACCAGTGACGAGTGACCAGTGACAAGTGACCAGTGACAAGTGACCAGTGACCACTGACAAGTGACCAGTGACCAGTGACCAGCGACCAGTGACCAGTGACCAGCAAAAATGACCAGTGACCAGTGACCAGTGACCAGTGACCAGTGACCAGTGACCAGCGAAAGTGACAAGTGACAAGTGACCTGGGACCAGTGACCAGTGACCAGTGACCAGTGACCAGTGACCAGCGAAATTGACCAGTGACCAGTGACCAGTGACCAGTGACCAGTGACCAGCGAAATTGTCCAGCGACCATTGACCAGTGACCAGTGACCAGTGACCAGTGACAAGTGACCAGTGACCAGTGACCAGCGACCAGTGACCAGTGACCATTGACCAGTGACCAGTGACCAGCAAAAATGACCAGTGACCAGTGACAAGTGACCAGTGACCAGCGAAAGTGACCAGTGACCACTGACCAGTGACCAGTGACCAGTGACAAGTGACCTGGGACCAGTGACCAGTGACCAGTGACCAGCGACAGTGACCAGTGACCAGTGACCAGTGACCAGTGACAAGTGACCTGGGACCAGTGACCAGTGACCAGTGACCAGTGACCAGTGAGCAGTGACCAGTGACCAGTGACCAGCGAAAGTGACCAGTGACGAGTGACCAGTGACAAGTGACCAGTGACCAGTGACCAGTGACCAGTGACCAGTGACCAGTGACCAGTGACCAGTGACGAGTGACCAGTGATCAGCGAAAGTGAACAGTGACCAGTGACCAGTGACCAGTGACCAGTGACCAGCGAAAGTGACCAGTGACCAGTGACCAGTGACCAGTGACTAGTGACCAGCAACCAGTGACCAGTGACCAGTGACCAGTGACCAGCAAAATTGACCAGCAAAATTGACCAGTGCCCAGTGACCAGTGACCAATGACCAGTGACCAGTGACCAGTGACCAGTGACAAGTGACCAGTGACCAGTGACCAGTACCAACGACCAGTGACCAGTGACAAGTGACCAGTGACCAGTGACCAGTGATCAGTGACCAGTGAACAGTGACCAGTGACCAGTGACCAGTGACCAGCGAAAATGACCAGTGACCAGTGACCAGTGACCAGCGAAATTGACCAGTGACCAGTGACCAGTGAACAGTGACAAGTGACCAGTGACAAGTGACCAACGAAAGTGACCAGTGAACAGTGACCAGTGACAAGTGACCAGTGACAAGTGACCAACGAAAGTGGCCAGTGAACAGTGACCAGGGACCAGTGACCAGTGACGAGTGACCAGTGACCAGCGAAAGTGAACAGTGAGCAGTGACCAGTGACCAGTGACCAGCGAAAGTGACCAGTGACCAGTGACCAGTGACCAGTGACCAGTGACCAGTGACCAGTGACCAGTGACAAGTGACCTGGGACCAGTGACCAGTGACCAGTGACCAGTGACCAGCGAAATTGACCAGTGACCAGTGACCAGTGACCAGTGACCAGTCACCAGTGACCAGCGACCAGTGACCAGAGACCAGTACCCAGTGACCAGTGAAAAGTGACCACTGACCAGCGAAAGTGACCAGTGAACAGTGACCAGTGACCAGTGACCAGTGACCTGTGACCAGTGACCAGTGTCCAGTGACCAGTGACCAGCGAAAGTGACCAGTGACGAGTGACCAGTGACAAGTGACCAGTGACCAGTGACCAGTGACCAGTGACCAGTGACTAGTGACCAGCAACCAGTGACCAGTGACCAGTGACCAGTGACCAGCAAAATTGACCAGCAAAATTGACCAGTGACCAGTGACCAGTGACAAGTGACCAGTGACCAGTGACCAGTGACCAGTGACCAGTGACCGGTGACCAGTGACCAGTGACCAGTGACCAGTGACCAGTGACCAGTGACCAGTGACCAGTGACCAGTGACCAGTGACCAGTGACCAGTGACAAGTGACCAGTGACCAGCTGCCAGTGACCAGTGACCAGTGACCAGTGACCAGTGACTAGCGAAAGTGACCAGTGACCAGTGACCAGTGACCAGTGACCAGTGACCAGTGACCAGTGACCAGTGACAAGTGACCAGTGACCAGCGACCAGTGACCAGTGACCAGTGACCAGTGACCAGCGAAAGTGACCAGTGACCAGTGACCAGTGACCAGTGACCAGTGACCAGTGACCAGTGACCAGTGACCAGCGAAAGTGACCAGTGACCAGGGACCAGTGACCAGTGACCAGCGAAATTGACCAGTGACCAGTGACCAGTGACCAGTGACAAGTGACCAGTGACCAGTGACCAGTGACCAGTGACCAGTGACCAGTGACCAGTGACCAGTGACCAGCGAAAGTGACCAGTGACCAGTGACCAGTGACCAGTGACCAGCGAAAGTGACCAGTGACCAGTGACCAGTGACCAGCGAAATTGACCAGTGACCAGTGACCAGAGACCAGTGACTAGCCAAATTGACCAGTGACCAGTGACCAGTGACCAGCGAAAGTGACCAGTGACCACTGACCAGTGACCAGTGACCAGCGACCAGTGACCAGTGACCAGTGACCGGGGACCAGTGGCCAGCGAAAGTGACCAGCGACCAGTGACCAGTGACCAGTGACCAGTGACTAGCCAAATTGAGCAGTGAGCAGTGACCAGTGACCAGTGACCAGTGACCAGTGACCAGTGACCAGCGAAATTGACCAGCGACCATTGACCAGTGACCAGCGAAAGTGACCAGTGACGAGTGACCTGTGACAAGTGACCAGTGACCAGCGACCAGTGACCAGCGAAAGTGACCAGTGACCAGTGACCAGTGACCAGCGACCAGTGACCAGTGACCAGTGACCAGTGACCAGCAAAATTGACCAGCAAAATTGACCAGTGACCAGTGACCAGTGACCAGTGACCAGTGACCAGTGACAAGTGACCAGTGACCAGTGACCAGTGACCAGTGACCAGTGACCAGTGCCAACGACCAGTGACCAGCGAAAGTGACCAGGGACCAGTGACCAGTGACCAGCGAAATTGACCAGTGACCAGTGACCAGAGACCAGTGACTAGCCAAATTGACCAGTGACCAGTGACCAGTGGCCAGCGGTAGTGACCAGTGACCAGTGACCAGTCATCAGTGACCAGTGAACAGTGACCAGTGACCAGTGACCAGTGACCAGTGACCAGCGAAAGTGGCCAGTGAACAGTGACCAGGGACCAGTGACCAGTGACGAGTGACCAGTGACGAGCGAAAGTGAACAGTGAGCAGTGACCAGTGACCAGTGACCAGCGAAAGTGACCAGTGACCAGTGACCAGTGACCAGTGACCAGTGACCAGTGACCAGTGACCAGCCAAAGTGACCAGTGACCAGTGACCAGTGACCAGTGACCAGCGAAAGTGACCAGTGACCAGTGACCAGTGACCAGCGAAATTGACCAGTGACCAGTGACCAGAGACCAGTGACTAGCCAAATTGACCAGTGACCAGTGACCAGTGGCCAGCGGTAGTGACCAGTGACCAGTGACCAGTCATCAGTGACCAGTGAACAGTGACCAGTGACCAGTGGCCAGTGACCAGTGACCAGTGACCAGCGAAAGTGACCAGTGACCAGTGACCAGTGACCAGTGACCAGTGACCAGTGACAAGTGACCTGGGACCAGTGAAAGTGACCAGTGACCAGTGAACAGTGACCAGCGAAATTGACCAGTTTCCAGTAACCAGTGATAAGTGACCAGTGACCAGTGACCAGCGAAAGTGACCAGTGAACAGTGACCAGGGACCAGTGACCAGTGACGAGTGACCAGTGACCAGCGAAAGTGAACAGTGAGCAGTGACCAGTGACCAGTGACCAGTGACCAGTGACCAGCGAAATTGACCAGTGACCAGTGACCAGTGAACAGTGACAAGTGACCAGTGACAAGTGAACAACGAAATTGACCAGTGAACAGTGATCAGCGAAATTGACCAGTGACCATTAACCAGTGACCAGCGAAAGTGACCAGTGACGAGTGACCAGTGACAAGTGACCAGTGACAAGTGACCAGTGACCACTGACAAGTGACCAGTGACCAGTGACCAGCGACCAGTGACCAGTGACCAGCAAAAATGACCAGTGACCAGTGACCAGTGACCAGTGACCAGTGACCAGTGACCAGCGAAAGTGACAAGTGACAAGTGACCTGGGACCAGTGACCAGTGACCAGTGACCAGTGACCAGTGATCAGCGAAATTGACCAGTGACCATTGACCAGTGACCAGTGACCAGTGACCAGTGACAAGTGACCAGTGACCAGTGACCAGCGACCAGTGACCAGTGACCATTGACCAGTGACCAGTGACCAGCAAAAATGACCAGTGACCAGTGACAAGTGACCAGTGACCAGCGAAAGTGACCAGTGACCAGTGACAAGTGACCTGGGACCAGTGACCAGTGACCAGTGACCAGCGACAGTGACCAGTGACCAGTGACCAGTGACCAGTGACAAGTGACCTGGGACCAGTGACCAGTGACCAGTGACCAGTGACCAGTGAGCAGTGACCAGTGACCAGTGACCAGCGAAAGTGACCAGTGACGAGTGACCAGTGACAAGTGAACAGTGACCAGTGACCAGTGACCAGTGACCAGTGACCAGTGACCAGTGACGAGTGACCAGAGATCAGCGAAAGTGAACAGTGACCAGTGACCAGTGACCAGTGACCAGTGACCAGCGAAAGTGACCAGTGACCAGTGACCAGTGACCAGTGACTAGTGACCAGCAACCAGTGACCAGTGACCAGTGACCAGTGACCAGCAAAATTGACCAGCAAAATTGACCAGTGCCCAGTGACCAGTGACCAATGACCAGTGACCAGTGACCAGTGACCAGTGACAAGTGACCAGTGACCAGTGACCAGTGCCAACGACCAGTGACCAGTGACAAGTGACCAGTGACCAGTGACCAGTGATCAGTGACCAGTGACCAGTGACCAGTGACCAGCGAAAATGACCAGTGACCAGTGACCAGTGACCAGCGAAATTGACCAGTGACCAGTGACCAGTGAACAGTGACAAGTGACCAGTGACAAGTGACCAACGAAAGTGACCAGTGAACAGTGACCAGTGACAAGTGACCAGTGACAAGTGACCAACGAAAGTGGCCAGTGAACAGTGACCAGGGACCAGTGACCAGTGACGAGTGACCAGTGACCAGCGAAAGTGAACAGTGAGCAGTGACCAGTGACCAGTGACCAGCGAAAGTGACCAGTGACCAGTGACCAGTGACCAGTAACCAGTGACCAGTGACCAGTGACCAGTGACAAGTGACCTAGGACCAGTGACCAGTGACCAGTGACCAGTGACCAGTGACCAGCGAAATTGACCAGTGACCAGTGACCAGTGACCAGTCACCAGTGACCAGCGACCAGTGACCAGAGACCAGTACCCAGTGACCAGTGACCAGTGACCACTGACCAGTGACCAGCGAAAGTGACCAGTGACCAGTGACCAGTGACCAGTGACCAGTGACCAGTGACAAGTGACCAGTGACCAGCGACCAGTGACCAGTGACCAGTGACCAGTGACCAGTGACCAGCGAAGGTGACCAGTGACCAGGGACCAGTGACCAGTGACCAGCGAAATTGACCAGTGACCAGTGACCAGTGACCAGTGACAAGTGACCAGTGACCAGTGACCAGTGACCAGTGACCAGTGACCAGTGACCAGCCAAAGTGACCAGTGACCAGTGACCAGTGACCAGTGACCAGCGAAAGTGACCAGTGACCAGTGACCAGTGACCAGCGAAATTGACCAGTGACCAGTGACCAGAGACCAGTGACTAGCCAAATTGACCAGTGACCAGTGACCAGTGGCCAGCGGTAGTGACCAGTGACCAGTGACCAGTCATCAGTGACCAGTGAACAGTGACCAGTGACCAGTGACCAGTGACCAGTGACCAGTGACCAGCGAAAGTGACCAGTGACCAGTGACCAGTGACCAGTGACCAGTGACCAGTGACCAGTGACCAGTGACAAGTGACCTGGGACCAGTGACCAGTGACCAGTGACCAGTGACCAGTGACCAGTGACCAGTGACCAGTGACCAGCGAAAGTGACCAGTGACCAGCGAAAGTGACCAGTGAACAGTGACCAGGGACCAGTGACCAGTGACGAGTGACCAGTGACCAGCGAAAGTGAACAGTGAGCAGTGACCAGTGACCAGTGACCAGTGACCAGTGACCAGCGAAATTGACCAGTGACCAGTGACCAGTGAACAGTGACAAGTGACCAGTGACAAGTGAACAACGAAATTGACCAGTGAACAGTGATCAGCGAAATTGACCAGTGACCATTAACCAGTGACCAGCGAAAGTGACCAGTGACGAGTGACCAGTGACAAGTGACCAGTGACAAGTGACCAGTGACCACTGACAAGTGACCAGTGACCAGTGACCAGCGACCAGTGACCAGTGACCAGCAAAAATGACCAGTGACCAGTGACCAGTGACCAGTGACCAGTGACCAGTGACCAGCGAAAGTGACAAGTGACAAGTGACCTGGGACCAGTGACCAGTGACCAGTGACCAGTGACCAGTGACCAGTGACCAGTGACCAGCGAAATTGACCAGTGACCATTGACCAGTGACCAGTGACCAGTGACCAGTGACAAGTGACCAGTGACCAGTGACCAGCGACCAGTGACCAGTGACCATTGACCAGTGACCAGTGACCAGCAAAAATGACCAGTGACCAGTGACAAGTGACCAGTGACCAGCGAAAGTGACCAGTGACCACTGACCAGTGACCAGTGACCAGTGACAAGTGACCTGGGACCAGTGACCAGTGACCAGTGACCAGCGACAGTGACCAGTGACCAGTGACCAGTGACCAGTGACAAGTGACCTGGGACCAGTGACCAGTGACCAGTGACCAGTGACCAGTGACCAGTGAGCAGTGACCAGTGACCAGTGACCAGCGAAAGTGACCAGTGACGAGTGACCAGTGACAAGTGACCAGTGTCCAGTGACCAGTGACCAGTGACCAGTGACCAGTGACCAGTGACCAGTGACCAGTGACGAGTGACCAGTGATCAGCGAAAGTGAACAGTGACCAGTGACCAGTGACCAGTGACCAGTGACCAGCGAAAGTGACCAGTGACCAGTGACCAGTGACCAGTGACCAGTGACTAGTGACCAGCAACCAGTGACCAGTGACCAGTGACCAGTGACCAGCAAAATTGACCAGCAAAATTGACCAGTGCCCAGTGACCAGTGCCAACGACCAGTGACCAGTGACAAGTGACCAGTGACCAGTGACCAGTGATCAGTGACCAGTGAACAGTGACCAGTGACCAGTGACCAGTGACCAGCGAAAATGACCAGTGACCAGTGACCAGTGACCAGCGAAATTGACCAGTGACCAGTGACCAGTGAACAGTGACAAGTGACCAGTGACAAGTGACCAACGAAAGTGACCAGTGAACAGTGACCAGTGACAAGTGTCCAGTGACAAGTGACCAACGAAAGTGGCCAGTGAACAGTGACCAGGGACCAGTGACCAGTGACGAGTGACCAGTGACCAGCGAAAGTGAACAGTGAGCAGTGACCAGTGACCAGTGACCAGCGAAAGTGACCAGTGACCAGTGACCAGTGACCAGTGACCAGTGACCAGTGACCAGTGACCAGTGACAAGTGACCTGGGACCAGTGACCAGTGACCAGTGACCAGTGACCAGCGAAATTGACCAGTGACCAGTGACCAGTGACCAGTCACCAGTGACCAGCGACCAGTGACCAGAGACCAGTACCCAGTGACCAGTGACCAGTGACCACTGACCAGCGAAAGTGACCAGTGAACAGTGACCAGTGACCAGTGACCAGTGACCTGTGACCAGCGACCAGTGACCAGTGACCATTGACCAGTGACCAGTGACCAGCAAAAATGACCAGTGACCAGTGACAAGTGACCAGTGACCAGCGAAAGTGACCAGTGACCAGTGACAAGTGACCTGGGACCAGTGACCAGTGACCAGTGACCAGCGACAGTGACCAGTGACCAGTGACCAGTGACCAGTGACAAGTGACCTGGGACCAGTGACCAGTGACCAGTGACCAGTGACCAGTGAGCAGTGACCAGTGACCAGTGACCAGCGAAAGTGACCAGTGACGAGTGACCAGTGACAAGTGAACAGTGACCAGTGACCAGTGACCAGTGACCAGTGACCAGTGACCAGTGACCAGTGACGAGTGACCAGAGATCAGCGAAAGTGAACAGTGACCAGTGACCAGTGACCAGTGACCAGTGACCAGCGAAAGTGACCAGTGACCAGTGACCAGTGACCAGTGACTAGTGACCAGCAACCAGTGACCAGTGACCAGTGACCAGTGACCAGCAAAATTGACCAGCAAAATTGACCAGTGCCCAGTGACCAGTGACCAATGACCAGTGACCAGTGACCAGTGACCAGTGACAAGTGACCAGTGACCAGTGACCAGTGCCAACGACCAGTGACCAGTGACAAGTGACCAGTGACCAGTGACCAGTGATCAGTGACCAGTGACCAGTGACCAGTGACCAGCGAAAATGACCAGTGACCAGTGACCAGTGACCAGCGAAATTGACCAGTGACCAGTGACCAGTGAACAGTGACAAGTGACCAGTGACAAGTGACCAACGAAAGTGACCAGTGAACAGTGACCAGTGACAAGTGACCAGTGACAAGTGACCAACGAAAGTGGCCAGTGAACAGTGACCAGGGACCAGTGACCAGTGACGAGTGACCAGTGACCAGCGAAAGTGAACAGTGAGCAGTGACCAGTGACCAGTGACCAGCGAAAGTGACCAGTGACCAGTGACCAGTGACCAGTAACCAGTGACCAGTGACCAGTGACCAGTGACAAGTGACCTGGGACCAGTGACCAGTGACCAGTGACCAGTGACCAGTGACCAGCGAAATTGACCAGTGACCAGTGACCAGTGACCAGTCACCAGTGACCAGCGACCAGTGACCAGAGACCAGTACCCAGTGACCAGTGACCAGTGACCACTGACCAGTGACCAGCGAAAGTGACCAGTGACCAGTGACCAGTGACCAGTGACCAGTGACCAGTGACAAGTGACCAGTGACCAGCGACCAGTGACCAGTGACCAGTGACCAGTGACCAGTGACCAGCGAAGGTGACCAGTGACCAGGGACCAGTGACCAGTGACCAGCGAAATTGACCAGTGACCAGTGACCAGTGACCAGTGACAAGTGACCAGTGACCAGTGACCAGTGTTGCGACTCCCGTCTAGCGGCGCGTAATTTAAACTCCAGGAGCGTGAAGTTCGAGGCGGATCACACGAATGTAATAGGAAAGGGAGACAAGGTGAAGTTCGCACAAGCCCGAGGGGTTTGAAAATAGTTAGAGATCCTTTAATGAGAGGACTTCAAGATTATAAACTAATCGATACTAGTCGATACTAATCGATACCCTCTTGGATACGGGTGTTTGAATAAATGAACTTCTCCTTCCTCCCTTCTCCTAGGTGAGCGATTCCAGCGCAACGTTGTTAAACGCTTGATTTCGTAAAAGTTGATAACCGAAAGGAATCGGATCAACGAATAAGAATTTAGCTAGCTAATTAGTAAATTTGCGATTGGCTCTCGGTAACCAAGCCATTTTGAAATTAACAAGAGGGAAAGCGAAGGGTTTTTCGGAAGCGTCACTCGAGCCCCAAAAGCTGTAACGAGCAGTCGCACAAAAAGTTCCTTAGAATCTATACTGTGTTACAACCTTTTATTTCATTCATTAAAGTTATAAGTTATAGTGTTCTAATCGTTTTATTCTGTTCTTATTATTATCGTTTTCATTATATTTATCACTCAAATAATCCGCGTCCAAGGAGCAGAGTGCCTCAGCACTCCACGGGCATCGTTCCTCGCCGAATTCCCTAAGAAGGATCCAGGAGGACCAGCCGGCCACGCAACAAATTGGTGACAGCGGTGGGATTTTTCAAATTCGCCGGCTCGTGGACGCAGGATTCAAAGGAGCAGCCATCGGCCAACTCGTGCAGTCCCTCTTTCCTGGGTTTTGGACGGTTTCCCCCGGAACACGGGTGAATGCCAGAGGGAAGTGACTTCGGACGACCGTACCAGTTTTCGCTGAAGCCACACGCACTCGGCCAGGGGATCTTCTTCGCTGACAAGGAAGTCTGCAATTGCGTGAGAGATCGAAGTTTAATTATAAAATACAATTTATGGTTCTATTGTAAAATTTGCGTGCTGTAATTATTATCGCGTTGTGTTAGCTATTAGTTGATAAGACTAAGAGCTTAGTATTTGCATTACGAAAATGCCGCGTAGACGTAAGGAATTGCCTAAACGAAAGGGACGACAACTACGTTCGGATAGCGTACAGGTACCCGAAATAGAGGGTTTAAGTGTTGAACCTGTACAAGTAGAACGTCCTATGGCTACTTCACAATCTCAAACAACACAAACTGATGACCTTATCGTTGATTCGGCTAGGTCAGGAGATTCTTTGCCCTGTCCAACCGCGGTTATTGCTGTGAGTTCAGAAGCTTCGGGTGGTGAATCACGGCCGCGCGACTTAAATTTTGTGCAGACGCGACTCGATCCTCCTGTTGTTAACTTACCTGAATCAAGTAGCCAATCGCTTTGTTCAAACGTCATCTCTCAACCGAATTTAGTAAAGTCCACAGACCCACCTAAGTCTTATCTCTCATTAAAACTGGTAAAAGACTCAATTCCTAAATTTGACGGAAAATCCGACTCTCTGATCAAGTTCATTAAACAATGTAGACTACTTAACTCGAAAGTAAAGCCCAGCGACCGTGAAAATCTTCTTTTCCTTATTAGGGGAAAAATTGAAGGACACGCTAATTTAGCGTTGTCTAATCGGCGCGAAGCTACGACTCTAGACGAACTGATAGATTTATTAAAAGGGATCTTTGCCCAGTCCTTCAATGTCCATGACATGAACGCGGGACTGATGAATACGCGTCAGTACTTAAATGAAACGGTAGAGATATTCGGGGCCCGGATAAACGAAATTTTAAATAGTGGGTTAGAGACCGCCCGAGATGCGTATAACCCGGAACTGTTAGTCGGCGTCATCGATTTGTTGAAGAACACGTCAATCATTAGTTTTATTAAGGGGCTCCAGAATCAAACCGCGCGATTTTACTTAAATAGGCAGAAGGATAACGGGCAATTACCTGATCTCGAGACCGCTATCTCCATCGCGAGTAAAATCGAATCTGAAATGGTCAGCCATCCTGGGTCGTCTGCTCTTGCATCCTCCCAATCTGGTATCACAAGCGCAAAAATTTTTAAAGCCGACTTTGAGAATCGCAATTGCTACTTTTGTAATCAAACAGGACACTTACGCCGTGATTGTCCTAAGGCTAGGGAATCTCAAATGAATCCTCCAGACCGTGGAAAGATTAGATGTAGCTATTGCAAGAAAACAGGTCACCTTGAGGCTCATTGCTACAAAAAACAAAATCAGGGTGTTAGTCAATCTCACGGCGAATCGTCTCAGCAGAGTACTTTAAACTCGCAATGGGTCCCGCGAGCGGGTGCGACGTGGAACAAACCCCTAATTGCCAGCACCAAAACCAACGAGGCTGCTTCCAAGTCAAAGTAAATCGATCCGGTAGTTTACCAATAATGAAGTTAAATCATCATTGCTTCCGAGAGAAGTTCGGCCACTTCCTTGTTGACACTGGTTCTCAACTCAATATAATCAAACGGAGCAGTATAATTCCCAGCACAACTGTAAATACCAACGTCGTTTACAATATTACGGGTATCGATTCAGGAAGTATATGTACTTGTGGCGAGGTCGTTATTAAAGTCAATCTCATTGATGTGAAATTCCAAACCGTTAGTGACGATCTTCCCATCCCTGAATCAGGGATCTTAGGAATGCCGTTTTTAGAAAACCAGAACGCGATAATGAAATTCGGGAACGACGAACCTAATAGTCTTCGAATCGGTGACGAAGAATTTTTCCTTCTCTCGTCGTCCTCCTTTCGATTACCACCTCGTAGTAGAACTCTTGTAGCTTTGCCTGTTAAGGAACCTGGAATTAAAGAAGGTTATATAAAGAAATTGACCACTCAACCAGGCGTTTTCATGGGGGAAGCATTAGTTAGACAACAAAATGGGTCTGCCAAGTTATATGCAATCAATACTACTCCAAATCCCGTCACCGTAACTATTCCACCTGTTGAATTGGAAGCATTCATAGAGCTCCCACCTTCGCCGCGTTCGTCCCGCACAGGCAATCCTAATGTTGATAAATCGAGGGCCGATTCTAGCAGATTAATCCAGATAGCTAAAATATTGGAATTAGATGGTTTAAACGAGGACGAGCAAAGTAGTATTTTGGAAATTATTAGGGAATTCCCTTATCAATTTTACCTTTCATCTGACAAATTGCACTCCACGAATACCATCCAGCATTCAATCGAAACTGTAAATGAGACTCCAATTAATACTAAACAGTACAGGTTCCCCCCTATTCATAAAGACGAAATAAGGAATCAGGTCAGTGCGTTGTTGGAAAAGGGTATTATTCAACAGTCGACTTCTCCATATAACTCACCCGTTTGGGTGGTCCCAAAGAAAGTAGATTCCGCTGGAAAACGACGTTGGCGCATGGTCATCGATTATCGCTTGTTGAACGAAAAAACCGTTAGTGATGCTTACCCACTCCCTAATATAACGGAAATATTAGATCAACTCGGAGCAGCGAAATACTTTAGCACTCTTGATTTAGTCTCAGGTTTTCACCAGATTCCCATGGATCCTAAATCCAAACCCAAAACTGCCTTTTCGACTCTCAACGGTCATTATGAATTCAACAGGATGCCTTTTGGCCTAAAAAACGCCCCGGCCACTTTCCAACGGTGCATGGACTTGGTGCTGTCTGGTCTACAAGGGGTTGAGTTGTTCGTTTACATGGATGACATTGTCTTGTATGCCAATTCTATAGAAGAACATTCTGAAAAATTAAGGAAACTCTTAGCCAGGTTGCAAAATGCAGGCTTAACTTTACAACCAGAGAAATGTCGATTCTTACAACGAGAAATTACTTACCTTGGGCATAATATCTCTAGTGAAGGAGTGAAACCAGATCCCGAGAAAATCAGAGCCGTAAAATCTTTCCCTATTCCTAAAAATAAAAAGAATATCAAACAATTTTTGGGCCTGGTCGGCTATTATAGACGCTTCATTCCCGATATGGCAAAAATTTCCAAACCCTTAACGCGATTATTAAAAGCAGACGCCCTTTTTGTTTGGGACAACGATGTTCAATCCACCTTTGAAAATCTACGTGATACAATTTGTTCCGAACCTTTACTGCAATTTCCCGATTTTAACCGACCTTTCCTTGTAACGACTGACGCCTCGAATTATGCTGTGGGAGCTGTGTTGAGCCAGGGCCAAATTGGTAAAGATCTTCCTATCGCATACGCGTCGAGAACGCTTAATAGTGCAGAAACCAACTACTCCACCATCGAAAAGGAGTTACTTGCCGTTGTCTTCGCAGTTGACCATTTCCGACCCTACTTGTATGGTCAACAATTTACATTAGTAACTGACCATCGCCCTTTGGTATGGCTACATAATGTAAAGGATCCGATTTCTCGCATTATGAGATGGCGAATCAAGTTAAATGAGTACGACTATGATATAGTATACAAACCTGGGAAAGTAAATTCAAATGCGGATGCGCTGTCCCGCAACCCCTCTGATTCTACCCATCTCTATCAAAATTCTTCTCCGATCACAAAACTCACTGCCGACCATACTGAGACAGACTATACTGACACCCCTCCTTCTAAGCGTCCGCAAAGGGTAGTCGTAGGCGCCAACGACGCATCACTTGCGGATTCTGAAAAGGAAGAGGGTATAGACTATGACAGATTATGGGAAAATAATGAGAAGTTAATAGCTACTATTTTTCTCACCCATGAAACAATTTTTGATGGTCCACCTGAGGTCTCTATTGAAACTGAACATTCAGATGATAGTTCAATTGACAGCGACGCTTACTTTACTGCAGACGAAGAGATGTCACCTTCTCTTACGACAGAAATATCTAAAAGAGGTGGAGTCCCAACAAAAAATGTAGTGGTTGGAGGATCGTTCTTGAGAGGTCGTGTGGATGAGCTTCGACCCGGCTGTCTGTTGGACATCGGAAAGGCTGATTTTAAAGGCACCCCGCCACAGAACCCGCTAGGGGCAGCCCACGTACCTCAGGGTGAGCAGGATACGTCTGACCTGGGACATCGGATAGGCTTTAAGCACCCCGCCCAGGTCCACGGCCTGGCACCCGCGGCTTGTGTCTGGTTAGGGGCTGACGAGCCAAATTTAGAGGCTGAAAGATGCCGGCTTTTATTTGAGACCAAGTTCGTAGATGATGAGACACGATCCTCCGTTGAAATGACCTCAGGAAATGGTGACCTACTTGAACAAAGTAATAATAGAACTTTAACAACAGAGACGATTTCATTAATGCCAATCATTCATTACTCTTCTTCTCCAAATATCGTTTATACCAAGGATTATCTTTATATCCGCAGAGATCATGCTATTCATTTTTTCTCCCTTGATAATGAAGTCGTATCTCAAACCACTAAAGATTTATTGACTCACAATAAATTTTCCCTTCAACAGGTTAAACAACATAAACTAAATGTCGGAGAAACTATGGTCTTCCCTAATGCGAAACCCCATATTTTTCACCTTTATGTCAAATCCCTGTCGACGGAATCAGTAGATCACGTCCATCTGGAATCTTCAATAGCTTCCCTTAAACATCTTATGGACTCTTTAGACCTCAAAACTGTTAGCATTTCTAGAAAAGATAATAATATCGAGCCGATTAGTTGGGATCTCATAGAAGGCCTCCTAAAACAAGAGTTAAATAATCCACAATATACTATTACTGTTTGTACTGGCGAGGTCGTTACTCCACTTCCATCTAGGAGGCCCCTTATCATGAAAGAGTTCCATGAATCTGCTATAGGTGGTCATCAAGGCGCCCGGAAACTCTTCGATAGAATCAGAGAAAACTTTTACTGGCCACAAATGGGAAAGGAAATAGGAAATTTTGTTCGTTCTTGTTCGAGCTGTCAGAGAAATAAAATCCTTTGTGCTAAAACTAAACAACCCATGCGAATAACCGACACTCCTAAAAGAGCATTTGAAAAGGTGCAGATGGACATTGTGGGACCCTTACCAGTTACAAAGAAGGGTAATCGGTACTTACTAACGCTCCAAGATAATCTTACAAAATATTCGGATGCAATTCCACTCCTTAGTATTGATTCCGTAACAGTTGCCATGGCTCTGGCTGAACAATTTATCAGCAGATTTGGGTGCCCCAGAACTATACAAACCGACCAGGGGAGTAATTTTGTTAGCAATATAATGAAAACCTTCTGTAGAATATTTAAAATTCAACGAATCACCTCAACTGCTTTCCACCCACAATCTCTGGGATCTCTTGAACGGGCACATCGTGTTTTTATAGACTACCTGAAACATTATTGCACTAAAACTGATTGGGACGATTGGATTCGGTTTGGAATATTTTCATACAATACATCTGTCCATGAGGCTACTGGTTTCACTCCACATGAGCTTGTGTTTGGCGTAAAGGCTATTATTCCCTCAGAGTTTATCAAGCATCAGATTCCGCGAACATTTGTCGACTATTTAGATAACCTATTTTCAAAAATTACCACAACACAGGCATTAGCAGCTACAAATCTGGAAAGGGCAAAGCAAAGAAGCAAACTCATTTATGATGCAAAAATAAATACCTGTAAATTTTCTGTAGGCGACGATGTGTACTTATTGAGGGAACCAAAAACATCAAAATTCGACTCTAGCTGGTTAGGACCGTACAAAATTCTGAGAATGTTCAACGATTTAAATGCAGAAGTAGGCATAGGACATAATAAAACTAAAATCGTTCATGTCAATAAATTAAAATTAGCCTGCATAAGTGTAAATTCCTCATAGACTGTTACCTCTATTTGTATTTCTTATTTTGGAATGGGCTATACCACCTTAGCATAAGTTAAGACTACTTTGTTCCATCTGTTTGCGAATTCGATGCCACGTTAGTTCTAAATTAAAATTTCCTGTATTATCATGTACTACCCAGAATCAATCTGGAGACGTCGTGTCTTGGAGACAAAATTGTAAGTAGTTATAACACTGTGAACGTTCTGTTGCATCTTTCGAATCGCTTTCTTCGCGGGAAACCGGGTGGACCGAGTAGCTTGGCTACCGTGATGAGGGCGAGGAGGGGGAGGCTCGGAAAAGTTCCGCTGTGAGAAGTTAATGGATAGACTAAATTAAGAATGTAAATTAAAATCGATAAGCATATTTTTGGAAAAGCTGTTCCTATTGGGAAACATCTTTTAAATAAGGGGGGAAGTGTTGCGACTCCCGTCTAGCGGCGCGTAATTTAAACTCCAGGAGCGTGAAGTTCGAGGCGGATCACACGAATGTAATAGGAAAGGGAGACAAGGTGAAGTTCGCACAAGCCCGAGGGGTTTGAAAATAGTTAGAGATCCTTTAATGAGAGGACTTCAAGATTATAAACTAATCGATACTAGTCGATACTAATCGATACCCTCTTGGATACGGGTGTTTGAATAAATGAACTTCTCCTTCCTCCCTTCTCCTAGGTGAGCGATTCCAGCGCAACGTTGTTAAACGCTTGATTTCGTAAAAGTTGATAACCGAAAGGAATCGGATCAACGAATAAGAATTTAGCTAGCTAATTAGTAAATTTGCGATTGGCTCTCGGTAACCAAGCCATTTTGAAATTAACAAGAGGGAAAGCGAAGGGTTTTTCGGAAGCGTCACTCGAGCCCCAAAAGCTGTAACGAGCAGTCGCACAAAAAGTTCCTTAGAATCTATACTGTGTTACAACCTTTTATTTCATTCATTAAAGTTATAAGTTATAGTGTTCTAATCGTTTTATTCTGTTCTTATTATTATCGTTTTCATTATATTTATCACTCAAATAATCCGCGTCCAAGGAGCAGAGTGCCTCAGCACTCCACGGGCATCGTTCCTCGCCGAATTCCCTAAGAAGGATCCAGGAGGACCAGCCGGCCACGCAACACCAGTGACCAGTGACCAGTGACCAGTGACCAGCCAAAGTGACCAGTGACCAGTGACCAGTGACCAGTGACCAGCGAAAGTGACCAGTGACCAGTGACCAGTGACCAGCGAAATTGACCAGTGACCAGTGACCAGAGACCAGTGACTAGCCAAATTGACCAGTGACCAGTGACCAGTGGCCAGCGGTAGTGACCAGTGACCAGTGACCAGTCATCAGTGACCAGTGAACAGTGACCAGTGACCAGTGACCAGTGACCAGTGACCAGTGACCAGCGAAAGTGACCAGTGACCAGTGACCAGTGACCAGTGACCAGTGACCAGTGACAAGTGACCTGGGACCAGTGAAAGTGACCAGTGACCAGTGAACAGTGACCAGCGAAATTGACCAGTTTCCAGTAACCAGTGATAAGTGACCAGTGACCAGTGACCAGCGAAAGTGACCAGTGAACAGTGACCAGGGACCAGTGACCAGTGACGAGTGACCAGTGACCAGCGAAAGTGAACAGTGAGCAGTGACCAGTGACCAGTGACCAGTGACCAGTGACCAGCGAAATTGACCAGTGACCAGTGACCAGTGAACAGTGACAAGTGACCAGTGACAAGTGAACAACGAAATTGACCAGTGAACAGTGATCAGCGAAATTGACCAGTGACCATTAACCAGTGACCAGCGAAAGTGACCAGTGACGAGTGACCAGTGACAAGTGACCAGTGACAAGTGACCAGTGACCACTGACAAGTGACCAGTGACCAGTGACCAGCGACCAGTGACCAGTGACCAGCAAAAATGACCAGTGACCAGTGACCAGTGACCAGTGACCAGTGACCAGTGACCAGCGAAAGTGACAAGTGACAAGTGACCTGGGACCAGTGACCAGTGACCAGTGACCAGTGACCAGTGACCAGTGACCAGTGACCAGCGAAATTGACCAGTGACCATTGACCAGTGACCAGTGACCAGTGACCAGTGACAAGTGACCAGTGACCAGTGACCAGCGACCAGTGACCAGTGACCATTGACCAGTGACCAGTGACCAGCAAAAATGACCAGTGACCAGTGACAAGTGACCAGTGACCAGCGAAAGTGACCAGTGACCACTGACCAGTGACCAGTGACCAGTGACAAGTGACCTGGGACCAGTGACCAGTGACCAGTGACCAGCGACAGTGACCAGTGACCAGTGACCAGTGACCAGTGACAAGTGACCTGGGACCAGTGACCAGTGACCAGTGACCAGTGACCAGTGACCAGTGAGCAGTGACCAGTGACCAGTGACCAGCGAAAGTGACCAGTGACGAGTGACCAGTGACAAGTGACCAGTGACCAGTGACCAGTGACCAGTGACCAGTGACCAGTGACCAGTGACCAGTGACCAGTGACGAGTGACCAGTGATCAGCGAAAGTGAACAGTGACCAGTGACCAGTGACCAGTGACCAGTGACCAGCGAAAGTGACCAGTGACCAGTGACCAGTGACCAGTGACTAGTGACCAGCAACCAGTGACCAGTGACCAGTGACCAGTGACCAGCAAAATTGACCAGCAAAATTGACCAGTGCCCAGTGACCAGTGCCAACGACCAGTGACCAGTGACAAGTGACCAGTGACCAGTGACCAGTGATCAGTGACCAGTGAACAGTGACCAGTGACCAGTGACCAGTGACCAGCGAAAATGACCAGTGACCAGTGACCAGTGACCAGCGAAATTGACCAGTGACCAGTGACCAGTGAACAGTGACAAGTGACCAGTGACAAGTGACCAACGAAAGTGACCAGTGAACAGTGACCAGTGACAAGTGTCCAGTGACAAGTGACCAACGAAAGTGGCCAGTGAACAGTGACCAGGGACCAGTGACCAGTGACGAGTGACCAGTGACCAGCGAAAGTGAACAGTGAGCAGTGACCAGTGACCAGTGACCAGCGAAAGTGACCAGTGACCAGTGACCAGTGACCAGTGACCAGTGACCAGTGACCAGTGACCAGTGACAAGTGACCTGGGACCAGTGACCAGTGACCAGTGACCAGTGACCAGCGAAATTGACCAGTGACCAGTGACCAGTGACCAGTCACCAGTGACCAGCGACCAGTGACCAGAGACCAGTACCCAGTGACCAGTGACCAGTGACCACTGACCAGCGAAAGTGACCAGTGAACAGTGACCAGTGACCAGTGACCAGTGACCTGTGACCAGTGACCAGTGACCAGTGTCCAGTGACCAGTGACCAGCGAAAGTGACCAGTGACGAGTGACCAGTGACAAGTGACCAGTGACCAGTGACCAGTGACCAGTGACCAGTGACTAGTGACCAGCAACCAGTGACCAGTGACCAGTGACCAGTGACCAGCAAAATTGACCAGCAAAATTGACCAGTGACCAGTGACCAGTGACAAGTGACCAGTGACCAGTGACCAGTGACCAGTGACCAGTGACCGGTGACCAGTGACCAGTGACCAGTGACCAGTGACCAGTGACCAGTGACCAGTGACCAGTGACCAGTGACCAGTGACCAGTGACAAGTGACCAGTGACCAGCTGCCAGTGACCAGTGACCAGTGACCAGTGACCAGTGACTAGCGAAAGTGACCAGTGACCAGTGACCAGTGACCAGTGACCAGTGACCAGTGACCAGTGACCAGTGACAAGTGACCAGTGACCAGCGACCAGTGACCAGTGACCAGTGACCAGTGACCAGCGAAAGTGACCAGTGACCAGTGACCAGTGACCAGTGACCAGTGACCAGTGACCAGTGACCAGTGACCAGTGACCAGCGAAAGTGACCAGTGACCAGGGACCAGTGACCAGTGACCAGCGAAATTGACCAGTGACCAGTGACCAGTGACCAGTGACAAGTGACCAGTGACCAGTGACCAGTGACCAGTGACCAGTGACCAGTGACCAGTGACCAGTGACCAGCGAAAGTGACCAGTGACCAGTGACCAGTGACCAGTGACCAGCGAAAGTGACCAGTGACCAGTGACCAGTGACCAGCGAAATTGACCAGTGACCAGTGACCAGAGACCAGTGACTAGCCAAATTGACCAGTGACCAGTGACCAGTGACCAGCGAAAGTGACCAGTGACCACTGACCAGTGACCAGTGACCAGCGACCAGTGACCAGTGACCAGTGACCGGGGACCAGTGGCCAGCGAAAGTGACCAGCGACCAGTGACCAGTGACCAGTGACCAGTGACTAGCCAAATTGAGCAGTGACCAGTGACCAGTGACCAGTGACCAGCGAAATTGACCAGCGACCATTGACCAGTGACCAGCGAAAGTGACCAGTGACGAGTGACCTGTGACAAGTGACCAGTGACCAGCGACCAGTGACCAGCGAAAGTGACCAGTGACCAGTGACCAGTGACCAGCGACCAGTGACCAGTGACCAGTGACCAGTGACCAGCAAAATTGACCAGCAAAATTGACCAGTGACCAGTGACCAGTGACCAGTGACCAGTGACCAGTGACAAGTGACCAGTGACCAGTGACCAGTGACCAGTGACCAGTGACCAGTGCCAACGACCAGTGACCAGTGACCATTGACCAGTGACCAGCGAAAGTGACCAGGGACCAGTGACCAGTGACCAGCGAAATTGACCAGTGACCAGTGACCAGAGACCAGTGACTAGCCAAATTGACCAGTGACCAGTGACCAGTGGCCAGCGGTAGTGACCAGTGACCAGTGACCAGTCATCAGTGACCAGTGAACAGTGACCAGTGACCAGTGACCAGTGACCAGTGACCAGCGAAAGTGACCAGTGACCAGTGACCAGTGACCAGTGACCAGTGACCAGTGACCAGTGACCAGTGACAAGTGACCAGTGACCAGCGACCAGTGACCAGTGACCAGTGACCAGTGACCAGTGACCAGCGAAGGTGACCAGTGACCAGGGACCAGTGACCAGTGACCAGCGAAATTGACCAGTGACCAGTGACCAGTGACCAGTGACAAGTGACCAGTGACCAGTGACCAGTGACCAGTGACCAGTGACCAGTGACCAGTGACCAGTGACCAGCCAAAGTGACCAGTGACCAGTGACCAGTGACCAGTGACCAGCGAAAGTGACCAGTGACCAGTGACCAGTGACCAGCGAAATTGACCAGTGACCAGTGACCAGAGACCAGTGACTAGCCAAATTGACCAGTGACCAGTGACCAGTTGTCAGCGGTAGTGACCAGTGACCAGTGACCAGTCATCAGTGACCAGTGAACAGTGACCAGTGACCAGTGACCAGTGACCAGTGACCAGTGACCAGCGAAAGTGACCAGTGACCAGTGACCAGTGACCAGTGACCAGTGACAAGTGACCTGGGACCAGTGAAAGTGACCAGTGACCAGTGAACAGTGACCAGCGAAATTGACCAGTTTCCAGTAACCAGTGATAAGTGACCAGTGACCAGTGACCAGCGAAAGTGACCAGTGAACAGTGACCAGGGACCAGTGACCAGTGACGAGTGACCAGTGACCAGCGAAAGTGAACAGTGAGCAGTGACCAGTGACCAGTGACCAGTGACCAGTGACCAGCGAAATTGACCAGTGACCAGTGACCAGTGAACAGTGACAAGTGACCAGTGACAAGTGAACAACGAAAGTGACCAGTGAACAGTGACCAGGGACCAGTGACCAGTGACGAGTGACCAGTGACCAGCGAAAGTGAACAGTGAGCAGTGACCAGTGACCAGTGACCAGTGACCAGTGACCAGCGAAAGTGACCAGTGACCAGTGACCAGTGACCAGTGACCAGTGACCAGTGACAAGTGACCTGGGACCAGTGACCAGTGACCAGTGACCAGTGACCAGTGACCAGTGACCAGTGACCAGTGACCAGCGAAAGTGACCAGTGACGAGTGACCAGTGACAAGTGACCAGTGACCAGTGACCAGTGACCAGTGACCAGTGACCAGTGACCAGTGACCAGTGACGAGTTACCAGTGATCGGCGAAAGTGAACAGTGACCAGTGACCAGTGACCAGTGACCAGTGACCAGCGAAAGTGACCAGTGACCAGTGACCAGTGACCAGTGACCAGTGACAAGTGACCTGGGACCAGTGACCAGTGACCAGTGACCAGCGAAAGTGACCAGTGACCAGTGACCAGTGACCAGTGACCAGTGACCAGTGACCAGTGACCAGCGAAATTGACCAGTGACCATTGACCAGTGACCAGTGACCAGTGACCAGTGACAAGTGACCAGTGACCAGTGACCAGCGACCAGTGACCAGTGACCAGCAAAAATGACCAGTGACCAGTGACCAGTGACCAGTGACCAGTGACCAGTGACCAGCGAAAGTGACAAGTGACAAGTGACCTGGGACCAGTGACCAGTGACCAGTGACCAGTGACCAGTGACCAGCGAAATTGACCAGTGACCATTGACCAGTGACCAGTGACCAGTGACCAGTGACAAGTGACCAGTGACCAGTGACCAGCGACCAGTGACCAGTGACCATTGACCAGTGACCAGTGACCAGCAAAAATGACCAGTGACCAGTGACAAGTGACCAGTGACCAGCGAAAGTGACCAGTGACCAGTGACCAGTGACCAGTGACGAGTGACCAGTGACCAGCGAAAGTGAACAGTGAGCAGTGACCAGTGACCAGTGACCAGTGACCAGTGACCAGTGACCAGCGAAAGTGACCAGTGACCAGTGACCAGTGACCAGTGACCAGTGACCAGTGACCAGTGACCAGTGACCAGTGACAAGTGACCTGGGACCAGTGACCAGTGACCAGCGACCAGTGACCAGCGAAATTGACCAGTGACCAGTGACCAGTGACCAGTCACCAGTGACCAGCGACCAGTGACCAGAGACCAGTACCCAGTGACCAGTGACCAGTGACCAGTCACCAGTGACCAGCGACCAGTGACCAGAGACCAGTACCCAGTGACCAGTGACCAGTGACCACTGACCAGCGAAAGTGACCAGTGAACAGTGACCAGTGACCAGTGACCAGTGACCTGAGACCAGTGACCAGTGACCAGTGACCAGTGACCAGTGACCAGCGAAAGTGACCAGTGACGAGTGACCAGTGACAAGTGACCAGTGACCAGTGACCAGTGACCAGTGACCAGTGACTAGTGACCAGCAACCAGTGACCAGTGACCAGTGACCAGTGACCAGCAAAATTGACCAGCAAAATTGACCAGTGACCAGTGACCAGTGACAAGTGACCAGTGACCAGTGACCAGTGACCAGTGACCAGTGACCGGTGACCAGTGACCAGTGACCAGTGACCAGTGACCAGTGACCAGTGACCAGTGACCAGTGACCAGTGACCAGTGACCAGTGACAAGTGACCAGTGACCAGCTGCCAGTGACCAGTGACCAGTGACCAGTGACCAGTGACTAGCGAAAGTGACCAGTGACCAGTGACCAGTGACCAGTGACCAGTGACCAGTGACCAGTGACCAGTGACAAGTGACCAGTGACCAGCGACCAGTGACCAGTGACCAGTGACCAGTGACCAGCGAAAGTGACCAGTGACCAGTGACCAGTGACCAGTGACCAGTGACCAGTGACCAGTGACCAGTGACCAGCGAAAGTGACCAGTGACCAGGGACCAGTGACCAGTGACCAGCGAAATTGACCAGTGACCAGTGACCAGTGACCAGTGACAAGTGACCAGTGACCAGTGACCAGTGACCAGTGACCAGTGACCAGTGACCAGTGACCAGTGACCAGCGAAAGTGACCAGTGACCAGTGACCAGTGACCAGTGACCAGCGAAAGTGACCAGTGACCAGTGACCAGTGACCAGCGAAATTGAACAGTGACCAGTGACCAGAGACCAGTGACTAGCCAAATTGACCAGTGACCAGTGACCAGTGACCAGCGAAAGTGACCAGTGACAACTGACCAGTGACCAGTGACCAGCGACCAGTGACCAGTGACCAGTGACCGGGGACCAGTGGCCAGCGAAAGTGACCAGCGACCAGTGACCAGTGACCAGTGACCAGTGACTAGCCAAATTGAGCAGTGAGCAGTGACCAGTGACCAGTGACCAGTGACCAGTGACCAGTGACCAGCGAAATTGACCAGCGACCATTGACCAGTGACCAGCGAAAGTGACCAGTGACGAGTGACCTGTGACAAGTGACCAGTGACCAGCGACCAGTGACCAGCGAAAGTGACCAGTGACCAGTGACCAGTGACCAGCGACCAGTGACCAGTGACCAGTGACCAGTGACCAGCAAAATTGACCAGCAAAATTGACCAGTGACCAGTGACCAGTGACCAGTGACCAGTGACCAGTGACAAGTGACCAGTGACCAGTGACCAGTGACCAGTGACCAGTGACCAGTGCCAACGACCAGTGACCAGTGACCATTGACCAGTGACCAGCGAAAGTGACCAGGGACCAGTGACCAGTGACCAGCGAAATTGACCGGTGACCAGTGACCAGAGACCAGTGACTAGCCAAATTGACCAGTGACCAGTGACCAGTGGCCAGCGGTAGTGACCAGTGACCAGTGACCAGTCATCAGTGACCAGTGAACAGTGACCAGTGACCAGTGACCAGTGACCAGTGACCAGCGAAAGTGACCAGTGACCAGTGACCAGTGACCAGTGACCAGTGACCAGTGACCAGTGACCAGTGACAAGTGACCAGTGACCAGCGACCAGTGACCAGTGACCAGTGACCAGTGACCAGTGACCAGCGAAGGTGACCAGTGACCAGGGACCAGTGACCAGTGACCAGCGAAATTGACCAGTGACCAGTGACCAGTGACCAGTGACAAGTGACCAGTGACCAGTGACCAGTGACCAGTGACCAGTGACCAGTGACCAGTGACCAGTGACCAGCCAAAGTGACCAGTGACCAGTGACCAGTGACCAGTGACCAGCGAAAGTGACCAGTGACCAGTGACCAGTGACCAGCGAAATTGACCAGTGACCAGTGACCAGAGACCAGTGACTAGCCAAATTGACCAGTGACCAGTGACCAGTGGCCAGCGGTAGTGACCAGTGACCAGTGACCAGTCATCAGTGACCAGTGAACAGTGACCAGTGACCAGTGACCAGTGACCAGTGACCAGTGACCAGCGAAATTGACCAGTGACCAGTGACCAGTGAACAGTGACAAGTGACCAGTGACAAGTGAACAACGAAAGTGACCAGTGAACAGTGACCAGGGACCAGTGACCAGTGACGAGTGACCAGTGACCAGCGAAAGTGAACAGTGAGCAGTGACCAGTGACCAGTGACCAGTGACCAGTGACCAGCGAAAGTGACCAGTGACCAGTGACCAGTGACCAGTGACCAGTGACCAGTGACAAGTGACCTGGGACCAGTGACCAGTGACCAGTGACCAGTGACCAGTGACCAGTGACCAGTGACCAGTGACCAGTGACCAGTGACCAGTGACAAGTGACCAGTGACCAGTGACCAGCGAAATTGACCAGTGACCATTGACCAGTGACCAGTGACCAGTGACCAGTGACAAGTGACCAGTGACCAGTGACCAGCGACCAGTGACCAGTGACCATTGACCAGTGACCAGTGACCAGCAAAAATGACCAGTGACCAGTGACAAGTGACCAGTGACCAGCGAAAGTGACCAGTGACCAGTGACCAGTGACCAGTGACCAGTGACAAGTGACCTGGGACCAGTGACCAGTGACCAGTGACCAGCGAAAGTGACCAGTGACCAGTGACCAGTGACCAGTGACAAGTGCCCTGGGACCAGTGACCAGTGACCAGTGACCAGTGACCAGTGAGCAGTGACCAGTGACCAGTGACCAGCGAAAGTGACCAGTGACGAGTGACCAGTGATCAGCGAAAGTGAACAGTGACCAGTGACCAGTGACCAGTGACCAGTGACCAGCGAAAGTGACCAGTGACCAGTGACCAGTGACCAGTGACTAGTGACCAGCAACCAGTGACCAGTGACCAGTGACCAGTGACCAGTGACCAGCAAAATTGACCAGCAAAATTGACCAGTGCCCAGTGACCAGTGACCAATGACCAGTGACGAGTGACCAGTGACCAGTGACAAGTGACCAGTGACCAGTGACCAGTGCCAACGACCAGTGACCAGTGACAAGTGACCAGTGACCAGTGACCAGTGATCAGTGACCAGTGAACAGTGACCAGTGACCAGTGACCAGTGACCAGCGAAAATGACCAGTGACCAGTGACCAGTGACTAGCGAAATTGACCAGTGACCAGTGACCAGTGAACAGTGACAAGTGACCAGTGACAAGTGACCAACGAAAGTGACCAGTGAACAGTGACCAGGGACCAGTGACCAGTGACGAGTGACCAGTGACCAGCGAAAGTGAACAGTGAGCAGTGACCAGTGACCAGTGACCAGTGACCAGTGACCAGCGAAAGTGACCAGTGACCAGTGACCAGTGACCAGTGACAAGTGACCTGGGACCAGTGACCAGTGACCAGTGACCAGTGACCAGTGACCAGTGACCAGTGACCAGTGACCAGTGACCAGTGACCAGTGACCAGCGAAAGTGACCAGTGACGAGTGACCAGTGACAAGTGACCAGTGACCAGTGACCAGTGACCAGTGACCAGTGACCAGTGACCAGTGACGAGTGACCAGTGATCAGCGAAAGTGAACAGTGACCAGTGACCAGTGACCAGTGACCAGTGACCAGCGAAAGTGACCAGTGACCAGTGACCAGTGACCAGTGACCAGTGACAAGTGACCTGGGACCAGTGACCAGTGACCAGTGACCAGCGAAAGTGACCAGTGACCAGCGACCAGTGACCAGTGACCAGTGACCAGTGACCAGTGACCAGCAAAATTGACCAGCAAAATTGACCAGTGACCAGTGACCAGTGACCAGTGACAAGTGACCAGTGACCAGTGACCAGTGACCAGTGACCAGTGACCAGTGCCAACGACCAGTGACCAGTGACCATTGACCAGTGACCAGCGAAAGTGACCAGGGACCAGTGACCAGTGACCAGTGACCAGTGACCAGTGACCAGTGACAAGTGACCAGTGACCAGTGACCAGCGACCAGTGACAAGTGACCACTGACCAGTGACCAGTGATCAGTGACCAGTGAACAGTGACCAGTGACCAGTGACCAGTGACCAGCGAAAATGACCAGTGACCAGTGACCAGTGACCAGCGAAATTGACCAGTGACCAGTGACCAGTGAACAGTGACAAGTGACCAGTGACAAGTGACCAACGAAAGTGACCAGTGAACAGTGACCAGGGACCAGTGACCAGTGACGAGTGACCAGTGACCAGCGAAAGTGAACAGTGAGCAGTGACCAGTGACCAGTGACCAGTGACCAGTGACCAGCGAAAGTGACCAGTGACCAGTGACCAGTGACCAGTGACCAGTGACCAGTGACCAGTGACCAGTGACAAGTGACCTGGGACCAGTGACCAGTGACCAGTGACCAGTGACCAGCGAAATTGACCAGTGACCAGTGACCAGTGACCAGTCACCAGTGACCAGCGACCAGTGACCAGAGACCAGTAACCAGTGACAAGTGACCAGTGACCACTGACCAGCGAAAGTGAGCAGTGAACAGTGACCAGTGACCAGTGACCAGTGACCTGTGACCAGTGACCAGTGACCAGTGACCAGCGAAAGTGACCAGTGACGAGTGACCAGTGACAAGTGACCAGTGACCAGTGACCAGTGACCAGTGACCAGTGACCAGTGACCAGTGCCAACGACCAATGACCAGTGACCATTGACCAGTGACCAGCGAAAGTGACCAGGGACCAGTGACCAGTGACCAGTGACCAGTGACCAGTGACCAGTGACCAGTGACCAGTGACCAGTGACCAGTGACAAGTGACCAGTGACCAGTGACCAGTGATCAGTGACCAGTGAACAGTGAACAGTGACCAGTGACCAGTGACCAGTGACCAGCGAAAATGACCAGTGACCAGTGACCAGTGACCAGCGAAATTGACCAGTGACCAGTGACCAGTGAACAGTGACAAGTGACCAGTGACAAGTGACCAACGAAAGTGACCAGTGAACAGTGACCAGGGACCAGTGACCAGTGACGAGTGACCAGTGACCAGCGAAAGTGAACAGTGAGCAGTGACCAGTGACCAGTGACCAGTGACCAGTGACCAGTGACCAGTGACCAGTGACCAGTGACCAGTGAGCAGTGACCAGCGAAATTGACCGGTTTCCAGTGACCAGTGACAAGTGACCAGTGACCAGTGACCAGCGAAAGTGACCAGTGACGAGTGACCAGTGACAAGTGACCAGTGACAAGTGACCAGTGACCACTGACCAGTGACCAGTAACCAGCGACCAGTGCCAACGACCAGTGACCAGTGACCATTGACCAGTGACCAGCGAATGTGACCAGGGACCAGTGACCAGTGACCAGTGACCAGTGACAAGTGACCAGTGACCAGTGACCAGTGACCAGTGACCAGTGACCAGTGACCAGTGACAAGTGACCAGTGACCAGTGACCAGTGATCAGTGACCAGTGAACAGTGACCAGTGACCAGTGACCAGTGACCAGCGAAAATGACCAGTGACCAGTGACCAGTGACCAGCGAAATTGACCAGTGATCAGTGACCAGTGAACAGTGACAAGTGACCAGTGACAAGTGACCAACGAAAGTGACCAGTGAACAGTGACCAGGGACCAGTGACCAGTGACGAGTGACCAGTGACCAGCGAAAGTGAACAGTGAGCAGTGACCAGTGACCAGTGACCAGTGACCAGTGACCAGTGACCAGTGACCAGTGACCAGTGACCAGTGACCAGCGAAATTGACCGGTTTCCAGTGACCAGTGACAAGTGACCAGTGACCAGTGACCAGCGAAAGTGACCAGTGACGAGTGACCAGTGACAAGTGACCAGTGACAAGTGACCAGTGACCACTGACCAGTGACCAGTGACCAGCGACCAGTGACCAGTGACCAGTGACCAGGGACCAGTGACCAGCGAAAGTGACCAGTGACCAGTGACCAGTGAACAGCGAAAGTGACCAGTGACCAGTGACCAGTGACCAGTGACCAGTGACCAGTGACCAGTGACGAGCGAAATGGACCAGTGACCAGTGACCAGTGAACAGTGACAAGTGACCAGTGACAAGTGACCAACGAAAGTGACCAGTGAACAGTGACCAGGGACCAGTGACCAGTGACGAGTGACCAGTGACCAGCGAAAGTGAACAGTGAGCAGTGACCAGTGACCAGTGACCAGTGACCAGTGACCAGCGAAAGTGACCAGTGACCAGTGACCAGTGACCAGTGACCAGTGACCAGTGACAAGTGACCTGGGACCAGTGACCAGTGACCAGTGACCAGTGACCAGCGAAATTGACCAGTGACCAGTGACCAGTGACCAGCGACCAGTGACCAGAGACCAGTAACCAGTGACCAGTGACCAGTGACCACTGACCAGCGAAAGTGACCAGTGAACAGTGACCAGTGACCAGTGACCAGTGACCTGTGACCAGTGACCAGTGACCAGTGACCAGTGACCAGTGACCAGCGAAAGTGACCAGTGACGAGTGACCAGTGACAAGTGACCAGTGACCAGTGACCAGTGACCAGTGACTAGTAACCAGCAACCAGTGACCAGTGACCAGTGACCAGTGACCAGCAAAATTGACCAGTGACCAGTGACCAGTGACCAATGACCAGTGACCAGTGACCAGTGACCAGTGACAAGTGACCAGTGACCAGTGACCAGTGCCAACGACCAGTGACCAGTGACAAGTGACCAGTGACCAGTGACCAGTGATCAGTGACCAGTGAACAGTGACCAGTGACCAGTGACCAGTGACCAGCGAAAATGACCAGTGACCAGTGACCAGTGACCAGCGAAATTGACCAGTGACCAGTGACCAGTGAACAGTGACAAGTGACCAGTGACAAGTGACCAACGGAAGTGACCAGTGAACAGTGACCAGGGACCAGTGACCAGTGACGAGTGACCAGTGACCAGCGAAAGTGAACAGAGAGCAGTGACCAGTGACCAGTGACCAGTGACCAGTGACCAGCGAAAGTGACCAGTGACCAGTGACCAGTGACCAGTGACCAGTGACCAGTGACAAGTGACCTGGGACCAGTGACCAGTGACCAGTGACCAGTGACCAGCGAAATTGACCAGTGACCAGTGACCAGTGACCAGTAACCAGTGACCAGTGACCAGTGACCAGAGACCAGTAACCAGTGACCAGTGACCAGTGACCACTGACCAGCGAAAGTGACCTGTGACCAGTGACCAGTGACCAGTGACCAGTGACCAGTGACCAGTGACCAGTGACCAGCGAAAGTGACCAGTGACGAGTGACCAGTGACAAGTGACCAGTGACCAGTGACCAGTGACCAGCGAAAATGACCAGTGACCAGTGACCAGTGACCAGCGAAATTGACCAGTGACCAGTGACCAGTGAACAGTGACAAGTGACCAGTGACAAGTGACCAACGAATGTGACCAGTGAACAGTGACCAGGGACCAGTGACCAGTGACGAGTGACCAGTGACCAGCGAAAGTGAACAGTGAGCAGTGACCAGTGACCAGTGACCAGTGACCAGTGACCAGCGAAAGTGACCAGTGACCAGTGACCAGTGACCAGTGACCAGTGACCAGTGACCAGTGACAAGTGACCTGGGACCAGTGACCAGTGACCAGTGACCAGTGACCAGCGAAATTGACCAGTGACCAGTGACCAGTGACCAGTCACCAGTGACCAGCGACCAGTGACCAGAGACCAGTAACCAGTGACCAGTGACCAGTGACCACTGACCAGCGAAAGTGTGCAGTGAACAGTGACCAGTGACCAGTGACCAGTGACCTGTGACCAGTGACCAGTGACCAGTGACCAGTGACCAGTGACCAGCGAAAGTGACCAGTGACGAGTGACCAGTGACAAGTGACCAGTGACCAGTGACCAGTGAGCAGTGACCAGTGACCAGTGACCAGTGACCAGTGACCAGTGACCAGTGACCAGTGCCAACGACCAATGACCAGTGACCATTGACCAGTGACCAGCGAAACTGACCAGGGACCAGTGACCAGTGACCAGTGACCAGTGACCAGTGACCAGTGACCAGTGACCAGTGACCAGTGACCAGTGACCAGTGACCAGTGACCAGTGATCAGTGACCAGTGAACAGTGACCAGTGACCAGTGACCAGTGACCAGCGAAAATGTCCAGTGACCAGTGACCAGTGACCAGCGAAATTGACCAGTGATCAGTGACCAGTGAACAGTGACAAGTGACCAGTGACAAGTGACCAACGAAAGTGACCAGTGAACAGTGACCAGGGACCAGTGACCAGTGACGAGTGACCAGTGACCAGCGAAAGTGAACAGTGAGTAGTGACCAGTGACCAGTGACCAGTGACCAGTGACCAGTGACCAGTGACCAGTGACCAGTGACCAGTGACCAGTGACCAGCGAAATTGACCGGTTTCCAGTGACCAGTGACAAGTGACCAGTGACCAGTGACCAGCGAAAGTGACCAGTGACGAGTGACCAGTGACAAGTGACCAGTGACAAGTGACCAGTGACCACTGACCAGTGACCAGTGACCAGCGACCAGTGACCAGTGACCAGTGACCAGGGACCAGTGACCAGCGAAAGTGACCAGTGACCAGTGACCAGTGACCAGTGAACAGCGAAAGTGACCAGTGACCAGTGACCAGTGACCAGTGACCAGTGACCAGTGACCAGTGACGAGCGAAATGGACCAGTGACCAGTGTCCAGTGACCAGTGACCAGTGATAAGTGACCAGTGACCAGTGACCAGTGACCATTGACCAGTGACCAGTGACCAGCGAATGTGACCAGGGACAAGCGACCAGTGACCAGTGACCAGTGACCAGTGACCAGTGACCAGTGACCAGTGACCAGTGACCAGTGACCAGTGACCAGTGACCAGTGACCAGCGAAATTGACCAGTGACCAGTGACCAGTGACCAGTAACCAGTGACCAGTGACCAGTGACCAGAGACCAGTAACCAGTGACCAGTGACCAGTGACCACTGACCAGCGAAAGTGACCTGTGACCAGTGACCAGTGACCAGTGACCAGTGACCAGTGACCAGTGACCAGCGAAAGTGACCAGTGACGAGTGACCAGTGACAAGTGACCAGTGACCAGTGACCAGTGACCAGCGAAAATGACCAGTGACCAGTGACCAGTGACCAGCGAAATTGACCAGTGACCAGTGACCAGTGAACAGTGACAAGTGACCAGTGACAAGTGACCAACGAATGTGACCAGTGAACAGTGACCAGGGACCAGTGACCAGTGACGAGTGACCAGTGACCAGCGAAAGTGAACAGTGAGCAGTGACCAGTGACCAGTGACCAGTGACCAGTGACCAGCGAAAGTGACCAGTGACCAGTGACCAGTGACCAGTGACCAGTGACCAGTGACCAGTGACAAGTGACCTGGGACCAGTGACCAGTGACCAGTGACCAGTGACCAGCGAAATTGACCAGTGACCAGTGACCAGTGACCAGTCACCAGTGACCAGCGACCAGTGACCAGAGACCAGTAACCAGTGACCAGTGACCAGTGACCACTGACCAGCGAAAGTGTGCAGTGAACAGTGACCAGTGACCAGTGACCAGTGACCTGTGACCAGTGACCAGTGACCAGTGACCAGTGACCAGTGACCAGCGAAAGTGACCAGTGACGAGTGACCAGTGACAAGTGACCAGTGACCAGTGACCAGTGAGCAGTGACCAGTGACCAGTGACCAGTGACCAGTGACCAGTGACCAGTGACCAGTGCCAACGACCAATGACCAGTGACCATTGACCAGTGACCAGCGAAAGTGACCAGGGACCAGTGACCAGTGACCAGTGACCAGTGACCAGTGACCAGTGACCAGTGACCAGTGACCAGTGACCAGTGACCAGTGACCAGTGACCAGTGATCAGTGACCAGTGAACAGTGACCAGTGACCAGTGACCAGTGACCAGCGAAAATGACCAGTGACCAGTGACCAGTGACCAGCGAAATTGACCAGTGATCAGTGACCAGTGAACAGTGACAAGTGACCAGTGACAAGTGACCAACGAAAGTGACCAGTGAACAGTGACCAGGGACCAGTGACCAGTGACGAGTGACCAGTGACCAGCGAAAGTGAACAGTGAGCAGTGACCAGTGACCAGTGACCAGTGACCAGTGACCAGTGACCAGTGACCAGTGACCAGTGACCAGTGACCAGTGACCAGCGAAATTGACCGGTTTCCAGTGACCAGTGACAAGTGACCAGTGACCAGTGACCAGCGAAAGTGACCAGTGACGACTGACCAGTGACAAGTGACCAGTGACAAGTGACCAGTGACCACTGACCAGTGACCAGTGACCAGCGACCAGTGACCAGTGACCAGTGACCAGGGACCAGTGACCAGCGAAAGTGACCAGTGACCAGTGACCAGTGACCAGTGAACAGCGAAAGTGACCAGTGACCAGTGACCAGTGACCAGTGACCAGTGACCAGTGACCAGTGACGAGCGAAATGGACCAGTGACCAGTGTCCAGTGACCAGTGACCAGTGATAAGTGACCAGTGACCAGTGACCAGTGACCATTGACCAGTGACCAGTGACCAGTGACCAGCGAATGTGACCAGGGACAAGCGACCAGTGACCAGTGACCAGTGACCAGTGACCAGTGACCAGTGACCAGTGACCAGTGACCAGTGACCAGCGACCAGTGACCAGTGACCAGCGACCAGTGACCAGTGACCAGTGACCAGTGACCAGTGACCACTGACCAGCGAAAGTGACCAGTGACCAGGGACCAGTGACCAGTGACCAGCAAAATTGACCAGTGACCAGTGACCAGTGACCAGTGACCAGTGACCAATGACCAGTGACCGGTGACCAGTGACCAGTGACCAGTGACCAGTGACCAGTGACCAGTGACCAGTGACCAGTGACCAGTGACCAGCGAAAGTGACCAGTGACCAGTGACCAGTGACCAGTGACCAGTGACAAGTGACCAGTGACCAGCGACCAGTGACCAGTGACCAGTGACCAGTGACCAGTGACCAGCGAAAGTGACCAGTGACCAAGGACCAGTGACCAGTGACCAGCGAAATTGACCAGTGACCAGTGACCAGTGACCAGAGACAAGTGACCAGTGACCAGTGACCAGTGACCAGTGACCAGTGACCAGTGCCAACGACCAGTGACCAGTGACCATTGACCAGTGACCAGCGAAAGTGACCAGGGACCAGTGACCAGTGACCAGTGACCAGTGACCAGTGACCAGTGACCAGTGACCAGTGACCAGTGACCAGTGACCAGTGACCAGTGACCAGTGACCAGTGACCAGTGACCAGTGACCAGTGACAAGTGACCAGTGACCAGTGACCAGTGATCAGTGACCAGTGAACAGTGACCAGTGACCAGTGACCAGTGACCAGCGAAAATGACCAGTGACCAGTGACCAGTGACCAGCGAAATTGACCAGTGACCAGTGACCAGTGAACAGTGACAAGTGACCAGTGACAAGTGACCAACGAAAGTGACCAGTGAACAGTGACCAGGGACCAGTGACCAGTGACGAGTGACCAGTGACCAGCGAAAGTGAACAGTGAGCAGTGACCAGTGACCAGTGACCAGTGACCAGTGACCAGCGAAAGTGACCAGTGACCAGTGACCAGTGACCAGTGACCAGTGACCAGTGACAAGTGACCTGGGACCAGTGACCAGTGACCAGTGACCAGTGACCAGCGAAATTGACCAGTGACCAGTGACCAGTGACCAGTCACCAGTGACCAGCGACCAGTGACCAGAGACCAGTAACCAGTGACCAGTGACCAGTGACCACTGACCAGCGAAAGTGACCAGTGAACAGTGACCAGTGACCAGTGACCAGTGACCTGTGACCAGTGACCAGTGACCAGTGACCAGTGACCAGTGACCAGCGAAAGTGACCAGTGACGAGTGACCAGTGACAAGTGACCAGTGACCAGTGACCAGTGACCAGTGACTAGTAACCAGCAACCAGTGACCAGTGACCAGTGACCAGTGACCAGCAAAATTGACCAGTGACCAGTGACCAGTGACCAATGACCAGTGACCAGTGACCAGTGACCAGTGACAAGTGACCAGTGACCAGTGACCAGTGCCAACGACCAGTGACCAGTGACAAGTGACCAGTGACCAGTGACCAGTGATCAGTGACCAGTGAACAGTGACCAGTGACCAGTGACCAGTGACCAGCGAAAATGACCAGTGACCAGTGACCAGTGACCAGCGAAATTGACCAGTGACCAGTGACCAGTGAACAGTGACAAGTGACCAGTGACAAGTGACCAACGGAAGTGACCAGTGAACAGTGACCAGGGACCAGTGACCAGTGACGAGTGACCAGTGACCAGCGAAAGTGAACAGAGAGCAGTGACCAGTGACCAGTGACCAGTGACCAGTGACCAGCGAAAGTGACCAGTGACCAGTGACCAGTGACCAGTGACCAGTGACCAGTGACAAGTGACCTGGGACCAGTGACCAGTGACCAGTGACCAGTGACCAGCGAAATTGACCAGTGACCAGTGACCAGTGACCAGTAACCAGTGACCAGTGACCAGTGACCAGAGACCAGTAACCAGTGACCAGTGACCAGTGACCACTGACCAGCGAAAGTGACCTGTGACCAGTGACCAGTGACCAGTGACCAGTGACCAGTGACCAGTGACCAGCGAAAGTGACCAGTGACGAGTGACCAGTGACAAGTGACCAGTGACCAGTGACCAGTGACCAGCGAAAATGACCAGTGACCAGTGACCAGTGACCAGCGAAATTGACCAGTGACCAGTGACCAGTGAACAGTGACAAGTGACCAGTGACAAGTGACCAACGAATGTGACCAGTGAACAGTGACCAGGGACCAGTGACCAGTGACGAGTGACCAGTGACCAGCGAAAGTGAACAGTGAGCAGTGACCAGTGACCAGTGACCAGTGACCAGTGACCAGCGAAAGTGACCAGTGACCAGTGACCAGTGACCAGTGACCAGTGACCAGTGACCAGTGACAAGTGACCTGGGACCAGTGACCAGTGACCAGTGACCAGTGACCAGCGAAATTGACCAGTGACCAGTGACCAGTGACCAGTCACCAGTGACCAGCGACCAGTGACCAGAGACCAGTAACCAGTGACCAGTGACCAGTGACCACTGACCAGCGAAAGTGTGCAGTGAACAGTGACCAGTGACCAGTGACCAGTGACCTGTGACCAGTGACCAGTGACCAGTGACCAGTGACCAGTGACCAGCGAAAGTGACCAGTGACGAGTGACCAGTGACAAGTGACCAGTGACCAGTGACCAGTGAGCAGTGACCAGTGACCAGTGACCAGTGACCAGTGACCAGTGACCAGTGACCAGTGCCAACGACCAATGACCAGTGACCATTGACCAGTGACCAGCGAAAGTGACCAGGGACCAGTGACCAGTGACCAGTGACCAGTGACCAGTGACCAGTGACCAGTGACCAGTGACCAGTGACCAGTGACCAGTGACCAGTGACCAGTGACCAGTGACCAGTGACCAGTGACAAGTGACCAGTGACCAGTGACCAGTGATCAGTGACCAGTGAACAGTGACCAGTGACCAGTGACCAGTGACCAGCGAAAATGACCAGTGACCAGTGACCAGTGACCAGCGAAATTGACCAGTGACCAGTGACCAGTGAACAGTGACAAGTGACCAGTGACAAGTGACCAACGAAAGTGACCAGTGAACAGTGACCAGGGACCAGTGACCAGTGACGAGTGACCAGTGACCAGCGAAAGTGAACAGTGAGCAGTGACCAGTGACCAGTGACCAGTGACCAGTGACCAGTGACCAGTGACCAGTGACCAGTGAGCAGTGACCAGCGAAATTGACCGGTTTCCAGTGACCAGTGACAAGTGACCAGTGACCAGTGACCAGCGAAAGTGACCAGTGACGAGTGACCAGTGACAAGTGACCAGTGACAAGTGACCAGTGACCACTGACCAGTGACCAGTAACCAGCGACCAGTGCCAACGACCAGTGACCAGTGACCAGTGACCAGTGACCAGCGAAAGTGACCAGTGACCAGTGACCAGTGACCAGTGACCAGTGACCAGTGACAAGTGACCTGGGACCAGTGACCAGTGACCAGTGACCAGTGACCAGCGAAATTGACCAGTGACCAGTGACCAGTGACCAGTCACCAGTGACCAGCGACCAGTGACCAGAGACCAGTAACCAGTGACCAGTGACCAGTGACCACTGACCAGCGAAAGTGACCAGTGAACAGTGACCAGTGACCAGTGACCAGTGACCTGTGACCAGTGACCAGTGACCAGTGACCAGTGACCAGTGACCAGCGAAAGTGACCAGTGACGAGTGACCAGTGACAAGTGACCAGTGACCAGTGACCAGTGACCAGTGACTAGTAACCAGCAACCAGTGACCAGTGACCAGTGACCAGTGACCAGCAAAATTGACCAGTGACCAGTGACCAGTGACCAATGACCAGTGACCAGTGACCAGTGACCAGTGACAAGTGACCAGTGACCAGTGACCAGTGACCAGTGACCAGTGACCAGTGCCAACGACCAGTGACCAGTGACAAGTGACCAGTGACCAGTGACCAGTGATCAGTGACCAGTGAACAGTGACCAGTGACCAGTGACCAGTGACCAGCGAAAATGACCAGTGACCAGTGACCAGTGACCAGCGAAATTGACCAGTGACCAGTGACCAGTGAACAGTGACAAGTGACCAGTGACAAGTGACCAACGGAAGTGACCAGTGAACAGTGACCAGGGACCAGTGACCAGTGACGAGTGACCAGTGACCAGCGAAAGTGAACAGTGAGCAGTGACCAGTGACCAGTGACCAGCGAAAGTGACCAGTGACCAGTGACCAGTGACCAGTGACCAGTGACCAGTGACAAGTGACCTGGGACCAGTGACCAGTGACCAGTGACCAGTGACCAGCGAAATTGACCAGTGACCAGTGACCAGTGACCAGTAACCAGTGACCAGTGACCAGTGACCAGAGACCAGTAACCAGTGACCAGTGACCAGTGACCACTGACCAGCGAAAGTGACCTGTGACCAGTGACCAGTGACCAGTGACCAGTGACCAGTGACCAGTGACCAGCGAAAGTGACCAGTGACGTGTGACCAGTGACAAGTGACCAGTGACCTGTGACCAGTGACCAGCGAAAATGACCAGTGACCAGTGACCAGTGACCAGCGAAATTGACCAGTGACCAGTGACCAGTGAACAGTGACAAGTGACCAGTGACAAGTGACCAACGAATGTGACCAGTGAACAGTGACCAGGGACCAGTGACCAGTGACGAGTGACCAGTGACCAGCGAAAGTGAACAGTGAGCAGTGACCAGTGACCAGTGTCCAGTGACCAGTGACCAGTGATAAGTGACCAGTGACCAGTGACCAGTGACCATTGACCAGTGACCAGTGACCAGTGACCAGCGAAAGTGACCAGGGACAAGCGACCAGTGACCAGTGACCAGTGACCAGTGACCAGTGACCAGTGACCAGTGACCAGTGACCAGTGACCAGTGACCAGTGACCAGTGACCAGCGACCAGTGAACAGTGACCAGCGACCAGTGACCAGTGACCAGTGACCAGTGACCAGTGACCACTGACCAGCGAAAGTGACCAGTGACCAGGGACCAGTGACCAGTGACCAGCAAAATTGACCAGTGACCAGTGACCAGTGACCAGTGACCAGTGACCGGTGACCAGTGACCAGTGACCAGTGACCAGTGACCAGTGACCAGTGACCAGTGACCAGTGACCAGTGACCAGTGACCAGTGACCAGCGAAAGTGACCAGTGACCAGTGACCAGTGACCAGTGACCAGTGACAAGTGACCAGTGACCAGCGACCAGTGACCAGTGACCAGTGACCAGTGACCAGTGACCAGCGAAAGTGACCAGTGACCAAGGACCAGTGACCAGTGAACAGCGAAATTGACCAGTGACCAGTGACCAGTGACCAGTGACAAGTGACCAGTGACCAGTGACCAGTGACCAGTGACCAGTGACCAGTGCCAACGACCAGTGACCAGTGACCATTGACCAGTGACCAGCGAAAGTGACCAGGGACCAGTGACCAGTGACCAGTGACCAGTGACCAGTGACCAGTGACCAGTGACCAGTGACCAGTGACCAGTGACCAGTGACAAGTGACCAGTGACCAGTGACCAGTGATCAGTGACCAGTGAACAGTGACCAGTGACCAGTGACCAGTGACCAGCGAAAATGACCAGTGACCAGTGACCAGTGACCAGCGAAATTGACCAGTGACCAGTGACCAGTGAACAGTGACAAGTGACCAGTGACAAGTGACCAACGAAAGTGACCAGTGACCAGTGACGAGTGACCAGTGACCAGCGAAAGTGAACAGTGAGCAGTGACCAGTGACCAGTGACCAGTGACCAGTGACCAGCGAAAGTGACCAGTGACCAGTGACCAGTGACCAGTGACCAGTGACCAGTGACAAGTGACCTGGGACCAGTGACCAGTGACCAGTGACCAGTGACCAGCGAAATTGACCAGTGACCAGTGACCAGTGACCAGTCACCAGTGACCAGCGACCAGTGACCAGAGACCAGTAACCAGTGACCAGTGACCAGTGACCACTGACCAGCGAAAGTGACCAGTGAACAGTGACCAGTGACCAGTGACCAGTGACCTGTGACCAGTGACCAGTGACCAGTGACCAGTGACCAGTGACCAGCGAAAGTGACCAGTGACGAGTGACCAGTGACAAGTGACCAGTGACCAGTGACCAGTGACCAGTGACTAGTAACCAGCAACCAGTGACCAGTGACCAGTGACCAGTGACCAGCAAAATTGACCAGTGACCAGTGACCAGTGACCAATGACCAGTGACCAGTGACCAGTGACCAGTGACAAGTGACCAGTGACCAGTGACCAGTGACCAGTGACCAGTGACCAGTGACCAGTGCCAACGACCAGTGACCAGTGACAAGTGACCAGTGACCAGTGACCAGTGACCAGTGATCAGTGACCAGTGAACAGTGACCAGTGACCAGTGACCAGTGACCAGCGAAAATGACCAGTGACCAGTGACCAGTGACCAGCGAAATTGACCAGTGACCAGTGACCAGTGAACAGTGACAAGTGACCAGTGACAATTGACCAACGGAAGTGACCAGTGAACAGTGACCAGGGACCAGTGACCAGTGACGAGTGACCAGTGACCAGCGAAAGTGAACAGTGAGCAGTGACCAGTGACCAGTGACCAGTGACCAGTGACCAGCGAAAGTGACCAGTGACCAGTGACCAGTGACCAGTGACCAGTGACAAGTGACCTGGGACCAGTGACCAGTGACCAGTGACCAGTGACCAGCGAAATTGACCAGTGACCAGTGACCAGTGACCAGTAAACAGTGACCAGTGACCAGTGACCAGAGACCAGTAACCAGTGACCAGTGACCAGTGACCACTGACCAGCGAAAGTGACCTGTGACCAGTGACCAGTGACCAGTGACCAGTGACCAGTGACCAGTGACCAGCGAAAGTGACCAGTGACGAGTGACCAGTGACAAGTGACCAGTGACCAGTGACCAGTGACCAGCGAAAATGACCAGTGACCAGTGACCAGTGACCAGCGAAATTGACCAGTGACCAGTGACCAGTGAACAGTGACAAGTGACCAGTGACAAGTGACCAACGAATGTGACCAGTGAACAGTGACCAGGGACCAGTGACCAGTGACGAGTGACCAGTGACCAGCGAAAGTGAACAGTGAGCAGTGACCAGTGACCAGTGACCAGTGACCAGTGACCAGCGAAAGTGACCAGTGACCAGTGACCAGTGACCAGTGACCAGTGACCAGTGACCAGTGACAAGTGACCTGGGACCAGTGACCAGTGACCAGTGACCAGTGACCAGCGAAATTGACCAGTGACCAGTGACCAGTGACCAGTCACCAGTGACCAGCGACCAGTGACCAGAGACCAGTAACCAGTGACCAGTGACCAGTGACCACTGACCAGCGAAAGTGAGCAGTGAACAGTGACCAGTGACCAGTGACCAGTGACCTGTGACCAGTGACCAGTGACCAGTGACCAGTGACCAGTGACCAGCGAAAGTGACCAGTGACGAGTGACCAGTGACAAGTGACCAGTGACCAGTGACCAGTGAGCAGTGACCAGTGACCAGTGACCAGTGACCAGTGACCAGTGACCAGTGACCAGTGACCAGTGACCAGCAAAATTGACCAGTGACCAGTGACCAGTGACCAATGACCAGTGACCAGTGACCAGTGACCAGTGACAAGTGACCAGTGACCAGTGACCAGTGACCAGTGACCAGTGACCAGTGACCAGTGCCAACGACCAGTGACCAGTGACAAGTGACCAGTGACCAGTGACCAGTGATCAGTGACCAGTGAACAGTGACCAGTGACAAGTGACCAGTGACCAGTGACCAGTGACCAGTGACTAGTAACCAGCAACCAGTGACCAGTGACCAGTGACCAGTGACCAGCAAAATTGACCAGTGACCAGTGACCAGTGACCAATGACCAGTGACCAGTGACCAGTGACCAGTGACAAGTGACCAGTGACCAGTGACCAGTGACCAGTGACCAGTGACCAGTGACCAGTGCCAACGACCAGTGACCAGTGACAAGTGACCAGTGACCAGTGACCAGTGATCAGTGACCAGTGAACAGTGACCAGTGACCAGTGACCAGTGACCAGCGAAAATGACCAGTGACCAGTGACCAGTGACCAGCGAAATTGACCAGTGACCAGTGACCAGTGAACAGTGACAAGTGACCAGTGACAAGTGACCAACGGAAGTGACCAGTGAACAGTGACCAGGGACCAGTGACCAGTGACGAGTGACCAGTGACCAGCGAAAGTGAACAGTGAGCAGTGACCAGTGACCAGTGACCAGTGACCAGTGACCAGCGAAAGTGACCAGTGACCAGTGACCAGTGACCAGTGACCAGTGACAAGTGACCTGGGACCAGTGACCAGTGACCAGTGACCAGTGACCAGCGAAATTGACCAGTGACCAGTGACCAGTGACCAGTAAACAGTGACCAGTGACCAGTGACCAGAGACCAGTAACCAGTGACCAGTGACCAGTGACCACTGACCAGCGAAAGTGACCTGTGACCAGTGACCAGTGACCAGTGACCAGTGACCAGTGACCAGTGACCAGCGAAAGTGACCAGTGACGAGTGACCAGTGACAAGTGACCAGTGACCAGTGACCAGTGACCAGCGAAAATGACCAGTGACCAGTGACCAGTGACCAGCGAAATTGACCAGTGACCAGTGACCAGTGAACAGTGACAAGTGACCAGTGACAAGTGACCAACGAATGTGACCAGTGAACAGTGACCAGGGACCAGTGACCAGTGACGAGTGACCAGTGACCAGCGAAAGTGAACAGTGAGCAGTGACCAGTGACCAGTGACCAGTGACCAGTGACCAGCGAAAGTGACCAGTGACCAGTGACCAGTGACCAGTGACCAGTGACCAGTGACCAGTGACAAGTGACCTGGGACCAGTGACCAGTGACCAGTGACCAGTGACCAGCGAAATTGACCAGTGACCAGTGACCAGTGACCAGTCACCAGTGACCAGCGACCAGTGACCAGAGACCAGTAAACAGTGACCAGTGACCAGTGACCACTGACCAGCGAAAGTGAGCAGTGAACAGTGACCAGTGACCAGTGACCAGTGACCTGTGACCAGTGACCAGTGACCAGTGACCAGTGACCAGTGACCAGCGAAAGTGACCAGTGACGAGTGACCAGTGACAAGTGACCAGTGACCAGTGACCAGTGAGCAGTGACCAGTGACCAGTGACCAGTGACCAGTGACCAGTGACCAGTGACCAGTGCCAACGACCAATGACCAGTGACCATTGACCAGTGACCAGCGAAAGTGACCAGGGACCAGTGACCAGTGACCAGTGACCAGTGACCAGTGACCAGTGACCAGTGACCAGTGACCAGTGACCAGTGACCAGTGACCAGTGACCAGTGAACAGTGACAAGTGACCAGTGACAAGTGACCAACGAATGTGACCAGTGAACAGTGACCAGGGACCAGTGACCAGTGACGAGTGACCAGTGACCAGCGAAAGTGAACAGTGAGCAGTGACCAGTGACCAGTGACCAGTGACCAGTGACCAGCGAAATTGACCAGTGACCAGTGACCAGTGAACAGTGACAAGTGACCAGTGACAAGTGACCAACGAATGTGACCAGTGAACAGTGACCAGGGACCAGTGACCAGTGACGAGTGACCAGTGACCAGCGAAAGTGAACAGTGAGCAGTGACCAGTGACCAGTGACCAGTGACCAGTGACCAGCGAAAGTGACCAGTGACCAGTGACCAGTGACCAGTGACCAGTGACCAGTGACCAGTGACAAGTGACCTGGGACCAGTGACCAGTGACCAGTGACCAGTGACCAGCGAAATTGACCAGTGACCAGTGACCAGTGACCAGTCACCAGTGACCAGCGACCAGTGACCAGAGACCAGTAACCAGTGACCAGTGACCAGTGACCACTGACCAGCGAAAGTGAGCAGTGAACAGTGACCAGTGACCAGTGACCAGTGACCTGTGACCAGTGACCAGTGACCAGTGACCAGTGACCAGTGACCAGCGAAAGTGACCAGTGACGAGTGACCAGTGACAAGTGACCAGTGACCAGTGACCAGTGAGCAGTGACCAGTGACCAGTGACCAGTGACCAGTGACCAGTGACCAGTGACCAGTGACCAGTGCCAACGACCAATAACCAGTGACCATTGACCAGTGACCAGCGAAAGTGACCAGGGACCAGTGACCAGTGACCAGTGACCAGTGACCAGTGACCAGTGACCAGTGACCAGTGACCAGTGACCAGTGACCAGTGACCAGTGACAAGTGACCAGTGACCAGTGACCAGTGATCAGTGACCAGTGAACAGTGACCAGTGACCAGTGACCAGTGACCAGCGAAAATGACCAGTGACCAGTGACCAGTGACCAGCGAAATTGACCAGTGACCAGTGACCAGTGAACAGTGACAAGTGACCAGTGACAAGTGACCAACGAAAGTGACCAGTGAACAGTGACCAGGGACCAGTGACCAGTGACGAGTGACCAGTGACCAGCGAAAGTGAACAGTGAGCAGTGACCAGTGACCAGTGACCAGTGACCAGTGACCAGTGACCAGTGACCAGTGACCAGTGACCAGTGACCAGTGAGCAGTGACCAGCGAAATTGACCGGTTTCCAGTGACCAGTGACAAGTGACCAGTGACCAGTGACCAGCGAAAGTGACCAGTGACGAGTGACCAGTGACAAGTGACCAGTGACAAGTGACCAGTGACCACTGACCAGTGACCAGTAACCAGCGACCAGTGCCAACGACCAGTGACCAGTGACCAGTGACCAGTGACCAGCGAAAGTGACCAGTGACCAGTGACCAGTGACCAGTGACCAGTGACCAGTGACAAGTGACCTGGGACCAGTGACCAGTGACCAGTGACCAGTGACCAGCGAAATTGACCAGTGACCAGTGACCAGTGACCAGTCACCAGTGACCAGCGACCAGTGACCAGAGACCAGTAACCAGTGACCAGTGACCAGTGACCACTGACCAGCGAAAGTGACCAGTGAACAGTGACCAGTGACCAGTGACCAGTGACCTGTGACCAGTGACCAGTGACCAGTGACCAGTGACCAGTGACCAGCGAAAGTGACCAGTGACGAGTGACCAGTGACAAGTGACCAGTGACCAGTGACCAGTGACCAGTGACTAGTAACCAGCAACCAGTGACCAGTGACCAGTGACCAGTGACCAGCAAAATTGACCAGTGACCAGTGACCAGTGACCAATGACCAGTGACCAGTGACCAGTGACCAGTGACAAGTGACCAGTGACCAGTGACCAGTGACCAGTGACCAGTGACCAGTGCCAACGACCAGTGACCAGTGACAAGTGACCAGTGACCAGTGACCAGTGACCAGTGATCAGTGACCAGTGAACAGTGACCAGTGACCAGTGACCAGTGACCAGCGAAAATGACCAGTGACCAGTGACCAGTGACCAGCGAAATTGACCAGTGACCAGTGACCAGTGAACAGTGACAAGTGACCAGTGACAAGTGACCAACGGAAGTGACCAGTGAACAGTGACCAGGGACCAGTGACCAGTGACGAGTGACCAGTGACCAGCGAAAGTGAACAGTGAGCAGTGACCAGTGACCAGTGACCAGCGAAAGTGACCAGTGACCAGTGACCAGTGACCAGTGACCAGTGACCAGTGACAAGTGACCTGGGACCAGTGACCAGTGACCAGTGACCAGTGACCAGCGAAATTGACCAGTGACCAGTGACCAGTGACCAGTAACCAGTGACCAGTGACCAGTGACCAGAGACCAGTAACCAGTGACCAGTGACCAGTGACCACTGACCAGCGAAAGTGACCTGTGACCAGTGACCAGTGACCAGTGACCAGTGACCAGTGACCAGTGACCAGCGAAAGTGACCAGTGACGAGTGACCAGTGACAAGTGACCAGTGACCAGTGACCAGTGACCAGCGAAAATGACCAGTGACCAGTGACCAGCGAAAGTGACCAGTGACCAGTGACCAGTGACCAGTGTCCAGTGACCAGTGACCAGTGATAAGTGACCAGTGACCTGTGACCAGTGACCAGCGACCAGTGACCAGTGACCAGTGAATAGTGACCAGTGACCAGTGAACAGCGAATGTGACCAGTGACCAGTGACCTGTGACCTGTGACCAGTGACCAGTGACCAGTGACCAGTGACCAGTGACGAGCGAAATGGACCAGTGACCAGTGACTAGTGACCAGCGATCAATGACCAGTGACCAGTGACCAGCGAAAGTGACCAGTGACCAGTGACCAGTGACCAGCGAAATTGACCAGTCACCAGTGACCAGTGGCCAGTGACCAGCGACCAGTGACCAATGACCAGTGACCAGTGACCCGTGACCAGTGACAAGTGACCAGTGACCAGTGACCGGCGAAAGTGACCAGTGAACAGTGACCAGTGACCAGTGACCAGTGAATAGTGACCAGTGACCAGTGAACAGCGAAAGTGACCAGTGACCAGTGACCTGTGACCAGTGACCAGTGACCAGTGACCATTGACCAGTGACCAGTGACCAGTGACCAGCGAAAGTGACCAGGGACAAGCGTCCAGTGACCAGTGACCAGTGACCAGTGACCAGCGAAAGTGACCAGTGACCAGTGACCAGTGACCAGTGACCAGTGACCAGTGACCAGTGACAAGTGACCTGGGACCAGTGAAAGTGACCAGTGACCAGTGAACAGTGACCAGCGAAATTGACCAGTTTCCAGTGACCAGTGATAAGTGACCAGTGACCAGTGACCAGCGAAAGTGACCAGTGAACAGTGATCAGCGAAATTGACCAGTGACCATTAACCAGTGACCAGCGAAAGTGACCAGTGACGAGTGACCAGTGACAAGTGACCAGTGACCACTGACCAGTGACCACTGACCAGTGACCAGTGACCAGTGACTAGCCAAATTGAGCAGTGAGCAGTGACCAGTGACCAGTGACCAGTGACCAGTGACCAGTGACCAGCGAAATTGACCAGCGACCATTGACCAGTGACCAGCGAAAGTGACCAGTGACGAGTGACCTGTGACAAGTGACCAGTGACCAGCGACCAGTGACCAGTGACCAGTGACCAGTGACCAGCAAAATTGACCAGCAAAATTGACCAGTGACCAGTGACCAGTGACCAGTGACCAGTGACCAGTGACAAGTGACCAGTGACCAGTGACCAGTGACCAGTGACCAGTGACCAGTGCCAACGACCAGTGACCAGTGACCATTGACCAGTGACCAGCGAAAGTGACCAGGGACCAGTGACCAGTGACCAGTGACCAGTGACCAGTGACCAGTGACCAGTGACCAGTGACCAGTGACAAGTGACCTGGGACCAGTGACCAGTGACCAGTGACCAGTGACCAGCGAAATTGACCAGTGACCAGTGACCAGTGACCAGTCACCAGTGACCAGCGACCAGTGACCAGAGACCAGTACCCAGTGACCAGTGACCAGTGACCACTGACCAGCGAAAGTGACCAGTGAACAGTGACCAGTGACCAGTGACCAGTGACCTGTGACCAGTGACCAGTGACCAGTGACCAGCGAAAGTGACCAGTGACGAGTGACCAGTGACAAGTGACCAGTGACCAGTGACCAGTGACCAGTGACCAGTGACTAGTGACCAGCAACCAGTGACCAGTGACCAGTGACCAGTGACCAGCAAAATTGACCAGCAAAATTGACCAGTGACCAGTGACCAGCGACCAATGACCAGTGACCAGTGACCAGTGACCAGTGACAAGTGACCAGTGACCAGTGACCAGTGACCAGTGACCAGTGACCAGTGACCAGTGACCAGTGACAAGTGACCAGTGACCAGCGACCAGTGACCAGTGACCAGTGACCAGTGACCAGCGAAAGTGACCAGTGACCAGTGACCAGTGACCAGTGACCAGTGACCAGTGACCAGTGACCAGTGACGAGTGACCAGTGACCAGCGAAAGTGAACAGTGAGCAGTGACCAGTGACCAGTGACCAGTGACCAGTGACCAGTGACCAGTGACCAGTGACCAGTGACCAGTGACAAGTGACCTGGGACCAGTGACCAGTGACCAGTGACCAGTGACCAGTGACCAGTGACCAGTGACCAGTGACCAGCGAAAGTGACCAGTGACGAGTGACCAGTGACAAGTGACCAGTGACCAGTGACCAGTGACCAGTGACCAGTGACCAGTGACCAGTGACGAGTGACCAGTGATCAGCGAAAGTGAACAGTGACCAGTGACCAGTGACCAGTGACCAGTGACCACCGAAAGTGACCAGTAACCAGTGACCAGTGACCAGTGACCAGTGACAAGTGACCTGGGACCAGTGACCAGTGACCAGTGACCAGCGAAAGTGACCAGTGACCAGTGACCAGTGACCAGTGACCAGCGGTAGTGACCAGTGACCAGTGACCAGTCATCAGTGACCAGTGAACAGTGACCAGTGACCAGTGACCAGTGACCAGTGACCAGTGACCAGTGACCAGCAAAATTGACCAGCAAAATTGACCAGTGACCAGTGACCAGTGACCAATGACCAGTGACCAGTGACCAGTGACCAGTGACAAGTGACCAGTGACCAGTGACCAGTGACCAGTGACCAGTGACCAGTGCCAACGACCAGTGACCAGTGACAAGTGACCAGTGACCAGTGACCAGTGATCAGTGACCAGTGAACAGTGACCAGTGACCAGTGACCAGTGACCAGCGAAAATGACCAGTGACCAGTGACCAGTGACCAGCGAAATTGACCAGTGACCAGTGACCAGTGAACAGTGACAAGTGACCAGTGACAAGTGACCAACGAAAGTGACCAGTGAACAGTGACCAGGGACCAGTGACCAGTGACGAGTGACCAGTGACCAGCGAAAGTGAACAGTGAGCAGTGACCAGTGACCAGTGACCAGTGACCAGTGACCAGCGAAAGTGACCAGTGACCAGTGACCAGTGACCAGTGACCAGTGACAAGTGACCAGTGACCAGCGACCAGTGACCAGTGACCAGTGACCAGCGAAAGTGACCAGTGACCAGCGAAAGTGACCAGGGACCAGTGACCAGTGACCAGTGAGCTGTGACAAGTGACCAGTGACCAGTGAACTGTGACCAGTTTCCAGTGACCAGCGAAAGTGACCAGGGACCAGTGACCAGTGACCAGTGAGCTGTGACCAGTGACCAGTGACCAGTGACCAGTGACCAGCGAAAGTGACCAGTGACCAGTGACCAGTGACCAGCGAAATTGACAAGTGACCAGTGACCAGAGACCAGTGACTAGCCAAATTGACCAGTGACCAGTGACCAGTGGCCAGCCAAATTGACCAGTGACCAGTGACCAGTGACCAGTCATCAGTGACCAGTGAACAGTGACCAGTGACCAGTGACCAGTGACCAGTGACCAGTGACCAGCGAAAGTGACCAGTGACCAGTGACCAGTGACCAGTGACAAGTGACCTGGGACCAGTGAAAGTGACCAGTGACCAGTGAACAGTGACCAGCGAAATTGACCAGTTTCCAGTAACCAGTGATAAGTGACCAGTGACCAGTGACCAGCGAAAGTGACCAGTGAACAGTGACCAGGGACCAGTGACCAGTGACGAGTGACCAGTGACCAGCGAAAGTGAACAGTGAGCAGTGACCAGTGACCAGTGACCAGTGACCAGTGACCAGCGAAATTGACCAGTGACCAGTGACCAGTGAACAGTGACAAGTGACCAGTGACAAGTGAACAACGAAAGTGACCAGTGAACAGTGACCAGGGACCAGTGACCAGTGACGAGTGACCAGTGACCAGCGAAAGTGAACAGTGAGCAGTGACCAGTGACCAGTGACCAGTGACCAGTGACCAGCGAAAGTGACCAGTGACCAGTGACCAGTGACCAGTGACCAGTGACCAGTGACCAGTGACAAGTGACCTGGGACCAGTGACCAGTGACCAGTGACCAGTGACCAGTGACCAGTGACCAGTGACCAGTGACCAGCGAAAGTGACCAGTGACGAGTGACCAGTGACAAGTGACCAGTGACCAGTGACCAGTGACCAGTGACCAGTGACCAGTGACCAGTGACGAGTGACCAGTGATCAGCGAAAGTGAACAGTGACCAGTGACCAGTGACCAGTGACCAGTGACAACCGAAAGTGACCAGTAACCAGTGACCAGTGACCAGTGACCAGTGACAAGTGACCTGGGACCAGTGACCAGTGACCAGTGACCAGCGAAAGTGACCAGTGACCAGTGACCAGTGACCAGTGACCAGCGGTAGTGACCAGTGACCAGTGACCAGTCATCAGTGACCAGTGAACAGTGACCAGTGGCCAGTGACCAGTGACCAGTGACCAGTGACCAGTGACCAGCAAAATTGACCAGCAAAATTGACCAGTGACCAGTGACCAGTGACCAATGACCAGTGACCAGTGACCAGTGACCAGTGACAAGTGACCAGTGACCAGTGACCAGTGACCAGTGACCAGTGACCAGTGCCAACGACCAGTGACCAGTGACAAGTGACCAGTGACCAGTGACCAGTGATCAGTGACCAGTGAACAGTGACCAGTGACCAGTGACCAGTGACCAGCGAAAATGACCAGTGACCAGTGACCAGTGACCAGCGAAATTGACCAGTGACCAGTGACCAGTGAACAGTGACAAGTGACCAGTGACAAGTGACCAACGAAAGTGACCAGTGAACAGTGACCAGGGACCAGTGACCAGTGACGAGTGACCAGTGACCAGCGAAAGTGAACAGTGAGCAGTGACCAGTGACCAGTGACCAGTGACCAGTGACCAGCGAAAGTGACCAGTGACCAGTGACCAGTGACCAGTGACCAGTGACAAGTGACCAGTGACCAGCGACCAGTGACCAGTGACCAGTGACCAGTGACCAGTGACCAGCGAAAGTGACCAGTGACCAGCGAAAGTGACCAGGGACCAGTGACCAGTGACCAGTGAGCTGTGACAAGTGACCAGTGACCAGTGAACTGTGACCAGTGACCAGTGATAAGTGACCAGTGACCAGTGACCAGTGACCAGCGACCAGTGACCAGAGACCAGTGAATAGTGACCAGTGACCAGTGAACAGCGAAAGTGACCAGTGACCAGTGACCTGTGACCTGTGACCAGTGACCAGTGACCAGTGACCAGTGACCAGTGACGAGCGAAATGGACCAGTGACCAGTGACTAGTGACCAGCGATCAATGACCAGTGACCACTGACCAGCGAAAGTGACCAGTGACCAGTGACCAGTGACCAGCGAAATTGACCAGTCACCAGTGACCAGTGGCCAGTGACCAGCGACCAGTGACCAATGACCAGTGACCAGTGACCAGTGACCAGTGACAAGTGACCAGTGACCAGTGACCGGCGAAAGTGACCAGTGAACAGTGACCAGTGACCAGTGACCAGTGAATAGTGACCAGTGACCAGTGAACAGCGAAAGTGACCAGTGACCAGTGACCTGTGACCAGTGACCAGTGACCAGTGACCATTGACCAGTGACCAGTGACCAGTGACCAGCGAAAGTGACCAGGGACAAGCGTCCAGTGACCAGTGACCAGTGACCAGTGACCAGCGAATGTGACCAGTGACCAGTGACCAGTGACCAGTGACCAGTGACCAGTGACCAGTGACAAGTGACCTGGGACCAGTGAAAGTGACCAGTGACCAGTGAACAGTGACCAGCGAAATTGACCAGTGAACAGTGATCAGCGAAATTGACCAGTGACCATTAACCAGTGACCAGCGAAAGTGACCAGTGACGAGTGACCAGTGACAAGTGACCAGTGACCACTGACCAGTGACCAGTGACCAGCGACCAGTGACCAGTGACCAGTGACCGGGGACCAGTGGCCAGCGAAAGTGACCAGCGACCAGTGACCAGTGACCAGTGACCAGTGACTATCCAAATTGAGCAGTGAGCAGTGACCAGTGACCAGTGACCAGTGACCAGTGACCAGTGACCAGCGAAATTGACCAGCGACCATTGACCAGTGACCAGCGAAAGTGACCAGTGACGAGTGACCTGTGACAATTGACCAGTGACCAGCGACCAGTGACCAGCGAAAGTGACCAGTGACCAGTGACCAGTGACCAGCGACCAGTGACCAGTGACCAGTGACCAGTGACCAGCAAAATTGACCAGCAAAATTGACCAGTGACCAGTGACCAGTGACCAGTGACCAGTGACCAGTGACAAGTGACCAGTGACCAGTGACCAGTGACCAGTGACCAGTGACCAGTGCCAACGACCAGTGACCAGTGACCAATGACCAGTGACCAGCGAAAGTGACCAGGGACCAGTGACCAGTGACCAGCGAAATTGACCAGTGACCAGTGACCAGAGACCAGTGACTAGCCAAATTGACCAGTGACCAGTGACCAGTGGCCAGCGGTAGTGACCAGTGACCAGTGACCAGTCATCAGTGACCAGTGACCAGTGACCAGTGACCAGTGACCAGTGACAAGTGACCAGTGACCAGCTGCCAGTGACCAGTGACCAGTGACCAGTGACCAGTGACCAGCGAAAGTGACCAGTGACCAGTGACCAGTGACCAGTGACCAGTGACCAGTGACCAGTGACCAGTGACAAGTGACCAGTGACCAGCGACCAGTGACCAGTGACCAGTGACCAGTGACCAGTGACCAGCGAAAGTGACCAGTGACCAGGGACCAGTGACCAGTGACCAGCGAAATTGACCAGTGACCAGTGACCAGTGACCAGTGACAAGTGACCAGTGACCAGTGACCAGTGACCAGTGACCAGTGACCAGTGACCAGTGACCAGTGACCAGTGACCAGCGAAAGTGACCAGTGACCAGTGACCAGTGACCAGTGACCAGCGAAAGTGACCAGTGACCAGTGACCAGTGACCAGCGAAATTGACCAGTGACCAGTGACCAGAGACCAGTGACTAGCCAAATTGACCAGTGACCAGTGACCAGTGGACAGCGGTAGTGACCAGTGACCAGTGACCAGTCATCAGTGACCAGTGAACAGTGACCAGTGACCAGTGACCAGTGACCAGTGACCAGTGACCAGCGAAAGTGACCAGTGACCAGTGACCAGTGACCAGTGACCAGTGACCAGTGACCAGTGACCAGTGACAAGTGACCTGGGACCAGTGAAAGTGACCAGTGACCAGTGAACAGTGACCAGCGAAATTGACCAGTTTCCAGTAACCAGTGATAAGTGACCAGTGACCAGTGACCAGCGAAAGTGACCAGTGAACAGTGACCAGGGACCAGTGACCAGTGACGAGTGACCAGTGACCAGCGAAAGTGAACAGTGAGCAGTGACCAGTGAACAGTGACAAGTGACCAGTGACAAGTGAACAACGAAAGTGACCAGTGAACAGTGACCAGGGACCAGTGACCAGTGACCAGCGAAAGTGACCAGTGACCAGTGACCAGTGACCAGTGACCAGTGACCAGTGACAAGTGACCTGGGACCAGTGACCAGTGACCAGTGACCAGTGACCAGTGACCAGTGACCAGCGAAAGTGACCAGTGACGAGTGACCAGTGACAAGTGACCAGTGACCAGTGACCAGTGACCAGTGACCAGTGACCAGTGACCAGTGACGAGTGACCAGTGATCAGCGAAAGTGAACAGTGACCAGTGACCAGTGACCAGTGACCAGTGACCAGCAAAAGTGACCAGTGACCAGTGACCAGTGACCAGTGACCAGTGACAAGTGACCTGGGACCAGTGACCAGTGACCAGTGACCAGCGAAAGTGACCAGTGACCAGTGACCAGTGACCAGTGACCAGCGAAATTGACCAGTGACCATTGACCAGTGACCAGTGACCAGTGACCAGTGACAAGTGACCAGTGACCAGTGACCAGCGACCAGTGACCAGTGACCAGCAAAAATGACCAGTGACCAGTGACCAGTGACCAGTGACCAGTGACCAGTGACCAGCGAAAGTGACAAGTGACAAGTGACCTGGGACCAGTGACCAGTGACCAGTGACCAGTGACCAGTGACCAGCGAAATTGACCAGTGACCATTGACCAGTGACCAGTGACCAGTGACCAGTGACAAGTGACCAGTGACCAGTGACCAGCGACCAGTGACCAGTGACCATTGACCAGTGACCAGTGACCAGCAAAAATGACCAGTGACCAGTGACCAGTGACCAGTGACCAGTGACCAGTGACCAGCGAAAGTGACCAGTGACCAGTGAGCAGTGACCAGCGAAATTGACCGGTTTCCAGTGACCAGTGACAAGTGACCAGTGACCAGTGACCAGCGAAAGAGACAAGTGAACAGTGACCAGCGAAATTGACCAGTGACCATTGACCAGTGACCAGCGTTAGTGACCAGTGACGAGTGACCAGTGACAAGGGACCAGTGACAAGTGACCAGTGACCACTGACCACTGACCAGTGACCAGTGACCAGCGACCAGTGACCAGTGACCAGTGACCAGGGACCAGTGACCAGCGAAAGTGACCAGTGACCAGTGACCAGTGACCAGTGAACAGCGAAAGTGACCAGTGACCAGTGACCAGTGAGCAGTGACCAGCGAAATTGACCGGTTTCCAGTGACCAGTGACAAGTGACCAGTGACCAGTGACCAGCGAAAGAGACAAGTGAACAGTGACCAGCGAAATTGACCAGTGACCATTGACCAGTGACCAGCGTTAGTGACCAGTGACGAGTGACCAGTGACAAGTGACCAGTGACAAGTGACCAGTGACCAGTGACCAGTGACCAGTGACCAGTGACCAGTGACCAGCGACCAGTGACCAGCGAAAGTGACCAGTGACCAGTGACCAGTGACCAGTGACCAGTGACCAGTGACAAGTGACCTGGGACCAGTGAAAGTGACCAGTGACCAGTGAACAGTGACCAGCGAAATTGACCAGTTTCCAGTGACCAGTGATAAGTGACCAGTGATAAGTGACCAGTGACCAGTGACCAGTGACCAGTGACGAGTGACCAGTGACAAGTGACCAGTGACAAGTGACCAGAGACCAGTACCCAGTGACCAGTGACCAGTGACCACTGACCAGCGAAAGTGACCAGTGAACAGTGACCAGTGACCAGTGACCAGTGACCTGTGACCAGTGACCAGTGACCAGTGTCCAGTGACCAGTGACCAGCGAAAGTGACCAGTGACGAGTGACCAGTGACAAGTGACCAGTGACCAGTGACCAGTGACCAGTGACCAGTGACTAGTGACCAGCAACCAGTGACCAGTGACCAGTGACCAGTGACCAGCAAAATTGACCAGCAAAATTGACCAGTGACCAGTGACCAGCGACCAATGACCAGTGACCAGTGACCAGTGACCAGTGACAAGTGACCAGTGACCAGTGACCAGTGACCAGTGACCAGTGACCAGTGACCAGTGACCAGTGACCAGCGACCAGTGACCAGTGACCAGTGACCAGTGACCAGCGAAAGTGACCAGTGACCAGTGACCAGTGACCAGTGACCAGTGACCAGTGACCAGTGACCAGTGACCAGTGACCAGTGACCAGTGACAAGTGACCAGTGACCAGCGACCAGTGACCAGTGACCAGTGACCAGTGACCAGTGACCAGCGAAAGTGACCAGTGACCAGGGACCAGTGACCAGTGACCAGCGAAATTGACCAGTGACCAGTGACGAGTGACCAGTGACAAGTGACCAGTGACAAGTGACCAGTGACCAGTGACCAGTGACCAGTGACCAGTGACCAGTGACCAGCGAAAGTGACCAGTGACCAGTGACCAGTGACCAGTGACCAGCGAAAGTGACCAGTGACCAGTGACCAGTGACCAGCGAAATTGACCAGTGACCAGTGACCAGAGACCAGTGACTAGCCAAATTGACCAGTGACCAGTGACCAGTGGCCAGCCAAATTGACCAGTGACCAGTGACCAGTGACCAGTCATCAGTGACCAGTGAACAGTGACCAGTGACCAGTGACCAGTGACCAGTGACCAGTGACCAGCGAAAGTGACCAGTGACCAGTGACCAGTGACCAGTGACAAGTGACCTGGGACCAGTGAAAGTGACCAGTGACCAGTGAACAGTGACCAGCGAAATTGACCAGTTTCCAGTAACCAGTGATAAGTGACCAGTGACCAGTGACCAGCGAAAGTGACCAGTGAACAGTGACCAGGGACCAGTGACCAGTGACGAGTGACCAGTGACCAGCGAAAGTGAACAGTGAGCAGTGACCAGTGACCAGTGACCAGTGACCAGTGACCAGCGAAATTGACCAGTGACCAGTGACCAGTGAACAGTGACAAGTGACCAGTGACAAGTGAACAACGAAAGTGACCAGTGAACAGTGACCAGGGACCAGTGACCAGTGACGAGTGACCAGTGACCAGCGAAAGTGAACAGTGAGCAGTGACCAGTGACCAGTGACCAGTGACCAGTGACCAGCGAAAGTGACCAGTGACCAGTGACCAGTGACCAGTGACCAGTGACCAGTGACCAGTGACAAGTGACCTGGGACCAGTGACCAGTGACCAGTGACCAGTGACCAGTGACCAGTGACCAGTGACCAGTGACCAGCGAAAGTGACCAGTGACGAGTGACCAGTGACAAGTGACCAGTGACCAGTGACCAGTGACCAGTGACCAGTGACCAGTGACCAGTGACGAGTGACCAGTGATCAGCGAAAGTGAACAGTGACCAGTGACCAGTGACCAGTGACCAGTGACCACCGAAAGTGACCAGTAACCAGTGACCAGTGACCAGTGACCAGTGACAAGTGACCTGGGACCAGTGACCAGTGACCAGTGACCAGCGAAAGTGACCAGTGACCAGTGACCAGTGACCAGTGACCAGCGGTAGTGACCAGTGACCAGTGACCAGTCATCAGTGACCAGTGAACAGTGACCAGTGACCAGTGACCAGTGACCAGTGACCAGTGACCAGTGACCAGCAAAATTGACCAGCAAAATTGACCAGTGACCAGTGACCAGTGACCAATGACCAGTGACCAGTGACCAGTGACCAGTGACAAGTGACAAGTGACCAGTGACCAGTGACCAGTGACCAGTGACCAGTGCCAACGACCAGTGACCAGTGACAAGTGACCAGTGACCAGTGACCAGTGATCAGTGACCAGTGAACAGTGACCAGTGACCAGTGACCAGTGACCAGCGAAAATGACCAGTGACCAGTGACCAGTGACCAGCGAAATTGACCAGTGACCAGTGACCAGTGAACAGTGACAAGTGACCAGTGACAAGTGACCAACGAAAGTGACCAGTGAACAGTGACCAGGGACCAGTGACCAGTGACGAGTGACCAGTGACCAGCGAAAGTGAACAGTGAGCAGTGACCAGTGACCAGTGACCAGTGACCAGTGACCAGCGAAAGTGACCAGTGACCAGTGACCAGTGACCAGTGACCAGTGACAAGTGACCAGTGACCAGCGACCAGTGACCAGTGACCAGTGACCAGTGACCAGTGACCAGCGAAAGTGACCAGTGACCAGCGAAAGTGACCAGGGACCAGTGACCAGTGACCAGTGAGCTGTGACAAGTGACCAGTGACCAGTGAACTGTGACCAGTGACCAGTGACCAGCGAAAGTGACCAGTGACCAGTGACCAGCGAAAGTGACCAGTGACCAGTGACCAGTGACCAGTGTCCAGTGACCAGTGACCAGTGATAAGTGACCAGTGACCAGTGACCAGTGACCAGCGACCAGTGACCAGTGACCAGTGAATAGTGACCAGTGACCAGTGAACAGCGAAAGTGACCAGTGACCAGTGACCTGTGACCTGTGACCAGTGACCAGTGACCAGTGACCAGTGACCAGTGACGAGCGAAATGGACCAGTGACCAGTGACTAGTGACCAGCGATCAATGACCAGTGACCACTGACCAGCGAAAGTGACCAGTGACCAGTGACCAGTGACCAGCGAAATTGACCAGTCACCAGTGACCAGTGGCCAGTGACCAGCGACCAGTGACCAATGACCAGTGACCAGTGACCAGTGACCAGTGACAAGTGACCAGTGACCAGTGACCGGCGAAAGTGACCAGTGAACAGTGACCAGTGACCAGTGACCAGTGAATAGTGACCAGTGACCAGTGAACAGCGAAAGTGACCAGTGACCAGTGACCTGTGACCAGTGACCAGTGACCAGTGACCATTGACCAGTGACCAGTGACCAGTGACCAGCGAAAGTGACCAGGGACAAGCGTCCAGTGACCAGTGACCAGTGACCAGTGACCAGCGAATGTGACCAGTGACCAGTGACCAGTGACCAGTGACCAGTGACCAGTGACCAGCGAAAGTGACCAGTGACCAGTGACCAGTGACCAGTGACCAGCGAAAGTGACCAGTGACCAGTGACCAGTGACCAGCGAAATTGACCAGTGACCAGTGACCAGAGACCAGTGACTAGCCAAATTGACCAGTGACCAGTGACCAGTGGACAGCGGTAGTGACCAGTGACCAGTGACCAGTCATCAGTGACCAGTGAACAGTGACCAGTGACCAGTGACCAGTGACCAGTGACCAGTGACCAGCGAAAGTGACCAGTGACCAGTGACCAGTGACCAGTGACCAGTGACCAGTGACAAGTGACCTGGGACCAGTGACCAGTGACCAGTGACCAGTGACCAGTGACCAGTGACCAGCGAAAGTGACCAGTGACGAGTGACCAGTGACAAGTGACCAGTGACCAGTGACCAGTGACCAGTGACCAGTGACGAGTGACCAGTGATCAGCGAAAGTGAACAGTGACCAGTGACCAGTGACCAGTGACCAGTGACCAGCAAAAGTGACCAGTGACCAGTGACCAGTGACCAGTGACCAGTGACAAGTGACCTGGGACCAGTGACCAGTGACCAGTGACCAGCGAAAGTGACCAGTGACCAGTGACCAGTGACCAGTGACCAGCGAAATTGACCAGTGACCATTGACCAGTGACCAGTGACCAGTGACCAGTGACCAGTGACAAGTGACCAGTGACCAGTGACCAGCGACCAGTGACCAGTGACCAGCAAAAATGACCAGTGACCAGTGACCAGTGACCAGTGACCAGTGACCAGTGACCAGCGAAAGTGACAAGTGACAAGTGACCTGGGACCAGTGACCAGTGACCAGTGACCAGTGACCAGTGACCAGCGAAATTGACCAGTGACCATTGACCAGTGACCAGTGACCAGTGACCAGTGACAAGTGACCAGTGACCAGTGACCAGCGACCAGTGACCAGTGACCATTGACCAGTGACCAGTGACCAGCAAAAATGACCAGTGACCAGTGACCAGTGACCAGTGACCAGTGACCAGTGACCAGCGAAAGTGACCAGTGACCAGTGAGCAGTGACCAGCGAAATTGACCGGTTTCCAGTGACCAGTGACAAGTGACCAGTGACCAGTGACCAGCGAAAGAGACAAGTGAACAGTGACCAGCGAAATTGACCAGTGACCATTGACCAGTGACCAGCGTTAGTGACCAGTGACGAGTGACCAGTGACAAGTGACCAGTGACAAGTGACCAGTGACCACTGACCACTGACCAGTGACCAGTGACCAGCGACCAGTGACCAGTGACCAGTGACCAGGGACCAGTGACCAGCGAAAGTGACCAGTGACCAGTGACCAGTGACCAGTGAACAGCGAAAGTGACCAGTGACCAGTGACCTGTGACCTGTGACCAGTGACCAGTGAGCAGTGACCAGCGAAATTGACCGGTTTCCAGTGACCAGTGACAAGTGACCAGTGACCAGTGACCAGCGAAAGAGACAAGTGAACAGTGACCAGCGAAATTGACCAGTGACCATTGACCAGTGACCAGCGTTAGTGACCAGTGACGAGTGACCAGTGACAAGTGACCAGTGACAAGTGACCAGTGACCAGTGACCAGTGACCAGTGACCAGCGACCAGTGACCAGCGAAAGTGACCAGTGACCAGTGACCAGTGACCAGTGACCAGTGACCAGTGACAAGTGACCTGGGACCAGTGAAAGTGACCAGTGACCAGTGAACAGTGACCAGCGAAATTGACCAGTTTCCAGTGACCAGTGATAAGTGACCAGTGACCAGTGACCAGCGAAAGTGACCAGTGAACAGTGATCAGCGAAATTGACCAGTGACCATTAACCAGTGACCAGCGAAAGTGACCAGTGACGAGTGACCAGTGACCACTGACCAGTGACCAGTGACCAGCGACCAGTGACCAGTGACCAGTGACCGGGGACCAGTGACCAGCGAAAGTGACCAGCGACCAGTGACCAGTGACCAGTGACCAGTGACCAGTGACCAGTGACCAGTGACCAGTGACCAGCGAAATTGACCAGCGACCATTGACCAGTGACCAGCGAAAGTGACCAGTGACGAGTGACCTGTGACAAGTGACCAGTGACCAGCGACCAGTGACCAGCGAAAGTTACCAGTGACCAGTGACCAGTGACCAGCGACCAGTGACCAGTGACCAGTGACCAGTGACCAGTGACCAGCAAAATTGACCAGCAAAATTGACCAGTGACCAGTGACAAGTGACCAATGACCAGTGACCAGTGACAAGTGACCAGTGACCAGTGACCAGTGACCAGTGACCAGTGACCAGTGCCAACGACCAGTGACCAGTGACCATTGACCAGTGACCAGCGAAAGTGACCAGGTACCAGTGACCAGTGACCAGTGACCAGTGACCAGTGACCAGTGACCAGTGACCAGTGACCAGTGACCAGTGACCAGTGACAAGTGACCTGTGACCAGTGACGAGTGACCAGCGAAAATGACCAGTGACCAGTGACCAGTGACCAGCGAAATTGACCAGTGACCAGTGACCAGTGACCAGTGAAGAGTGACAAGTGACCAGTGACAAGTGACCAACGAAAGTGACCAGTGAACAGTGACCAGGGACCAGTGACCAGTGACGAGTGACCAGTGACCAGCGAAAGTGAACAGTGAGCAGTGACCAGTGACCAGTGACCAGTGACCAGTGACCAGCGAAAGTGACCAGTGACCAGTGACCAGTGACCAGTGACCAGTGACCAGTGACCAGCGAAAATGACCAGTGACCAGTGACCAGTGACCAGCGAAATTGACCAGTGACCAGTGACCAGTGAACAGTGACAAGTGACCAGTGACCAGTGACCAACGAAAGTGACCAGTGAACAGTGACCAGGGACCAGTGACCAGTGACGAGTGACCAGTGACCAGCGAAAGTGAACAGTGACCAGTGACCAGTGAACAGTGACCAGTGACAAGTGACCAGCGAAATTGACCAGTGACCAGTGACCAGTGAACAGTGAAAAGTGACCAGTGACCAGTGACCAACGAAAGTGACCAGTGAACAGTGACCAGGGACCAGTGACCAGTGACGAGTGACCAGTGACCAGCGAAAGTGAACAGTGACCAGTGACCAGTGACCAGTGACCAGTGACCAGTGACCAGCGAAAGTGACCAGTGACCAGTGACCAGTGACCAGTCACCAGTGACCAGTGACCAGTGACAAGTGACCTGGGACCAGTGAAAGTGACCAGTGACCAGTGAACTGTGACCAGCGAAATTGACCAGTTTGCAGTGACCAGTGATAAGTGACCAGTGACCAGTGACCAGCGAAAGTGACCAGTGAACAGTGATCAGCGAAATTGACCAGTGACCATTAACCAGTGACCAGCGAAAGTGACCAGTGACGAGTGACCAGTGACAAGTGACCAGTGACAAGTGACCAGTGACCACTGACCAGTGACCAGTGACCAGCGACCAGTGACCAGTGACCAGTGACCAGCGAAAGTGACCAGTGACCAGTGACCAGTGACCAGTGACCAGTGACCAGCGAAAGTGACCAGTGACCAGTGACCAGTGACCAGCGAAATTGACCAGTGAACAGTGACCAGAGACCAGTGACTAGCCAAATTGACCAGTGACCAGTGACCAGTGGCCAGCGGTAGTGACCAGTGACCAGTGACCAGTGATCAGTGACCAGTGAACAGTGACCAGTGAACAGTGACAAGTGACCAGTGACCAGTGACCAACGAAAGTGACCAGTGAACAGTGACCAGGGACCAGCGAAAGTGACCAGTGACGAGTGACCTGTGACAAGTGACCAGTGACCAGCGACCAGCGACCAGTGACCAGTGACCAGTGACCAGTGACCAGCGAAAGTGACAAGTGACCAGTGACCATTGACCAGTGACCAGCGAAATTGACCAGTTTCCAGTGACCAGTGACAAGTGACCAGTGACCAGTGACCAGTGACCACTGACCAGTGACCAGTGACCAGCGACCAGTGACCAGTGACCAGTGACCAGTGACCAGTGACCAGCGAAAGTGACCAGTGACCAGTGACCAGTGACCAGTGACCAGTGACCAGCGAAAGTGACCAGTGACCAGTGACCAGTGACCAGCGAAATTGACCAGTGACCAGTGACCAGAGACCAGTGACTAGCCAAATTGTCCAGTGACCAGTGACCAGTGGCCAGCGGTAGTGACCAGTGACCAGTGACCAGTGATCAGTGACCAGTGAACAGTGACCAGTGACCAGTGACCAGCGAAATTGACCAGTGACCAGTGACCAGTGAACAGTGACAAGTGACCAGTGACCAGTGACCAACGAAAGTGACCAGTGAACAGTGACCAGGGACCAGTGACCAGTGACGAGTGACCAGTGACCAGCGAAATTGACCAGTTTCCAGTGACCAGTGACAAGTGACCAGTGACCAGTGACCAGTGACCACTGACCAGTGACCAGTGACCAGCGACCAGTGACCAGTGACCAGTGACCAGTGACCAGTGACCAGCGAAAGTGACCAGTGACCAGTGACCAGTGACCAGTGACCAGTGACCAGCGAAAGTGACCAGTGACCAGTGACCAGTGACCAGCGAAATTGACCAGTGACCAGTGACCAGAGACCAGTGACTAGCCAAATTGTCCAGTGACCAGTGACCAGTGGCCAGCGGTAGTGACCAGTGACCAGTGACCAGTGATCAGTGACCAGTGAACAGTGACCAGTGACCAGTGACCAGCGAAATTGACCAGTGACCAGTGACCAGTGAACAGTGACAAGTGACCAGTGACCAGTGACCAACGAAAGTGACCAGTGAACAGTGACCAGGGACCAGTGACCAGTGACGAGTGACCAGTGACCAGCGAAAGTGAACAGTGACCAGTGACCAGTGACCAGTGGCCAGTGACCAGTGACCAGTGACCAGTGACCAGCGAAAGTGACCAGTGACCAGTGACCAGTGACCATTGACCAGTGACCAGTGACCAGTGACCAGCGAAAGTGACCAGTGACCACTGAGCAGTGACCAGCGAAATTGACCAGTTTCCAGTGACCAGTGACAAGTGACCAGTGACCAGTGACCAGCGAAAGAGACAAGTGAACAGTGACCAGCGAAATTGACCAGTGACCATTGACCAGTGACCAGCGAAAGTGACCAGTGACGAGTGACCAGTGACAAGTGACCAGTGACAAGTGACCAGTGACCACTGACCAGTGACCAGTGACCAGCGACCATTGACCAGTGACCAGTGACCAGGGACCAGTGACCAGCGAAAGTGACCAGTGACCAGTGACCAGTGACCAGTGACTAGCCAAATTGAGCAGTGAGCAGTGACCAGTGACCAGTGACCAGTGACCAGCGAAATTGGCCAGTGACCATTGACCAGTGACCAGCGAAAGTGACCAGTGACGAGTGACCTGTGACAAGTGACCAGTGACCAGCGACCAGTGACCAGTGACCAGTGACCAGTGACCAGTGACCAGTGACCAGTGACCAGTGACCAGTGACCAGCGAAAGTGACCAGTGACCAGTGACCAGTGACCAGTGACCAGCGAAAGTGACCAGTGACCAGTGACCAGTGACCAGCGAAATTGACCAGTGACCAGTGACCAGAGACCAGTGACTAGCCAAATTGACCAGTGACCAGTGACCAGTGGCCAGCGGTAGTGACCAGTGACCAGTGACCAGTGATCAGTGACCAGTGAACAGTGACCAGTGACCAGTGACCAGCGAAATTGACCAGTGACCAGTGACCAGTGACCAGTGTCCAGTGACCAGTGACCAGTGACCAGCGAAAGTGACCAGTGACCAGTGTCAAGTGACCAGTGACCAGTGACCAGTGACAAGTGACCTGGGACCAGTGAAAGTGACCAGTGACCAGTGAACAGTGACCAGCGAAATTGACCAGTTTCCAGTGACCAGTGATAAGTGACCAGTGACCAGTGACCAGCGAAAGTGACCAGTGAACAGTGATCAGCGAAATTAACCAGTGACCATTAACCAGTGACCAGCGAAAGTGACCAGTGACGAGTGACCAGTGACAAGTGACCAGTGACAAGTGACCAGTGACCACTGACCACTGACCAGTGACCAGCGACCAGTGACCAGTGACCAGTGACCGGGGACCAGTGACCAGTGAAAGTGACCAGTGACCAGTGACCAGTGACTAGCCAAATTGAGCAGTGAGCAGTGACCAGTGACCAGTGACCAGTGACCAGTGACCAGTGACCAGCGAAAGTGACGAGTGACCAGTGACCAGTGACCAGCGACCAGTGACCAGTGACCAGTGACCAGCAAATTTGACCAGCAAAATTGACCAGTGACCAGTGACCAGTGACCAATGACCAGTGACCAGCGAAAGTGACCAGTGACCAGTGACCAGTGACCAGTGACCAGTGACCAGTGACCAGTGACCAGTGACCAGTGACCAGTGGCCAGTGACCAGTGACCAGTGACCAGCGAAAGTGACCAGTGACCAGTGACCAGTGACCATTGACCAGTGACCAGTGACCAGTGACCAGCGAAAGTGACCAGTGACCACTGAGCAGTGACCAGCGAAATTGACCAGTTTCCAGTGACCAGTGACAAGTGACCAGTGACCAGTGACCAGCGAAAGAGACAAGTGAACAGTGACCAGCGAAATTGACCAGTGACCATTGACCAGTGACCAGCGAAAGTGACCAGTGACGAGTGACCAGTGACAAGTGACCAGTGACAAGTGACCAGTGACCACTGACCAGTGACCAGTGACCAGCGACCAGTGACCAGTGACCAGTGACCAGGGACCAGTGACCAGCGAAAGTGACCAGTGACCAGTGACCAGTGACCAGTGACTAGCCAAATTGAGCAGTGAGCAGTGACCAGTGACCAGTGACCAGTGACCAGCGAAATTGGCCAGTGACCATTGACCAGTGACCAGCGAAAGTGACCAGTGACGAGTGACCTGTGACAAGTGACCAGTGACCAGCGACCAGTGACCAGTGACCAGTGACCAGTGACCAGTGACCAGTGACCAGTGACCAGTGACCAGCGAAAGTGACCAGTGACCAGTGACCAGTGACCAGTGACCAGCGAAAGTGACCAGTGACCAGTGACCAGTGACCAGCGAAATTGACCAGTGACCAGTGACCAGAGACCAGTGACTAGCCAAATTGACCAGTGACCAGTGACCAGTGGCCAGCGGTAGTGACCAGTGACCAGTGACCAGTGATCAGTGACCAGTGAACAGTGACCAGTGACCAGTGACCAGCGAAATTGACCAGTGACCAGTGACCAGTGAACAGTGACAAGTGACCAGTGACCAGTGACCAACGAAAGTGACCAGTGAACAGTGACCAGGGACCAGTGACCAGTGACGAGTGACCAGTGACCAGCGAAAGTGAACAGTGACCAGTGACCAGTGTCCAGTGACCAGTGACCAGTGACCAGCGAAAGTGACCAGTGACCAGTGACAAGTGACCAGTGACCAGTGACCAGTGACAAGTGACCTGGGACCAGTGAAAGTGACCAGTGACCAGTGAACAGTGACCAGCGAAATTGACCAGTTTCCAGTGACCAATGATAAGTGACCAGTGACCAGTGACCAGCGAAAGTGACCAGTGAACAGTGATCAGCGAAATTAACCAGTGACCATTAACCAGTGACCAGCGAAAGTGACCAGTGACGAGTGACCAGTGACAAGTGACCAGTGACAAGTGACCAGTGACCACTGACCACTGACCAGTGACCAGCGACCAGTGACCAGTGACCAGTGACCGGGGACCAGTGACCAGTGAAAGTGACCAGTGACCAGTGACCAGTGACCAGTGACCAGTGACTAGCCAAATTGAGCAGTGAGCAGTGAACAGTGACCAGTGACCAGTGACCAGTGACCAGTGACCAGCGAAAGTGACGAGTGACCAGTGACCAGTGACCAGCGACCAGTGACCAGTGACCAGTGACCAGCAAAATTTACCAGTGACCAGTGACCAGTGACCAATGACCAGTGACCAGCGAAAGTGACCAGTGACCAGTGACCAGTGACCAGTGACCAGTGACCAGTGACCAGTGACCAGTGACCAGTGACAAGTGACCTGGGACCAGTGAAAGTGACCAGTGACCAGTGAACAGTGACCAGCGAAATTGACCAGTTTCCAGTGACCAGTGATAAGTGACCAGTGACCAGTGACCAGCGAAAGTGACCAGTGAACAGTGATCAGCGAAATTAACCAGTGACCATTAACCAGTGACCAGCGAAAGTGACCAGTGACGAGTGACCAGTGACAAGTGACCAGTGACAAGTGACCAGTGACCACTGACCACTGACCAGTGACCAGCGACCAGTGACCAGTGACCAATGACCAGTGACCAGCGAAAGTGACCAGTGACCAGTGACCAGTGACCAGTGACCAGTGACCAGTGACCAGTGACCAGTGACCAGTGACAAGTGACCAGTGACCAGTGACCAGTGATCAGTGACCAGTGAACAGTGACCAGTGACCAGTGACCAGTGACCAGCGAAAATGACCAGTGACCAGTGACCAGTGACCAGCGAAATTGACCAGTGACCAGTGACCAGTGAACAGTGACCAGTGACCAGTGACCAGTGACAAGTGACCTGGCACCAGTGACCAGTGACCAGTGACCAGTGACCAGCGAAATTGACCAGTGACCAGTGACCAGTGACCAGCGAAATTGACCAGTGAACAGTGACCAGGGACCAGTGACCAGTGACGAGTGACCAGTGACGAGTGACCAGTGACCAGCGAAAGTGAACTGTGACCAGTGACCAGTGAACAGTGACCAGTGACAAGTGACCAGCGAAATTGACCAGTGACCAGTGACCAGCGAAAGTGACCAGTGAACAGTGATCAGCGAAATTGACCAGTGACCATTAACCAGTGACCAGCGAAAGTGACCAGTGACGAGTGACCAGTGACAAGTGACCAGTGACAAGTGACCAGTGACCACTGACCACTGACCAGTGACCAGCGACCAGTGACCAGTGACCAGTGACCGGGGACCAGTGACCAGCGAAAGTGACCAGTGACCAGTGACCAGTGACCAGTGACCAGTGACTAGCCAAATTGAGCAGTGAGCAGTGACCAGTGACCAGTGACCAGTGACCAGTGACCAGTGACCAGCGAAATTGACCAGTGACCATTGACCAGTGACCAGCGAAAGTGACCAGTGACGAGTGACCTGTGATAAGTGACCAGTGACCAGCGACCAGCGACCAGTGACCAGTGACCAGTGACCAGTGACCAGTGACCAGCGAAAGTGACGAGTGACCAGTGACTAGTGACCAGCGACCAGTGACCAGTGACCAGTGACCAGTGACCAGCAAAATTGACCAGCAAAATTGACCAGTGACCAGTGACCAGTGACCAGTGACCAGTGACCAATGACCAGTGACCAGCGAAAGTGACCAGTGACCAGTGACCAGTGACCAGTGACCAGTGACCAGTGACCAGTGACCAGTGACCAGTGACGAGCGAAATGGACCAGTGACCAGTGACTAGTGACCAGCGATCAATGACCAGTGACCAGTGACCAGCGAAAGTGACCAGTGACCAGTGACCAGTGACCAGTGACCAGTGACCAGCGAAATTGACCAGTGACCAGTGACCAGTGACCAGTGACCAGTGACCAGCGACCAGTGACCAATGACCAGTGACCAGTGACCAGCGACAAGTGACCAGTGACCAGTGACCAGCGAAAGTGACCAGTGACGAGTGACCAGCGAAAGTGACGAGTGACCAGTGACCAGTGACCAGCGACCAGTGACCAGTGACCAGTGACCAGTGACCAGCAAAATTGACCAGCAAAATTGACCAGTGACCAGTGACCAGTGACCAATGACCAGTGACCAGCGAAAGTGACCAGTGACCAGTGACCAGTGACCAGCGACCAGTGACCAGTGACCAGTGAATAGTGACCAGTGACCAGTGACCAGTGACGAGCGAAATGGACCAGTGACCAGTGACTAGTGACCAGCGATCAATGACCAGTGACCAGTGACCTGCGAAATTGACCAGTGACCAGTGACCAGTGACCAGTGACCAGCGAAATTGACCAGTGACCAGTGACCAGAGACCAGTGACTAGCCAAATTGACCAGTGACCAGTGACCAGTGGCGAGCGGTAGTGACCAGTGACCAGTGACCAGTGATCAGTGACCAGTGAACAGTGACCAGCGAAAGTGACGAGTGACCAGTGACCAGTGACCAGCGACCAGTGACCAGTGACCAGTGACCAGTGACCAGCAAAATTGACCAGCAAAATTGACCAGTGACCAGTGACCAGTGACCAGTGACCAGTGACCAATGACCAGTGACCAGCGAAAGTGACCAGTGACCAGTGACCAGTGACCAGTGACCAGTGACCAGTGACCAGTGACCAGTGACCAGTGACGAGCGAAATGGACCAGTGACCAGTGACTAGTGACCAGCGATCAATGACCAGTGACCAGTGACCAGTGACCAGTGACCAGTGACCAGCGAAATTGACCAGTGACCAGTGACCAGTGACCAGTGACCAGTGACCAGCGACCAGTGACCAATGACCAGTGACCAGTGACCAGCGACAAGTGACCAGTGACCAGTGACCAGCGAAAGTGACCAGTGACGAGTGACCAGCGAAAGTGACGAGTGACCAGTGACCAGTGACCAGCGACCAGTGACCAGTGACCAGTGACCAGTGACCAGCAAAATTGACCAGCAAAATTGACCAGTGACCAGTGACCAGTGACCAATGACCAGTGACCAGCGAAAGTGACCAGTGACCAGTGACCAGTGACCAGCGACCAGTGACCAGTGACCAGTGAATAGTGACCAGTGACCAGTGACCAGTGACGAGCGAAATGGACCAGTGACCAGTGACTAGTGACCAGCGATCAATGACCAGTGACCAGTGACCAGCGAAATTGACCAGTGACCAGTGACCAGTGACCAGTGACCAGCGAAATTGACCAGTGACCAGTGACCAGCGACCAGTGACTAGCCAAATTGACCAGTGACCAGTGACCAGTGGCCAGCGGTAGTGACCAGTGACCAGTGACCAGTGATCAGTGACCAGTGAACAGTGACCAGTGACCAGTGACCAGCGAAATTGACAAGTGACCAGTGACCAGTGAACAGTGACAAGTGACCAGTGACCAGTGACCAACGAAAGTGACCAGTGAACAGTGACCAGGGACCAGTGACCAGTGACGAGTGACCAGTGACCAGCGAAAGTGACCAGTGACCAATGACCAGTGACCAGTGACCAGTGACCAGTGACGAGCGAAATGGACCAGTGACCAGTGACTAGTGACCAGCGATCAATGACCAGTGACCAGTGACCAGCGAAATTGACCAGTGACGAGTGACCAGTGACCAGTGACCAGCGAAATTGACCAGTGACCAGTGACCAGAGACCAGTGACTAGCCAAATTGACCAGTGACCAGTGACCAGTGGCCAGCGGTAGTGACCAGTGACCAGTGACCAGTGATCAGTGACCAGTGAACAGTGACCAGTGACCAGTGACCAGCGAAATTGACCAGTGACCAGTGACCAGTGAACAGTGACAAGTGACCAGTGACCAGTGACCAACGAAAGTGACCAGTGAACAGTGACCAGGGACCAGTGACCAGTGACGAGTGACCAGTGACCAGCGAAAGTGAACAGTGACCAGTGACCAGTGACCAGTGACCAGTGACCAGTGACCAGTGACCAGTGACCAGCGAAAGTGACCAGTGACCAGTGACCAGTGACCAGTGACCAGTGACCAGTGACAAGTGACCAGTGACCAGTGACCAGTGATCAGTGACCAGTGAACAGTGACCAGTGACCAGTGACCAGTGACCAGCGAAAATGACCAGTGACCAGTGACCAGTGACCAGCGAAATTGACCAGTGACCAGTGACCAGTGAACAGTGACAAGTGACCAGTGACCAGTGACCAACGAAAGTGACCAGTGAACAGTGACCAGGGACCAGTGACCAGTGACGAGTGACCAGTGACCAGCGAAAGTGAACAGTGACCAGTGACCAGTGACCAGTGACAAGTGACCTGGCACCAGTGACCAGTGACCAGCGAAATTGACCAGTGACCAGTGACCAGTGACCAGCGAAATTGACCAGTGAACAGTGACCAGGGACCAGTGACCAGTGACGAGTGACCAGTGACGAGTGACCAGTGACCAGCGAAAGTGAACAGTGACCAGTGACCAGTGAACAGTGACCAGTGACAAGTGACCAGCGAAATTGACCAGTGACCAGTGACCAGCGAAAGTGACCAGTGACCAGTGACCAGTGACCAGTGACCAGTGACCAGTGACTAGCCAAATTGAGCAGTGAGCAGTGACCAGTGACCAGTGACCAGTGGCCAGTGACCAGTGACCAGCGAAATTGACCAGTGACCATTGACCAGTGACCAGCGAAACTGACCAGTGACGAGTGACCTGTGATAAGTGACCAGTGACCAGCGACCAGCGACCAGTGACCAGTGACCAGTGACCAGTGACCAGCGAAAGTGACGAGTGACCAGTGACCAGTGACCAGCGACCAGTGACCAGTGACCAGTGACCAGTGACCAGCAAAATTGACCAGCAAAATTGACCAGTGACCAGTGACCAGTGACCAGTGACCAGTGACCAATGACCAGTGACCAGCGAAAGTGACCAGTGACCAGTGACCAGTGACCAGTGACCAGTGACCAGTGACGAGCGAAATGGACCAGTGACCAGTGACTAGTGACCGGCGATCAATGACCAGTGACCAGTGACCAGCGAAAGTGACCAGTGACCAGTGACCAGTGACCAGTGACCAGTGACCAGCGAAATTGACCAGTGACCAGTGACCAGTGACCAGTGACCAGCGACCAGTGACCAATGACCAGTGACCAGTGACCAGCGACAAGTGACCAGTGACCAGTGACCGGCGAAAGTGACCAGTGACGAGTGACCAGTGACCAGCGAAAGTGAACAGTGACCAGTGACCAGTGACCAGTGACCAGTGACCAGTGACCAGCGAAAGTGACCAGTGACCAGTGACCAGTGACCAGTGACCAGTGACCAGTGACCAGTGACAAGTGACCTGGCACCAGTGACCAGTGACCAGTGACCAGTGACCAGCGAAATTGACCAGTGACCAGTGACCAGTGACCAGCGAAATTGACCAGTGAACAGTGACCAGGGACCAGTGACCAGTGACGAGTGACCAGTGACCAGCGAAAGTGAACAGTGACCAGTGACCAGTGAACAGTGACCAGTGACAAGTGACCAGCGAAATTGACCAGTGACCAGTGACCAGTGACCAGTGACCAGTGACCAGTGACCAGTGACCAGTGACCAGTGACCAGTGACAAGTGACCAGTGACCAGTGACCATTGAACAGTGATCAGCGAAATTGACCAGTGACCATTAACCAGTGACCAGCGAAAGTGACCAGTGACGAGTGACCAGTGACAAGTGACCAGTGACAAGTGACCAGTGACCACTGACCACTGACCAGTGACCAGCGACCAGTGACCAGTGACCAGTGACCGGGGACCAGTGACCAGCGAAAGTGACCAGTGACCAGTGACCAGTGACCAGTGACCAGTGACTAGCCAAATTGAGCAGTGAGCAGTGACCAGTGACCAGTGACCAGTGACCAGTGACTAGTGACCAGCGAAATTGACCAGTGACCATTGACCAGTGACCAGCGAAAGTGACCAGTGACGAGTGACCAGCGAAAGTGACCAGTGACCAGTGACCAGTGACCAGTGACCAGTGACCAGCGAAATTGACCAGTGACCATTGACCAGTGACCAGTGACCAGTGACCAGTGACCAGTGACCAGTGACCAGTGACAAGTGACCAGTGACCAGTGACCAGCGACCAGTGACCAGTGACCATTGACCAGTGACCAGTGACCAGTGACCAGTGACCAGTGACCAGCGAAAGTGACAAGTGACCAGTGACCATTGACCAGTGACCAGTGACCAGTGACCAGCGAAAGTGACCAGTGACCACTGAGCAGTGACCAGCGAAATTGACCAGTTTCCAGTGACCAGTGACAAGTGACCAGTGACCAGTGACCAGCGAAAGAGACAAGTGAACAGTGACCAGCGAAATTGACCAGTGACCATTGACCAGTGACCAGCGAAAGTGACCAGTGACGAGTGACCAGTGACAAGTGACCAGTGACAAGTGACCAGTGACCACTGACCAGTGACCAGTGACCAGCGACCAGTGACCAGTGACCAGTGACCAGGGACCAGCGAAAGTGACCAGTGACCAGGGACCAGTGACCAGTGACCAGTGACCAGTGACCAGGGACCAGTGACCAGTGACCAGCGAAAGTGACCAGTGACCAGTGACCAGTGACCAGTGACCAGTGACCAGCGAAATTGACCAGTGACAATTGACCAGTGACCAGTGACCAGTGACCAGCGACCAGTGACCAGTGACCAGTGACCAGGGACCAGCGAAAGTGACCAGTGACCAGGGACCAGTGACCAGTGACCAGTGACCAGTGACCAGGGACCAGTGACCAGTGACCAGCGAAAGTGACCAGTGACCAGTGACCATTGACCAGTGACCAGCGAAAGTGACCAGTGACGAGTGACCAGTGACAAGTGACCAGTGACAAGTGACCAGTGACCACTGACCAGTGACCAGTGACCAGCGACCAGTGACCAGTGACCAGTGACCAGGGACCAGCGAAAGTGACCAGTGACCAGGGACCAGTGACCAGTGACCAGTGACCAGTGACCAGGGACCAGTGACCAGTGACCAGCGAAAGTGACCAGTGACCAGTGACCAGTGACCAGTGACCAGTGACCAGCGAAATTGACCAGTGACAATTGACCAGTGACCAGTGACCAGTGACCAGTGACCAGTGACCAGTGACCAGTGACAAGTGACCAGTGACCAGTGACCAGCGACCAGTGACCAGTGACCATTGACCAGTGACCAGTGACCAGTGATCAGTGACCAGTGAACAGTGACCAGTGACCAGTGACCAGTGACCAGCGAAAATAACCAGTGACCAGTGACCAGTGACCAGTGACCAGTGACCAGCGAAATTGACCAGTGAACAGTGACCAGGGACCAGTGACCAGTGACGAGTGACCAGTGACCAGCGAAAGTGAACAGTGACCAGTGACCAGTGAACAGTGACCAGTGACAAGTGACCAGCGAAATTGACCAGTGACCAGTGACCAGTGACCAGTGACCAGCGAAAGTGACCAGTGACCAGTGACCAGTGACCAGTGACCAGTGACCAGCGAAATTGACCAGTGACCATTGACCAGTGACCAGTGACCAGTGACCAGTGACCAGTGACCAGTGACCAGTGACAAGTGACCAGTGACCAGTGACCAGCGACCAGTGACCAGTGACCATTGACCAGTGACCAGTGACCAGTGACCAGTGACCAGTGACCAGCGAAAGTGACAAGTGACCAGTGACCATTGACCAGTGACCAGTGACCAGTGACCAGCGAAAGTGACCAGTGACCACTGAGCAGTGACCAGCGAAATTGACCAGTTTCCAGTGACCAGTGACAAGTGACCAGTGACCAGTGACCAGCGAAAGAGACAAGTGAACAGTGACCAGCGAAATTGACCAGTGACCATTGACCAGTGACCAGCGAAAGTGACCAGTGACGAGTGACCAGTGACAAGTGACCAGTGACAAGTGACCAGTGACCACTGACCAGTGACCAGTGACCAGCGACCAGTGACCAGTGACCAGTGACCAGGGACCAGCGAAAGTGACCAGTGACCAGGGACCAGTGACCAGTGACCAGTGACCAGTGACCAGGGACCAGTGACCAGTGACCAGCGAAAGTGACCAGTGACCAGTGACCAGTGACCAGTGACCAGTGACCAGCGAAATTGACCAGTGACAATTGACCAGTGACCAGTGACCAGTGACCAGTGACCAGTGACCAGTGACCAGTGACAAGTGACCAGTGACCAGTGACCAGCGACCAGTGACCAGTGACCATTGACCAGTGACCAGTGACCAGTGATCAGTGACCAGTGAACAGTGACCAGTGACCAGTGACCAGTGACCAGCGAAAATAACCAGTGACCAGTGACCAGTGACCAGTGACCAGTGACCAGCGAAATTGACCAGTGAACAGTGACCAGGGACCAGTGACCAGTGACGAGTGACCAGTGACCAGCGAAAGTGAACAGTGACCAGTGACCAGTGAACAGTGACCAGTGACAAGTGACCAGCGAAATTGACCAGTGACCAGTGACCAGTGAACAGTGACAAGTGATAATTGACCAGTGACCAGCGAAAGTGACCAGTGACGAGTGACCAGTGACAAGTGACCAGTGACAAGTGACCAGTGACCACTGACCAGTGACCAGTGACCAGCGACCAGTGACCAGGGACCAGTGACCAGCGAAAGTGAACAGTGACCAGTGACCAGTGACCAGTGACTAGCCAAATTGAGCAGTGAGCAGTTACCAGTGACCAGTGACCAGTGACCAGTGACCAGCGAAATTGACCAGTGACCATTGACCAGTGACCAGCGAAAGTGACCAGTGACGAGTGACCTGTGACAAGTGACCAGTGACCAGCGACCAGTGACCAGTGACCAGTGACCAGTGACCAGTGACCAGTGACCAGTGACCAGCGAAAGTGACCAGTGACCAGTGACCAGTGACCAGTGACCAGCGAAAGTGACCAGTGACCAGTGACCAGTGACCAGCGAAATTGACCAGTGACCAGTGACCAGCGACCAGTGACCAGTGACCAGTGACCAGGGACCAGTGACCAGTGACAAGTGACCTGGCACCAGTGACCAGTGACCAGTGACCAGTGACCAGTGACCAATGACCAGTGACCAGCGAAATTGACCAGTGAACAGTGACCAGGGACCAGTGACCAGTGACCAGTGACCAGCGAAATTGACCAGTGACCATTGACCAGTGACCAGCGAAAGTGACCAGTGACGAGTGACCTGTGACAAGTGACCAGTGACCAGTGACCAGTGACCAGTGACCAGTGACCAGTGACCAGTGACCAGCGAAAGTGACAAGTGACCAGTGACCATTGACCAGTGACCAGTGACCAGTGACCAGCGAAAGTGACCAGTGACCACTGAGCAGTGACCAGCGAAATTGACCAGTTTCCAGTGACCAGTGACAAGTGACCAGTGACCAGTGACCAGCGAAAGAGACAAGTGAACAGTGACCAGCGAAATTGACCAGTGACCATTGACCAGTGACCAGCGAAAGTGACCAGTGACGAGTGACCAGTGACAAGTGACCAGTGACAAGTGACCAGTGACCACTGACCAATGACCAGTGACCAGCGACCAGTGACCAGTGACAAGTGACCAGTGACCAGTGACCAGCGAAATTGACCAGTGACCAGTGACCAGTGACCAGTGACCAGTGACCAGCGACCAGTGACCAATGACCAGTGACCAGTGACCAGCGACAAGTGACCAGTGACCAGTGACCAGCGAAAGTGACCAGTGACGAGTGACCAGCGAAAGTGACGAGTGACCAGTGACCAGTGACCAGCGACCAGTGACCAGTGACCAGTGACCAGTGACCAGCAAAATTGACCAGCAAAATTGACCAGTGACCAGTGACCAGTGACCAATGACCAGTGACCAGCGAAAGTGACCAGTGACCAGTGACCAGTGACCAGCGACCAGTGACCAGTGACCAGTGAATAGTGACCAGTGACCAGTGACCAGTGACGAGCGAAATGGACCAGTGACCAGTGACTAGTGACCAGCGATCAATGACCAGTGACCAGTGACCTGCGAAATTGACCAGTGACCAGTGACCAGTGACCAGTGACCAGCGAAATTGACCAGTGACCAGTGACCAGAGACCAGTGACTAGCCAAATTGACCAGTGACCAGTGACCAGTGGCGAGCGGTAGTGACCAGTGACCAGTGACCAGTGATCAGTGACCAGTGAACAGTGACCAGCGAAAGTGACGAGTGACCAGTGACCAGTGACCAGCGACCAGTGACCAGTGACCAGTGACCAGTGACCAGCAAAATTGACCAGCAAAATTGACCAGTGACCAGTGACCAGTGACCAGTGACCAGTGACCAATGACCAGTGACCAGCGAAAGTGACCAGTGACCAGTGACCAGTGACCAGTGACCAGTGACCAGTGACCAGTGACCAGTGACCAGTGACGAGCGAAATGGACCAGTGACCAGTGACTAGTGACCAGCGATCAATGACCAGTGACCAGTGACCAGTGACCAGTGACCAGTGACCAGCGAAATTGACCAGTGACCAGTGACCAGTGACCAGTGACCAGTGACCAGCGACCAGTGACCAATGACCAGTGACCAGTGACCAGCGACAAGTGACCAGTGACCAGTGACCAGCGAAAGTGACCAGTGACGAGTGACCAGCGAAAGTGACGAGTGACCAGTGACCAGTGACCAGCGACCAGTGACCAGTGACCAGTGACCAGTGACCAGCAAAATTGACCAGCAAAATTGACCAGTGACCAGTGACCAGTGACCAATGACCAGTGACCAGCGAAAGTGACCAGTGACCAGTGACCAGTGACCAGCGACCAGTGACCAGTGACCAGTGAATAGTGACCAGTGACCAGTGACCAGTGACGAGCGAAATGGACCAGTGACCAGTGACTAGTGACCAGCGATCAATGACCAGTGACCAGTGACCAGCGAAATTGACCAGTGACCAGTGACCAGTGACCAGTGACCAGCGAAATTGACCAGTGACCAGTGACCAGCGACCAGTGACTAGCCAAATTGACCAGTGACCAGTGACCAGTGGCCAGCGGTAGTGACCAGTGACCAGTGACCAGTGATCAGTGACCAGTGAACAGTGACCAGTGACCAGTGACCAGCGAAATTGACCAGTGACCAGTGACCAGTGAACAGTGACAAGTGACCAGTGACCAGTGACCAACGAAAGTGACCAGTGAACAGTGACCAGGGACCAGTGACCAGTGACGAGTGACCAGTGACCAGCGAAAGTGAACAGTGACCAGTGACCAGTGACCAGTGACCAGTGACCAGCGAAAGTGACCAGTGACCAGTGACCAGTGACCAGTGACCAGCGAAAGTGACCAGTGACCAGTGACCAGTGACCAGTGACCAGTGACCAGCGACCAGTGACCAATGACCAGTGACCAGTGACCAGCGACAAGTGACCAGTGACCAGTGACCAGCGAAAGTGACCAGTGACGAGTGACCAGCGAAAGTGACGAGTGACCAGTGACCAGTGACCAGCGACCAGTGACCAGTGACCAGTGACCAGTGACCAGCAAAATTGACCAGCAAAATTGACCAGTGACCAGTGACCAGTGACCAATGACCAGTGACCAGCGAAAGTGACCAGTGACCAGTGACCAGTGACCAGCGACCAGTGACCAGTGACCAGTGAATAGTGACCAGTGACCAGTGACCAGTGACGAGCGAAATGGACCAGTGACCAGTGACTAGTGACCAGCGATCAATGACCAGTGACCAGTGACCAGCGAAATTGACCAGTGACGAGTGACCAGTGACCAGTGACCAGCGAAATTGACCAGTGACCAGTGACCAGAGACCAGTGACTAGCCAAATTGACCAGTGACCAGTGACCAGCGACCAGTGACCAGTGACCAGTGACCAGGGACCAGTGACCAGTGACAAGTGACCTGGCACCAGTGACCAGTGACCAGTGACCAGTGACCAGTGACCAATGACCAGTGACCAGCGAAATTGACCAGTGAACAGTGACCAGGGACCAGTGACCAGTGACCAGTGACCAGCGAAATTGACCAGTGACCATTGACCAGTGACCAGCGAAAGTGACCAGTGACGAGTGACCTGTGACAAGTGACCAGTGACCAGTGACCAGTGACCAGTGACCAGTGACCAGTGACCAGTGACCAGCGAAAGTGACAAGTGACCAGTGACCATTGACCAGTGACCAGTGACCAGTGACCAGCGAAAGTGACCAGTGACCACTGAGCAGTGACCAGCGAAATTGACCAGTTTCCAGTGACCAGTGACAAGTGACCAGTGACCAGTGACCAGCGAAAGAGACAAGTGAACAGTGACCAGCGAAATTGACCAGTGACCATTGACCAGTGACCAGCGAAAGTGACCAGTGACGAGTGACCAGTGACAAGTGACCAGTGACAAGTGACCAGTGACCACTGACCAATGACCAGTGACCAGCGACCAGTGACCAGTGACAAGTGACCAGTGACCAGTGACCAGTGACCAGTGACCAGCGAAATTGACCAGTGACCAGTGACCAGTGACCAGTGACCAGTGACCAGCGACCAGTGACCAATGACCAGTGACCAGTGACCAGCGACAAGTGACCAGTGACCAGTGACCAGCGAAAGTGACCAGTGACGAGTGACCAGCGAAAGTGACGAGTGACCAGTGACCAGTGACCAGCGACCAGTGACCAGAGACCAGTGACTAGCCAAATTGACCAGTGACCAGTGACCAGTGGCGAGCGGTAGTGACCAGTGACCAGTGACCAGTGATCAGCGACCAGTGACCAGTGACCAGTGAATAGTGACCAGTGACCAGTGACCAGTGACGAGCGAAATGGACCAGTGACCAGTGACTAGTGACCAGCGATCAATGACCAGTGACCAGTGACCTGCGAAATTGACCAGTGACCAGTGACCAGTGACCAGTGACCAGCGAAATTGACCAGTGACCAGTGACCAGAGACCAGTGACTAGCCAAATTGACCAGTGACCAGTGACCAGTGGCGAGCGGTAGTGACCAGTGACCAGTGACCAGTGATCAGTGACCAGTGAACAGTGACCAGCGAAAGTGACGAGTGACCAGTGACCAGTGACCAGCGACCAGTGACCAGTGACCAGTGACCAGTGACCAGCAAAATTGACCAGCAAAATTGACCAGTGACCAGTGACCAGTGACCAGTGACCAGTGACCAATGACCAGTGACCAGCGAAAGTGACCAGTGACCAGTGACCAGTGACCAGTGACCAGTGACCAGTGACCAGTGACCAGTGACCAGTGACGAGCGAAATGGACCAGTGACCAGTGACTAGTGACCAGCGATCAATGACCAGTGACCAGTGACCAGTGACCAGTGACCAGTGACCAGCGAAATTGACCAGTGACCAGTGACCAGTGACCAGTGACCAGTGACCAGCGACCAGTGACCAATGACCAGTGACCAGTGACCAGCGACAAGTGACCAGTGACCAGTGACCAGCGAAAGTGACCAGTGACGAGTGACCAGCGAAAGTGACGAGTGACCAGTGACCAGTGACCAGCGACCAGTGACCAGTGACCAGTGACCAGTGACCAGCAAAATTGACCAGCAAAATTGACCAGTGACCAGTGACCAGTGACCAATGACCAGTGACCAGCGAAAGTGACCAGTGACCAGTGACCAGTGACCAGCGACCAGTGACCAGTGACCAGTGAATAGTGACCAGTGACCAGTGACCAGTGACGAGCGAAATGGACCAGTGACCAGTGACTAGTGACCAGCGATCAATGACCAGTGACCAGTGACCAGCGAAATTGACCAGTGACCAGTGACCAGTGACCAGTGACCAGCGAAATTGACCAGTGACCAGTGACCAGCGACCAGTGACTAGCCAAATTGACCAGTGACCAGTGACCAGTGGCCAGCGGTAGTGACCAGTGACCAGTGACCAGTGATCAGTGACCAGTGAACAGTGACCAGTGACCAGTGACCAGCGAAATTGACCAGTGACCAGTGACCAGTGAACAGTGACAAGTGACCAGTGACCAGTGACCAACGAAAGTGACCAGTGAACAGTGACCAGGGACCAGTGACCAGTGACGAGTGACCAGTGACCAGCGAAAGTGAACAGTGACCAGTGACCAGTGACCAGTGACCAGTGACCAGCGAAAGTGACCAGTGACCAGTGACCAGTGACCAGTGACCAGCGAAAGTGACCAGTGACCAGTGACCAGTGACCAGTGACCAGTGACCAGCGACCAGTGACCAATGACCAGTGACCAGTGACCAGCGACAAGTGACCAGTGACCAGTGACCAGCGAAAGTGACCAGTGACGAGTGACCAGCGAAAGTGACGAGTGACCAGTGACCAGTGACCAGCGACCAGTGACCAGTGACCAGTGACCAGTGACCAGCAAAATTGACCAGCAAAATTGACCAGTGACCAGTGACCAGTGACCAATGACCAGTGACCAGCGAAAGTGACCAGTGACCAGTGACCAGTGACCAGCGACCAGTGACCAGTGACCAGTGAATAGTGACCAGTGACCAGTGACCAGTGACGAGCGAAATGGACCAGTGACCAGTGACTAGTGACCAGCGATCAATGACCAGTGACCAGTGACCAGCGAAATTGACCAGTGACGAGTGACCAGTGACCAGTGACCAGCGAAATTGACCAGTGACCAGTGACCAGAGACCAGTGACTAGCCAAATTGACCAGTGACCAGTGACCAGTGGCCAGCGGTAGTGACCAGTGACCAGTGACCAGTGACCAGCGAAAATGACCAGTGACCAGTGACCAGTGACCAGCGAAATTGACCAGTGACCAGTGACCAGTGAACAGTGACAAGTGACCAGTGACCAGTGACCAACGAAAGTGACCAGTGAACAGTGACCAGGGACCAGTGACCAGTGACGAGTGACCAGTGACCAGCGAAAGTGAACAGTGACCAGTGACCAGTGACCAGTGACAAGTGACCTGGCACCAGTGACCAGTGACCAGCGAAATTGACCAGTGACCAGTGACCAGTGACCAGCGAAAGTAACCAGTGACGAGTGACCAGCGAAAGTGACGAGTGACCAGTGACCAGTGACCAGCGACCAGTGACCAGTGACCAGTGACCAGTGACCAGCAAAATTGACCAGCAAAATTGACCAGTGACCAGTGACCAGTGACCAATGACCAGTGACCAGCGAAAGTGACCAGTGACCAGTGACCAGTGACCAGCGACCAGTGACCAGTGACCAGTGAATAGTGACCAGTGACCAGTGACCAGTGACGAGCGAAATGGACCAGTGACCAGTGACTAGTGACCAGCGATCAATGACCAGTGACCAGTGACCAGCGAAATTGACCAGTGACGAGTGACCAGTGACCAGTGACCAGCGAAATTGACCAGTGACCAGTGACCAGAGACCAGTGACTAGCCAAATTGACCAGTGACCAGTGACCAGTGGCCAGCGGTAGTGACCAGTGACCAGTGACCAGTGATCAGTGACCAGTGAACAGTGACCAGTGACCAGTGACCAGCGAAATTGACCAGTGACCAGTGACCAGTGAACAGTGACAAGTGACCAGTGACCAGTGACCAACGAAAGTGACCAGTGAACAGTGACCAGGGACCAGTGACCAGTGACGAGTGACCAGTGACCAGCGAAAGTGAACAGTGACCAGTGACCAGTGACCAGTGACCAGTGACCAGTGACCAGTGACCAGTGACCAGCGAAAGTGACCAGTGACCAGTGACCAGTGACCAGTGACCAGTGACCAGTGACAAGTGACCAGTGACCAGTGACCAGTGATCAGTGACCAGTGAACAGTGACCAGTGACCAGTGACCAGTGACCAGCGAAAATGACCAGTGACCAGTGACCAGTGACCAGCGAAATTGACCAGTGACCAGTGACCAGTGAACAGTGACAAGTGACCAGTGACCAGTGACCAACGAAAGTGACCAGTGAACAGTGACCAGGGACCAGTGACCAGTGACGAGTGACCAGTGACCAGCGAAAGTGAACAGTGACCAGTGACCAGTGACCAGTGACAAGTGACCTGGCACCAGTGACCAGTGACCAGCGAAATTGACCAGTGACCATTGACCAGTGACCAGCGAAAGTGACCAGTGACGAGTGACCTGTGACAAGTGACCAGTGACCAGTGACCAGTGACCAGTGACCAGTGACCAGTGACCAGTGACCAGCGAAAGTGACAAGTGACCAGTGACCATTGACCAGTGACCAGTGACCAGTGACCAGCGAAAGTGACCAGTGACCACTGAGCAGTGACCAGCGAAATTGACCAGTTTCCAGTGACCAGTGACAAGTGACCAGTGACCAGTGACCAGCGAAAGAGACAAGTGAACAGTGACCAGCGAAATTGACCAGTGACCATTGACCAGTGACCAGCGAAAGTGACCAGTGACGAGTGACCAGTGACAAGTGACCAGTGACAAGTGACCAGTGACCACTGACCAATGACCAGTGACCAGCGACCAGTGACCAGTGACAAGTGACCAGTGACCAGTGACCAGTGACCAGTGACCAGCGAAATTGACCAGTGACCAGTGACCAGTGACCAGTGACCAGTGACCAGCGACCAGTGACCAATGACCAGTGACCAGTGACCAGCGACAAGTGACCAGTGACCAGTGACCAGCGAAAGTGACCAGTGACGAGTGACCAGCGAAAGTGACGAGTGACCAGTGACCAGTGACCAGCGACCAGTGACCAGTGACCAGTGACCAGTGACCAGCAAAATTGACCAGCAAAATTGACCAGTGACCAGTGACCAGTGACCAATGACCAGTGACCAGCGAAAGTGACCAGTGACCAGTGACCAGTGACCAGCGACCAGTGACCAGTGACCAGTGAATAGTGACCAGTGACCAGTGACCAGTGACGAGCGAAATGGACCAGTGACCAGTGACTAGTGACCAGCGATCAATGACCAGTGACCAGTGACCTGCGAAATTGACCAGTGACCAGTGACCAGTGACCAGTGACCAGCGAAATTGACCAGTGACCAGTGACCAGAGACCAGTGACTAGCCAAATTGACCAGTGACCAGTGACCAGTGGCGAGCGGTAGTGACCAGTGACCAGTGACCAGTGATCAGTGACCAGTGAACAGTGACCAGCGAAAGTGACGAGTGACCAGTGACCAGTGACCAGCGACCAGTGACCAGTGACCAGTGACCAGTGACCAGCAAAATTGACCAGCAAAATTGACCAGTGACCAGTGACCAGTGACCAGTGACCAGTGACCAATGACCAGTGACCAGCGAAAGTGACCAGTGACCAGTGACCAGTGACCAGTGACCAGTGACCAGTGACCAGTGACCAGTGACCAGTGACGAGCGAAATGGACCAGTGACCAGTGACTAGTGACCAGCGATCAATGACCAGTGACCAGTGACCAGTGACCAGTGACCAGTGACCAGCGAAATTGACCAGTGACCAGTGACCAGTGACCAGTGACCAGTGACCAGCGACCAGTGACCAATGACCAGTGACCAGTGACCAGCGACAAGTGACCAGTGACCAGTGACCAGCGAAAGTGACCAGTGACGAGTGACCAGCGAAAGTGACGAGTGACCAGTGACCAGTGACCAGCGACCAGTGACCAGTGACCAGTGACCAGTGACCAGCAAAATTGACCAGCAAAATTGACCAGTGACCAGTGACCAGTGACCAATGACCAGTGACCAGCGAAAGTGACCAGTGACCAGTGACCAGTGACCAGCGACCAGTGACCAGTGACCAGTGAATAGTGACCAGTGACCAGTGACCAGTGACGAGCGAAATGGACCAGTGACCAGTGACTAGTGACCAGCGATCAATGACCAGTGACCAGTGACCAGCGAAATTGACCAGTGACCAGTGACCAGTGACCAGTGACCAGCGAAATTGACCAGTGACCAGTGACCAGCGACCAGTGACTAGCCAAATTGACCAGTGACCAGTGACCAGTGGCCAGCGGTAGTGACCAGTGACCAGTGACCAGTGATCAGTGACCAGTGAACAGTGACCAGTGACCAGTGACCAGCGAAATTGACCAGTGACCAGTGACCAGTGAACAGTGACAAGTGACCAGTGACCAGTGACCAACGAAAGTGACCAGTGAACAGTGACCAGGGACCAGTGACCAGTGACGAGTGACCAGTGACCAGCGAAAGTGAACAGTGACCAGTGACCAGTGACCAGTGACCAGTGACCAGCGAAAGTGACCAGTGACCAGTGACCAGTGACCAGTGACCAGCGAAAGTGACCAGTGACCAGTGACCAGTGACCAGTGACCAGTGACCAGCGACCAGTGACCAATGACCAGTGACCAGTGACCAGCGACAAGTGACCAGTGACCAGTGACCAGCGAAAGTGACCAGTGACGAGTGACCAGCGAAAGTGACGAGTGACCAGTGACCAGTGACCAGCGACCAGTGACCAGTGACCAGTGACCAGTGACCAGCAAAATTGACCAGCAAAATTGACCAGTGACCAGTGACCAGTGACCAATGACCAGTGACCAGCGAAAGTGACCAGTGACCAGTGACCAGTGACCAGCGACCAGTGACCAGTGACCAGTGAATAGTGACCAGTGACCAGTGACCAGTGACGAGCGAAATGGACCAGTGACCAGTGACTAGTGACCAGCGATCAATGACCAGTGACCAGTGACCAGCGAAATTGACCAGTGACGAGTGACCAGTGACCAGTGACCAGCGAAATTGACCAGTGACCAGTGACCAGAGACCAGTGACTAGCCAAATTGACCAGTGACCAGTGACCAGCGACCAGTGACCAGTGACCAGTGACCAGGGACCAGTGACCAGTGACAAGTGACCTGGCACCAGTGACCAGTGACCAGTGACCAGTGACCAGTGACCAATGACCAGTGACCAGCGAAATTGACCAGTGAACAGTGACCAGGGACCAGTGACCAGTGACCAGTGACCAGCGAAATTGACCAGTGACCATTGACCAGTGACCAGCGAAAGTGACCAGTGACGAGTGACCTGTGACAAGTGACCAGTGACCAGTGACCAGTGACCAGTGACCAGTGACCAGTGACCAGTGACCAGCGAAAGTGACAAGTGACCAGTGACCATTGACCAGTGACCAGTGACCAGTGACCAGCGAAAGTGACCAGTGACCACTGAGCAGTGACCAGCGAAATTGACCAGTTTCCAGTGACCAGTGACAAGTGACCAGTGACCAGTGACCAGCGAAAGAGACAAGTGAACAGTGACCAGCGAAATTGACCAGTGACCATTGACCAGTGACCAGCGAAAGTGACCAGTGACGAGTGACCAGTGACAAGTGACCAGTGACAAGTGACCAGTGACCACTGACCAATGACCAGTGACCAGCGACCAGTGACCAGTGACAAGTGACCAGTGACCAGTGACCAGTGACCAGTGACCAGCGAAATTGACCAGTGACCAGTGACCAGTGACCAGTGACCAGTGACCAGCGACCAGTGACCAATGACCAGTGACCAGTGACCAGCGACAAGTGACCAGTGACCAGTGACCAGCGAAAGTGACCAGTGACGAGTGACCAGCGAAAGTGACGAGTGACCAGTGACCAGTGACCAGCGACCAGTGACCAGTGACCAGTGACCAGTGACCAGCAAAATTGACCAGCAAAATTGACCAGTGACCAGTGACCAGTGACCAATGACCAGTGACCAGCGAAAGTGACCAGTGACCAGTGACCAGTGACCAGCGACCAGTGACCAGTGACCAGTGAATAGTGACCAGTGACCAGTGACCAGTGACGAGCGAAATGGACCAGTGACCAGTGACTAGTGACCAGCGATCAATGACCAGTGACCAGTGACCTGCGAAATTGACCAGTGACCAGTGACCAGTGACCAGTGACCAGCGAAATTGACCAGTGACCAGTGACCAGAGACCAGTGACTAGCCAAATTGACCAGTGACCAGTGACCAGTGGCGAGCGGTAGTGACCAGTGACCAGTGACCAGTGATCAGTGACCAGTGAACAGTGACCAGCGAAAGTGACGAGTGACCAGTGACCAGTGACCAGCGACCAGTGACCAGTGACCAGTGACCAGTGACCAGCAAAATTGACCAGCAAAATTGACCAGTGACCAGTGACCAGTGACCAGTGACCAGTGACCAATGACCAGTGACCAGCGAAAGTGACCAGTGACCAGTGACCAGTGACCAGTGACCAGTGACCAGTGACCAGTGACCAGTGACCAGTGACGAGCGAAATGGACCAGTGACCAGTGACTAGTGACCAGCGATCAATGACCAGTGACCAGTGACCAGTGACCAGTGACCAGTGACCAGCGAAATTGACCAGTGACCTGTGACCAGTGACCAGTGACCAGTGACCAGCGACCAGTGACCAATGACCAGTGACCAGTGACCAGCGACAAGTGACCAGTGACCAGTGACCAGCGAAAGTGACCAGTGACGAGTGACCAGCGAAAGTGACGAGTGACCAGTGACCAGTGACCAGCGACCAGTGACCAGTGACCAGTGACCAGTGACCAGCAAAATTGACCAGCAAAATTGACCAGTGACCAGTGACCAGTGACCAATGACCAGTGACCAGCGAAAGTGACCAGTGACCAGTGACCAGTGACCAGCGACCAGTGACCAGTGACCAGTGAATAGTGACCAGTGACCAGTGACCAGTGACGAGCGAAATGGACCAGTGACCAGTGACTAGTGACCAGCGATCAATGACCAGTGACCAGTGACCAGCGAAATTGACCAGTGACCAGTGACCAGTGACCAGTGACCAGCGAAATTGACCAGTGACCAGTGACCAGCGACCAGTGACTAGCCAAATTGACCAGTGACCAGTGACCAGTGGCCAGCGGTAGTGACCAGTGACCAGTGACCAGTGATCAGTGACCAGTGAACAGTGACCAGTGACCAGTGACCAGCGAAATTGACCAGTGACCAGTGACCAGTGAACAGTGACAAGTGACCAGTGACCAGTGACCAACGAAAGTGACCAGTGAACAGTGACCAGGGACCAGTGACCAGTGACGAGTGACCAGTGACCAGCGAAAGTGAACAGTGACCAGTGACCAGTGACCAGTGACCAGTGACCAGCGAAAGTGACCAGTGACCAGTGACCAGTGACCAGTGACCAGCGAAAGTGACCAGTGACCAGTGACCAGTGACCAGTGACCAGTGACCAGCGACCAGTGACCAATGACCAGTGACCAGTGACCAGCGACAAGTGACCAGTGACCAGTGACCAGCGAAAGTGACCAGTGACGAGTGACCAGCGAAAGTGACGAGTGACCAGTGACCAGTGACCAGCGACCAGTGACCAGTGACCAGTGACCAGTGACCAGCAAAATTGACCAGCAAAATTGACCAGTGACCAGTGACCAGTGACCAATGACCAGTGACCAGCGAAAGTGACCAGTGACCAGTGACCAGTGACCAGCGACCAGTGACCAGTGACCAGTGAATAGTGACCAGTGACCAGTGACCAGTGACGAGCGAAATGGACCAGTGACCAGTGACTAGTGACCAGCGATCAATGACCAGTGACCAGTGACCAGCGAAATTGACCAGTGACGAGTGACCAGTGACCAGTGACCAGCGAAATTGACCAGTGACCAGTGACCAGAGACCAGTGACTAGCCAAATTGACCAGTGACCAGTGACCAGTGGCCAGCGGTAGTGACCAGTGACCAGTGACCAGTGACCAGCGAAAATGACCAGTGACCAGTGACCAGTGACCAGCGAAATTGACCAGTGACCAGTGACCAGTGAACAGTGACAAGTGACCAGTGACCAGTGACCAACGAAAGTGACCAGTGAACAGTGACCAGGGACCAGTGACCAGTGACGAGTGACCAGTGACCAGCGAAAGTGAACAGTGACCAGTGACCAGTGACCAGTGACAAGTGACCTGGCACCAGTGACCAGTGACCAGCGAAATTGACCAGTGACCAGTGACCAGTGACCAGCGAAAGTAACCAGTGACGAGTGACCAGCGAAAGTGACGAGTGACCAGTGACCAGTGACCAGCGACCAGTGACCAGTGACCAGTGACCAGTGACCAGCAAAATTGACCAGCAAAATTGACCAGTGACCAGTGACCAGTGACCAATGACCAGTGACCAGCGAAAGTGACCAGTGACCAGTGACCAGTGACCAGCGACCAGTGACCAGTGACCAGTGAATAGTGACCAGTGACCAGTGACCAGTGACGAGCGAAATGGACCAGTGACCAGTGACTAGTGACCAGCGATCAATGACCAGTGACCAGTGACCAGCGAAATTGTCCAGTGACGAGTGACCAGTGACCAGTGACCAGCGAAATTGACCAGTGACCAGTGACCAGAGACCAGTGACTAGCCAAATTGACCAGTGACCAGTGACCAGTGGCCAGCGGTAGTGACCAGTGACCAGTGACCAGTGATCAGTGACCAGTGAACAGTGACCAGTGACCAGTGACCAGCGAAATTGACCAGTGACCAGTGACCAGTGAACAGTGACAAGTGACCAGTGACCAGTGACCAACGAAAGTGACCAGTGAACAGTGACCAGGGACCAGTGACCAGTGACGAGTGACCAGTGACCAGCGAAAGTGAACAGTGACCAGTGACCAGTGACCAGTGACCAGTGACCAGTGACCAGTGACCAGTGACCAGCGAAAGTGACCAGTGACCAGTGACCAGTGACCAGTGACCAGTGACCAGTGACAAGTGACCAGTGACCAGTGACCAGTGATCAGTGACCAGTGAACAGTGACCAGTGACCAGTGACCAGTGACCAGCGAAAATGACCAGTGACCAGTGACCAGTGACCAGCGAAATTGACCAGTGACCAGTGACCAGTGAACAGTGACAAGTGACCAGTGACCAGTGACCAACGAAAGTGACCAGTGAACAGTGACCAGGGACCAGTGACCAGTGACGAGTGACCAGTGACCAGCGAAAGTGAACAGTGACCAGTGACCAGTGACCAGTGACAAGTGACCTGGCACCAGTGACCAGTGACCAGCGAAATTGACCAGTGACCAGTGACCAGTGACCAGCGAAATTGACCAGTGAACAGTGACCAGGGACCAGTGACCAGTGACGAGTGACCAGTGACGAGTGACCAGTGACCAGCGAAAGTGAACAGTGACCAGTGACCAGTGAACAGTGACCAGTGACAAGTGACCAGCGAAATTGACCAGTGACCAGTGACCAGCGAAAGTGACCAGTGACCAGTGACCAGTGACCAGTGACCAGTGACCAGTGACTAGCCAAATTGAGCAGTGAGCAGTGACCAGTGACCAGTGACCAGTGACCAGTGACCAGTGACCAGCGAAATTGACCAGTGACCATTGACCAGTGACCAGCGAAACTGACCAGTGACGAGTGACCTGTGATAAGTGACCAGTGACCAGCGACCAGCGACCAGTGACCAGTGACCAGTGACCAGTGACCAGCGAAAGAGACGAGTGACCAGTGACCAGTGACCAGCGACCAGTGACCAGTGACCAGTGACCAGTGACCAGCAAAATTGACCAGCAAAATTGACCAGTGACCAGTGACCAGTGACCAGTGACCAGTGACCAGTGACCAATGACCAGTGACCAGCGAAAGTGACCAGTGACCAGTGACCAGTGACCAGTGACCAGTGACCAGTGACGAGCGAAATGGACCAGTGACCAGTGACTAGTGACCGGCGATCAATGACCAGTGACCAGTGACCAGCGAAAGTGACCAGTGACCAGTGACCAGTGACCAGTGACCAGTGACCAGCGAAATTGACCAGTGACCAGTGACCAGTGACCAGTGACCAGCGACCAGTGACCAATGACCAGTGACCAGTGACCAGCGACAAGTGACCAGTGACCAGTGACCGGCGAAAGTGACCAGTGACGAGTGACCAGTGACCAGCGAAAGTGAACAGTGACCAGTGACCAGTGACCAGTGACCAGTGACCAGTGACCAGCGAAAGTGACCAGTGACCAGTGACCAGTGACCAGTGACCAGTGACCAGTGACCAGTGACAAGTGACCTGGCACCAGTGACCAGTGACCAGTGACCAGTGACCAGCGAAATTGACCAGTGACCAGTGACCAGTGACCAGCGAAATTGACCAGTGAACAGTGACCAGGGACCAGTGACCAGTGACGAGTGACCAGTGACCAGCGAAAGTGAACAGTGACCAGTGACCAGTGAACAGTGACCAGTGACAAGTGACCAGCGAAATTGACCAGTGACCAGTGACCAGTGACCAGTGACCAGTGACCAGTGACCAGTGACCAGTGACCAGTGACAAGTGACCAGTGACCAGTGACCATTGAACAGTGATCAGCGAAATTGACCAGTGACCATTAACCAGTGACCAGCGAAAGTGACCAGTGACGAGTGACCAGTGACAAGTGACCAGTGACAAGTGACCAGTGACCACTGACCACTGACCAGTAACCAGCGACCAGTGACCAGTGACCAGTGACCGGGGACCAGTGACCAGCGAAAGTGACCAGTGACCAGTGACCAGTGACCAGTGACCAGTGACTAGCCAAATTGAGCAGTGAGCAGTGACCAGTGACCAGTGACCAGTGACCAGTGACTAGTGACCAGCGAAATTGACCAGTGACCATTGACCAGTGACCAGCGAAAGTGACCAGTGACGAGTGACCAGCGAAAGTGACCAGTGACCAGTGACCAGTGACCAGTGACCAGTGACCAGCGAAATTGACCAGTGACCATTGACCAGTGACCAGTGACCAGTGACCAGTGACCAGTGACCAGTGACCAGTGACAAGTGACCAGTGACCAGTGACCAGCGACCAGTGACCAGTGACCATTGACCAGTGACCAGTGACCAGTGACAAGTGACCTGGCACCAGTGACCAGTGACCAGTGACCAGTGACCAGCGAAATTGACCAGTGACCAGTGACCAGTGACCAGCGAAATTGACCAGTGAACAGTGACCAGGGACCAGTGACCAGTGACGAGTGACCAGTGACCAGCGAAAGTGAACAGTGACCAGTGACCAGTGAACAGTGACCAGTGACAAGTGACCAGCGAAATTGACCAGTGACCAGTGACCAGTGACCAGTGACCAGTGACCAGTGACCAGTGACCAGTGACCAGTGACCAGTGACCAGTGACCAGTGACAAGTGACCAGTGACCAGTGACCATTGAACAGTGATCAGCGAAATTGACCAGTGACCATTAACCAGTGACCAGCGAAAGTGACCAGTGACGAGTGACCAGTGACAAGTGACCAGTGACAAGTGACCAGTGACCACTGACCACTGACCAGTGACCAGCGACCAGTGACCAGTGACCAGTGACCGGGGACCAGTGACCAGCGAAAGTGACCAGTGACCAGTGACCAGTGACCAGTGACCAGTGACTAGCCAAATTGAGCAGTGAGCAGTGACCAGTGACCAGTGACCAGTGACCAGTGACTAGTGACCAGCGAAATTGACCAGTGACCATTGACCAGTGACCAGCGAAAGTGACCAGTGACGAGTGACCAGCGACCAGTGACCAGTGACCATTGACCAGTGACCAGTGACCAGTGACCAGTGACCTGTGACCAGCGAAAGTGACAAGTGACCAGTGACCATTGACCAGTGACCAGTGACCAGTGACCAGCGAAAGTGACCAGTGACCACTGAGCAGTGACCAGCGAAATTGACCAGTTTCCAGTGACCAGTGACAAGTGACCAGTGACCAGTGACCAGCGAAAGAGACAAGTGAACAGTGACCAGCGAAATTGACCAGTGACCATTGACCAGTGACCAGCGAAAGTGACCAGTGACGAGTGACCAGTGACAAGTGACCAGTGACAAGTGACCAGTGACCACTGACCAGTGACCAGTGACCAGCGACCAGTGACCAGTGACCAGTGACCAGGGACCAGCGAAAGTGACCAGTGACCAGGGACCAGTGACCAGTGACCAGTGACCAGTGACCAGGGACCAGTGACCAGTGACCAGCGAAAGTGACCAGTGACCAGTGACCAGTGACCAGTGACCAGTGACCAGCGAAATTGACCAGTGACAATTGACCAGTGACCAGTGACCAGTGACCAGTGACCAGTGACCAGTGACCAGTGACCAGTGACAAGTGACCAGTGACCAGTGACCAGCGACCAGTGACCAGTGACCATTGACCAGTGACCAGTGACCAGTGATCAGTGACCAGTGAACAGTGACCAGTGACCAGTGACCAGTGACCAGCGAAAATGACCAGTGACCAGTGACCAGTGACCAGTGACCAGTGACCAGCGAAATTGACCAGTGAACAGTGACCAGGGACCAGTGACCAGTGACGAGTGACCAGTGACCAGCGAAAGTGAACAGTGACCAGTGACCAGTGAACAGTGACCAGTGACAAGTGACCAGCGAAATTGACCAGTGAGCAGTGACCAGTGACCAGTGACCAGTGACCAGTGACTAGTGACCAGCGAAATTGACCAGTGACCATTGACCAGTGACCAGCGAAAGTGACCAGTGACGAGTGACCAGCGAAAGTGACCAGTGACCAGTGACCAGTGACCAGTGACCAGTGACCAGCGAAATTGACCAGTGACCATTGACCAGTGACCAGTGACCAGTGACCAGTGACCAGTGACCAGTGACCAGTGACAAGTGACCAGTGACCAGTGACCAGCGACCAGTGACCAGTGACCATTGACCAGTGACCAGTGACCAGTGACCAGTGACCAGTGACCAGCGAAAGTGACAAGTGACCAGTGACCATTGACCAGTGACCAGTGACCAGTGACCAGCGAAAGTGACCAGTGACCACTGAGCAGTGACCAGCGAAATTGACCAGTTTCCAGTGACCAGTGACAAGTGACCAGTGACCAGTGACCAGCGAAAGAGACAAGTGAACAGTGACCAGCGAAATTGACCAGTGACCATTGACCAGTGACCAGCGAAAGTGACCAGTGACGAGTGACCAGTGACAAGTGACCAGTGACAAGTGACCAGTGACCACTGACCAGTGACCAGTGACCAGCGACCAGTGACCAGTGACCAGTGACCAGGGACCAGCGAAAGTGACCAGTGACCAGGGACCAGTGACCAGTGACCAGTGACCAGTGACCAGGGACCAGTGACCAGTGACCAGCGAAAGTGACCAGTGACCAGTGACCAGTGACCAGTGACCAGTGACCAGCGAAATTGACCAGTGACAATTGACCAGTGACCAGTGACCAGTGACCAGTGACCAGTGACCAGTGACCAGTGACAAGTGACCAGTGACCAGTGACCAGCGACCAGTGACCAGTGACCATTGACCAGTGACCAGTGACCAGTGATCAGTGACCAGTGAACAGTGACCAGTGACCAGTGACCAGTGACCAGCGAAAATGACCAGTGACCAGTGACCAGTGACCAGTGACCAGTGACCAGCGAAATTGACCAGTGAACAGTGACCAGGGACCAGTGACCAGTGACGAGTGACCAGTGACCAGCGAAAGTGAACAGTGACCAGTGACCAGTGAACAGTGACCAGTGACAAGTGACCAGCGAAATTGACCAGTGACCAGTGACCAGTGAACAGTGACAAGTGATAATTGACCAGTGACCAGCGAAAGTGACCAGTGACGAGTGACCAGTGACAAGTGACCAGTGACAAGTGACCAGTGACCACTGACCAGTGACCAGTGACCAGCGACCAGTGACCAGGGACCAGTGACCAGCGAAAGTGAACAGTGACCAGTGACCAGTGACCAGTGACTAGCCAAATTGAGCAGTGAGCAGTTACCAGTGACCAGTGACCAGTGACCAGTTACCAGCGAAATTGACCAGTGACCATTGACCAGTGACCAGCGAAAGTGACCAGTGACGAGTGACCTGTGACAAGTGACCAGTGACCAGCGACCAGTGACCAGTGACCAGTGACCAGTGACCAGTGACCAGTGACCAGCGAAAGTGACCAGTGACCAGTGACCAGTGACCAGTGACCAGCGAAAGTGACCAGTGACCAGTGACCAGTGACCAGCGAAATTGACCAGTGACCAGTGACCAGCGACCAGTGACCAGTGACCAGTGACCATTGACCAGTGACCAGTGACCAGTGACCAGCGAAAGTGACCAGTGACCACTGAGCAGTGACCAGCGAAATTGACCAGTTTCCAGTGACCAGTGACAAGTGACCAGTGACCAGTGACCAGCGAAAGAGACAAGTGAACAGTGACCAGCGAAATTGACCAGTGACCATTGACCAGTGACCAGCGAAAGTGACCAGTGACGAGTGACCAGTGACAAGTGACCAGTGACAAGTGACCAGTGACCACTGACCAGTGACCAGTGACCAGCGACCAGTGACCAGTGACCAGTGACCAGGGACCAGTGACCAGCGAAAGTGACCAGTGACCAGTGACCAGTGACCAGTGACCAGTGACCAGTGACCAGTGACCAGTGACCAGTGACCAGTGACCAGTGACCAGTGACCAGTGACCAGTGACCAGTGACAAGTGACCAGTGACCAGTGACCAGTGATCAGTGACCAGTGAACAGTGACCAGTGACCAGTGACCAGTGACCAGCGAAAATGACCAGTGACCAGTGACCAGTGACCAGCGAAATTGACCAGTGACCAGTCACCAGTGAACAGTGACAAGTGACCAGTGACCAGTGACCAACGAAAGTGACCAGTGACCAGTGACCAGTGACCAGTGACCAGTGACCAGCGAAAGTGACCAGTGACCAGTGACCAGTGACCAGTGACCAGTGACCAGTGACCAGTGACCAGTGACCAGTGACAAGTGACCTGGCACCAGTGACCAGTGACCAGTGACCAGTGACCAGCGAAATTGACCAGTGACCAGTGACCAGTGACCAGTGACCAGTGACCAGCGAAATTGACCAGTGAACAGTGACCAGGGACCAGTGACCAGTGACGAGTGACCAGTGACCAGCGAAAGTGAACAGTGACCAGTGACCAGTGAACAGTGACCAGTGACAAGTGACCAGCGAAATTGACCAGTGACCAGTGACCAGTGAACAGTGACAAGTGATAATTGACCAGTGACCAGCGAAAGTGACCAGTGACGAGTGACCAGTGACAAGTGACCAGTGACAAGTGACCAGTGACCACTGACCAGTGACCAGTGACCAGCGACCAGTGACCAGGGACCAGTGACCAGCGAAAGTGAACAGTGACCAGTGACCAGTGACCAGTGACTAGCCAAATTGAGCAGTGAGCAGTTACCAGTGACCAGTGACCAGCGAAATTGACCAGTGACCATTGACCAGTGACCAGCGAAAGTGACCAGTGACGAGTGACCTGTGACAAGTGACCAGTGACCAGCGACCAGTGACCAGTGACCAGTGACCAGTGACCAGTGACCAGTGACCAGTGACCAGCGAAAGTGACCAGTGACCAGTGACCAGTGACCAGTGACCAGCGAAAGTGACCAGTGACCAGTGACCAGTGACCAGCGAAATTGACCAGTGACCAGTGACCAGCGACCAGTGACCAGTGACCAGTGACCAGGGACCAGTGACCAGTGACAAGTGACCTGGCACCAGTGACCAGTGACCAGTGACCAGTGACCAGTGACCAATGACCAGTGACCAGCGAAATTGACCAGTGAACAGTGACCAGGGACCAGTGACCAGTGACCAGTGACCAGCGAAATTGACCAGTGACCATTGACCAGTGACCAGCGAAAGTGACCAGTGACGAGTGACCTGTGACAAGTGACCAGTGACCAGCGACCAGCGACCAGTGACCAGTGACCAGTGACCAGTGACCAGTGACCAGCGAAAGTGACGAGTGACCAGTGACCAGTGACCAGCGACCAGTGACCAGTGACCAGTGACCAGTGACCAGTGACCAGCAAAATTGACCAGCAAAATTGACCCGTGACCAGTGACCAGTGACCAATGACCAGTGACCAGCGAAAGTGACCAGTGACCAGTGACCAGTGACCAGTGACCAGTGACCAGTGACCAGTGACCAGTGACCAGTGACCAGTGTCCAGTGACCAGTGACCAGTGACCAGTGACAAGTGACCAGTGACCAGTGACCAGTGATCAGTGACCAGTGAACAGTGACCAGTGACCAGTGACCAGTGACCAGCGAAAATGACCAGTGACCAGTGACCAGTGACCAGTCACCAGTGAACAGTGACAAGTGACCAGTGACCAGTGACCAACGAAATTGACCAGTGACCAGTGACCAGTGACCAGTGACCAGTGACCAGCGAAAGTGACCAGTGACCAGTGACCAGTGACCAGTGACCAGTGACCAGTGACCAGTGACCAGTGACCAGTGACAAGTGACCTGGCACCAGTGAACAGTGACCAGTGACCAGTGACCAGCGAAATTGACCAGTGACCAGTGACCAGTGACCAGTGACCAGTGACCAGCGAAATTGACCAGTGTACAGTGACCAGGGACCAGTGACCAGTGACGAGTGACCAGTGACCAGCGAAAGTGAACAGTGACCAGTGACCAGTGAACAGTGACCAGTGACAAGTGACCAGCGAAATTGACCAGTGACCAGTGACCAGTGAACAGTGACAAGTGATAATTGACCAGTGACCAGCGAAAGTGACCAGTGACGAGTGACCAGTGACAAGTGACCAGTGACAAGTGACCAGTGACCACTGACCAGTGACCAGTGACCAGCGACCAGTGACCATTGACCAGTGACCAGCGAAAGTGACCAGTGACGAGTGACCTGTGACAAGTGACCAGTGACCAGCGACCAGTGACCAGTGACCAGTGACCAGTGACCAGTGACCAGTGACCAGTGACCAGCGAAAGTGACCAGTGACCAGTGACCAGTGACCAGTGACCAGCGAAAGTGACCAGTGACCAGTGACCAGTGACCAGCGAAATTGACCAGTGACCAGTGACCAGCGACCAGTGACCAGTGACCAGTGACCAGGGACCAGTGACCAGTGACAAGTGACCTGGCACCAGTGACCAGTGACCAGTGACCAGTGACCAGTGACCAATGACCAGTGACCAGCGAAATTGACCAGTGAACAGTGACCAGGGACCAGTGACCAGTGACCAGTGACCAGCGAAATTGACCAGTGACCATTGACCAGTGACCAGCGAAAGTGACCAGTGACGAGTGACCTGTGACAAGTGACCAGTGACCAGCGACCAGCGACCAGTGACCAGTGACCAGTGACCAGTGACCAGTGACCAGCGAAAGTGACGAGTGACCAGTGACCAGTGACCAGCGACCAGTGACCAGTGACCAGTGACCAGTGACCAGTGACCAGCAAAATTGACCAGCAAAATTGACCCGTGACCAGTGACCAGTGACCAATGACCAGTGACCAGCGAAAGTGACCAGTGACCAGTGACCAGTGACCAGTGACCAGTGACCAGTGACCAGTGACCAGTGACCAGTGACCAGTGTCCAGTGACCAGTGACCAGTGACCAGTGACCAGTGACCAGCGAAAGTGACCAGTGACCAGTGACCAGTGACCAGTGACCAGTGACCAGTGACCAGTGACAAGTGACCTGGCACCAGTGAACAGTGACCAGTGACCAGTGACCAGCGAAATTGACCAGTGACCAGTGACCAGTGACCAGTGACCAGTGACCAGCGAAATTGACCAGTGTACAGTGACCAGGGACCAGTGACCAGTGACGAGTGACCAGTGACCAGCGAAAGTGAACAGTGACCAGTGACCAGTGAACAGTGACCAGTGACAAGTGACCAGCGAAATTGACCAGTGACCAGTGACCAGTGAACAGTGACAAGTGATAATTGACCAGTGACCAGCGAAAGTGACCAGTGACGAGTGACCAGTGACAAGTGACCAGTGACAAGTGACCAGTGACCACTGACCAGTGACCAGTGACCAGCGACCAGTGACCAGTGACCAGTGACCAGTGACCAGGGACCAGTGACCAGCGAAAGTGAACAGTGACCAGTGACCAGTGACCAGTGACTAGCCAAATTGAGCAGTGAGCAGTTACCAGTGACCAGTGACCAGTGACCAGCGAAATTGACCAATGACCATTGACCAGTGACCAGCGAAAGTGACCAGTGACGAGTGACATGTGACAAGTGACCAGTGACCAGCGACCAGTGACCAGTGACCAGTGACCAGTGACCAGTGACCAGTGACCAGTGACCAGTGACCAGTGACCAGCGAAAGTGACCAGTGACCAGTGACCAGTGACCAGTGACCAGCGAAAGTGACCAGTGACCAGCGAAAGTGAACAGTGACCAGTGACCAGTGAACAGTGACCAGTGACAAGTGACCAGCGAAATTGACCAGTGACCAGTGACCAGTGAACAGTGACAAGTGATAATTGACCAGTGACCAGCGAAAGTGACCAGTGACGAGTGACCAGTGACAAGTGACCAGTGACAAGTGACCAGTGACCACTGACCAGTGACCAGTGACCAGCGACCAGTGACCAGTGACCAGGGACCAGTGACCAGCGAAAGTGAACAGTGACCAGTGACCAGTGACCAGTGACTAGCCAAATTGAGCAGTGAGCAGTTACCAGTGACCAGTGACCAGTGACTAGCCAAATTGAGCAGTGAGCAGTTACTAGTGACCAGTGACCAGTGACCAGGGTCCAGTGACCAGTGACAAGTGACCTGGCACCAGTGACCTGTGACCAGTGACCAGTGACCAGTGACCAATGACCAGTGACCAGCGAAATTGACCAGTGAACAGTGACCAGGGACCAGTGACCAGTGACCAGTGACCAGCGAAATTGACCAGTGACCATTGACCAGTGACCAGCGAAAGTGACCAGTGACGAGTGACCTGTGACAAGTGACCAGTGACCAGCGACCAGCGACCAGTGACCAGTGACCAGTGACCAGTGACCAGCGAAAGTGACGAGTGACCAGTGACCAGTGACCAGCGACCAGTGACCAGTGACCAGTGACCAGTGACCAGCAAAATTGACCAGCAAAATTGACCCGTGACCAGTGACCAGTGACCAATGACCAGTGACCAGCGAAAGTGACCAGTGACCAGTGACCAGTGACCAGTGACCAGTGACCAGTGACCAGTGACCAGTGACCAGTGACAAGTGACCAGTGACCAGTGACAAGTGACCACTGACCAGTGACCAGTGATCAGTGACCAGTGAACAGTGACCAGTGACCAGTGACCAGTGACCAGCGAAAATGACCAGTGACCAGTGACCAGTGACCAGCGAAATTGACCAGTGACCAGTCACCAGTGAACAGTGACAAGTGACCAGTGACCAGTGACCAAAGAAAGTGACCAGTGACCAGTGACCAGTGACCAGCGAAAGTGACCAGTGACCAGTGACCAGCGACCAGTGACCAGTGACCAGTGACCAGTGACCAGCGAAAGTGACGAGTGACCAGTGACCAGTGACCAGCGACCAGTGACCAGTGACCAGTGACCAGTGACCAGCAAAATTGACCAGCAAAATTGACCAGTGACCAGTGACCAGTGACCAATGACCAGTGACCAGCGAAAGTGACCAGTGACCAGTGACCAGTGACCAGTGACCAGTGACCAGTGACCAGTGACCAGTGACCAGTGACCAGTGACCAGTGACCAGTGACCAGTGACCAGTGACCAGTGACCAGTGACAAGTGACCAGTGACCAGTGACCAGTGATCAGTGACCAGTGAACAGTGACCAGTGAGCAGTGACCAGTGACCAGCGAAAATGACCAGTGACCAGTGGCCAGTGACAAGCGAAATTGACCAGTGACCAGTCACCAGTGAACAGTGACAAGTGACCAGTGACCAGTGACCAACGAAAGTGACCAGTGACCAGTGACCAGTGACCAGTGACCAGTGACCAGCGAAAGTGACCAGTGACCAGTGACCAGTGACCAGTGACCAGTGACCAGTGACCAGTGACAAGTGACCTGGCACCAGTGAACAGTGACCAGTGACCAGTGACCAGCGAAATTGACCAGTGACCAGTGACCAGTGACCAGTGACCAGTGACCAGCGAAATTGACCAGTGAACAGTGACCAGGGACCAGTGACCAGTGACGAGTGACCAGTGACCAGCGAAAGTGAACAGTGACCAGTGACCAGTGAACAGTGACCAGTGACAAGTGACCAGCGAAATTGACCAGTGACCAGTGACCAGTGAACAGTGACAAGTGATAATTGACCAGTGACCAGCGAAAGTGACCAGTGACGAGTGACCAGTGACAAGTGACCAGTGACAAGTGACCAGTGACCACTGACCAGTGACCAGTGACCAGCGACCAGTGACCAGTGACCAGTGACCAGGGACCAGTGACCAGCGAAAGTGAACAGTGACCAGTGACCAGTGACCAGTGGCTAGCCAAATTGAGCAGTGAGCAGTTACCAGTGACCAGTGACCAGTGACCAGCGAAATTGACCAGTGACCATTGACCAGTGACCAGCGAAAGTGACCAGTGACGAGTGACCTGTGACAAGTGACCAGTGACCAGCGACCAGTGACCAGTGACCAGTGACCAGTGACCAGTGACCAGTGACCAGTGACCAGCGAAAGTGACCAGTGACCAGTGACCAGTGACCTGTGACCAGCGAAAGTGACCAGTGACCAGTGACCAGTGACCAGCGAAATTGACCAGTGACCAGTGACCAGCGACCAGTGACCAGTGACCAGTGACCAGGGACCAGTGACCAGTGACAAGTGACCTGGCACCAGTGACCAGTGACCAGTGACCAGTGACCAGTGACCAATGACCAGTGACCAGCGAAATTGACCAGTGAACAGTGACCAGGGACCAGTGACCAGCGAAAGTGAACAGTGACCAGTGACCAGTGACCAGTGACTAGCCAAATTGAGCAGTGAGCAGTTACCAGTGACCAGTGACCAGTGACCAGCGAAATTGACCAGTGACCATTGACCAGTGACCAGCGAAAGTGACCAGTGACGAGTGACCTGTGACAAGTGACCAGTGACCAGCGACCAGTGACCAGTGACCAGTGACCAGTGACCAGTGACCAGTGACCAGTGACCAGCGAAAGTGACTAGTGACCAGTGACCTGTGACCAGCGAAAGTGACCAGTGACCAGTGACCAGTGACCAGCGAAATTGACCAGTGACCAGTGACCAGCGACCAGTGACCAGTGACCAGTGACCAGGGACCAGTGACCAGCGAAAGTGACCAGTGACCAGTGACAAGTGACCAGTGACTAGCTAAATTGAGCAGTGAGCAGTTACCAGTGACCAGTGACCAGTGACCAGCGAAATTGACCAGTGACCATTGACCAGTGACCAGCGAAAGTGACCAGTGACCAGCGAAAGTGACCAGTGACGAGTGACCAGTGACAAGTGACCAGTGACCACTGACCAGTGACCAGTGACCAGCGACCAGTGACCAGTGACCAGTGACTAGTGACCAGTGACCAGCGAATGTGACAAGTGACCAGTGACCATTGACCAGTGACCAGTGACCAGCGAAAGTGACCAGTGACCACTGAGCAGTGACCAGCGAAATTGACCAGTTTCCAGTGACCAGTGACAAGTGACCAGTGACCAGTGACCAGCGAAAGAGACAAGTGAACAGTGACCAGCGAAATTGACCAGTGATAATTGACCAGTGACCAGCGAAAGTGACCAGTGACGAGTGACCAGTGACAAGTGACCAGTGACAAGTGACCAGTGACCACTGACCAGTGACCAGTGACCCGCGACCAGTGACCAGTGACCAGTGACCAGGGACCAGTGACCAGTGACCAGTGACTAGCCAAATTGAGCAGTGAGCAGTTACCAGTGACCAGTGACCAGTGACCAGCGAAATTGACCAGTGACCATTGACCAGTGACCAGCGAAAGTGACCAGTGACGAGTGACCTGTGACAAGTGACCAGTGACCAGCGACCAGTGACCAGTGACCAGTGACCAGTGACCAGTGACCAGTGACCAGTGACCAGTGACCAGTGACCAGTGACCAGTGACCAGTGACCAGTGACCAGTGACAAGTGACCAGTGACCAGTGACCAGTGATCAGTGACCAGTGAACAGTGACCAGTGACCAGTGACCAGTGACCAGCGAAAATGACCAGTGACCAGTGAACAGTGACCAGCGAAATTGACCAGTGACCAGTCACCAGTGAACAGTGACAAGTGACCAGTGACCAGTGACCAACGAAAGTGACCAGTGAACAGTGACCAGGGACCAGTGACCAGTGACGAGTGACCAGTGACCAGCGAAAGTGAACAGTGACCAGTGACCAGTGACCAGTGACCAGTGACCAGCGAAAGTGACCAGCGACCAGTAACAAGTGACCAGTGACCAGTGACCAGTGACCAGTGACAAGTGACCTGGCACCAGTGACCAGTGACCAGTGACCAGTGACGAGCGAAATTGACCAGTGACCAGTGACCAGTGACCAGTGACCAGTGACCAGCGAAATTGACCAGTGAACAGTGACCAGGGACCAGTGACCAGTGACGAGTGACCAGTGACCAGCGAAAGTGAACAGTGACCAGTGACCAGTGAACAGTGACCAGTGACAAGTGACCAGCGAAATTGACCAGTGACCAGTGACCAGTGAACAGTGACAAGTGATAATTGACCAGTGACCAGCGAAAGTGACCAGTGACGAGTGACCAGTGACAAGTGACCAGTGACCAGTGACCAGCGACCAGTGACCAGTGACCAGTGACCAGGGACCAGTGACCAGCGAAAGTGAACAGTGACCAGTGACCAGTGACCAGTGACTAGCCAAATTGAGCAGTGAGCAGTTACCAGTGACCAGTGACCAGTGACCAGCGAAATTGACCAGTGACCATTGACCAGTGACCAGCGAAAGTGACCAGTGACGAGTGACCTGTGACAAGTGACCAGTGACCAGCGACCAGTGACCAGTGACCAGTGACCAGTGACCAGTGACCAGCGAAAGTGACCAGTGACCAGTGACCAGTGACCAGTGACCAGCGAAAGTGACCAGTGACCAGTGACCAGTGACCAGTGACCAGCGAAATTGACCAGTGACCAGTGACCAGCGACCAGTGACCAGTGACCAGTGACCAGGGACCAGTGACCAGCGAAAGTGACCAGTGACCAGTGACCAGTGACCAGTGACTAGCCAAATTGAGCAGTGAGCAGTTACCAGTGACCAGTGACCAGTGACCAGCGAAATTGACCAGTGACCATTGACCAGTGACCAGCGAAAGTGACCAGTGACGAGTGACCTGTGACAAGTGACCAGTGACCAGCGACCAGTGACCAGTGACCAGTGACCAGCGAAATTGACCAGTGACCATTGACCAGTGACCAGCGAAAGTGACCAGTGACGAGTGACCTGTGACAAGTGACCAGTGACCAGCGACCAGCGACCAGTGACCAGTGACCAGTGACCAGTGACCAGCGAAAGTGACGAGTGACCAGTGACAAGTCACCAGCGAAATTGACCAGTGACCAGTGACCAGCGAAAGTGACCAGTGTACAGTGATCAGCGAAATTGACCAGTGACCATTAACCAGTGACCAGCGAAAGTGACCAGTGACGAGTGACCAGTGACAAGTGACAAGTGACAAGTGACCAGTGACCACTGACCACTGACCAGTGACCAGCGACCAGTGACCAGTGACCAGTGACCGGGGACCAGTGACCAGCGAAAGTGACCAGTGACCAGTGACCAGTGACCAGTGACCTGTGACTAGCCAAATTGAGCAGTGAGCAGTGACCAGTGACCAGTGACCAGTGACCAGTGACCAGTGACCAACGAAATTGACCAGTGACCATTGACCAGTGACCAGCGAAAGTGACCAGTGACGAGTGACCTGTGACAAGTGACCAGTGACCAGCGACCAGCGACCAGTGACCAGTGACCAGTGACCAGTGACCAGCGAAAGTGACGAGTGACCAGTGACCAGTGAGCAGCGACCAGTGACCAGTGACCAGTGACCAGTGACCAGCAAAATTGACCAGCAAAATTGACCAGTGACCAGTGACCAGCGAAAGTGACCAGTGACCAGTGACCAGTGACCAGTGACCAGTGACCAGTGACCAGTGACAAGTGACCTGGCACCAGTGACCAGTGACCAGTGACCAGTGACCAGCGAAATTGACCAGTGACCAGTGACCAGTGACCAGTGACCAGTGACCAGCGAAATTGACCAGTGAACAGTGACCAGGGACCAGTGACCAGTGACGAGTGACCAGTGACCAGCGAAAGTGAACAGTGACCAGTGACCAGTGAACAGTGACCAGTGACAAGTGACCAGCGAAATTGACCAGTGACCAGTGACCAGTGAACAGTGACAAGTGATAATTGACCAGTGACCAGCGAAAGTGACCAGTGACGAGTGACCAGTGACAAGTGACCAGTGACAAGTGACCAGTGACCACTGACCAGTGACCAGTGACCAGCGACCAGTGACCAGGGACCAGTGACCAGCGAAAGTGAACAGTGACCAGTGACCAGTGACCAGTGACTAGCCAAATTGAGCAGTGAGCAGTTACCAGTGACCAGTGACCAGTGACCAGTGACCAGCGAAATTGACCAGTGACCATTGACCAGTGACCAGCGAAAGTGACCAGTGACGAGTGACCTGTGACAAGTGACCAGTGACCAGCGACCAGTGACCAGTGACCAGTGACCAGTGACCAGTGACCAGTGACCAGTGACCAGCGAAAGTGACCAGTGACCAGTGACCAGTGACCAGTGACCAGCGAAAGTGACCAGTGACCAGTGACCAGTGACCAGCGAAATTGACCAGTGACCAGTGACCAGCGACCAGTGACCAGTGACCAGTGACCAGGGACCAGTGACCAGTGACAAGTGACCTGGCACCAGTGACCAGTGACCAGTGACCAGTGACCAGTGACCAATGACCAGTGACCAGCGAAATTGACCAGTGAACAGTGACCAGGGACCAGTGACCAGTGACCAGTGACCAGCGAAATTGACCAGTGACCATTGACCAGTGACCAGCGAAAGTGACCAGTGACGAGTGACCTGTGACAAGTGACCAGTGACCAGCGACCAGCGACCAGTGACCAGTGACCAGTGACCAGTGACCAGCGAAAGTGACGAGTGACCAGTGACCAGTGAGCAGCGACCAGTGACCAGTGACCAGTGACCAGTGACCAGCAAAATTGACCAGCAAAATTGACCAGTGACCAGTGACCAGTGACCAATGACCAGTGACCAGCGAAAGTGACCAGTGACCAGTGACCAGTGACCAGTGACCAGTGACCAGTGACCAGTGACCAGTGACCAGTGACCAGTGACCAGTGACCAGTGACCAGTGACCAGTGACCAGTGACAAGTGACCAGTGACCAGTGACCAGTGATCAGTGACCAGTGAACAGTGACCAGTGACCAGTGACCAGTGACCAGCGAAAATGACCAGTGACCAGTGACCAGTGACCAGCGAAATTGACCAGTGACCAGTCACCAGTGAACAGTGACAAGTGACCAGTGACCAGTGACCAACGAAAGTGACCAGTGACCAGTGACCAGCGAAAGTGACCAGTGACCAGTGACCAGTGACCAGTGACCAGTGACCAGTGACCAGTGACCAGTGACCAGTGACAAGTGACCTGGCACCAGTGACCAGTGACCAGTGACCAGTGACCAGCGAAATTGACCAGTGACCAGTGACCAGTGACCAGTGACCAGTGACCAGCGAAATTGACCAGTGAACAGTGACCAGGGACCAGTGACCAGTGACGAGTGACCAGTGACCAGCGAAAGTGAACAGTGACCAGTGACCAGTGAACAGTGACCAGTGACAAGTGACCAGCGAAATTGACCAGTGACCAGTGACCAGTGAACAGTGACAAGTGATAATTGACCAGTGACCAGCGAAAGTGACCAGTGACGAGTGACCAGTGACAAGTGACCAGTGACAAGTGACCAGTGACAAGTGACCAGTGACCACTGACCAGTGACCAGTGACCAGCGACCAGTGACCAGGGACCAGTGACCAGCGAAAGTGACCAGTGACCAGTGACCAGCGAAAGTGACCAGTGACCAGTGACCAGTGACCAGCGAAATTGACCAGTGACCAGTGACCAGCGACCAGTGACCAGTGACCAGTGACCAGGGACCAGTGACCAGTGACAAGTGACCTGGCACCAGTGACCAGTGACCAGTGACCAGTGACCAGTGACCAATGACCAGTGACCAGCGAAATTGACCAGTGAACAGTGACCAGGGACCAGTGACCAGTGACCAGTGACCAGCGAAATTGACCAGTGACCATTGACCAGTGACCAGCGAAAGTGACCAGTGACGAGTGACCTGTGACAAGTGACCAGTGACCAGCGACCAGCGACCAGTGACCAGTGACCAGTGACCAGTGACCAGCGAAAGTGACGAGTGACCAGTGACCAGTGAGCAGCGACCAGTGACCAGTGACCAGTGACCAGTGACCAGCAAAATTGACCAGCAAAATTGACCAGTGACCAGTGACCAGTGACCAATGACCAGTGACCAGCGAAAGTGACCAGTGACCAGTGACCAGTGACCAGTGACCAGTGACCAGTGACCAGTGACCAGTGACCAGTGACCAGTGACCAGTGACCAGTGACCAGTGACCAGTGACCAGTGACAAGTGACCAGTGACCAGTGACCAGTGATCAGTGACCAGTGAACAGTGACCAGTGACCAGTGACCAGTGACCAGCGAAAATGACCAGTGACCAGTGACCAGTGACCAGCGAAATTGACCAGTGACCAGTCACCAGTGAACAGTGACAAGTGACCAGTGACCAGTGACCAACGAAAGTGACCAGTGACCAGTGACCAGTGACCAGTGACCAGTGACCAGCGAAAGTGACCAGTGACCAGTGACCAGTGACCAGTGACCAGTGACCAGTGACCAGTGACCAGTGACCAGTGACAAGTGACCTGGCACCAGTGACCAGTGACCAGTGACCAGTGACCAGCGAAATTGACCAGTGACCAGTGACCAGTGACCAGTGACCAGTGACCAGCGAAATTGACCAGTGAACAGTGACCAGGGACCAGTGACCAGTGACGAGTGACCAGTGACCAGCGAAAGTGAACAGTGACCAGTGACCAGTGAACAGTGACCAGTGACAAGTGACCAGCGAAATTGACCAGTGACCAGTGACCAGTGAACAGTGACAAGTGATAATTGACCAGTGACCAGCGAAAGTGACCAGTGACGAGTGACCAGTGACAAGTGACCAGTGACAAGTGACCAGTGACAAGTGACCAGTGACCACTGACCAGTGACCAGTGACCAGCGACCAGTGACCAGGGACCAGTGACCAGCGAAAGTGAACAGTGACCAGTGACCAGTGACCAGTGACTAGCCAAATTGAGCAGTGAGCAGTTACCAGTGACCAGTGACCAGTGACCAGTGACCAGCGAAATTGACCAGTGACCATTGACCAGTGACCAGCGAAAGTGACCAGTGACGAGTGACCTGTGACAAGTGACCAGTGACCAGCGACCAGTGACCAGTGACCAGTGACCAGTGACCAGTGACCAGTGACCAGTGACCAGTGACCAGCGAAAGTGACCAGTGACCAGTGACCAGTGACCAGTGACCAGCGAAAGTGACCAGTGACCAGTGACCAGTGACCAGCGAAATTGACCAGTGACCAGTGACCAGCGACCAGTGACCAGTGACCAGTGACCAGGGACCAGTGACCAGTGACAAGTGACCTGGCACCAGTGACCAGTGACCAGTGACCAGTGACCAGTGACCAATGACCAGTGACCAGCGAAATTGACCAGTGAACAGTGACCAGGGACCAGTGACCAGTGACCAGTGACCAGCGAAATTGACCAGTGACCATTGACCAGTGACCAGCGAAAGTGACCAGTGACGAGTGACCTGTGACAAGTGACCAGTGACCAGCGACCAGCGACCAGTGACCAGTGACCAGTGACCAGTGACCAGCGAAAGTGACGAGTGACCAGTGACCAGTGACCAGCGACCAGTGACCAGTGACCAGTGACCAGTGACCAGCAAAATTGACCAGCAAAATTGACCCGTGACCAGTGACCAGTGACCAATGACCAGTGACCAGCGAAAGTGACCAGTGACCAGTGACCAGTGACCAGTGACCAGTGACCAGTGACCAGTGACCAGTGACCAGTGACCAGTGACCAGTGACCAGTGTCCAGTGACCAGTGACCAGTGACCAGTGACAAGTGACCAGTGACCAGTGACCAGTGATCAGTGACCAGTGAACAGTGACCAGTGACCAGTGACCAGTGACCAGCGAAAATGACCAGTGACCAGTGACCAGTGACCAGTCACCAGTGAACAGTGACAAGTGACCAGTGACCAGTGACCAACGAAATTGACCAGTGACCAGTGACCAGTGACCAGTGACCAGTGACCAGCGAAAGTGACCAGTGACCAGTGACCAGTGACCAGTGACCAGTGACCAGTGACCAGTGACAAGTGACCTTTTTTTTTTTTTTTTTTTTTTTTATAGAGGGGGAAAATGCTTTATGCATACCCCGGCGCAAGAAATACCGGGGTTATGTGGGACTCCCCGGGATATCCCGGGCTACCCACTAAAAACCCACCTCTAGGTGCCGCCTTGCTACAGCCCCTAAGCTGGGGGGGGGGCTTAATATATTACTGCCCCCCCAGCCTCCCATCCACGGATGGGAGGGGTTCGCACCTTTACCGGTAATGGACACACCGATATTTCGCCTTAATCCCACCGTCGTCCATATAGGGGAGCGACGGGGGGAACCACCATGGTGCGTAGGGGAATACCCACCGCACTGAAATATAAATAAATAAATACAAATAAAACACCATAAAAAGCGGTGACGGAATAAATACGCGGATAAAAAGTAAAGTAATAAATAGAAAAATGAATAAGTAAATAAAATACTCCACCAAAAGCGGTGGCGGAATAAATACGCGGATAAAATAAAGTAGTGACAGGGTAAAAATAAAACACCAAAATGGTGGCGTGAAAAATACGCGGATAAAAGTAGGAATAAATAAGTAAATAAATAACATAAAATAAAATAAGTAAATAAATAAACACAAACACCCGGACACGACGGAATAAATACGCGGAAACACATCGGTCGGGACCTACTAAGACACTAAAGAATAGGGAGAGGATAAAATCATGCCCCACGGCCATAGGTCACCGACCACTGGCCGTGAGCCAGGGCACCAAAGACCCCCCGGGGGGGGTTGTCCTCCTCGCCTTAGCCGGCCTGGGGTTTCCACCCGCCGCTGGAGGGCCGTTCTTTCTTTTCCTGGCCCTCCGCCTATTCAGGAGCGCCCTGGCAGCCGCCTCCTCCCGGGCCCGTCTGCCCTGCTCCTCACGAGTCCTCTTTTCAAGCTCGACCTCCTTATGGGCTCTATCGCCCATAACTTTCTCGGCAAAGGCCCGGAAGGCCGTCCATTTCTCGGCCGAGCCCGCGGCCAACCCTATCACCGTGGCGACCGCCACCGGGGCACCCAGGGCCCCCTCCAACTCCGCACGTTCGGAGTTATAGGAGGGGCAGACGACCAGAACGTGCTCCGCATCGTCCCGGGCTGCCCCACAGTCGCCACACGCCGCGCAACTGGCCTTGCCGAGTCGGACCCGGAAGGAGGCGAAGGACCCGTGCGAGGTGAGCAGCTGCATGGTCCAGTAATCCATCTGGAGCAGCACACTCGCCCCGCAAAAGGTACGGACGGAGGCTACCAGCCTCCGGGTCCAGTTCTCTCTGTCGAATCCGTCCCAGAGAGTCTGCCACTCGATCATGGCATCCTCCAGGGCACTCCTTTTGAGGGCCGTGATCCTCGCACGAGCCTCCGCATCCACGGGAGGACCCCTACTAGCCGGGTCCCCAGCGGAGGCAAGGAACACAGCCCTCACCATTACGGCCCTGACATCCAGGGGCATTCTGCCAGCCAGGACGCAGACCGCCTGGTGCGCCACGGTCCTATAAGCAGTGGTGGTCCTGATCAGGGCCGACCTCTGAGAACGCCTCAGAATGGCCCTGTTCACTTTAACGTTCAGGGCACCGGCCCACGCCGGGGCGGCGTACAGAACCACCGACTCCCAGACCGCGTAATACAGGCGCCTGGCGTGTCTCGAGGGACCCCTGGTGTTGGGCAGGAGGGACGCGAGCGCTCCCACGAGTTTATCGGCTCGCATAGTCGCGTCAACTAGATGTAATTTAAAACGCCTCCTGCAATCCAACGTCACCCCAAGGTACCGGAGTGACCTCCCCGAGACACATTTAGCCCCCAGGACGTCAAAGTCCATAATTTTTGCCGATCTTAGGCCAGCCAGCAGTACCACTTCGGTCTTCTGCGTGGCAATTTCCAGGCCGGCCGTCCCGAACCAATGCCTGACCTTGCCCATCGCGGCCCCCATCATCGCCTCCAATTGTGGAACGTCCCTCGCCGAGAAAAGCAGGGCAAGGTCATCCGCGTAGGCTACCGCCTTCATAAACCGCCCCGTGTTGAGGTCGGTTAAAACTCCGTCGTAAACGATGTTCCATAAAAATGGGCCGAGGACCGATCCCTGCGGGACACCCGCCAGGATCTCCCTGTCCACGCGTGCCATAGGGGTGTAGGCCGTCACCCATCTGTCAGAGAGATAGTCCTTCATGACTCTAAGGACGGCCCTCGACACCCCTCTCCTGTCCAATTCCGCAAGGATCAGGTCCCAGCCCAGGGTGTTGAACGCGTTTTTAACATCGAGGGTGACCATGGCACAAATCCGTTTCTTCGTTTTCGCCACGCAGCCTTCCGCGAAGCTGGTGACCTCCAGGATCGCGTTGACCGTGCCACGGCCCCTCCTGAAACCAAACTGGCTAGGGTGGAACGGGTCACTGCCAATTTGACACTCGATCACCGCCTTCATGATGTGCTCCCACACCTTACTCAAGGCGGGGAGCACACTTATGGGTCTAAAAGCCCCGGGAGTCATAGGGTCCTTGCCCGGCTTCGGGATCAGGACCAGTCTTGCCCGTTTCCAAGACGGGGGAATCGTCCCCCGCCTCAGCGTGTCGTGGACCATCTCCTTGATCTCCGAGGGGAACGCCTTCGCGATGCAGGCGACCACCTCGGACGGGACCGCGTCCATGCCGGGGGCCTTATTGGGTTTGATCCGCCCCACGGCATCCCACACCATCGCATCGTCGACGTCCCCGATGGTCTCCTCGATATCGGGCTCAACTACCCCCCGGCTAGGCACACCCCCCGTCCCAAAAAGGGGATAGGGGGGGGATATTGGTAGTGCGGGGGGGGTTACAAACAGGGTCCCGATCGCTTCCCGGACCTGCGCTGGTGACATCACGAGCCTCTGGGGGGGCCCCTTCAGACGGGACATGACGCACTTATAGGGCTTCCCCCAGGGATCGACGTCCACCAGCGCGTGGAGGTCCCTCCATTGGGCCTCTTTGGCCCTCCAAATCTTATACTGGACCTCTTTGCAGGCGCCGAGGTATGCCAGCCTGGCCACCTCGACGTCCGCGGCCTTCCTCTTCCTCTTCTTTTGATAGGCCCTACGTTTCCGGAATGACTCCCTCCGGGCTTCGGCGATGTCCTCGTTCCACCAGCCGTTGGGTTTCCTCGAACCCCGCGGAACGGACTTTAGCGGCAAGGTGGAACGAGTTACCTCCTCGAGGGTCCTTTGTAGCTTCGCAGCCCTCGGCTCGTCGGCGGGCACCAGTACCCCCTGATCGTGCGACCCGTGGTCGTTTAGGTGTCCGAACACCCGGGCCACCACGTCAGGATCCATACCCTTCGTCGAATACCGCCGACAGACCACAGCCCGTGCAGGACCTCTCGTCCTCCTGATGCTGTGGAGCACGTAGCTGTGGTCCGAGTACGAGGGCTGACTGAGGACCTCGCTCTTAAGTCCCCGGGCAGTGACCCGATCCACCGACATAATGTCGATGAACGACTTACGGCCATTGCGTTCAAACGTATGTTTGAATCTGTCGGGGACCCTTACAGGCACCAGCCCGTGCCTCCCCAACAGATCCAGGATTGCCGTCCCCTTTCTATCCAGACGGCAACCCCCCCAGGCGGGGGACCTCGCGTTCCAGTCCCCCGCCAGCACAGCTCCTATACCCGCCGCTCTCTTCTCGACGAGAATCCCCTCGATCGTGTCGAGGAAACTCCCAAACTCCGGGAGCTTGGTCTTCGGGGAGCAGTAGCAGCTTATGAGGACCTTACCCTCCCAGCTGACAGCCGCTACTCCATTTGCGACCACTGGGCGCCACATCGTCGGAAAGTGGCCATTAAAGCCCGTGACCCAGATGGCCGCATCCCCGCTCGCGTCATTAAACCAATACTTCTGCTGGCGGTAGGGCTCAGAAATGATAACCACGTCTACCGCCAGCTCAGACATGGTGTGCTCCATCAGGTCTTGCGCAAGGCGGCACCTGTTGAGATTAATCTGGGCGATCCTAAGGGCCATCCCCAGGGCCATTACCGCCATAACCCCTCGGCTCCGTCCTGGGTTTACTAATACCGCTTGACGGCCTGTTAAAAGGGCACGCCAGGGACGCCGTAACATGGGCAATCCTGGGCCCAGTCAGCCCCTCCTTCGAACATATACCGCACTTGGGGGGGTTGGAGCACCGGGCTATTAGGTGGTCGGTCGCCCCACACCTCCTACATAGCTCCTTCCCCTCATCCACGGTGGGGCACTCCCTCGCCATGTGCCCGACCATATGGCAACGGAAGCATCTGGTAATGCGAGGGAGAACTCTGGCCCTTGCCCACGTGAGGCCAGACCTGAAGCGAACCCCGCCCTCGCGGAGGTTGCTCAGGTCATTAAGGGCGGCCTCCACTACCGCTGTCTGGGTGCCCCTCGGGCCCAACCTCAGGGTCCTCAACTTAAGCCCTTCAGGGGGGACCTTGAGGGCCCCACCTAGGTCTTGTAAAATCTCGGGGCCCTCAACCATAGGGTCCAAGTCCCTTAATTCGAGGGACACCCTATTCTGCAGCGGGGTGCAGACCAACCCCGCCCCAATCTTTCCTCTGATATTCTGGGCCAGAGTCTCCGCATTCGTGCCCTTCTCTATTTCCAACAGGATGTGGCCCTGGTGGGATTTCTTGACACCTTTAACCCCCATCAGGGTCTCCCTACCCTTCGAAAGGAGGAGCTTGTAGGTGTCAAGATACGACGCCGTTGGAGGGACCCTTACTAGGACCGCCTCAGGTCTCTTTCTCGCTTGGGGGGGGGGCTTCGGGGGAGGAGGGGGAATCTTCTTCCCCTCCTGTCCGCCCCTAGAGTTAGACCCCCTGGGCTTGCCGGGGGTCCCGGGAGACCCCACCTGCCCCCCCTGCGCCTGCCGCGGTTGTTGCTTGCGGGACAGCGCCGGTGGCGGCCGCTGCTGCTGCAGCAGCTGCTGTTGCTGCTGGAGCTGCAGCAGCTGTTGCTGCAGCTGTTGATGTTGCTGCTGCAGCCGCTGTTGTTGCTGCAGATGTTGCCGCAGCTGCTGCTGCTGCTGCTTCTGGCCCTGCTGAAGTTGCGGCCGCAGCAGCGGCTGTTGATGTTGCTGCTGCTGTCCCGGCAGGGGGAGCCACTGGAGTTGCCGCACGACCCGATCAGGCCCCTGGGGGGGAGAGGGCCACTGCGGCCACAGCTGCGACTGCACAGACGCCAGAGTCGGTCGCAGCAGCGGCCACTGATGGGGGGGTAGGCCCTTCCCTAGCCCCCACTGCCCCATAGATGGGCCAGCGGCGAGCTTCTGGGCCTGGAGGTCCCTAGCTCTGGCCTCCTTGCGCTCCCTCCTAATCTGGCCCTTTGACCTGACCACGGCCATGGGCCCCTCGCTCTCCATCTCACTCCCCAGGAGTGTCCCCACCTCCTCGAGGGGAGGCAGAGGCGCGGCTCCCTCCGGTGGGGGTATACCAGCCCCGGCTCTATCCGCCGGGGGGCCCGGTCCCACCGGCAAGCCCTCTCCGGCCTCCGTCAAGGCCCTCTTCTTGTTCGCCTCCTGCGGCGGCGACGGGGAGTCCCTGGACCTCTTACTTACCCCCGCTCCAGGGGGCCTCGGTACCACGCCGCCAGGGACTGTGGATTGGGGGATACTCCCCCCCGTGTCCATAACTCGGCCCATCTGGGGGGAGCTCTGGGTACCCCGCTCCATCGTATGCTTCCTGGGGGCCTCCTTCCACCTGGAGACCTCTCCCGCGGTGGCCACCTCCGTAACCGTGGCCACCGCCCTTTCGCACCTCCTGGTCACTTTGCCCAGGAAGCCGATCACCCACTTTACCGAGGCCACCTTCGAGGACGCCTTCCTCTCGGTAAACTCCCTGGTGGCCTTACCACAATCTCCTATCACCTCCCTCAGGAGGGCGACCGCTTCGGCCAGACGGAGGCCGGAGACCCCGTCCGGTACGCCGCCCCCGATCTGGGTAGCGACGACCGTGGCCTTCACACCTTGCATGGGCGGCGCCGCCGAGTTCGTCACGACGGCAGCCGCCCCATCCCGCTCGCACGGGTTAACACCCAGGCCCTCGCCAACTTCGTCGGCCCCCGAGGTCGAGCTGTCCTTCCCCTCCACTACTGGGTTCTTGGGGGCCAACTCCTTGGTTCCGCTACCGGACGGGGTCGAGGGCGGAGGGGTCCTTGTCAGGCCCCTCCCCTTGAAGATTCCCGTAGGCGAGTGACAAGTGACCTGGCACCAGTGAACAGTGACCAGTGACCAGTGACCAGCGAAATTGACCAGTGACCAGTGACCAGTGACCAGTGACCAGTGACCAGCGAAATTGACCAGTGTACAGTGACCAGGGACCAGTGACCAGTGACGAGTGACCAGTGACCAGCGAAAGTGAACAGTGACCAGTGACCAGTGAACAGTGACCAGTGACAAGTGACCAGCGAAATTGACCAGTGACCAGTGACCAGTGAACAGTGACAAGTGATAATTGACCAGTGACCAGCGAAAGTGACCAGTGACGAGTGACCAGTGACAAGTGACCAGTGACAAGTGACCAGTGACCACTGACCAGTGACCAGTGACCAGCGACCAGTGACCAGTGACCAGTGACCAGTGACCAGGGACCAGTGACCAGCGAAAGTGAACAGTGACCAGTGACCAGTGACCAGTGACTAGCCAAATTGAGCAGTGAGCAGTTACCAGTGACCAGTGACCAGTGACCAGCGAAATTGACCAATGACCATTGACCAGTGACCAGCGAAAGTGACCAGTGACGAGTGACATGTGACAAGTGACCAGTGACCAGCGACCAGTGACCAGTGACCAGTGACCAGTGACCAGTGACCAGTGACCAGTGACCAGTGACCAGTGACCAGCGAAAGTGACCAGTGACCAGTGACCAGTGACCAGTGACCAGCGAAAGTGACCAGTGACCAGCGAAAGTGAACAGTGACCAGTGACCAGTGAACAGTGACCAGTGACAAGTGACCAGCGAAATTGACCAGTGACCAGTGACCAGTGAACAGTGACAAGTGATAATTGACCAGTGACCAGCGAAAGTGACCAGTGACGAGTGACCAGTGACAAGTGACCAGTGACAAGTGACCAGTGACCACTGACCAGTGACCAGTGACCAGCGACCAGTGACCAGTGACCAGGGACCAGTGACCAGCGAAAGTGAACAGTGACCAGTGACCAGTGACCAGTGACTAGCCAAATTGAGCAGTGAGCAGTTACCAGTGACCAGTGACCAGTGACTAGCCAAATTGAGCAGTGAGCAGTTACCAGTGACCAGTGACCAGTGACCAGGGTCCAGTGACCAGTGACAAGTGACCTGGCACCAGTGACCTGTGACCAGTGACCAGTGACCAGTGACCAATGACCAGTGACCAGCGAAATTGACCAGTGAACAGTGACCAGGGACCAGTGACCAGTGACCAGTGACCAGCGAAATTGACCAGTGACCATTGACCAGTGACCAGCGAAAGTGACCAGTGACGAGTGACCTGTGACAAGTGACCAGTGACCAGCGACCAGCGACCAGTGACCAGTGACCAGTGACCAGTGACCAGCGAAAGTGACGAGTGACCAGTGACCAGTGACCAGCGACCAGTGACCAGTGACCAGTGACCAGTGACCAGCAAAATTGACCAGCAAAATTGACCCGTGACCAGTGACCAGTGACCAATGACCAGTGACCAGCGAAAGTGACCAGTGACCAGTGACCAGTGACCAGTGACCAGTGACCAGTGACCAGTGACCAGTGACCAGTGACAAGTGACCAGTGACCAGTGACAAGTGACCACTGACCAGTGACCAGTGATCAGTGACCAGTGAACAGTGACCAGTGACCAGTGACCAGTGACCAGCGAAAATGACCAGTGACCAGTGACCAGTGACCAGCGAAATTGACCAGTGACCAGTCACCAGTGAACAGTGACAAGTGACCAGTGACCAGTGACCAAAGAAAGTGACCAGTGACCAGTGACCAGTGACCAGCGAAAGTGACCAGTGACCAGTGACCAGCGACCAGTGACCAGTGACCAGTGACCAGTGACCAGCGAAAGTGACGAGTGACCAGTGACCAGTGACCAGCGACCAGTGACCAGTGACCAGTGACCAGTGACCAGCAAAATTGACCAGCAAAATTGACCAGTGACCAGTGACCAGTGACCAATGACCAGTGACCAGCGAAAGTGACCAGTGACCAGTGACCAGTGACCAGTGACCAGTGACCAGTGACCAGTGACCAGTGACCAGTGACCAGTGACCAGTGACCAGTGACCAGTGACCAGTGACAAGTGACCAGTGACCAGTGACCAGTGATCAGTGACCAGTGAACAGTGAACAGTGACCAGTGACAAGTGACCAGCGAAATTGACCAGTGACCAGTGACCAGTGAACAGTGACAAGTGATAATTGACCAGTGACCAGCGAAAGTGACCAGTGACGAGTGACCAGTGACAAGTGACCAGTGACAAGTGACCAGTGACCACTGACCAGTGACCAGTGACCAGCGACCAGTGACCAGTGACCAGTGACCAGGGACCAGTGACCAGCGAAAGTGAACAGTGACCAGTGACCAGTGACCAGTGACTAGCCAAATTGAGCAGTGAGCAGTTACCAGTGACCAGTGACCAGTGACCAGCGAAATTGACCAGTGACCATTGACCAGTGACCAGCGAAAGTGACCAGTGACGAGTGACCTGTGACAAGTGACCAGTGACCAGCGACCAGTGACCAGTGACCAGTGACCAGTGACCAGTGACCAGTGACCAGTGACCAGCGAAAGTGACCAGTGACCAGTGACCAGTGACCTGTGACCAGCGAAAGTGACCAGTGACCAGTGACCAGTGACCAGCGAAATTGACCAGTGAATAGTGACCAGCGACCAGTGACCAGTGACCAGTGACCAGGGACCAGTGACCAGTGACAAGTGACCTGGCACCAGTGACCAGTGACCAGTGACCAGTGACCAGTGACCAATGACCAGTGACCAGCGAAATTGACCAGTGAACAGTGACCAGGGACCAGTGACCAGCGAAAGTGAACAGTGACCAGTGACCAGTGACCAGTGACTAGCCAAATTGAGCAGTGAGCAGTTACCAGTGACCAGTGACCAGTGACCAGCGAAATTGACCAGTGACCATTGACCAGTGACCAGCGAAAGTGACCAGTGACGAGTGACCTGTGACAAGTGACCAGTGACCAGCGACCAGTGACCAGTGACCAGTGACCAGTGACCAGTGACCAGTGACCAGTGACCAGCGAAAGTGACTAGTGACCAGTGACCTGTGACCAGCGAAAGTGACCAGTGACCAGTGACCAGTGACCAGCGAAATTGACCAGTGACCAGTGACCAGCGACCAGTGACCAGTGACCAGTGACCAGGGACCAGTGACCAGCGAAAGTGACCAGTGACCAGTGACAAGTGACCAGTGACTAGCCAAATTGAGCAGTGAGCAGTTACCAGTGACCAGTGACCAGTGACCAGCGAAATTGACCAGTGACCATTGACCAGTGACCAGCGAAAGTGACCAGTGACCAGCGAAAGTGACCAGTGACGAGTGACCAGTGACAAGTGACCAGTGACCACTGACCAGTGACCAGTGACCAGCGACCAGTGACCAGTGACCAGTGACTAGTGACCAGTGACCAGCGAATGTGACAAGTGACCAGTGACCATTGACCAGTGACCAGTGACCAGCGAAAGTGACCAGTGACCACTGAGCAGTGACCAGCGAAATTGACCAGTTTCCAGTGACCAGTGACAAGTGACCAGTGACCAGTGACCAGCGAAAGAGACAAGTGAACAGTGACCAGCGAAATTGACCAGTGACCATTGACCAGTGACCAGCGAAAGTGACCAGTGACCAGTGACCAGCGAAAGTGACTAGTGACCAGTGACCTGTGACCAGCGAAAGTGACCAGTGACCAGTGACCAGTGACCAGCGAAATTGACCAGTGACCAGTGACCAGCGACCAGTGACCAGTGACCAGTGACCAGGGACCAGTGACCAGCGAAAGTGACCAGTGACCAGTGACAAGTGACCAGTGACTAGCCAAATTGAGCAGTGAGCAGTTACCAGTGACCAGTGACCAGTGACCAGCGAAATTGACCAGTGACCATTGACCAGTGACCAGCGAAAGTGACCAGTGACCAGCGAAAGTGACCAGTGACGAGTGACCAGTGACAAGTGACCAGTGACCACTGACCAGTGACCAGTGACCAGCGACCAGTGACCAGTGACCAGTGACTAGTGACCAGTGACCAGCGAATGTGACAAGTGACCAGTGACCATTGACCAGTGACCAGTGACCAGCGAAAGTGACCAGTGACCACTGAGCAGTGACCAGCGAAATTGACCAGTTTCCAGTGACCAGTGACAAGTGACCAGTGACCAGTGACCAGCGAAAGAGACAAGTGAACAGTGACCAGCGAAATTGACCAGTGATAATTGACCAGTGACCAGCGAAAGTGACCAGTGACGAGTGACCAGTGACAAGTGACCAGCGAAAGTGACCAGTGACGAGTGACCAGTGACAAGTGACCAGTGACAAGTGACCAGTGACCACTGACCAGTGACCAGTGACCAGCGACCAGTGACCAGTGACCAGTGACCGGGGACCAGTGACCAGTGACCAGTGACCAGTGATAAGTGACCTGGCACCAGTGACCAGTGACCAGTGACCAGTGACCAGCGAAATTGACCAGTGACCAGTGACCAGTGACCAGTGACCAGTGACCAGCGAAATTGAACAGTGAACAGTGACCAGGGACCAGTGACCAGTGACGAGTGACCAGTGACCAGCGAAAGTGAACAGTGACCAGTGACCAGTGACCAGTTACCAGTGACCAGTGACCAGCGAAAGTGACCAGTGACCAGTGACCAGTGACCAGTGACCAGTGACCAGTGGCATGTGACCTGGGACCAGTGAAAGTGACCAGTGACCAGTGAACAGTGACCAGCGAAATTGACCAGTTTCCAGTGACCAGTGATAAGTGACCAGTGACCAGTGACCAGCGAAAGTGACCAGTGAACAGTGATCAGCGAAATTGACCAGTGACCATTAACCAGTGACCAGCGAAAGTGACCAGTGACGAGTGACCAGTGACAAGTGACCAGTGACAAGTGACCAGTGACCACTGACCAGTGACCAGTGACCAGCGACCAGTGACCAGTGACCAGTGACCGGGGACCAGTGACCAGCGAAAGTGACCAGTGACCAGTGACCAGTGACCAGTGACCAGTGACCAGTGATCAGTGACCAGTGACCAGTGACCAGTGACCAGTTACAAGTGACCAGTGACCTGGGACCAGCGAAAGTGACCAGTGACCAGTGAACAGTGACCAGCGAAATTGACCAGTTTCCAGTGACCAGTGATAAGTGACCAGTGACCAGTGACCAGCGAAAGTGACCAGTGACCAGCGACCAGCGACCAGTGACCAGTGACCAGTGACCAGTGACCAGCGAAATTGACCAGTGACCACTGAGCAGTGACCATCGAAATTGGCCAGTTTCCAGTGACCAGTGACAAGTGACCAGTGACCAGTGACCAGCGAAAGAGACAAGTGAACAGTGACCAGCGAAATTGACCAGTGATAATTGACCAGTGACCAGCGAAAGTGACCAGTGACGAGTGACCAGTGACAAGTGACCAGTGACAAGTGACCAGTGACCACTGACCAGTGACCAGTGACCAGCGACCAGTGACCAGTGACCAGTGACCAGTGACCAGTGACCAGCGAAAGTGACCAGTGACCAGTGACCAGTGACCAGTGACCAGCGAAAGTGACCAGTGACCAGTGACCAGTGACCAGCGAAATTGACCAGTGACCAGTGACCAGCGACCAGTGACCAGTGACCAGTGACCAGGGACCAGTGACCAGCGAAAGTGACCAGTGACCAGTGACCAGTGACCAGTGACTAGCCAAATTGAGCAGTGAGCAGTTACCAGTGACCAGTGACCAGTGACCAGCGAAATTGACCAGTGACCATTGACCAGTGACCAGCGACCAGTGACCAGTGACCAGTGACCAGTGACCAGTGACCAGTGACCAGTGACCAGTGACCAGTGACCAGTGACCAGTGACCAGTGACCAGTGACCAGTGATCAGTGACCAGTGACCAGTGACCAGTGACCAGTGACCAGTGCCAACGACCAGTGACCAGTGACCATTGACCAGTGGCCAGCGAAAGTGACCAGGGACCAGTGACCAGTGTCCAGTGACCAGTGACCAGTGACCAGTGACAAGTGACCAGTGACCAGTGACCAGTGACCAGTGACCAGTGACCAGTGACCAGTGACCAGTGACCAGTGACCAGTGACCAGTGACCAGTGACCAGTGACCAGTGCCAACGACCAGTGACCAGTGACCATTGACCAGTGGCCAGCGAAAGTGACCAGGGACCAGTGACCAGTGTCCAGTGACCAGTGACCAGTGACCAGTGACAAGTGACCAGTGACCAGTGACCAGTGATCAGTGACCAGTGAACAGTGACCAGTGACCAGTGACCAGTGACCAGCGAAAATGACCAGTGACCAGTGACCAGTGACCAGCGAAATTGACCAGTGACCAGTGACCAGTGAACAGTGACAAGTGACCAGTGACCAGTGACCAACGAAAGTGACCAGTGAACAGTGACCAGGGACCAGTGACCAGTGACGAGTGACCAGTGACCAGTGCCAACGACCAGTGACCAGTGACCATTGACCAGTGGCCAGCGAAAGTGACCAGGGACCAGTGACCAGTGTCCAGTGACCAGTGACCAGTGACCAGTGACAAGTGACCAGTGACCAGTGACCAGTGATCAGTGACCAGTGAACAGTGACCAGTGAACAGTGACAAGTGACCAGTGACCAGTGACCAACGAAAGTGACCAGTGAACAGTGACCAGGGACCAGTGACCAGTGACCAGTGACCAGTGACCAGTGCCAACGACCAGTGACCAGTGACCATTGACCAGTGGCCAGCGAAAGTGACCAGGGACCAGTGACCAGTGTCCAGTGACCAGTGACCAGTGACCAGTGACAAGTGACCAGTGACCAGTGACCAGTGATCAGTGACCAGTGAACAGTGACCAGTGACCAGTGACCAGTGACCAGCGAAAATGACCAGTGACCAGTGACCAGTGAACAGTGACCAGCGAAATTGACCAGTTTCCAGTGACCAGTGATAAGTGACCAGCGACCAGTGACCAGCGAAAGTGACCAGTGACCAGCGACCAGCGACCAGTGACCAGTGACCAGTGACCAGTGACCAGCGAAATTGACCAGTGACCACTGAGCAGTGACCATCGAAATTGACCAGTTTCCAGTGACCAGTGACAAGTGACCAGTGACCAGTGACCAGCGAAAGAGACAAGTGAACAGTGACCAGCGAAATTGACCAGTGATAATTGACCAGTGACCAGCGAAAGTGACCAGTGACGAGTGACCAGTGACAAGTGACCAGTGACCACTGACCAGTGACCAGTGACCAGCGACCAGTGACCAGTGACCAGTGACCAGTGACCAGTGACCAGTGACCAGCGAATGTGACAAGTGACCAGTGACCATTGACCAGTGACCAGTGATCAGCGAAAGTGACCAGTGACCACTGAGCAGTGACCAGCGAAATTGACCAGTTTCCAGTGACCAGTGACAAGTGACCAGTGACCAGTGACCAGCGAAAGAGACAAGTGAACAGTGACCAGCGAAATTGACCAGTGATAATTGACCAGTGACCAGCGAAAGTGACCAGTGACGAGTGACCAGTGACAAGTGACCAGTGACAAGTGACCAGTGACCACTGACCAGTGAGCAGTGACCAGCGACCAGTGACCAGTGACCAGTGACCAGCGACCAGTGACCAGCGAAAGTGAACAGTGACCAGTGACCAGTGACCAGTGACTAGCCAAATTGAGCAGTGAGCAGTTACCAGTGACCAGTGACCAGTGACCAGCGAAATTGACCAGTGACCATTGACCAGTGACCAGCGAAAGTGACCAGTGACGAGTGACCTGTGACAAGTGACCAGTGACCAGCGACCAGCGACCAGTGACCAGTGACCAGTGACCAGTGACCAGCGAAAGTGACGAGTGACCAGTGACAAGTCACCAGCGAAATTGACCAGTGACCAGTGACCAGCGAAAGTGACCAGTGTACAGTGATCAGCGAAATTGACCAGTGACCATTAACCAGTGACCAGCGAAAGTGACCAGTGACGAGTGACCAGTGACAAGTGACCAGTGACAAGTGACCAGTGACCACTGACCACTGACCAGTGACCAGCGACCAGTGACCAGTGACCAGTGACCGGGGACCAGTGACCAGCGAAAGTGACCAGTGACCAGTGACCAGTGACCAGTGACCAGTGACTAGCCAAATTGAGCAGTGAGCAGTGACCAGTGACCAGTGACCAGTGACCAGTGACCAGTGACCAACGATATTGACCAGTGACCATTGACCAGTGACCAGCGAAAGTGACCAGTGACGAGTGACCTGTGACAAGTGACCAGTGACCAGCGACCAGCGACCAGTGACCAGTGACCAGTGACCAGTGACCAGCGAAAGTGACGAGTGACCAGTGACCAGTGAGCAGCAACCAGTGACCAGTGACCAGTGACCAGTGACCAGCAAAATTGACCAGCAAAATTGACCAGTGACCAGTGACCAGTGACCAATGACCAGTGACCAGCGAAAGTGACCAGTGACCAGTGACCAGTGACCAGTGACCAGTGACCAGTGACCAGTGACCAGTGACCAGTGACCAGTGACCAGTGACCAGTGACCAGTGACCAGTGACCAGTGACCAGTGACCAGTGACAAGTGACCAGTGACCAGTGACCAGTGATCAGTGACCAGTGAACAGTGACCAGTGACCAGTGACCAGTGACCAGCGAAAATGACCAGTGACCAGTGACCAGTAACCAGCGAAATTGACCAGTGACCAGTCACCAGTGAACAGTGACAAGTGACCAGTGACCAGTGACCAACGAAAGTGACCAGTGACCAGTGACCAGTGACCAGTGACCAGTGACCAGCGAAAGTGACCAGTGACCAGTGACCAGTGACCAGTGACCAGTGACCAGTGACCAGTGACCAGTGACAAGTGACCTGGCACCAGTGACCAGTGACCAGTGACCAGTGACCAGCGAAATTGACCAGTGACCAGTGACCAGTGACCAGTGACCAGTGACCAGCGAAATTGACCAGTGAACAGTGACCAGGGACCAGTGACCAGTGACGAGTGACCAGTGACCAGCGAAAGTGAACAGTGACCAGTGACCAGTGAACAGTGACCAGTGACAAGTGACCAGCGAAATTGACCAGTGACCAGTGACCAGTGAACAGTGACAAGTGATAATTGACCAGTGACAAGTGACCAGTGACCACTGACCAGTGACCAGTGACCAGCGACCAGTGACCAGGGACCAGTGACCAGCGAAAGTGAACAGCGAAAGTGAACAGTGACCAGTGACCAGTGACCAGTGACTAGCCAAATTGAGCAGTGAGCAGTTACCAGTGACCAGTGACCAGTGACCAGCGAAATTGACCAGTGACCATTGACCAGTGACCAGCGAAAGTGACCAGTGACGAGTGACCTGTGACAAGTGACCAGTGACCAGCGACCAGTGACCAGTGACCAGTGACCAGTGACCAGTGACCAGTGACCAGTGACCAGTGACCAGCGAAAGTGACCAGTGACCAGTGACCAGTGACCAGTGACCAGCGAAAGTGACCAGTGACCAGTGACCAGTGACCAGCGAAATTGACCAGTGACCAGTGACCAGCGACCAGTGACCAGTGACCAGTGACCAGTGACCAGTGACCAACGAAAGTGACCAGTGAACAGTGACCAGGGACCAGTGACCAGTGACGAGTGACCAGTGACCAGCGAAAGTGAACAGTGACCAGTGACCAGTGACCAGTGACCAGTGACCAGCGAAAGTGACCAGTGACCAGTGACCAGTGACCAGTGACCAGTGACCAGTGATAAGTGACCTGGCACCAGTGACCAGTGACCAGTGACCAGTGACCAGCGAAATTGACCAGTGACCAGTGACCAGTGACCAGTGACCAGTGACCAGCGAAATTGAACAGTGAACAGTGACCAGGGACCAGTGACCAGTGACGAGTGACCAGTGACCAGCGAAAGTGAACAGTGACCAGTGACCAGTGACCAGTGACCAGTGACCAGTGACCAGCGAAAGTGACCAGTGACCAGTGACCAGTGACCAGTGACCAGTGACCAGTGGCATGTGACCTGGGACCAGTGAAAGTGACCAGTGACCAGTGAACAGTGACCAGCGAAATTGACCAGTTTCCAGTGACCAGTGATAAGTGACCAGTGACCAGTGACCAGCGAAAGTGACCAGTGAACAGTGATCAGCGAAATTGACCAGTGACCATTAACCAGTGACCAGCGAAAGTGACCAGTGACGAGTGACCAGTGACAAGTGACCAGTGACAAGTGACCAGTGACCACTGACCAGTGACCAGTGACCAGCGACCAGTGACCAGTGACCAGTGACCGGGGACCAGTGACCAGCGAAAGTGACCAGTGACCAGTGACCAGTGACCAGTGACCAGTGACCAGTGACCAGTGATCAGTGACCAGTGACCAGTGACCAGTGACCAGTTACAAGTGACCAGTGACCTGGGACCAGCGAAAGTGACCAGTGACCAGTGAACAGTGACCAGCGAAATTGACCAGTTTCCAGTGACCAGTGATAAGTGACCAGTGACCAGTGACCAGCGAAAGTGACCAGTGACCAGCGACCAGCGACCAGTGACCAGTGACCAGTGACCAGTGACCAGCGAAATTGACCAGTGACCACTGAGCAGTGACCATCGAAATTGGCCAGTTTCCAGTGACCAGTGACAAGTGACCAGTGACCAGTGACCAGCGAAAGAGACAAGTGAACAGTGACCAGCGAAATTGACCAGTGATAATTGACCAGTGACCAGCGAAAGTGACCAGTGACGAGTGACCAGTGACAAGTGACCAGTGACAAGTGACCAGTGACCACTGACCAGTGACCAGTGACCAGCGACCAGTGACCAGTGACCAGTGACCAGTGACCAGTGACCAGCGAAAGTGACCAGTGACCAGTGACCAGTGACCAGTGACCAGCGAAAGTGACCAGTGACCAGTGACCAGTGACCAGCGAAATTGACCAGTGACCAGTGACCAGCGAACAGTGACCAGTGACCAGTGACCAGGGACCAGTGACCAGCGAAAGTGACCAGTGACCAGTGACCAGTGACCAGTGACTAGCCAAATTGAGCAGTGAGCAGTTACCAGTGACCAGTGACCAGTGACCAGCGAAATTGACCAGTGACCATTGACCAGTGACCAGCGACCAGTGACCAGTGACCAGTGACCAGTGACCAGTGACCAGTGACCAGTGACCAGTGACCAGCGAAATTGACCAGTGACCAGTGACCAGAGACCAGTGACTAGCCAAATTGACCAGTGACCAGTGATCAGTGACCAGTGAACAGTGACCAGTGACCAGTGACCAGCGAAATTGACCATTGACCAGTGACCAGTGAACAGTGACAAGTGACCAGTGACCAGTGACCAACGAAAGTGACCAGTGAACAGTGACCAGGGACCAGTGACCAGTGACGTGTGACCAGTGACCAGCGAAAGTGAACTGTGACCAGTGAACAGTGACCAGCGAAATTGACCAGTTTCCAGTGACCAGTGATAAGTGACCAGTGACCAGTGACCAGCGAAAGTGACCAGTGAACAGTGATCAGCGAAATTGACCAGTGACCATTAACCAGTGACCAGCGAAAGTGACCAGTGACGAGTGACCAGTGACAAGTGACCAGTGACAAGTGACCAGTGACCACTGACCACTGACCAGTGACCAGCGACCAGTGACCAGTGTCCAGTGACCGGGCACCAGTGACCAGCGAAAGTGACCAGTGACCAGTGACCAGTGACCAGTGACCAGTGACCAGTGACTAGCCAAATTGAGCAGTGAGCAGTGACCAGTGACCAGTGACCAGTGACCAGTGACCAGTAACCAGCGAAAGTGACCAGTGACCAGTGACCAGTGACCAGTGACCAGTGACCAGCGAAAGTGACCAGGGACCAGTGACCAGTTACCAGTGAGCTGTGACCAGTGACCAGTGACCAGTGAACTGTGACCAGTGACCAGTGACCAGTGACAAGTGACCTGGGACCAGTGAAAGTGACCAGTGACCAGTGACCAGCGAAAGAGACAAGTGAACAGTGACCAGCGAAATTGACCAGTGATAATTGACCAGTGACCAGCGAAAGTGACCAGTGACGAGTGACCAGTGACAAGTGACCAGTGACAAGTGACCAGTGACCACTGACCAGTGACCAGTGACCAGCGACCAGTGACCAGCGAAAGTGACCAGGGACCAGTGACCAGTTACCAGTGAGCTGTGACCAGTGACCAGTGACCAGTGAACTGTGACCAGTGACCTGGGACCAGTGAAAGTGACCAGTGACCAGTGACCAGCGAAAGAGACAAGTGAACAGTGACCAGCGAAATTGACCAGTGATAATTGACCAGTGACCAGCGAAAGTGACCAGTGACGAGTGACCAGTGACAAGTGACCAGTGACCAGCGAAAGTGACCAGTGACCAGTGACCAGTGACCAGTGACCAGTGACCAGTGATAAGTGACCTGGCACCAGTGACCAGTGACCAGTGACCAGTGACCAGCGAAATTGACCAGTGACCAGTGACCAGTGACCAGTGACCAGTGACCAGCGAAATTGAACAGTGAACAGTGACCAGGGACCAGTGACCAGTGACGAGTGACCAGTGACCAGCGAAAGTGAACAGTGACCAGTGACCAGTGACCAGTGACCAGTGACCAGTGACCAGCGAAAGTGACCAGTGACCAGTGACCAGTGACCAGTGACCAGTGACCAGTGGCATGTGACCTGGGACCAGTGAAAGTGACCAGTGACCAGTGAACAGTGACCAGCGAAATTGACCAGTTTCCAGTGACCAGTGATAAGTGACCAGTGACCAGTGACCAGCGAAAGTGACCAGTGAACAGTGATCAGCGAAATTGACCAGTGACCATTAACCAGTGACCAGCGAAAGTGACCAGTGACGAGTGACCAGTGACAAGTGACCAGTGACAAGTGACCAGTGACCACTGACCAGTGACCAGTGACCAGCGACCAGTGACCAGTGACCAGTGACCGGGGACCAGTGACCAGCGAAAGTGACCAGTGACCAGTGACCAGTGACCAGTGACCAGTGACCAGTGACCAGTGATCAGTGACCAGTGACCAGTGACCAGTGACCAGTTACAAGTGACCAGTGACCTGGGACCAGCGAAAGTGACCAGTGACCAGTGAACAGTGACCAGCGAAATTGACCAGTTTCCAGTGACCAGTGATAAGTGACCAGTGACCAGTGACCAGCGAAAGTGACCAGTGACCAGCGACCAGCGACCAGTGACCAGTGACCAGTGACCAGTGACCAGCGAAATTGACCAGTGACCACTGAGCAGTGACCATCGAAATTGGCCAGTTTCCAGTGACCAGTGACAAGTGACCAGTGACCAGTGACCAGCGAAAGAGACAAGTGAACAGTGACCAGCGAAATTGACCAGTGATAATTGACCAGTGACCAGCGAAAGTGACCAGTGACGAGTGACCAGTGACAAGTGACCAGTGACAAGTGACCAGTGACCACTGACCAGTGACCAGTGACCAGCGACCAGTGACCAGTGACCAGTGACCAGTGACCAGTGACCAGCGAAAGTGACCAGTGACCAGTGACCAGTGACCAGTGACCAGCGAAAGTGACCAGTGACCAGTGACCAGTGACCAGCGAAATTGACCAGTGACCAGTGACCAGCGAACAGTGACCAGTGACCAGTGACCAGGGACCAGTGACCAGCGAAAGTGACCAGTGACCAGTGACCAGTGACCAGTGACTAGCCAAATTGAGCAGTGAGCAGTTACCAGTGACCAGTGACCAGTGACCAGCGAAATTGACCAGTGACCATTGACCAGTGACCAGCGACCAGTGACCAGTGACCAGTGACCAGTGACCAGTGACCAGTGACCAGTGACCAGTGACCAGCGAAATTGACCAGTGACCAGTGACCAGAGACCAGTGACTAGCCAAATTGACCAGTGACCAGTGATCAGTGACCAGTGAACAGTGACCAGTGACCAGTGACCAGCGAAATTGACCATTGACCAGTGACCAGTGAACAGTGACAAGTGACCAGTGACCAGTGACCAACGAAAGTGACCAGTGAACAGTGACCAGGGACCAGTGACCAGTGACGTGTGACCAGTGACCAGCGAAAGTGAACTGTGACCAGTGAACAGTGACCAGCGAAATTGACCAGTTTCCAGTGACCAGTGATAAGTGACCAGTGACCAGTGACCAGCGAAAGTGACCAGTGAACAGTGATCAGCGAAATTGACCAGTGACCATTAACCAGTGACCAGCGAAAGTGACCAGTGACGAGTGACCAGTGACAAGTGACCAGTGACAAGTGACCAGTGACCACTGACCACTGACCAGTGACCAGCGACCAGTGACCAGTGTCCAGTGACCGGGCACCAGTGACCAGCGAAAGTGACCAGTGACCAGTGACCAGTGACCAGTGACCAGTGACCAGTGACTAGCCAAATTGAGCAGTGAGCAGTGACCAGTGACCAGTGACCAGTGACCAGTGACCAGTAACCAGCGAAAGTGACCAGTGACCAGTGACCAGTGACCAGTGACCAGTGACCAGCGAAAGTGACCAGGGACCAGTGACCAGTTACCAGTGAGCTGTGACCAGTGACCAGTGACCAGTGAACTGTGACCAGTGACCAGTGACCAGTGACAAGTGACCTGGGACCAGTGAAAGTGACCAGTGACCAGTGACCAGCGAAAGAGACAAGTGAACAGTGACCAGCGAAATTGACCAGTGATAATTGACCAGTGACCAGCGAAAGTGACCAGTGACGAGTGACCAGTGACAAGTGACCAGTGACAAGTGACCAGTGACCACTGACCAGTGACCAGTGACCAGCGACCAGTGACCAGCGAAAGTGACCAGGGACCAGTGACCAGTTACCAGTGAGCTGTGACCAGTGACCAGTGACCAGTGAACTGTGACCAGTGACCTGGGACCAGTGAAAGTGACCAGTGACCAGTGACCAGCGAAAGAGACAAGTGAACAGTGACCAGCGAAATTGACCAGTGATAATTGACCAGTGACCAGCGAAAGTGACCAGTGACGAGTGACCAGTGACAAGTGACCAGTGACAAGTGACCAGTGACCACTGACCAGTGACCAGTGACCAGCGACCAGTGACCAGTGACCAGTGACCAGCGACCAGTGACCAGCGAAAGTGAACAGTGACCAGTGACCAGTGACCAGTGACTAGCCAAATTGAGCAGTGAGCAGTTACCAGTGACCAGTGACCAGTGACCAGCGAAATTGACCAGTGACCATTGACCAGTGACCAGCGAAAGTGACCTGTGACGAGTGACCTGTGACAAGTGACCAGTGACCAGCGACCAGTGACCAGTGACCAGTGACCAGTGACCAGTGACCAGTGACCAGTGACCAGCGAAAGTGACCAGTGACCAGTGACCAGTGACCAGTGACCAGCGAAAGTGACCAGTGACCAGTGACCAGTGACCAGCGAAATTGACCAGTGACCAGTGACCAGCGACCAGTGACCAGTGACCAGTGACCAGGGACCAGTGACCAGCGAAAGTGACCAGTGACCAGTGACCAGTGACCAGTGACTAGCCAAATTGAGCAGTGAGCAGTTACCAGTGACCAGTGACCAGTGACCAGCGAAATTGACCAGTGACCATTGACCAGTGACCAGCGAAAGTGACCAGTGACGAGTGACCTGTGACAAGTGACCAGTGACCAGCGACCAGTGACCAGTGACCAGTGACCAGTGACCAGTGACCAGTGACCAGCGAAATTGACCAGTGACCATTGACCAGTGACCAGCGACCAGCGACCAGTGACCAGTGACCAGTGACCAGTGACCAGCGAAAGTGACGAGTGACCAGTGACCAGTGACCAGCGACCAGTGACCAGTGACCAGTGACCAGTGACCAGCAAAATTGACCAGCAAAATTGACCAGTGACCAGTGACCAGTGACCAATGACCAGTGACCAGCGAAAGTGACCAGTGACCAGTGACCAGTGACCAGTGACCAGTGACCAGTGACCAGTGACCAGTGCCAACGACCAGTGACCAGTGACCATTGACCAGTGACCAGCGAAAGTGACCAGGGACCAGTGACCAGTGTCCAGTGACCAGTGACCAGTGACCAGTGACAAGTGACCAGTGACCAGTGACCAGTGACCAGTGACCAGTGACCAGTGACCAGTGACCAGTGACCAGTGATAAGTGAACTGGCACCAGTGACCAGTGACCAGTGACCAGTGACCAGCGAAATTGACCAGTGACCAGTGACCAGTGACCAGTGACCAGTGACCAGCGAAATTGACCAGTGAACAGTGACCAGGGACCAGTGACCAGTGACGAGTGACCAGTGACCAGCGAAAGTGAACAGTGACCAGTGACCAGTGACCAGTGACCAGTGACCAGTGACCAGCGAAAGTGACCAGTGACCAGTGACCAGTGACCAGCGAAATTGACCAGTGACCAGTGACCAGTGACCAGTGACCAGTGACCAGCGAAAGTGACCAGTGACCAGTGACCAGTGACCAGCGAAATTGACCAGTGACCAGTGACCAGAGACCAGTGACTAGCCAAATTGACCAGTGACCAGTGATCAGTGACCAGTGAACAGTGACCAGTGACCAGTGACCAGCGAAATTGACCATTGACCAGTGACCAGTGAACAGTGACAAGTGACCAGTGACCAGTGACCAACGAATGTGACCAGTGAACAGTGAACAGGGACCAGTGACCAGTGACGAGTGACCAGTGACCAGCGAAAGTGAACTGTGACCAGTGAACAGTGACCAGCGAAATTGACCAGTTTCCAGTGACCAGTGATAAGTGACCAGTGACCAGTGACCAGCGAAAGTGACCAGTGAACAGTGATCAGCGAAATTGACCAGTGACCATTAACCAGTGACCAGCGAAAGTGACCAGTGACGAGTGACCAGTGACAAGTGACCAGTGACAAGTGACCAGTGACCACTGACCACTGACCAGTGACCAGCGACCAGTGACCAGTGTCCAGTGACCGGGCACCAGTGACCAGCGAAAGTGACCAGTGACCAGTGACCAGTGACCAGTGACCAGTGACCAGTGACTAGCCAAATTGAGCAGTGAGCAGTGACCAGTGACCAGTGACCAGTGACCAGTGACCAGTAACCAGCGAAAGTGACCAGTGACCAGTGACCAGTGACCAGTGACCAGTGACCAGCGAAAGTGACCAGGGACCAGTGACCAGTTACCAGTGAGCTGTGACCAGTGACCAGTGACCAGTGAACTGTGACCAGTGACCAGTGACCAGTGACAAGTGACCTGGGACCAGTGAAAGTGACCAGTGACCAGTGAACAGTGACCAGCGAAATTGACCAGTTTCCAGTGACCAGTGATAAGTGACCAGTGACCAGTGACCAGCGAAAGTGACCAGTGAACAGTGATCAGCGAAATTGACCAGTGACCATTAACCAGTGACCAGCGAAAGTGACCAGTGACGAGTGACCAGTGACAAGTGACCAGTGACAAGTGACCAGTGACAAGTGACCAGTGACCACTGACCAGTGACCAGTGACCAGCGACCAGTGACCAGTGACCAGTGACCAGTGACCAGTGACCAGTTACAAGTGACCAGTGACCAGCGACCAGTGACCAGTGACGAGCGACCAGTGACCAGTGAACATTGACCAGTGACCAGTGACCAGCGAAAGTGACCAGGGACCAGTGACCAGTGACCAGTGACCAGTGACCAGTAACTAGCCAAATTGAGCAGTGAGCAGTGACCAGTGACCAGTGACCAGTGACCAGTGACCAGCGAAATTGACCAGTGACCATTGACCAGTGACCAGTGACAAGTGACCAGGGACCAGTGAAAGTGACCAGTGACCAGTGAACAGTGACCAGCGAAATTGACCAGTTTCCAGTGACCAGTGATAAGTGACCAGCGACCAGTGACCAGCGAAAGTGACCAGTGACCAGCGACCAGCGACCAGTGACCAGTGACCAGTGACCAGTGACCATCGAAATTGACCAGTTTCCAGTGACAAGTGACAAGTGACCAGTGACCAGTGACCAGCGAAATTGACCAGTGACCACTGAGCAGTGACCATCGAAATTGACCAGTTTCCAGTGACAAGTGACAAGTGACCAGTGACCAGTGACCAGCGAAAGAGACAAGTGAACAGTGACCAGCGAAATTGACCAGTGATAATTGACCAGTGACCAGCGAAAGTGACCAGTGACGAGTGACCAGTGACAAGTGACCAGTGACCACTGACCAGTGACCAGTGACCAGCGACCAGTGACCAGTGACCAGTGACCAGTGACCAGTGACCAGTGACCAGCGAATGTGACAAGTGACCAGTGACCATTGACCAGTGACCAGTGATCAGCGAAAGTGACCAGTGACCACTGAGCAGTGACCTGCGAAATTGACCAGTTTCCAGTGACCAGTGACAAGTGACCAGTGACCAGTGACCAGCGAAAGAGACAAGTGAACAGTGACCAGCGAAATTGACCAGTGATAATTGACCAGTGACCAGCGAAAGTGACCAGTGACGAGTGACCAGTGACAAGTGACCAGTGACAAGTGACCAGTGACCACTGACCAGTGACCAGTGACCAGCGACCAGTGACCAGTGACCAGTGACCAGCGACCAGTGACCAGCGAAAGTGAACAGTGACCAGTGACCAGTGACCAGTGACTAGCCAAATTGAGCAGTGAGCAGTTACCAGTGACCAGTGACCAGTGACCAGCGAAATTGACCAGTGACCATTGACCAGTGACCAGCGAAAGTGACCAGTGACGAGTGACCTGTGACAAGTGACCAGTGACCAGCGACCAGTGACCAGTGACCAGTGACCAGTGACCAGTGACCAGTGACCAGTGACCAGCGAAAGTGACCAGTGACCAGTGACCAGTGACCAGTGACCAGCGAAAGTGACCAGTGACCAGTGACCAGTGACCAGCGAAATTGACCAGGGACCAGTGACCAGTGACCAGTGACCAGTGACCAGTAACTAGCCAAATTGAGCAGTGAGCAGTGACCAGTGACCAGTGACCAGTGACCAGTGACCAGCGAAATTGACCAGTGACCATTGACCAGTGACCAGTGACAAGTGACCAGGGACCAGTGAAAGTGACCAGTGACCAGTGAACAGTGACCAGCGAAATTGACCAGTTTCCAGTGACCAGTGATAAGTGACCAGCGACCAGTGACCAGCGAAAGTGACCAGTGACCAGCGACCAGCGACCAGTGACCAGTGACCAGTGACCAGTGACCATCGAAATTGACCAGTTTCCAGTGACAAGTGACAAGTGACCAGTGACCAGTGACCAGCGAAATTGACCAGTGACCACTGAGCAGTGACCATCGAAATTGACCAGTTTCCAGTGACAAGTGACAAGTGACCAGTGACCAGTGACCAGCGAAAGAGACAAGTGAACAGTGACCAGCGAAATTGACCAGTGATAATTGACCAGTGACCAGCGAAAGTGACCAGTGACGAGTGACCAGTGACAAGTGACCAGTGACCACTGACCAGTGACCAGTGACCAGCGACCAGTGACCAGTGACCAGTGACCAGTGACCAGTGACCAGTGACCAGCGAATGTGACAAGTGACCAGTGACCATTGACCAGTGACCAGTGATCAGCGAAAGTGACCAGTGACCACTGAGCAGTGACCTGCGAAATTGACCAGTTTCCAGTGACCAGTGACAAGTGACCAGTGACCAGTGACCAGCGAAAGAGACAAGTGAACAGTGACCAGCGAAATTGACCAGTGATAATTGACCAGTGACCAGCGAAAGTGACCAGTGACGAGTGACCAGTGACAAGTGACCAGTGACAAGTGACCAGTGACCACTGACCAGTGACCAGTGACCAGCGACCAGTGACCAGTGACCAGTGACCAGCGACCAGTGACCAGCGAAAGTGAACAGTGACCAGTGACCAGTGACCAGTGACTAGCCAAATTGAGCAGTGAGCAGTTACCAGTGACCAGTGACCAGTGACCAGCGAAATTGACCAGTGACCATTGACCAGTGACCAGCGAAAGTGACCAGTGACGAGTGACCTGTGACAAGTGACCAGTGACCAGCGACCAGTGACCAGTGACCAGTGACCAGTGACCAGTGACCAGTGACCAGTGACCAGCGAAAGTGACCAGTGACCAGTGACCAGTGACCAGTGACCAGCGAAAGTGACCAGTGACCAGTGACCAGTGACCAGCGAAATTGACCAGTGACCAGTGACCAGGGACCAGTGACCAGCGAAAGTGACCAGTGACCAGTGACCAGTGACCAGTGACTAGCCAAATTGAGCAGTGAGCAGTTACCAGTGACCAGTGACCAGTGACCAGCGAAATTGACCAGTGACCATTGACCAGTGACCAGCGAAAGTGACCAGTGACGAGTGACCTGTGACAAGTGACCAGTGACCAGCGACCAGTGACCAGTGACCAGTGACCAGTGACCAGTGACCAGTGACCAGCGAAATTGACCAGTGACCATTGACCAGTGACCAGCGACCAGCGACCAGTGACCAGTGACCAGTGACCAGTGACCAGCGAAAGTGACGAGTGACCAGTGACCAGTGACCAGCGACCAGTGACCAGTGACCAGTGACCAGTGACCAGCAAAATTGACCAGCAAAATTGACCAGTGACCAGTGACCAGTGACCAATGACCAGTGACCAGCGAAAGTGACCAGTGACCAGTGACCAGTGACCAGTGACCAGTGACCAGTGACCAGTGACCAGTGCCAACGACCAGTGACCAGTGACCATTGACCAGTGACCAGCGAAAGTGACCAGGGACCAGTGACCAGTGTCCAGTGACCAGTGACCAGTGACCAGTGACAAGTGACCAGTGACCAGTGACCAGTGACCAGTGACCAGTGACCAGTGACCAGTGACCAGTGACCAGTGATAAGTGAACTGGCACCAGTGACCAGTGACCAGTGACCAGTGACCAGCGAAATTGACCAGTGACCAGTGACCAGTGACCAGTGACCAGTGACCAGCGAAATTGACCAGTGAACAGTGACCAGTGACCAGCGAAATTGACCAGTGACCAGTGACCAGAGACCAGTGACTAGCCAAATTGACCAGTGACCAGTGATCAGTGACCAGTGAACAGTGACCAGTGACCAGTGACCAGCGAAATTGACCATTGACCAGTGACCAGTGAACAGTGACAAGTGACCAGTGACCAGTGACCAACGAAAGTGACCAGTGAACAGTGACCAGGGACCAGTGACCAGTGACGAGTGACCAGTGACCAGCGAAAGTGAACTGTGACCAGTGAACAGTGACCAGCGAAATTGACCAGTTTCCAGTGACCAGTGATAAGTGACCAGTGACCAGTGACCAGCGAAAGTGACCAGTGAACAGTGATCAGCGAAATTGACCAGTGACCATTAACCAGTGACCAGCGAAAGTGATCAGTGACGAGTGACCAGTGACAAGTGACCAGTGACAAGTGACCAGTGACCACTGACCACTGACCAGTGACCAGCGACCTGTGACCAGTGTCCAGTGACCGGGCACCAGTGACCAGCGAAAGTGACCAGTGACCAGTGACCAGTGACCAGTGACCAGTGACCAGTGACTAGCCAAATTGAGCAGTGAGCAGTGACCAGTGACCAGTGACCAGTGACCAGTGACCAGTAACCAGCGAAAGTGACCAGTGACCAGTGACCAGTGACCAGTGACCAGTGACCAGCGAAAGTGACCAGGGACCAGTGACCAGTTACCAGTGAGCTGTGACCAGTGACCAGTGACCAGTGAACTGTGACCAGTGACCAGTGACCAGTGACAAGTGACCTGGGACCAGTGAAAGTGACCAGTGACCAGTGACCAGTGACCAGCGAAATTGACCAGTTTCCATTGACCAGTGATAAGTGACCAGTGACCAGTGACCAGCGAAAGTGACCAGTGAACAGTGATCAGCGAAATTGACCAGTGACCATTAACCAGTGACCAGCGGAAGTGACCAGTGACGAGTGACCAGTGACAAGTGACCAGTGACAAGTGACCAGTGACAAGTGACCAGTGACCACTGACCAGTGACCAGTGACCAGCGACCAGTGACCAGTGACCAGTGACCAGTGACCAGTGACCAGTTACAAGTGACCAGTGACCAGCGACCAGTGACCAGTGACGAGCGACCAGTGACCAGTGACCATTGACCAGTGACCAGTGACCAGCGAAAGTGACCAGGGACCAGTGACCAGTGACGAGTGACCAGTGACCAGCGAAAGTGAACAGTGACCAGTGAACAGTGACCAGCGAAATTGACCAGTTTCCAGTGACCAGTGATAAGTGGCCAGTGACCAGCGAAAGTGACCAGTGAACAGTGATCAGCGAAATTGACCAGTGACCATTAACCAGTGACCAGCGAAAGTGACCAGTGACGAGTGACCAGTGACAAGTGACCAGTGACAAGTGACCAGTGACCACTGACCACTGTCCAGTGACCAGCGACCAGTGACCAGTGTCCAGTGACCGGGGACCAGTGACCAGCGAAAGTGACCAGTGACCAGTGACCAGTGACCAGTGACCAGTGACCAGTAACTAGCCAAATTGAGCAGTGAGCAGTGACCAGTGACCAGTGACCAGTGACCAGTGACCAGCGAAATTGACCAGTGACCATTGACCAGTGACCAGTGACAAGTGACCAGGGACCAGTGAAAGTGACCAGTGACCAGTGAACAGTGACCAGCGAAATTGACCAGTTTCCAGTGACCAGTGATAAGTGACCAGCGACCAGTGACCAGCGAAAGTGACCAGTGACCAGCGACCAGCGACCAGTGACCAGTGACCAGTGACCAGTGACCAGCGAAATTGACCAGTGACCACTGAGCAGTGACCATCGAAATTGACCAGTTTCCAGTGACCAGTGACAAGTGACCAGTGACCAGTGACCAGCGAAAGAGACAAGTGAACAGTGACCAGCGAAATTGACCAGTGATAATTGACCAGTGACCAGCGAAAGTGACCAGTGACGAGTGACCAGTGACAAGTGACCAGTGACCACTGACCAGTGACCAGTGACCAGCAACCAGTGACCAGTGACCAGTGACCAGTGACCAGTGACCAGCGAATGTGACAAGTGACCAGTGACCATTGACCAGTGACCAGTGATCAGCGAAAGTGACCAGTGACCACTGAGCAGTGACCAGCGAAATTGACCAGTTTCCAGTGACCAGTGACAAGTGACCAGTGACCAGTGACCAGCGAAAGAGACAAGTGAACAGTGACCAGCGAAATTGACCAGTGATAATTGACCAGTGACCAGCGAAAGTGACCAGTGACGAGTGACCAGTGACAAGTGACCAGTGACAAGTGACCAGTGACCACTGACCAGTGACCAGTGACCAGCGACCAGTGACCAGTGACCAGTGACCAGCGACCAGTGACCAGCGAAAGTGAACAGTGACCAGTGACCAGTGACCAGTGACTAGCCAAATTGAGCAGTGAGCAGTTACCAGTGACCAGTGACCAGTGACCAGCGAAATTGACCAGTGACCATTGACCAGTGACCAGCGAAAGTGACCAGTGACGAGTGACCTGTGACAAGTGACCAGTGACCAGCGACCAGTGACCAGTGACCAGTGACCAGTGACCAGTGACCAGTGACCAGTGACCAGCGAAAGTGACCAGTGACCAGTGACCAGTGACCAGTGACCAGCGAAAGTGACCAGTGACCAGTGACCAGTGACCAGCGAAATTGACCAGTGACCAGTGACCAGCGACCAGTGACCAGTGACCAGTGACCAGGGACCAGTGACCAGCGAAAGTGACCAGTGACCAGTGACCAGTGACCAGTGACTAGCCAAATTGAGCAGTGAGCAGTTACCAGTGACCAGTGACCAGTGACCAGCGAAATTGACCAGTGACCATTGACCAGTGACCAGCGAAAGTGACCAGTGACGAGTGACCTGTGACAAGTGACCAGTGACCAGCGACCAGTGACCAGTGACCAGTGACCAGTGACCAGTGACCAGTGACCAGCGAAATTGACCAGTGACCATTGACCAGTGACCAGCGGCCAGCGACCAGTGACCAGTGACCAGTGACCAGTGACCAGTGACCAGTGACCAACGAAAGTGACCAGTGACCAGTGACCAGTGACCAGCGACCAGTGACGAGTGACCAGTGACCAGCGAAAGTGAACAGTGACCAGTGACCAGTGACCAGTGACCAGTGACCAGCGAAAGTGACCAGTGACCAGTGACCAGTGACCAGTGACCAGTGACCAGTGATAAGTGACCTGGCACCAGTGACCAGCGAAATTGACCAGTGACCAGTGACCAGTGACCAGTGACCAGTGACTAGCGAAATTGACCAGTGAACAGTGACCAGGGACCAGTGACCAGTGACGAGTGACCAGTGACCAGCGAAAGTGAACAGTGACCAGTGACCAGTGACCAGTGACCAGTGACCAGTGACCAGTGACCAGCGAAAGTGACCAGTGGCCAGTGACCAGTGACCAGTGACCAGTGACCAGTGACCAGTGACCAGCGAAAGTGACCAGGGACCAGTGACCAGTTACCAGTGAGCTGTGACCAGTGACCAGTGACCAGTGAACTGTGACCAGTGACCAGTGACCAGCGAAAGTGACCAGTGACCAGTCACGAGCGAAATTGACCAGTGACCAGCGAAAATGACCAGTGACCAGTGACCAGTGACCAGTGTCCAGTGACCAGTGACCAGTGATAAGTGACCAGTGACCAGGGACCAGTGACCAGTGACGAGTGACCAGTGACCAGCGAAAGTGAACAGTGACCAGTGACCAGTGACCAGTGACCAGTGACCAGTGACCAGTGACCAGCGAAAGTGACCAGTGACCAGTGACCAGTGTCCAGTGACCAGTGACTAGCCAAATTGAGCAGTGAGCAGTGAAAGTGACCAGTGACCAGTGACCAGTGACCAGCGAAAGAGACAAGTGAACAGTGACCAGCGAAATTGACCAGTGATAATTGACCAGTGACCAGCGAAAGTGACCAGTGACGAGTGACCAGTGACAAGTGACCAGTGACAAGTGACCAGTGACCACTGACCAGTGACCAGTGACCAGAGACCAGTGACTAGCCAAATTGACCAGTGACCAGTGACCAGTGGCCAGCGGTAGTGACCAGTGACCAGTGACCAGTGACCAGCGAAATTGACCAGTGACCAGTGACCAGTGACCAGTGACCAGCGACCAGTGACCAATGACCAGAGACCAGTGACCAGTGACAAGTGACCAGTGACAAGTGACCGGCGAAAGTGACCAGTGAACAGTGACCAGTGACCAGTGACCAGTGACCAGTGACCAGGGACCAGTGACCAGTGACCAGTGACCAGTGACCAGACTGGTCACTATTCACTGGTCACTGGTCACTGGTCACTGTTCACTGGTCACTTTCGCCGGTCACTGGTCACTGGTCACTTGTCACTGGTCACTGGTCACTGGTCATTGGTCACTGGTCGCTGGTCACTGGTCACTTTCGCTGTTCACTGGTCACTGGTCACTGGTCACTGTTCACTGGTCACTTTCGCCGGTCACTGGTCACTGGTCACTTGTCACTGGTCACTGGTCACTGGTCATTGGTCACTGGTCGCTGGTCACTGGTCACTGGTCACTGATCACTGGTCAATTTCGCTGGTCACTGGTCACTGGTCACTGGTCACTGGTCACTGGTCACTGGTCACTTTCGCTGGTCACTGGTCATTGATCGCTGGTCACTAGTCACTGGTCACTGGTCCATTTCGCTCGTCACTGGTCACTGGTCACTGGTCACTGGTCACTGGTCACTGGTCACTGTTCACTGGTCACTTTCGCCGGTCACTGGTCACTGGTCACTTGTCACTGGTCACTGGTCACTGGTCATTGGTCACTGGTCGCTGGTCACTGGTCACTGGTCACTGATCACTGGTCAATTTCGCTGGTCACTGGTCACTGGTCACTGGTCACTGGTCACTGGTCACTTTCGCTGGTCACTGGTCATTGATCGCTGGTCACTAGTCACTGGTCACTGGTCCATTTCGCTCGTCACTGGTCACTGGTCACTGGTCACTGGTCACAGGTCACTGGTCACTGATCACTTTCGCTGTTCACTGGTCACTGGTCACCATTCACTGGTCACTGGTCACTGGTCGCTGGTCACTGGTCACTGGTCACTGGTCACTTATCACTGGCCACTGGTCACTGGAAACTGGTCACTGGTCACTGGTCACTGGTCACTTTCGCTGGTCACTGGCGAATTTCGCTCGTGACTGGTCACTGGTCACTTTCGCTGGTCACTGGTCACTGGTCACAGTTCATTGGTCACTGGTCACTGGTCACTGGTCACTGGTCACTGGTCACTGGTCACTGGTCACTGGTCACTGGTCACTGGTCACTGGTCGCTTGTCCCTGGTCACTTTCGCTGGTTACTGGTCACTGGTCACTGGTCACTGGTCACTGGTCACTGGTCACTGGTCGCTTGTCACTGGTCACTTGTCACTGGTCACAGGTCACTGGTCACTGGTCACTGGTCACTTTCGCTGGTCACTGGTCAATTTCGCTCGTGACTGGTCACTGGTCACTAGTCACAGCTCACTGGTCACTGGTCACTGGACACTAGTCACTGGTCACTGTTCACTGGTCACTTTCGCTGGTCACTGGTCCCTGGTCACTGGTCACTTTCGCTGGTCAGTGGTCACTGGTCACTGGTCACTGGTCACTGGTCACTGGTCACTGGTCACTGGTCACTGGTCACTTGTCACTGGTCACTGGTCCCTGGTCACTTTCGCTGGTCACTGGTCAATGGTCACTGGTCACTGGTCGTTGGCACTGGTCACTGGTCACTGGTCACTGGTCACTGGTCACTGGTCACTGCTCACTGGTCACTGGTCACTGGTCACTGGTCATTGGTCACTTGTCACTGGTCACTGGTCACTGGTCAATTTTGCTGGTCAATTTTGCTGGTCACTGGTCACTGGTCACTGGTCACTGGTCGCTGGTCACTGGTCACTGGTCACTGGTCACTTTCGCTGGTCACTGGTCACTGGTCACTGGTCACTGGTCGCTGGTCACTGGTCACTGGTCACTGGTCACTGGTCACTGGTCACTGGTCACTGGTCACTGTTCACTGGTCACTGGTCACTGGTCGCTGGTCACTGGTCACTTGTCACTGGTCACTGGTCACTGGTCACTGGTCACTGGTCACTGGTCACTGGTCACTGGTCACTGGTCACTGGTCACTGGTCACTGGTCACTAGTCACTGGTCGCTTGTCCCTGGTCACTTTCGCTGGTTACTGGTCACTGGTCAATGGTCAATGGTCACTGGTCACTGGTCACTGGTCACAGGTCACTGGTCACTGGTCACTTTCGCTGTTCACTGGTCACTGGTCACTATTCACTGGTCACTGGTCACTGGTCACTGTTCACTGGTCACTTTCGCCGGTCACTGGTCACTGGTCACTTGTCACTGGTCGCTGGTCACTGGTCACTGGTCACTGGTCACTGGTCAATTTCGCTGGTCACTGGTCACTGGTCACTGGTCACTGGTCACTGGTCACTTTCGCTGGTCACTGGTCACTGGTCATTGATCGCTGGTCACTAGTCACTGGTCACTGGTCCATTTCGCTCGTCACTGGTCACTGGTCACTGGTCACTGGTCACTGGTCACTGGTCACTGGTCACTGGTCACTGGTCACTGGTCACTGGTCACTGGTCACTGGTCACTGGTCACTGGTCACTGGTCACTGGTCACTGGTCACTGGTCACTGGTCCCTGGTCACTTTCGCTGGTCACTGGTCAATGGTCACTGGTCACTGGTCGTTGGCACTGGTCACTGGTCACTGGTCACTGGTCACTGGTCACTGGTCACTGGTCACTGGTCACTGGTCACTGGTCATTGGTCACTGGTCAATTTTGCTGGTCAATTTTGCTGGTCAATTTTGCTGGTCACTGGTCACTGGTCACTTTCGCTGGTCACTGGTCACTGGTCACTGGTCACTGGTCGCTGGTCACTGGTCACAATAATTGAAAAGTAATTGAAAAATAATAGAAAAATAATTGAAAAATAATTGAAAAACAATTGAAAAACAATTGAAAAATAATTGAAAAATAATTGAAAAATAATTGAAAAATAATTGAAAAATAATTGAAAAATAATTGAAAAATAATTGAAAAATAATTGAAAAATAATTGAAAAATAATTGAAAAATAATTGAAAAATAGTTGAAAAATAATTGAAAAATAATTAAAAAATAATGGAAAAAAATTAAAAAATAATTGAAAAACAATTGAAAAATAATTGAAAAATAATTGAAAAGTAAATGAAAAATAATAGAAAAATAATTGAAAAATAATTGAAAAATAATTGAAAAATAATTGAAAAATAATTGAAAAATAATGGAAAAATAATTGAAAAATAATAGAATAATAATTGAAAAATAATTGAAAAATAATTGAAAAATTATTGAAAAATAATTGAAAAATATTTGAAAAATAGTTGAAAAATAATTGAAAGATAATTGAAAAATAATTGAAAAATAATTGAAAAATAATTGAAAAATAATTGAAAAAGAATTGAAAAATAATTGAAAAATAATTGAAAAATAGTTGAAAAATAATTGAAAAATAATTAAAAAATAATGGAAAAAAATTAAAAAATAATCGAAAAACAATTGAAAAATAATTGAAAAATAATTGAAAAGTAAATGAAAAATAATAGAAAAATAATTGAAAAATAATTGAAAAATAATTGAAAAATAATTGAAAAATAATTGAAAAATAATGGAAAAATAATTGAAAAATAATAGAATAATAATTGAAAAATAATTGAAAAATAATTGAAAAATTATTGAAAAATAATTGAAAAATATTTGAAAAATAGTTGAAAAATAATTGAAAGATAATTGAAAAATAATTGAAAAATAATTGAAAAATAATTGAAAAATAGTTGAAAAGTAATTGATAAATAATTGAAAAATAATTGAAAAATAATTGAAAAGTAATTGAAAAATAATTGAAAAATAATTGAAAAATAATTGAAAAATAATTGAAAAATAATTGAAAAATAATTGAAAAATAATTGAAAAATAATTGAAAAATAATTGAAAAATAATTGAAAAATAATTGAAGAATAGTTGAAAAATAATTGAAAAATAATTGAAAAATAATTGAAAAGTAATATAAGAATAATTGAAAAATAATTTAAAAATAAATGAAAAATAATTGAAAAATAATTGAAAAATAATTGAAAAATAATTGAAAAATAATTGAAAAATAATTGAAAAATAATTGAAAAATAATTGAAAAATAATTGAAAAATAATTGAAAAATAATTGGCTAATAATAATTGAAATATAATTGAAAAATAATAGAAAAATAAGTAATAATAAGTGAAAAATAATTGAAAAATAATTGGATAATAATAATTGAAAAATAATTGAAAAATAATTAAAAAATATTGAAAAATAATTCAAAAATAATTAAAAAATAATTGAAAAATAATTGAAAAATTATTGAAAAGTAATTGAAAAATAAATGAAAAATAATTGAAAAATAATTGAAAAATAATTGAAAAATAATTGAAAAATAATGGAAAAATAATTGAAAAATAATTGAAAAATAATTGAAAAAAAAATTTGAAAACTAATTGAAAAATAATGGAAAAATAATTGAAAAATAATTGAAAAGTAATTGAAGAATAATTGAAAAATAATTGAAAAATAATTGAAATATAATTGAAAAATAATTGAAAAATTATTGAAAAATAATTGAAAAATAATTGAAAAACAATTGAAAAATAATTGAAAAACAATTGAAAAGTAAATGAAAAATAATAGAAAAATAATTGAAAAATAATTGAAAAATAATTGAAAAATAATTGAAAAATAATTGAAAAATAATTGAAAAATAATTTACGAATAGTTGAAAAATAATTGAAAAGTAATTGAAAAATAATTGAAAAATAATGGAAAAATAATTGAAAAATAATAGAATAATAATTGAAAAATAATTGAAAAATAATTGAAAAATTATTGAAAAATAATTGAAAAATAATTGAAAAATAATTGAAAAATAATTGAAAAATAATGGAAAAATAATTGAAAAATAATTGAAAAATAATTGAAAAATAATGGAAAAATAATTGAAAAATAATAGAATAATAATTGAAAAATAATTGAAAAATAATTGAAAAATTATTGAAAAATAATTGAAAAATATTTGAAAAATAGTTGAAAAATAATTGAAAGATAATTGAAAAATAATTGAAAAATAATTGAAAAATAATTGAAAAATAGTTGAAAAGTAATTGATAAATAATTGAAAAATAATTGAAAAATAATTGAAAAGTAATTGAAAAATAATTGAAAAATAATTGAAAAATAATTGAAAAATAATTGAAAAATAATTGAAAAATAATTGAAAAATAATTGAAAAATAATTGAAAAATAATTGAAAAATAATTGAAAAATAATTGAAGAATAGTTGAAAAATAATTGAAAAATAATTGAAAAATAATTGAAAAGTAATATAAGAATAATTGAAAAATAATTTAAAAATAAATGAAAAATAATTGAAAAATAATTGAAAAATAATTGAAAAATAATTGAAAAATAATTGAAAAATAATTGAAAAATAATTGAAAAATAATTGAAAAATAATTGAAAAATAATTGAAAAATAATTGGCTAATAATAATTGAAATATAATTGAAAAATAATAGAAAAATAAGTAATAATAAGTGAAAAATAATTGAAAAATAATTGGATAATAATAATTGAAAAATAATTGAAAAATAATTAAAAAATATTGAAAAATAATTCAAAAATAATTAAAAAATAATTGAAAAATAATTGAAAAATTATTGAAAAGTAATTGAAAAATAAATGAAAAATAATTGAAAAATAATTGAAAAATAATTGAAAAATAATTGAAAAATAATGGAAAAATAATTGAAAAATAATTGAAAAATAATTGAAAAAAAAATTTGAAAACTAATTGAAAAATAATGGAAAAATAATTGAAAAATAATTGAAAAGTAATTGAAGAATAATTGAAAAATAATTGAAAAATAATTGAAATATAATTGAAAAATAATTGAAAAATTATTGAAAAATAATTGAAAAATAATTGAAAAACAATTGAAAAATAATTGAAAAACAATTGAAAAGTAAATGAAAAATAATAGAAAAATAATTGAAAAATAATTGAAAAATAATTGAAAAATAATTGAAAAATAATTGAAAAATAATTGAAAAATAATTTACGAATAGTTGAAAAATAATTGAAAAGTAATTGAAAAATAATTGAAAAATAATGGAAAAATAATTGAAAAATAATAGAATAATAATTGAAAAATAATTGAAAAATAATTGAAAAATTATTGAAAAATAATTGAAAAATAATTGAAAAATAATTGAAAAATAATTGAAAAATAATGGAAAAATAATTGAAAAATAATAGAATAATAATTGGAAAATAATTGAAAAATAATTGAAAAATTATTGAAAAATAATTGAAAAATAATTGAAAAATAATTTACGAATAGTTGAAAAATAATTGAAGAGTAATTGAAAAATAATTGAAAAATAATGGAAAAATAATTGAAAAATAATAGAATAATAATTGAAAAATAATTGAAAAATAATTGAAAAATTATTGAAAAATAATTGAAAAATATTTGAAAAATAGTTGAAAAATAATTGAAAGATAATTGAAAAATAATTGAAAAATAATTGAAAAATAATTGAAAAATAGTTGAAAAGTAATTGATAAATAATTGAAAAATAATTGAAAAATAATTGAAAAATAATTGAAAAATAATTGAAAAATAATTGAAAAATAATTGAAAAATAATTGAAAAATAATTGAAAAATAATTGAAAAATAATTGAAAAGTAATTGATAAATAATTGAAAAATAATTGAAAAATAATTGAGAAATAATTGAAAAATAATTGAAAAATAATTGAAAAATAATTGAAGAATAGTTGAAAAATAATTGAAAAATAATTGAAAAATTATTGAAAAATAATTGAAAAATAATTGAAAAATAATTGAAAAATAATTGAAAAATAATTGAAAAGTAATTGAAGAATAATTGAAAAATAATTGAAAAATAATTGAAAAATAATTGAAAAATAATTGAAAAGTAATTGAAGAATAATTGAAAAATAATTGAAAAATAATTGAAATATAATTTTTTTTTTTTTTAATTGGGCGCTTACCGGGCGCTCAGTCCTGTTGGACCATTGTGCCCGAGCCCTCGCGGGCAGTCCTAGTTCAGAGGGCTTACCGTTAGTCCGGCCTCTCGTGCGAACTCGAGAAGCCCGCTCACGGTCATGTCCTCCAGGTTCGTCGTGCGGAGGAAAGCAGCTCCCAGCAATAGCTGTCTCTGGGCTGCCATGCTCTCGCATTGCGTCATTAGGTGAAACGGCGTTTCGTCGTCCACCCCGCACCTCTGGCAACTTGGTTCCTGCACGATCCCAAGGCGCGCTAGGTGCTTTCTCGTGTGCCAGTGTCCTGTGACCATCCCCACGAGCAGTCGCAACTGCGACCTGTCCAGGCGGCTGAGTGCCGCCCCTATCTTTTTCGAAGGCCGCTTCAGTAGAGCCTTCGCGTGTCCCATCTGCTGGGTCCGCTCCCAGAGTTGTCCGAGTTGCTGTCTAATCCAGCACCTCGTCCATTCCTTCACGGTTCCCATGGAGACACCTAAGGTGCAGGACGGGTCCCGATTAGGTTTACGCGCCCCTTCTCGAGCCCTGTCGTTTGCCCCTTCGTTTCCCTTGACTCCGGCGTGTCCCGGGACCCATAGTAGACTGACACGGTTGTTATTTGCCAGTTGTGTCAGTGTGTCTACGCAGTCTAGTACCAGACTGGATCTCACCACTGTATTGTGCAGAGATCCAAGTGCGGCCCGGCTGTCGCTGCAGATATAGATATGTTTGCCCTCATAGCCCTTGTCCAGATTCAATCTGGCACAGGTCCTGATAGCTTGCACCTCCGCCTGAAAAACCGATACGTGTGGGCCCAGGGCGATGGACCTTTCCACCCTGGGCCTCTCCCCCCATATCCCGGCTCCGGTTCCGGTTTTGGTCTTGGAGCCATCTGTGTACCAGATGAGCCCCCCCGGAGAGAATAGCTCCTTCTCGTTCTCTTCCCAGTCCCTCCTGCTTGGAAAGCGAACGACGAAGTTATGTTGGAAGCGGTAGGCTGGGTCACATTGGTCCCCCCCGCAGTCCAGGGCCTCATGCGAGTCCCTTACGTCCCGCGTGCCCGTTCCCTGCGCCTTTCCATCTTCCCGCGAAGTGTATCCTCAGGGCAGCCTTCCTAGCCCCGGCCTCCGCAGCCAAGTGCGGTGGCGCCAGGTCCAGCAAGACCCCCATCGCCAGGGTAGGCGTGGTGGGGAACGCCCCCGTTATCCCCAGCAACGCCAAGCGATACACCTTGCTCAATGTCCTCCTGTGGATGTCCCTCCTCATGGAGGGCCACCATACCACTGAGGCGTATATCAATTGGGGTTCCAGGATGGCCGTATAGATCCATTTAACCACCCATGGTTTTAACCCCCATGTGCTGCCGAACATTCTTCTGCAGGCCCAGTAGGTGACGAGCGCCTTCTGAGTCTGCTTCGCGATGTGGCTTTTCCACGTGAGCTTCTTATCTAGGGTCACTCCCAGATATTTCACCTCCGAGGAGGTGTGGAGCTCCGCTCCGAAGATTGAGGGGGCCTTAAACTTTAGGTTCCGCTTCCTCGTGAACAGTACCATCTCCGTCTTGCACGGATTTACCCTTAGGTTTTGGTTTTGGCACCATTCCTGAACCAGTGTGAGCGCCTTCTGCATTCTCCTGGCCATGCACGTCGGGCTCGTGCCTCTGACTGCGATCACTATGTCGTCAGCATAGCCCTGTACTATTACACCTTCTTCTCCGAGCCCACGCAGTAGCTCGTCCACCACCAGGGTCCACAGCAGTGGGGAGAGAACTCCCCCTTGCGGGCAGCCCCTGTCGGCTCGAGCCCTTATCGTGGTCCCTTCCCAGCTGGCCATCACGGCTCTAGTCCGAAGCATGTTTCGGATCCACCTTCTGATCGAGTCTTCGACCTTGAAGCTGTCTAGGGCCCTGCTTATGGCATCTAAGGATGTGTTGTCAAACGCTCCTTCGATGTCCAAGAATACGCTCAGGACCGACTGTTTCCGCTCCAGTGCCCCCTCTACCACCCCTACCAGGTGGTGGAGCGCCGTCTCCACGGATCTGCCGGCCTGATACGCGTGTTGGGAGATTTGTACTGGTCTTTCCACCAGCGCATGTTCCCTGATGTGTCTATCCACCAGCCTTTCCAGCGTCTTCAGAAGGAAGGACGTTAGGCAGATAGGCCTGAAGGATTTGGCAGAGTCGTAGTCCTTCTTCCCAGGTTTGGGTATGAATACGACTCTAGCCGTTCTCCATGTTTTGGGTATATACCCCAGGGCAAGACAGAATTTAAAGATAAGGTCCAGTCGTTTGATCAGGTCCTCCCCCCCTTCCTGTAGAAGAGCGGGGAAGATCCCGTCCACTCCCGGACTCTTAAATCTCTTAAATGAGTTTATGGCCCATCTGATCCTGTCTCGGTTTACTACCCTGGAGGCCATCCCCCAGTCCTTCGGTCCCTCTTTCTCAGGGTCCAGCTCTTCTGTCGGCTGCCCCTGTTGAAAGAGCCCCGAGCCCGGGAAATGAACCTCTATCAGGTGTTCTAAGATTTGTTGTCGGTCCTCTAGATACCTCCCGTCCGGGAGTCTGAGTCCGTTCAGTTTTTCAGAAGGCCCGGATGCGAAGACCTTTCGAAGCCTAGCCACTAGTGGTAGGGCCTCGGCTTCTTGGCAGAATTCCCTCCAGGTCTTCCTTTTTGATGCTCTAATGAGCTTCTTGTAGGATCTGTGGGCTTCCCTGTAGTTTTCCCATTCGATCCTCGTGTTCCGCCTCATGGCTCTGTTTAGCAGCTTCCGGGCTCTGGTCCTGTGCCTGCTCAGCTCCTGGTTCCACCAGGGTACACGTTTGCTGCTCTTCCTTTGCTTGGCCGGGCACGACGTTTCATACGTTTGGGTGATCGCAAGCTGCAGTTCCTCAGCCGCCCGCTCGATCCCCCCACCCGTTTTCGGGCGTCCGCAGTTCCCCCCGAGCCTTCTTCCTAGCCCCTCTTTGTAGAGTTGCCAGTCGGTGGCCCTGGGGTTCCTGTAGACTCCCGTGGGTTCGTGGTTCGCGTCTCCCGCCAGTTTGAATTCGATTAGCCTGTGGTCTGAGAGAGTTACCTCTTCCGCCACTTGCCAATCCTTAATAGCCTGAGCCACCTTCTTGGAGCCCAGCGTGATATCGATTACCTCCTGCCTTCTGGTGGTAACGAATGTGGGTTTGGAGCCCCGATTTAGGATCTCCAGTTCCGTGGTTGAGAGGTATTCAAGTAAGCTCGTCCCTCTCCGGTTGATATCGGTACTGCCCCATATGATGTGATGGGCGTTAGCGTCGCATCCCACCACCAGTTGCAGCCCCCTATTTTTACATGCCTCCATCAGTACTCTGAGTTCCCTCGTTGGGGGGGGCTCCTCAGAGTCGTATGGTAGGTATGCTGAGCAGACCACGATCTTTTCCGTGTTCCCACCCATTTTTGACTCTATTAGGACAGCTGTTAGGTCCCTAGTGCAGAATTCTCCCAGCCTCAAGGCGTTTAGTCTTTTACTCGCGTAGACGCATGCCCTTGGGCCGGGGTCACCGGGCCCGTGTATTACCGTGCCCAGTTTCGCGTTCAGTCCTCCTACTCGACCCCTGGTTAGCCAGGGTTCCTGTATGAGTACTATATCTGTTTGCTGCCCCACTATGCGGCGATCGAGTAAGTCCGTCGCCGCTTTGCAGTGCTGCAGATTAATCTGCGAGATGCTGATGCATCCTGCAGCCATCTTGACTGCAGTATTGCTCGCTCTCGCACGTGTTCCGGGGGATGTAGTATGTCCCGCGTTGCGGTCCACTACTACTTCCCCCTCCTCTTTACCGTGGTGGTAGCCTTGCTCTCCACCTCGGCGATCTTTAGGAAGTGGGACCTCAGTGACCCAGAGGCGGTGGTACCTTGTACCCCTCCCCTGGTCCCCGAGTTCCCAGCCCTACCCAGTCCCACGGCCTTCAGAGGTCTCCCCCTCTTACCGCGGGTAGGCATAATTGCCTTCTTCGTGGGGGGTCGGTCCCCCCCCGTGGGTGCGCCCGAGGTTTCTTCCCCGGTCGCCACCAACGTGGGTCCGTCCCTTCCCTCCACTGTTTGGGGTTGGTCCTGAGGGGCCGGATCGGCGCCGGCGCTGGGAATCTCCCTCGCGCTTGAGGCCTCCCCCGCTCCCTCCGGCCCGTCCCCTGCCCTGACCTGGGGTGTCGTTGCTGCCGCCCCTCGCGCCGCTCCCGGTTTCCCGCCCCCCACGCCGGTCCGGGCCGGGAACTCCCTAAGGAGCGCCCTGCCCAGCCCCACGTGGACGACGAAGCCCCGCTTGCTGAGCGCTTCGTGCGACTCCGCATCCACCCCCAGAATCAGGTGCACGGATCGTTCCGCCTCCCTTCTGCCCCACACCCTCCATAGTTGGGTGCGGAGGTCCGGGTTCTGCCGACCGATCCGCTGCAATATGACGTCCGTCTTCTCCGGGGGTCCGGGGATGACGGTCGCCATCTTCCGAAGCCTGGGTAGGCACTCTCTCTCCATTATCTGGAGAGATGCGCCCTCCCAGGGCTTCAGGTTATTCGCCGCTTCTTTGAGCCAATGTTTGGCAGCGGCGTCCGTGCAGGTTATCCAGAGGATGCCCTGCACGAACCTGCACTCTTCGAAGCGGGGGACCGCCATTCCTTTCGGGATGGCGTCCATCGCCTCTCCGAGCCCTCTCATCACCAGATCCCCCTGCTCCGGTGTTAGCGTGGATTCGGGGTAGTCAGATGGTGCTATCGCCATCTTCCTACCCCCCACCAGCGCCTCCTTGAAGCTAGAGGGCTCTGGGAAGATGTTTCCCTTTCTTTTTGCAGGGTGTTCGGGGGTCGAGCCGTCGGTCTGTCGGGCCCTTTTCAGGCCCTTGTCCGCGGTCTCCCCTTCCTTCCCACCCTGCTTCGCGGAGGGGTCTGTTTGCCCGTCATGCGGGCCCACCTCCCCCTGCGCTGTCTTTTCGGAGGTCGGCGCTCCCGCTTGGGTCGCCTCCAAAGTGGTCCCGAGTAAAGCCAGTTTGGCTTTCCGGGCCCTCCTTTTTGCCGCCCCGCTGCGGGTCGCCTTCCTCTTCTTGGATGGAGTGTCGGGCGCGGCTTCGGCGTTGTCGCCGTTGTCCTCGCCCGTCCTCCGTGTGGTAGCGTCCGTCACCGAGAGCCCAGTTTCGACCGCCGCGGCTAGCGCCACGTCAGTCTCCGCCGGTCCCTCCATGGTGGCTTCCGCCGTGTATACGGGAGATGTTCCCTCTTTCGAGGGCCCTTCTCCCGCTGTAATTGTTGGGGTGGTGTTAAAGAATTCCATGCAGTTCCCACGAGTGTGCAGGAAATATACGGTCCACCCCCACAGAGCCTGCTATGTGGGGGTAAGGCTAAATACAATGGGGGGTCGCCTGGTACCCCAAGGGCATCGTTCGAGGCACCGTACCCCGGTACCATTCATCCCTCGGCACGATAGCTTCCACCTTGGATTGGGAAGTTGGTCCACGACAGGGCCTTCGCTTGCCACGCGAGGTTGTTAGGCCTCGGGGTTCGCTTATAGCACCCGCTAACCGTCACGCTCCCCGACCCCCCCTTTCACATCGGCCCGGTCACCGTATGGTGATCCAGTCCTCGGCGATCGGAGGAACCGCTTCACGTTCTGGCCGTTCTCCTATCCGCCACCTGGAGACGCGCTCGGTTGGTGCTCAACCTAAATCGACACGGGCCGATTTAGTCCCCCGCTCCCCTTTACGGGGGTAGGGGGACAGCCGAGAATTGGATAATAATAATAGAAAAATAATTGAAAAATAATTAAAAAAATAATTGAAAAATAATTGAAAAATAATTGAAAAATAATTTAAAAATAATTGAAAAATAATTGAAGAATAGTTGAAAAATAATTGAAAAATAATTGAAAAATAATTGAAAAATAATTGAAAAATAATTGAAGAATAGTTGAAAAATAATTGAAAAATAATTGAAAAAAAATTGAAAAGTAATTAGAAAATAATTGAAAAATATTTGAAAAATAATTGAAAAATAAATGAAAAATAATTGATAAATAATTGAAAAATAATTGAAAAATAAATGAAAAATAATTGAAAAATAATTGAAAAATAATGTACAAATAATAGCAAAATAGTTGAAAAAAATTGTAAAAATATTGAAAAATAATTGAAAAATAATTGAAGAATAGTTGAAAAATAATTGAAAAATAATTGAAAACTAATTGAAAAATAATTGAAAAATAATTGAAAAATAATTGAAGAATAGTTGAGAAATAATTGAAAAATAATTGAAAAATAATTTTAAAATAATTGAAAAATAATTGAAAAATAATTGAAAAGTAATTGAAAAATAATTGAAAAATAATTGAAAAATAATCGAAAAACAATTGAAAAATAATTGAAAAATAATTGAAAAATAATTGAAAAATAATCGAAAAACAAATGAAAAATAATTGAAAAATAATTGAAAAATAATTGAAAAATAATTGAAAAATTATTGAAAAATAAATGGTAAAAATAATTGAAAAATAATTGAAAAATAATTGAAAAGTAATTGAAAAATAATTGAAAAATAATTGAAGAATAGTTGAAAAATAATTGAAAAAAAATTGAAAAGTAATTGGAAAATAATTGAAAAATAATTGAAAAATAATTGAAAAATAATTGAAAAATAATTGAGAAATAATTGAAAAATAATTGAAAAGTAATTGAAAAATAATTGAGAAATAATTGAAAAATAATTGAAAAATAATTGAAAAATAATTGAAAAATAATTGAAAAATAATTGAAAAATAATTGAAAAATAATTGAAAAATAATTGAAGAATAGTTGAAAAATAATTGAAAAATAATTGAAAACTAATTGAAAAATAATTGAAAAATAATTGAAAAATAATTGAAAAATAATTGCAAAATAATTGAATAATAATTGAAAAGTAATTGAAAAATAATTGAAAACTTATTGAAAAATAATTGAAAAATAATTGAAAAATAATTGAAGAATAGTTGAAAAATAATTGAAAATAATTGAAAAATAATTGAAAAATAATTGAAAAATAAATGAAAAATAATTGAAAAATAATTGAAAAATAATTGAAAAATAATTGAAAAATAATTGAAAAATAATTAAAAAATAATTCAAAAATAATTGAAAAATAAATGAAAAATAATTGAAAAATTATTGAAAAATAATTGAAAAATAATTGAAGAATAGTTGAAAAATAATTGAAAAATAATTGAAAACTAATTGAAAAATAATTGAAAACTAATTGAAAAATAATTGAGAAATAATTGAAGAATAGTTGAAAAATAATTGAAAAATAATTGAAAAATAATTGAAAAATAATTGAAAAATAAATGAAAAATAATTGAAAAATAATTGAAAAATAATTGAAAAATAATTGAAAAATAATTGAAAAATAATTGAAAAATAATTGAAAAATAATTGAAAAATAATTGAAAAAAATTTGAAAAGTAATTGGAAAAGTAATTGGAAAATAATTGAAAAATAATTGAAAAATAATTGAAAAATAATTGAAGAATAGTTGAAAAATAATTGAAAAATAATTGAAAAATAATTGAAAAATAATTGAAAAATAATTGAAAAATTATTGAAATATAATTGAAAAATAATTGAAAAATAATTGAAAAATAATTGAAAAATAATTGAAAAATAATTGAAAAATAATTGAAAAATAATTGAAAAATAATAGAAAAATAATTGAAAAAATTGAAAAATAATTGAAAAATAATTGAAAAGTAATTGAAAAATAATTGAAAAATAATTGAAAAATAATTGAAAAATAATTGAAAAATAATTGAAGAATAGTTGAAAAATAATTGAAAAATAGTTTAAAAATAATTGAAGAATAGTGGAAAAATAATTGAAAAATAATTGAAAAATAATTGAAAAATAATTGAAAAATAATTGAAAAATAATTGAAAAATATTTGAAAAATAGTTGAAAAATAATTGAAAAATAATTGAAAAATAATTGAAAAATAATAGAAAAATAATTGAAAGAAAATTGAAAAAAATTGAAAAATAATTGAAAAATAATTGAAAAATAATTGAAAAACAATTGAACAATAGTTGAAAAATAATTGAAACCTAATTGAAAAATAATTGAAAAATAATTGAAAAAATTGAAAAATAATTGAAAAATAATTGAAAAATAATTGAAAAATAGTTTAAAAATAATTGAAGAATAGTGGAAAAATAATTGAAAAATAATTGAAAAATAATTGAAAAATAATTGAAAAATAATTGAAAAATAATTGAAAAATATTTGAAAAATAGTTGAAAAATAATTGAAAAATAATTGAAAAATAATTGAAAAATAATAGAAAAATAATTGAAAGAAAATTGAAAAAAATTGAAAAATAATTGAAAAATAAGTGAAAAATAATTGAAACATAATTGAAAAATAATTGAAAAATAATTGAAAAATAATTGAAAAATAATTGAATAATAGTTGAGAAATAATTGAAAAATAATTGAAAAATAATTGAAAAATAATTGAAAAAATTGAACAATAATTGAAAAATAATTGAAAAATAATTGAAAAATAATTGAAAAATAATTGAAAAATAATTGAAAAATAATTGAAAAATAATTGAAAAATAATTGAAAAATAATTGAAAAATAATTGAAAAATAATTGAAAAATAATTGAAAAATAATTGAAAAATAATTGAAAAATATTTGAAAAATAGTTGAAAAATAATTGAAAAATAATTGAAAAATAATTGAAAAATAATAGAAAAATAATTGAAAGAAAATTGAAAAAAATTGAAAAATAATTGAAAAATAAGTGAAAAATAATTGAACCATAATTGAAAAATAATTGAAAAATAATTGAAAAATAATTGAAAAATAATTGAATAATAGTTGAAAAATAATTGAATAATAGTTGAAAAATAATTGAAAAATAATTGAAAAATAATTGAAAAATAATTGAAAAAATTGAAAAATAATTGAAAAATAATTGAAAAATAATTGAAAAATAATTGAGAAATAATTGAAAAATAATTGAAAAGTAATTGAAAAATAATTGAGAAATAATTGAAAAAAAATTGAAAAATAATTGAAAAATAATTGAAAAATAATTGAAAAATAATTGAAAAATAATTGAAAAGTAATTGAAAAATAATTGAAAAATAATTGAAGAATAGTTGAAAAATAATTGAAAAATAATTGAAAACTAATTGAAAAATAATTGAAAAATAATTGAAAAATAATTGAAAAATAATTGCAAAATAATTGAATAATAATTGAAAAATAATTGAAGAATAGTGGAAAAATAATTGAAAAATAATTGAAAAATAATTGAAAAATAATTGAAAAATAATTGAAAAATAATTGAAAAATATTTGAAAAATAGTTGAAAAATAATTGAAAAATAATTGAAAAATAATTGAAAAATAATAGAAAAATAATTGAAAGAAAATAGAAAAAAAATGAAAAATAATTGAAAAATAAGTGAAAAATAATTGAAACATAATTGAAAAATAATTGAAAAATAATTGAAAAATAATTGAAAAATAATTGAATAATAGTTGAGAAATAATTGAAAAATAATTGAAAAATAATTGAAAAATAATTGAAAAAATTGAAAAATAATTGAAAAATAATTGAAAAATAATTGAAAAATAATTGAAAAATAATTGAAAAATAATTGAAAAATAATTGAAAAATAATTGAAAAATAATTGAAAAATAATTGAAAAATAATTGAAAAATAATTGAAAAATAATTGAAAAATAATTGAAAAATATTTGAAAAATAGTTGAAAAATAATTGAAAAATAATTGAAAAATAATTGAAAAATAATAGAAAAATAATTGAAAGAAAATTGAAAAAAATTGAAAAATAATTGAAAAATAAGTGAAAAATAATTTAAACATAATTGAAAAATAATTGAAAAATAATTGAAAAATAATTGAGAAATAATTGAAAAATAATTGACAAGTAATTGAAAAATAATTGAGAAATAATTGAAAAAAAATTGAAAAATAATTGAAAAATAATTGAAAAATAATTGAAAAATAATTGAAAAATAATTGAAAAATAATTGAAAAATAATTGAAAAATAATTGAAGAATAGTTGAAAAATAATTGAAAAATAATTGAAAACTAATTGAAAAATAATTGAAAAATAATTGAAAAATAATTGAAAAATAATTGCAAAATAATTGAATAATAATTGAAAAGTAATTGAAAAATAATTGAAAACTTATTGAAAAATAATTGAAAAATAATTGAAAAATAATTGAAGAATAGTTGAAAAATAATTGAAAATAATTGAAAAATAATTGAAAAATAATTGAAAAATAATTGAAAAATAATTGAAAAATAATATAAGAATAATACGAAAAATAATTGAAACATAATTGAAAAATAATTGGAAAACAATTGAAAAATAATTGAAAAATAATTGAAAAATAATTGAAAAATAATATAAGAATAATACGAAAAATAATTGAAACATAATTGAAAAATAATTGAAAAACAATTGGAAAATAATTGAAAAATAATTGAAAAATAATTGAAAAATAATTGAAAAATAATTGAAAAATAATTGAAAAATAATTGAAAAATAATTGAAAAATAATTGAAAAAAATTGAAAAATAATTAAAAAATAATTGAAAAATAATTGAAAAATAATTGAAAAATAATTGAAAAATAATTGAAAAATAATTGAAAAATAATTGAAAAATAATTGAAAAATAATTGAAAAATAATTGATAAATAATTGAAAAATAATTGAAAACTAATTGAAAAATAATTGAAAAATAATTGAAAAATAATTGAAGAATAGTTGAAAAATAATTGAAAAACAATTGAAAAATAATTGAAAAATAATTGAAAAATAATTGAAAAATAATTGAAAAATAATTCAAAAATAATTGAAGAATAGTTGAAAAATAATTGATAAATAATTCAAAAATAATTGAAAACTAATTGAAAAACAATAGAAATATAATTGAAAAAAAATTGAAAAAAATTGAAAAATAATTGAAAAATTATTGAAAAATAATTGAAAAATAATTGAAAAATGATATAAGAATAATACGAAAAATAATTGAAACATAATTGAAAAACAATTGAAAAATAATTGAAAAATAATTGAAAAATAATTGAAAAATAATTGAAAAATAATTGAAAAATAATTGAAAAATAATTGAAAAATAATTGAAAATTATTACTATTTTTTAATTATTTTTCATTTATTTTTCTATTATTTTTCAATTATTTTTTAATTATTTTTTAATTATTTTCCAATTATTTTTCAATTATTTTTCAATTCTTTTTCAATTAGTTTTCAATTATTTTTCAATTGTTTTTCAATTATTTTTCAATTACTTTTCAATTATTTTTCAATTATTTTTACCATTTATTTTTCAATAATTTTTCAATTATTTTTCAATTATTTTTCAACTATTCTTCAATTATTTTTCAATTATTTTACAATTATATTTCTTTTTTTTTTCAATTTTTTTTCAATAATTTTTCAATTATTTTTCAATTATTATTCAATTATTTTTCAATTATTTTTCATTTATTTTTCAATAATTTTTCAGTTATTTTTCAATTACTTTTCAATTCTTTTTCAATTAGTTTTCAATTATTTTTCAATTATTTTTCAATTATTTTTCAATTATTTTTCAATTGGTTTTCAATTAGTTTTCAATAATTTTTCAATTATTTTTCAATTATTTTTCTATTATTTTTCAATTATTTTTCTATTATTTTTCAATTATTTTTCAATTATTTTTCAATTATTTTTCAATTATTTTTCAATTCATTTTCAATTATTTTTCAATAATTTTTCAACTATTCTTCAATTATTTTTCAATTATTTTTCAATTATTTTTCAATTACTTTTCAATTATTTTTCAATTATTTTTACTGTCACGTCCCGGGTGAGGTCTTTAGGGCTGTGGCATAGATGAGGTAATACTTGAGGGAACGCAGGCGCGAATGCCAGATTCGTGGCTCTGCGGAAGATAGAAATTCTGGCTCGAATGCAGGATTCGTGCACGGAACGTCTGAGGGTATGCAGGCGCGAATGCCAGATTCGTGACACTGCGGAAGGTAGGAATTCAGGCACGAATACCAGATTCGTAGCACCGAACGTTTTTAGGAATACAGGCGCGAATGCCAGATTCGTGGCACTGCGGAGAGTAGGATTCAGGCACGAATACCAGATTCGTAGCACCGAACGTTCTTAGGAATACAGGCGCGAATGCCAGATTCGTGGCACTGCGGAGAGTAGGATTCGGGCACGAATACCAGATTCGTAGCACCGAACGTTCTTAGGAATACAGGCGCGAATGCCAGATTCGTGGCACTGCGGAGAGTAGGATTTTAGGCGCGAATACCAGATTCGTAGCACTGAACGACCAGGGAATGGTTAGATTGTTATGATTTGGGGTAACACCCGTTAGCACTTTATTTTGGTTTTGCCTAATTGGATTTACTGCTGCATAGGCACAAAAAGTTACTCGTAATATTTCTGAGAAACACGTTTGGACGTGCAGCTATACACAGGCTATGCAAAGATATGTTTGTAAACACAGTCACTGCTCCCGAGCTCGCGAATCGGAATCAGCTGTTTCACTAACTCGTGTATTTGGATTTTAGATGTTTCGTACCAGTGGTTGAACACAAATAAGTTGAAGCGTGATTTAAAACAAAGCGGTTTATTAACTTTGTTAGAGCGGTTATTATGCGTGGGGTTTTAGCATTCACATATAATATTTATAATATGATTGTAACATTTATATGTATGTATGGACATGAGGTACGATATAAATCATAGAATAATATGTGGTTATAAGACAAATATATATATAATCAAAATAAACGTTAACAAGATTATATAAAAGTAATAGTATTAGTAATACAAAATATGTATGATTGCAATAAGCATAGATAAATGAAATTATACGGAAATGTTATTGCAATAAGCATAGATAAATGAAATAATACATAAATGTTATTGCAATAAGCATAGATAAATGAAATAATACATAAATGGTATATGGTATGGAGGCGATATGCACAATAATAAATAATAATAAATGCTTACAGTATTTGCCGTAGAGCACTGAATTTACACTTTGTATATTTTATAAAAGAGATACTTGCACAGTAATTACTGTCGAAGAAGAGAGTTCGCTATTGAAGTTTGTCGATGAAAAGAGAGTCCTGGCCTCTCGGTCCTTCGTATTTATAAGATTTTCGCGGGGTCCTTGCGGGGTTGTATGCGGTAAGGACCTTGACACAATTTCCGAATTATGCGTAGTAGGACTTCCGGGGTTTTTCTATAATATTCTATTATTAGAATACATTTACGGCACGTACGCCAGGTATTCTTCGCAGTTAGGCTTCTTGGGTTTTTATGAACGGTATTTGGAGATATTCAACTCGTCGAAGGGATTTTGGGTGTTTTATAGGAAAGGGGTTAAAGTGGCTTGGACTCGGAGGGTCTTAGAGAAGGAGTGAGACGTGGTCTCGGTTTAAGAAGATTTTGGGGCGAGGGACTTGTTTCGATTTAGTTTTGAGGAGGGAATTCGTACCTCGTTGGGCGAATAAGTGAAGGAGGTTTCGTACTGACCATCTCGAGATGGGGACCGCTAAGGTACATCATCGAGGTGATCAGCGATTGGGGAAAAGGGGTAATAATTGAATTTGAGGGACTTTGGTGGAGTGATTCTGAGGTTTACTGGTGTATTATTAAATAGGAACGTGCGAAAAATAGTGGGACGTCACACCTCCCCCCCCTATATGAAGAAATGCGTAGCATTTCTTAACATAGGGTTTGGGGTGGTTTTGTTTTTGTAAGAGGGGTCTATACGGGGCGAAGGGGTAGTGGCTTCTTGGAGCTGCTTTCTGTTGATTGATGTTGGTGGCGAGGGAGTCATCTATGGTGATGATAGTCTGCGGAGACGCCTCTCTGATGATGACATATGAGATGATTTTAGCGAGGAGGGATGAGATTTTCCTTCCTTTCCTCTTTTTGAATGATGATTGCAATAAATGTTGCAGTAGCAACTATCTATTGTAGAAAAATGATTAAAGTATTTTGTTGACTTGGGGTCAACCGGGACTCTCGCACACGTGGGCGGGACGATCATAATGTCTTTTGTGCCGCAAGCTCCTACTCAGTTTCGAAAGGCAACCTAAATATGTTTCGTTTTCATTCTTTTCGATGACCGGGGTCTGGCTAGGTATTGCAAGTTTTGCGAAAAATAGTTCATGCTTTGTGTATCCAGTGTGGACACTAGTATTATACGAGGATGCGGACAAGTTAATCCATTCGTACCAGTCACTGTATTTACTGATTAACAATTTTAAGCATTCGGTCACAACGAGATGCAATCTTTCTAAAGAGCCGTTAGTCTGTGGGTGAAAGTCTCTGGTTCGGAATTGTTGCATTTTACATTCCCGTGGTACTGCTTTCGCGAAATTTCGAGTAAAATGTGCTGCTTGGTCGGTGAGAATGGCTCTAAGAGGTCCGAAGTGATAACTAGAAATTTTAATGAATACGTCAGCGGTCTTAATAAATGTTAATAGGCTGAGAAACGCGCACACTAAATATTTTATGAATAAATTCTGGATAGGTAATTTATAAGTGTTGTCTGCTTTTGTTTTAGGTAGTGGTTTACGTATGTTTTCTGGGGAGATTTGTAGTGGAATTTCTGCAGATGATGTTTTCCGGCGCATCTTTCTGTGCAGTTGAATCTTTTTACATTTTCTTCTAAAGTGAGCGTTGGATATGGGAATTGCAGGGTCGACGGGGTTGCTTCCACTCGTCGCCACATGGACCGGAGAACTGGAGAACCGAGGCCGCTTGGGGTTGCTTGGCCTATGTTTTGACCTGTCTTCTAAGTCGTCGTCCGATTTTTCGCGCGGTCGCTTGGAGCATTTTCCGCTTGCAGGAGGTTTACTTGGAGAATCTTCAGCGACTTTATCGCTTTTCCCGGGATTCGGGTGATTTTCGGAGATTGATTTGTGTAAAATCTTCTCGTTATTTAAGATACAGGGGGTGTAAACGATTGGCAGGTTCTTTTTAACAACTGCCTGGTTTAATATCCCTCCTATAGTATTTTCAGAGGTACGGAATTCCAGCTCAAAGTTCGGATATTGCAGGATTGGTTCCTTCCGCAATGCCGACTTTAAGTGGTTAGAAGCGACTTTTTGGGACGATCCCCAGTCAAATGGAGTGTCCTTTTCCTGAAATGTGGTCAAAGGCCGAGTCGTTCTAGAGAATTCTGGGATAGACGTTATGTAATATCCGGTCAGTTCGAGGTAAATTGTAACTCTTTTGGGTTTGCAAGGTGCTGAGTAGTTCAGGACGGTTTGGATTTTCTGTCGGTCTGGTTTTAGTGTAACCGCGAGAGACTTATGGGAGGTTATGGGAAGGGCTGATTTTGCGTAATGCAAAAGGGGTTTGAGTGAGTGCACCTTCACGGATGCCTCTATGTGGTGGATCGACGGATCCTGGGGTAAGAGGGGCTTGATTTTTGTTAGGGCTGGGATAGGAGTGACGCATTTAGACGTCTTAGTCTCTTTTGGCAGTACCCTTATTGTTCCAAGGGTGGAAACTGGGTCCAGAGAGGTGCCACTTAATAGCACTTGCGTCGGATTGATGTCCTGAAATTTTGGCACATTTACCTCAGTATTTTTGTTGATTATGAACTCGGGTGTTTTCCGAAATTCTGGTGAATGAATTCTCACAGACGGGGCCTGACCAACTGTTTTCATTTGAATGATACCGGTTTTTACGGTATTGCTGGTGTTTTCGACTGAATCATAAGTGGGTGCGCTCCTGGTTGGCCTACTCCACGGTTCGCATCCGTCGGTACCCGACGGGGTATTTTTTGACTCTATTTCCCACAAACTTCTAGGATCCTTATGGATGGGCTTGATGCGTTTTCTGCATTCTGAGATCGCGTGTCCAGGCTTCTTGCAATAATCGCAGATACGCAATTCTGTAGGTCTTGAGGGAGGAGGTCGAGTTTTGTCCCAGTAAGGGAGCAAAGGATTAGGGGCCTGGTTACCATATTCCGTGGCTCGGTTTTGGGGATATCTTTCGGAAGGTTGGGAGGCAATTCTTTGGTTACTCCTACAGGACAGTGCGTCGTGTCCTGTCTTATTACAAATTTGACATATTAATTTAGGAGCCTTTTGTTCAGAAAACCGGAGACGGTCCCTCTCTATTTCTTTGTCCACGAAAACTGCCTGATCGAACGCTTCGTCGAGCGTTCCGAAGTTGCATCGTAGTAATCTCATCCTTATGTAGGGTGGAAGACCATCGACAAATGAATCTAGGGCTAGGCGATCCAGATCCTGAGGGTGATTTCGGGCGAAGTCGCGGTAATTTTCACTATCTTCTTCTAGAATGGCGGATCGGAGATCTTTGACGCGTTGAATATATTCCAACATGTGCTCGTTGGTTCCTTTGATAACGTTTGCAAGTTCTCCTCGATAGTGATCTGATGTTTTCGCGGGGGAGAAGGTACGTTTTAATTGTTTTATTAAATCATTTACGGTGTCAAAGACCCGATCCTCAACGGCCAAGTACGCATGGTCTTGCAGTTTATTTGTCAACAACCTCGCTAGCTGGGATTCGGCTTGCGAGGGAATCAGAGCCTTAGCCCTATTGCAGGCTCTTGCGAATTGCAAAACGGATATGTTGTAACCGTTAAAATTAGGGACGGTTTCTATGGCGTCTTTTAACGTGATCTGGGGTGTTGGATCCTGGTCCGGAATATTATTATAATTTATTATTGGTTTCCTATCGAAACGTGAGGAACCAGGAGTGGCAAAATTATTCGCCGTTGGCGGGGGTGCAAGAAGTTTTTCCATCATTCCGCGAATGGTTTGAATCCGCCTGGAGAGACCTTCCAACGCGGGGCCGTCCGAACCGGAGACTACGCCTGAACGCGTATTAGATTCCCGGTCTACGACAAATTCCGCGTACAAGTTTTCAATTTCGGCTTGCTTTTGCTGTATTAATTGCACCTGCTCCCTTTTTTCAGCGATTGCTGTAACTACAGTGTTAGGGGAAGGACCCGCGTTTTGAGCCATAATGCGAGAGTCCTCGGTATCGCCGTACAAGGACATGATACTTTGTATTTCTTAAGTGGCGTTTTGAAGGATTTTAATACTTTCGGCGACCGGCAGCCGTTATTTACAAATCGGGGTATAACTATAGTTATTCTTGATAATTATCGAACCGATGGTAGCTCTTATTCGAGAGCAAATAACTTTCAAAGCACTCGATGCAGTTTCTTATTGGGCGTTCTGGAATTAATGATTTTCTGCACCGAGGGCAATAGACAGGAGTTCTATACGTATAATAATAATGGGTCCAGTATACTTCTACCGTATCCGTGGGCATTAGGCTAGAGCACTTTAGGCAAATCTCGCTGCCGTCAATGGTTGTAGCTACGCCTCCCGAAATGCAGGTTAGTGCGTTTAAATATGCCGTCAAACTTTGTAATCTGCGGCTCCGGTAAGATGGTTGACACCGACTAGGGTGTTCAATGCACATTTTAAATAGTGGGACTTTGTGGGTACCGCGTCACAGAATCTATTTCTTATCAACGGTAAACGTAAATCCCACACCGCTGTCACCAAAAATTATGTCACGTCCCGGGTGAGGTCTTTAGGGCTGTGGCATAGATGAGGTAATACTTGAGGGAACGCAGGCGCGAATGCCAGATTCGTGGCTCTGCGGAAGATAGAAATTCTGGCTCGAATGCAGGATTCGTGCACGGAACGTCTGAGGGTATGCAGGCGCGAATGCCAGATTCGTGACACTGCGGAAGGTAGGAATTCAGGCACGAATACCAGATTCGTAGCACCGAACGTTTTTAGGAATACAGGCGCGAATGCCAGATTCGTGGCACTGCGGAGAGTAGGATTCAGGCACGAATACCAGATTCGTAGCACCGAACGTTCTTAGGAATACAGGCGCGAATGCCAGATTCGTGGCACTGCGGAGAGTAGGATTCGGGCACGAATACCAGATTCGTAGCACCGAACGTTCTTAGGAATACAGGCGCGAATGCCAGATTCGTGGCACTGCGGAGAGTAGGATTTTAGGCGCGAATACCAGATTCGTAGCACTGAACGACCAGGGAATGGTTAGATTGTTATGATTTGGGGTAACACCCGTTAGCACTTTATTTTGGTTTTGCCTAATTGGATTTACTGCTGCATAGGCACAAAAAGTTACTCGTAATATTTCTGAGAAACACGTTTGGACGTGCAGCTATACACAGGCTATGCAAAGATATGTTTGTAAACACAGTCACTGCTCCCGAGCTCGCGAATCGGAATCAGCTGTTTCACTAACTCGTGTATTTGGATTTTAGATGTTTCGTACCAGTGGTTGAACACAAATAAGATGAAGCGTGATTTAAAACAAAGCGGTTTATTAACTTTGTTAGAGCGGTTATTATGCGTGGGGTTTTAGCATTCACATATAATATTTATAATATGATTGTAACATTTATATGTATGTATGGACATGAGGTACGATATAAATCATAGAATAATATGTGGTTATTAGACAAATATATATATAATCAAAATAAACGTTAACAAGATTATATAAAAGTAATAGTATTAGTAATACAAAATATGTATGATTGCAATAAGCATAGATAAATGAAATTATACGGAAATGTTATTGCAATAAGCATAGATAAATGAAATAATACATAAATGTTATTGCAATAAGCATAGATAAATGAAATAATACATAAATGGTATATGGTGTTTGGGAATCAATTAGTTCACCCTAGCGCCGCACCCAAGCCTGGAGCAGCACCTCCTGGGCAGCAGGCGCACGGCTGATCGACGATCGATTTTCGATCGATACTCACCGTCAGGCGTTGAGCCAATCACCGCTCACCACGTCTTCTCGATCAACCAATCAGATTTCCCTACGTCGGTCGATGCTCGAGAATGTTCGAGCATCGACTCCAGTAACGGAAATCGGATTGAAAGCTCACTCGCTCTTGTTCTTGTCGAGTAAAGAGAAAGTCGCGTCGCGTGTCGTACCAATTTTCTACTTTAACGATTTGAATATCATTCTCTGTGCTCACCCATTAACTCTAAAATCACCTCAGCTCATCCAGCTCACTCTTTCTCAATCTTATTGTTGATATAAGTCATCATCGTACGTAGTGTGATTATATCGGCGGGCTCACGTGCTCACCACGTGCCGCGTGTCGTGCATCGTGTATCATTTGATTGAAAGAGGGCTCAAGGCTCATAAAGTGATTATTTACTACTTCACCGCTCAAGTGCGGTACATTTTAATAAACTGACCATCGCGTTTAAACAGACTGCTTACATTTCACCTTTCTCACCGTCCTAACCTCACTTTCCACCAGCGTGCTCAACCACACTAAACAGTTTTCGAAACATTTGGTCCTTCGAGCCGGAGTGCGGTGAAAGGTGAAGTGAAGTGCTCTTGCTCACCAGTGCTCAAGCTCACCAGTGCTCAACAATGGCAAACCAGGAATCAACCAAGCTCATCGTTGATCCTCCGAAGGAATCCACATCTTCAACGCTCACGGTTCCCACAGATGGCTCACTGGTCGAAAAAAAGGAGAAATCCCGCTCACGAAGCTCATCCCCAGTCACTCTCCCAACTCAGCTCATCTTAAAAATCAAAACTCAGGTGGGTCGCGTGAAAGTGCTCAAGACAATTCGATCAAAGCTCCCCACTCACGCTCACTCAACCTCAATCGATGAGTTGAGGTTCACATTGGCGCAGGTCGAGGAGCTGCATCAAAAGTTCTATAATGAGCATGAATATTTTGAGTCAGCATGGCCTGCGAAGTGCATTGACCACGAGTATTTTGAGACTGAGGTCGCAGCTCAAGAGGCTGAACTGGTGTGGGACATCAAGCTTCACCTAAACCGTCTCCGAGAAGATGTGGAGATGCTCAACAGCTCAAGGCCCTCGCTCACAGGCTCATCAACCTCTCGGGCTGGAAAGCTGCCTGAACTAACACTCCCGACCTTCTCAGGCATTTACACTGACTGGCCTGGCTACAGTGAATTATTCACCTCGCTCATCATTCAAGATAAGCAGCTCGCAGATATTGACAGGCTGCATTATCTACGCTCAAGCCTCCGAGGAGAACCTTCAAGGCAAGTTAACGCTAACCCAATTACTGGCTCATCATTTCAGACATGTTGGGAGTACCTCGAGAGGAAATACAGCAACAAGAGGGTGCTCATCGAGGAACAACTTGTCAAACTGCTCAACCTCACTCCAGTCTCAACGCGCAATGCCTCAACGCTCAACAGCCTTGTGGCATCCATTCACGAGGTGCACAAATCAATCACCGCCTTGGGAGCAGCCGAGGACATGTACAATTGTATCCTCGTTCACCAAGCCACCAACTGTCTCGACAAGACCACTCGTGAAGCTTGGGAAACTTCAGTGGGCTCATCAAGCGACTACCCAAGGTACGAGCAGTTGGCTGCATTCATCGAAGACAAGGCAACAGCCTTGGAAAGGTTGGAAGCCGCAGAACAGCTCAAGACCTCCAAAAACGCTCAATCCAGCTCAACGGCATCCAGTCGCTCGCTCCCACGTAAAGGCTCAGCTCACAGTGCATCACAGCAAAAGGTCTCAGCTCAACGCTCACCGTACGCATACCCGTGCGATCATTGCAAGGAGGATCACTACATAGTGACTTGTGCGAAATTCAGAGCTCTGTCGGTGCCTGACAGACGCTCAGTCATTACACGCAACAAGCTGTGCAGAAACTGCTGTGGCAGACACCGCACAGAAGACTGCAAATCCACTCAACGATGCAAAACTTGTGCTCAACCGCATCACACCATGTTGCACTTGCCGAAGGCACCGGCTAGTGCAACGCAAGCCGCTCAAACCTCCTCCAAGGCGGAAGAAACACCAACCGACTCAGCTCATTGAGAAGTAGGTGCAGTCGTCGCATCTCAACCGCTCACAACCGCTCACCAACTTCACACCAGCTCAACAGGTCTTCATGCTCAAGCTCACCCAGCAGCAGCTCACTGTTCACGCTCAACCATCACACTGTTGGCGACAGCCAACGCTCAGCTCATCTCACCAGTGACTTCATTTCCAGTCAGACTGCTCATTGATACAGGCTCAGAGCTAACCTTCATAACGGAGGAGCTCATCACTCAACTCAAGCTGCAACGAATCCAATCCACGGTATCCATCTTTGGCATTGGGGGCAACAAAGCTACTCAAACTAGGGGAGTTGTGTCAGTCACGCTCCGCTCAAACTACAGCCCTGCAACTGTATTCATTCAAGCTCACGTACTCAGGACATTGACGTCACATTTGCCCTCGATAGAGGCACCAAAGCAAGAGTGGCCACAGCTCAGCGGTCTTAAATTGGCCGATCCTGACTTCCTAACATCCAGGCCCATCGACATCGTCATTGGGGCAGATGCGTATGGACGAATCATCAAGTCCAACATCAAGAGGGGTGACCCGTCAATGCCAATTGCTCAGCTGTCAATCTTTGGGTGGCTCGTTCTTGGACCAGTTGAAATCGATTCAACTCAACTCAACACCGTGCATCACTCTGCTGTAGTGCAGCACAATGATACTGCTCTTCAAGAACTATTGACCAAGTTCTGGATTCAAGAAGAACTCCCAGAGGACTCACCCGCTCAACTCACGCATGAAGAAAGGGAGTGTGAGGATCACTTTCGAGCGACACACACTCGCGATTCTACAGGCAGATACATTGTGCGCATTCCACTCAAGTCATCACCAAGTTTGCTGGGCAATTCATATCAGACAGCTCACGCCTGCTTGAAGCGCACGATCAACAAGCTCAACAAGGACAGCAAGTATCAAGAACTCTATCATGGATTCATGAGAGAATATGAGGAGCTTCATCACATGGTAAGAACACCATCCATCTCACCTAACACTCATTCGATTTTCTATCTTCCACACCACGGAGTGCTCAAGCCAGACAGCCAATCAACAAAGTTGAGGGTCGTCTTCAATGGATCAAGTCCAACTTCATCAGGGCATTCGATCAATGACCTCATGCACACCGGTGCAAACCTCCTGCTCAACATCACTGACGTGCTGTTGTGGATTCGTCAGCACAAGTACATCTTCGCCACGGACGTGACAAAGATGTATCGACAAGTCAAGGTGCATGAAGACGATCAAGATCTCCAAAGAGTGTTGTGGATTGATAAAGACTCAAAGGAAGTGCCCTACAAGCTCACCACGGTCACATATGGGACCAAGGCTGCTCCATTCCTCGCTGTCAGGGCGTTACTGCAATTGGCCGAAGATGAAGGCCACCGTTTCCCTCTGGCAGTTCCATCCATCACTCATGCCAGATACGTTGATGACATCTTTGGCGGAGCTGACACAGGTGAGACACTCATCACAATAGCTCAACAACTAACAGACCTGTGCAACGCGGGAGGTTTTCCACTTGCCAAATGGCATTCCACCTACCCTCCGTTGCTTGAATCAATCGCTGTCAACAAGCGAGCTCAAGACTCAATTATCTCACTAGACGACTGCAATACCAAGATTCTCGGTTTACAATGGAATGTTACTCATGATAACTTTTCATTCTCAGCAAGATCAAACTCAAATTCAAGATTCACAAAACGCCTCGTTCTTTCAGAAGTAGCACAAATATTTGATCCACTAGGCTTTCTATCACCGGTCATAATTCGAGCAAAAACTCTTTTGCAAGAGTTGTGGCTGCACAAGCTCAATTGGGACGATCCACTGCCGTCCCAAGTCACATCCAATTGGCTCACCATCAGAGAAGATCTTCAAGGCCTGGCCAGGCTCTCAACTCCAAGGTGGTTCAACACCTTCAGCAGCTCAACAGTGGAACTACACGGATTCTCTGATGCTTCTCAACTTGCCATGGCAGCGGTAATATACCTTACCGTTACATCACCGTCCACTGCTCACAAAGTGTCGACACTAGTGTGCTCCAAGACAAAGGTAGCACCACTCAAAAAGCTCACAATCCCAAGGCTCGAGCTTACTGCAGCGTTGATGCTTGCAAGGCTCATGAAATATGTTCAAGCAACTCTTCAACTCAACATTGCTACAATTCATCTGTGGACGGATTCTCAAGTGACACTAACATGGATCAAATCTCACGCATCACGTTGGAAGGATTATGTCAGGAATCGTGTCTCCCAAATTCAAGAGCTCACCCAAGAAGCACATTGGAGGCATGTTCCTGGAAGCTCAAATCCTGCTGACTGCGCATCACGAGGCTTAACAACAGCTCAGCTTGAACATCACCATCTATGGTGGACGGGACCATCATGGATCACACAACCCACTACATCATGGCCATCACAACCAGTACTCAAGGACGAATCCAGTGCACAGGAAGCTCGTCCAGGAATTTCACACCTGCTCAACGTTCATCAAGTGGATTATCACTGGGATCTCATCCACAAATACTCTTCCCTCAACAAACTGATTCGCATCACTTCAATTTGTTACAGATTTGTTTCTAAATTGAGAAAATCACCGCTTTCGTTGCCACTCATTGCATTATCACCGATCGACCTGGAGTGGGCCAGGATCTTCTGGATAAAGGCAACACAAGCAATCTACTTCTCCAGTGAGCTCAAGGTTCTCAGCTCAAATTCAACATTGCCATCATCCCACGTCTTCAACCGACTCACAGCCTTCATCGATGAACAAGGAGTCATTCGAGTTGGAGGCAGACTCAAACTCTCTCACCTGGGTTATGAAAGTAAGCATCCAGCAATTTTACCTCGTCACTCACGTCTGTCTGATTTGGTTATAGACCATGCCCATCGGCTAACGCTTCATGGAGGGACCCAGCTCACCCTCGCTCACATCAGATACAACTATTGGATCATCGGAGGGAGAGCACCAGTAAAATCTCACATCCTGCGGTGTGTTGTGTGCGCTCGACAAAGGGGGATCCGTGCCCATCAACTGATGGGCCAACTACCTCTTTCGAGAGTTGCACCCTCACGCCCATTCACGCACACTGGGATCGACTACGCGGGTCCAATTACGCTCAAGACGTGGAGAGGACGAGGTGCAAAGACACAGAAAGGCTGGATTTGTGTCTTTGTATGCTTCACAACCTCAGCTGTTCATCTAGAGGTCGTCACGGACTACTCGACAGACGGCTTCATCGCCACTTACAGAAGATTCACTTCTAGAAGGGGCATTCCACACACGCTCTACTCCGATTGTGGAACTAACTTCATCGGAGCTGACACCATTCTCAAAAGAATGTTCATTCAGGGCTCACAAGATCATCACCAACTCAGTCAGCTGTTTGTCAACGACCACACTGGCTGGTGTTTCAACCCTCCAGCAGCACCACACATGGGAGGCAAATGGGAGTCAGTCGTGAAATCGCTCAAACATCACCTTCGGCGAACTATAAGTGAGACTGTGCTCACCTACGAGGAATTCAGCACACTTCTTACGCAAGTAGAAGCCATGCTTAATTCACGACCGCTCGAGCCGCTCAGTGATGACCCTGATGACATCTCTACGCTCACCCCAGCTCATTTTCTCATTGGTCAACCACTCTCATCTTTACCGGAACCATCAGTCGAACATTCATCAATATCACCGTCGGCGAGATGGCGACTCATTCAACAACAGACTCAACGCTTCTGGACTCAATGGTCTTCACATTATCTGCAGCGTCAGTTGTCCATCTCCAAGTGGCATCATCCATCAAACGAGATCAAGGTCGGATCTTTGGTGCTCATCACAGATGAGCGATTTCCACCGAGCAAATGGCCACTTGCTCGTGTCATCGCACTTCATCCAGGAAAGGACGGACTCACCCGAGTTGTCACTCTCAGGACTGCCACGACATCATTAGTAAGGCCAATTGCAAAGTTGGCAGTTTTGAATGTTTCAGGTTGATCATCAACATCATCCTACAGCTGTTGATGGCGGGAGAATGTTTGGGAATCAATTAGTTCACCCTAGCGCCGCACCCAAGCCTGGAGCAGCACCTCCTGGGCAGCAGGCGCACGGCTGATCGACGATCGATTTTCGATCGATACTCACCGTCAGGCGTTGAGCCAATCACCGCTCACCACGTCTTCTCGATCAACCAATCAGATTTCCCTACGTCGGTCGATGCTCGAGAATGTTCGAGCATCGACTCCAGTAACGGAAATCGGATTGAAAGCTCACTCGCTCTTGTTCTTGTCGAGTAAAGAGAAAGTCGCGTCGCGTGTCGTACCAATTTTCTACTTTAACGATTTGAATATCATTCTCTGTGCTCACCCATTAACTCTAAAATCACCTCAGCTCATCCAGCTCACTCTTTCTCAATCTTATTGTTGATATAAGTCATCATCGTACGTAGTGTGATTATATCGGCGGGCTCACGTGCTCACCACGTGCCGCGTGTCGTGCATCGTGTATCATTTGATTGAAAGAGGGCTCAAGGCTCATAAAGTGATTATTTACTACTTCACCGCTCAAGTGCGGTACATTTTAATAAACTGACCATCGCGTTTAAACAGACTGCTTACATTTCACCTTTCTCACCGTCCTAACCTCACTTTCCACCAGCGTGCTCAACCACACTAAACAGTTTTCGAAACATATGGTATGGAGGCGATATGCACAATAATAAATAATAATAAATGCTTACAGTCTTTGCCGTAGAGCACTGAATTTACACTTTGTATATTTTATAAAAGAGATACTTGCACAGTAATTACTGTCGAAGAAGAGAGTTCGCTATTGAAGTTTGTCGATGAAAAGAGAGTCCTGGCCTCTCGGTCCTTCGTATTTATAAGATTTTCGCGGGGTCCTTGCGGGGTTGTATGCGGTAAGGACCTTGACACAATTTCCGAATTATGCGTAGTAGGACTTCCGGGGTTTTTCTATAATATTCTATTATTAGAATACATTTACGGCACGTACGCCAGGTATTCTTCGCAGTTAGGCTTCTTGGGTTTTTATGAACGGTATTTGGAGATATTCAACTCGTCGAAGGGATTTTGGGTGTTTTATAGGAAAGGGGTTAAAGTGGCTTGGACTCGGAGGGTCTTAGAGAAGGAGTGAGACGTGGTCTCGGTTTAAGAAGATTTTGGGGCGAGGGACTTGTTTCGATTTAGTTTTGAGGAGGGAATTCGTACCTCGTTGGGCGAATAAGTGAAGGAGGTTTCGTACTGACCATCTCGAGATGGGGACCGCTAAGGTACATCATCGAGGTGATCAGCGATTGGGGAAAAGGGGTAATAATTGAATTTGAGGGACTTTGGTGGAGTGATTCTGAGGTTTACTGGTGTATTATTAAATAGGAACGTGCGAAAAATAGTGGGACGTCACATTACCATTTATTTTTCAATAATTTTTCAATTATTTTTCAATTATTTTTCAATTATTTTTCAATTATTTTTCAATTATTTTTCAATTATTTTTCAATTATTTTTCAATTATTTTTCAATTATTTTTCAATTATTTTTCAATTATTTTTCAATTATTTTTCAATTATTTTACAAATATTTTTCAACTATTCTTCAATTATTTTTCAATTATTTTTCAATTATTTTTCAATTATTTTTCAACTATTCTTCAATTATTTTACAATTATTTTTCTTTTTTTTCAATTTTTATTCAATTATTTTTCAATTATTTTTCAATTATTTTTCAATTATTTTTCAATTATTTTTCAATTATTTTTCAATTACTTTTCAATTATTTTTCAATTATTTTTCTATTATTTTTCAACTATTCTTCAATTATTTTTCAATTATTTTTCAATTATTTTTCAATTAGTTTTCAATTATTTTTCAATTATTTATCAATTATTTTTCAACTATTCTTCAATTATTTTTCAATTATTTTTCAATTATTTTTCAATTATTTTTCAATTATTTTTCAATTATTTTTCAATTATTTTTCAATTATTTTTCAATTATTTTTCAATTATTTTTCAATTATTTTTCAATTATTTTTCAATTATTTTTCAATTATTTATCAATTATTTTTCAACTATTCTTCAATTATTTTTCAATTATTTTTCAATTATTTTTCAATTATTTTTCAATTATTTTTCAATTATTTTTCAATTATTTTTCAATTATTTTTCAATTATTTTTCAATTACTTTTCAATTATTTTTCAATTAGTTTTAAATTATTTTTCAATTATTTTTCAATTATTTTTCAACTATTCTTCAATTATTTTTCAATTATTTTACAATTATTTTTCAATTTTTTTGAATTATTTTTCAATTATTTTTCAATTATTTTTCAATTATTTTTCAATTATTTTTCAATTATTTTTCAATTACTTTTCAATTATTTATCAATTATTTTTCAATTATTTTTCAATTATTTTTCAATTATTTTACAAATATTTTTCAACTATTCTTCAATTATTTTTCAATTATTTTTCAATTATTTTTCAATTATTTTTCAATTATTTTTCAATTATTTTTCAATTACTTTTCAATTATTTTTCAATTATTTTTCTATTATTTCTCAACTATTCTTCAATTATTTTTCAATTATTTTTCAATTATTTTTCAATTAGTTTTCAATTATTTTTCAATTATTTATCAATTATTTTTCAACTATTCTTCAATTATTTTTCAATTATTTTTCAATTATTTTTCAATTATTTTTCAATTATTTTTCAATTATTTTTCAATTATTTATCAATTATTTTTCAATTATTTTTCAATTATTTTTCAATTATTTTTCAATTACTTTTCAATTATTTTTCAATTAGTTTTAAATTATTTTTCAATTATTTTTCAATTATTTTTCAACTATTCTTCAATTATTTTTCAATTATTTTACAATTATTTTTCAATTTTTTTCAATTTTTTTTCAATTATTTTTCAATTATTTTTCAATTATTATTATCCAATTATTTTTCAATTATTTTTCAATTATTTTTCAATTATTCTTCAATTATTGTTCAATTATTTTTCAATTATTTTTCAATTAGTTTTCAATTATTTTTCAATTATTTTAAAACTATTTTTCAATTATTTTTCAATTATTTTAAAACTATTTTTCAATTATTTTTCAATTATTTTTCAATTTTTTTTCAATTATTTTTCAATTATTTTTCAATAATTTTTCAATTATTTTTCAATTATTTTTCAATTATTTTTCAATTATTTTTCAATTATTTTTCAATTATTTTTCGATTATTTTTCAATTATTTTTCTATTATTTTTCAATTATTTTTCAATTATTTTTCAATTATTTTTCAATTATTTTTCAATTATTTTTCAATTATTTTTCGATTATTTTTCAATTATTTTTCAATTATTTTTCAATTATTTTTCAATTATTTTTCAATTATTTTCCAATTATTTTTCAATTTTTATTCAATTATTCTTCAATTACTTTTAAATTATTTTTAAATTATTTTTAAATTATTTTTCAATTATTTTTCAATTATTTTTCAATTATAGTTCAATTATTTTTCAATTATTTTTCAATTATTTTTTAATTATTTTTCAATTATTTTTCAATTATTTTTCAATTATTTTTCAACTATTCTTCAATTATTTTTCAATTATTTTTCAATTATTTTTCAATTAGTTTTCAATTATTTTTCAATTATTTATCAATTATTTTTCAACTATTCTTCAATTATTTTTCAATTATTTTTCAATTATTTTTCAATTATTTTTCAATTATTTTTCAATTATTTTTCAATTATTTTTCAATTATTTTTCAATTATTTTTCAATTATTTTTCAATTATTTTTCAATTATTTTTCAATTATTTTTCAATTATTTTTCAATTACTTTTCAATTATTTTTCAATTAGTTTTAAATTATTTTTCAATCACTTTTCAATTATTTTTCAATTATTTTTCAATTATTTTTCAACTATTTTTCAATTATTTTTCAATAATTTTTCAATTATTTTTCAATTATTTTTCAATTATTTTTCAATTATTTTTCAATTATTTTTCAATTATTTTTCGATTATTTTTCAATTATTTTTCTATTATTTTTCAATTATTTTTCAATTATTTTTCAATTATTTTTCAATTATTTTTCAATTATTTTTCAATTATTTTTCGATTATTTTTCAATTATTTTTCAATTATTTTTCAATTATTTTTCAATTATTTTTCAATTATTTTCCAATTATTTTTCAATTTTTATTCAATTATTCTTCAATTACTTTTAAATTATTTTTAAATTATTTTTCAATTATTTTTCAATTATTTTTCAATTATTTTTCGATTATTTTTCAATTATTTTTCAATTATTTTTCAATTATTTTTCAATTATTTTTCAATTATTTTTCAATTATTCTTCAATTATTTTTCAATTTTTATTCAATTATTCTTCAATTACTTTTAAATTATTTTTCAATTATTTTTCAATTATTTTTCAATTATTTTTCAATTATTTTTCAATTATTGTTCAATTATTTTTCAATTATTTTTCAATTATTTTTTAATTATTTTTCAATTATTTTTCAATTATTTTTCAATTATATTTCACTTATTTTTCAATCATTTTTCAATTATTTTTCAATTATTTTTCAATTATTTTTCAACTATTTTTCAATTATTTTTCAACTATTTTTCAATTATTTTTCAATTATTTTCCAATTATTTTTCAATTTTTATTCAATTATTCTTCAATTACTTTTAAATTATTTTTAAATTATTTTTAAATTATTTTTCAATTATTTTTCAATTATTTTTCAATTATAGTTCAATTATTTTTCAATTATTTTTCAATTATTTTTTAATTATTTTTCAATTATTTTTCAATTATTTTTCAATTATTTTTCAACTATTCTTCAATTATTTTTCAATTATTTTTCAATTATTTTTCAATTAGTTTTCAATTATTTTTCAATTATTTATCAATTATTTTTCAACTATTCTTCAATTATTTTTCAATTATTTTTCAATTATTTTTCAATTATTTTTCAATTATTTTTCAATTATTTTTCAATTATTTTTCAATTATTTTTCAATTATTTTTCAATTATTTTTCAATTATTTTTCAATTATTTTTCAATTATTTTTCAATTATTTTTCAATTACTTTTCAATTATTTTTCAATTAGTTTTAAATTATTTTTCAATCACTTTTCAATTATTTTTCAATTATTTTTCAATTATTTTTCAACTATTTTTCAATTATTTTTCAACTATTTTTCAACTATTTTTCAATTATTTTTCAATTATTTTTCAATTATTTTTAAATTATTTTTCAATTATTTTTCAATTATTTTTAAATTATTTTTCAATTATTTTTAAATTATTTTTCAATTATTTTTCAACTATTCTTCAATTATTTTTCAATTATTTTTCAATTATTTTTCAATCAGTTTTCAATTATTTTTCAATTATTTTTCAATTATTTTTCAATTATTTTTCAATTATTTTTCAATTATTTTTCAATTATTTTTCAATTATTTTTCAATTATTTTTCAATTGTTTTTCAATTATTTTTCAATTATGATTCAATTATTTTTCGTATTATTCTTATGTCACGTCCCGGGTGAGGTCTTTTGGGGACAATGACATGTGGGGTAGAATGGACTCAGGCGCGAATCTAAAATCCAGCACTCTGAGATTTTGTGGGAACTTAGGCGCGAATATTAAATCCGTCACTCTGAGGGTTTTTGAGGAGTCAGGCGCGAATCTGTGATCCAGCACACTGAGTGTTTTAGAGGAGTCAGGCGCGAATATTAAATCCGTCACGCTGAGGTTTTTAGAGGAATCAGGCGCGAATCTGTAATCCAGCACACTGAGGGTTTTTAGAGGGGTCAGGCGCGAATATTAAATCCGTCACGCTGAGGTTTTTAGAGGAATCAGGCGCGAATCTGTAATCCAGCACACTGAGGGTTTTTGAGGAAAGCCAGGCGCGAATCTTACATCCTGCACTCTAAAGCTAAAGGATAGATCAGGCGCGAATCTGACATCCAGCACACTAATCGATCAGGGAAGGTTTAAAGGCGAATGGTATCCGGGGACACCCGTTAGAGCTTTTGTTGTGGTTTGGCACGATAATTGGATTTACTGTTGCATCGAGGTAAAAGACACTCGTAATGATTCAGCAAAATCAGCTATTCTTACGGTTATACGAAACCTATACGAAAGTAAGTTAGTAAACACTGCAATGCTTTCCGCGGTCGTTGCCCGTAATCAGCTGTTCCGGCAGCCTGGTTGGATTTCGGGATCTTCGTAGCCGAAGGATTAACACAATGACTCGAAACGTTAGTTAAGCAAAACGGTTTATTAGTTTAGGCAAAATATATGTGCACTGTTTGTGAAAGTGCTTTGTTGAACATATTATGCGTTTAGACATTAATCATTGGCACAGAACATTTATATAAATGGTTATCAATATATAAAACGTGATTATGAGCGTGACATACAGTATATGGTTAAGATAGAATGATATAAGCAATAAGCATTGATAAGAACATGAAATATGATTGAGATGAGCGTTAATAATACAATATAATAAAGCAACAAGCGTAACAAGACAATATAATATGAAAGCAATTAGAATAGCAATACAAAATAATAGGTGAACGCAATACGCGTAGAAATACAAAATAATATGAAAGCAATACGAATAGAAATACACAATAATATGTATGGAGATGATATGCAATATTTGAAATGGTAATATAAATTCTTACGGTAGTTGCCGTTGAACACTGAATTTATGTTCGTAATTGAATACTTTGAATAATATTGAGGTTAAATAAAACTTTAGAATGTTTCTGTAGAACAGGAACGTTGATAGATTTCCGTAGAACGAGGACGAGCTCTCGCGGTTCCTCGTATTTATACTAATTACAATCTTTTCGGCTTGAAGGAGGGTGCGCAGTACGCACCTTGACATATTCACGCATATGCGTCGCAGAAACATTTCGGGGTTGTTGTAAGGACCAAAGGTTGGTCTATATTTAAACTCGTATTTTCGGCACGTACGCCAGATAATCCTCGGGATTATCCTTCTGGGGTTCTTATACATGTGATTTGGTAATGCTCAACTCCTCGAATGGGTTTTGGGTGTTTTTATAGGAAAGGGGTGATAATGAATTTGACTTCTTTGGTCATTTAGTGGGCTTGAGACGTGGTCTCGATTTAAGAGATAGAAGGGGCGAGGGACTTGTTTAGATTCGATAGGAGGGAAGAGTTTGTGCCGCGTTGGGCGAATATGTGAGGGAGATTCATTGATTGACCGTCTTGAGATGGGGACCGCTAAGGTACATCGCCAAGGCGGTCGAGGTCATGGAGAAAGGGTAAGAATTGAGGTTTGAGGAGTTTTAAGTGGAGTTGTATAGTGGTTTATGAAGAAATGTTATTTTATCTGCGGGCGAAAATTTGTGGGACGTCACACTTATATTATTTTTCAATTATTTTTCACTTATTTTTCAATTATTTTTCAATTATTTTTCAATTATTTTTCAATAATTTTTTTACTATTTTGTAATTATTTTTCAATTATTTTTCAATTATTTTTCAATTTTTTTTCAATTATTTTTCAATTATTTTTCAATTATTTTTCAATTATTTTTCAATTATTTTTCAATTATTTTTCAATTATTTTTCAATTATTTATCAATTATATTTAAATTATTTTTAAATTATTTTTAAATTATTTTTCAATTATATTTAAATTATTTTTCAATTATTTTTCAATTATTTTTAAATTAATTTTAAACTATTTTTCAATTATTTTTCAATCATTTTTCAATTATTTTTCAATTAGTTTTCAATTATTTTTCAATTATTTATCAATTATTTTTCAACTATTCTTCAATTATTTTTCAATTATTTTTCAATTATTTTTCAATTGTTTTTCAATTATTTTTCAATTATGTTTCAATTATTTTTCGTATTATTCTTATATTATTTTTCAATTATTTTTCAATTATTTTTCAATTATTTTTCAATTATTTTCCAATTATTTTTAAACTACTTTTCAATTATTTTTCAATTATTTTTCAATTATTTTTAAATTATTTTTAAACTACTTTTCAATTATTTTTCAATTATTTTTCAATTATTTTTCAATTATTTTTCAATTATTTTTCAATTATTTTTCAATTATTTTTCAACTATATTTCAATTATTTTTCAATTATTTTTCAATTATTTTTCAATTATTTTTCAATTATTTTTCAATTATTTTTCAATTATTTTTCAAATATTTTTCAATTATTTTTCAATTACTTTTCAATTATTTTTCAATTATTTTTCTATTATTTTTCAATTATTTTTCAATTATTTTTCAATTATTTTTCAATTATTTTTCAATTATTTTTCAACTATATTTCAATTATTTTTCAATTATTTTTCAATTATTTTTCAATTATTTTTCAATTATTTGTCAATTATTTTTCAATTATTATTAAATTATTTTCAATTATTTTTCAATTTTTCAATTGTTTTTCAATTATTTTTCAAATATTTTTCAACTATTTTTCAATTATTTTTCAATTATTTTTCAATTATTATTATCCAATTATTTTTCAATTATTTTTCAATTATTTTCCAATTATTTTTCAATTTTTATTCAATTATTCTTCAATTACTTTTAAATTATTTTTCAATTATTTTTCAATTATTTTTCAATTATTTTTCAATTATTTTTCAATTATTTTTCAAATATTTTTCAAATATTTTTCAAATATTTTTCAATTATTTTTCTATTATTTTTCAATTATTTTTCAATTATTTTTCAAATATTTTTCAATTATTTTTCAATTATTTTTCAATTATTTTTCACTTATTTTTCACTTATTTTTCAATCATTTTTCAATTATTTTTCAATTATTTTTCAATTACTTTTCAATTATTTTTCAACTATTCTTAAATTATTTTGCAATTATTTTGCAATTATTTTTCAATTATTTTGCAATTATTTTTCAATTATTTTTCAATTATTTTTCAATTATTTTTCAATTATTTTTCAATTATTTTTCAAATATTTTTCAAATATTTTTCAAATATTTTTCAATTATTGTTCAATTATTTTTCTATTATTTTTCTATTATTTTGAAATTATTTTGAAATTATTTTTCAATTATTTTTCAATTATTTTTCTACTATTTTTCAATTATTTTTCAATTATTTTTCAATTATTTTTCAATTATTTTTCAATTATTTTTCAATTATTTTTCAATTATTTTTCAATTATTTTTCAATTATTTTTCAATTATTTTTCAATTATTTTTCAATTATTTTTCAATTATTTTTCAATTATTTTTCAATTATTTTTCAATTATTTTTCAATTATTTTTCAATTATTTGTCAATTGTTTTTCAATTAATTTTCAATTATGTTTCAATTATTTTTCGTATTATTCTTATATTATTTTTCAATTATTTTTCAATTATTTTTTAACTATTTTTTAATTATTTTTCAATTATTTTTCAATTATTTTTCAATTATTTTTCAATTATTTTTCAATAATTTTTCAATTATTCTTCAATTAATTTTCAATTATTATTCAATTATTTTCCAATTATTTTTCAATTTTTTTTCAATTATTTTTCAACTATTCTTCAATTATTTTTCAATTATTTTTCAATTATTTTTCAATTATTTATCAATTATTTTTCAACTATTCTTCAATTATTCTTCAATTATTTTTCAATTATTTTTCAATTATTTTTCAATTATTTTTCTTTTTTTTCCATTATTTTTCAATTATTTTTCAATTATTTTTAAATTATTTTTCAATTATTTTAAAACTATTTTTCAATTATTTTTCAATTGTTTTTCAATTATTATTATCCAATTATTTTTCAATTATTTTTCAATTATTTTTCAATTATTTTCCAATTATTTTTCAATTATTTTTCAATTATTTTTCAATTATTTTTCAATTATTTTTCAATTATTTTTCAATTATTTTTCAATTATTTTTCAATTATTTTTCAATTATTTTTCAATTATTTTTCAATTATTTTTCGATTATTTTTCAATTATTTTTCAATTATTTTTCAATTATTTTTCAATTATTTTTCAATTATTTTTCAATTATTTTTCAATTATTTTTCAATTATTTTTCAACTATTTTTCAATTATTTTTCAATTATTTCTCAATTATTTTTCAATTATTTTTAAATTATTTTTCAATTATTTCTCAATTATTTTTCAATTATTTATCAATTATTTTTCAACTATTCTTAAATTATTTTTCAATTATTTTTCAATTTTTTTCGATTATTTTTCAATTATTTTTCAATTATTTTTCATTTATTTTTCAATTATTTTTCAATTATTTTTCAATTATTTTTCAATTTTTTTCGATTATTTTTCAATTATTTTTCAATTTTTTTTCAATTATTTTTCAATTATTTCTCAATTATTTTTCAACTATTCTTCAATTATTTTTCAATTATTTTTCAATTATTTTTCAATTATTTTTCAATTATTTTTCAATTATTTTTCAATTATTTTTCAACTATTCTTCAATTATTTTTCAATTATTTTACTGTGACTGTCACGTCCCGGGTGAGGTCTTTTGGGGACAATGACATGCGGGGTAGAATGGACTCAGGCGCGAATCTAAAATCCAGCACTCTGAGATTTTGTGGGAACTTAGGCGCGAATATTAAATCCGTCACTCTGAGGGTTTTTGAGGGAGTCAGGCGCGAATCTGTAATCCAGCACACTGAGGGTTTTTGAGGGAAGCCAGGCGCGAATATTAAATCCGTCACGCTGAGGGTTTTTGAGGGATCAGGCGCGAATCTGTAATCCAGCACACTGAGGGTTTTAGAGGAAGCCAGGCGCGAATATTAAATCCGTCACGCTGAGGGTTTTAGAGGAATCAGGCGCGAATCTGTAATCCAGCACACTGAGGGTTTTAGAGGAAGCCAGGCGCGAATATTAAATCCGTCACTCTGAGGGTTTTTGAGGGAGTCAGGCGCGAATCTGTGATCCAGCACGCTGAGGGTTTTAGAGGAATCAGGCGCGAATCTGTAATCCAGCACACTGAGGGTTTTTGAGGGAAGCCAGGCGCGAATCTTACATCCTGCACTCTAAAGCTAAAGGATAGATCAGGCGCGAATCTGACATCCAGCACACTAATCGACCAGGGAAGGTTTAAAGGCGAATGGTATCCGGGGACACCCGTTAGCACTCTTGTTTTGATTTTAACGTTGCATTTATGTAGAGAAAATCACTTATAATATTTCCGTGAATAGCACGGCTCGTGCAATAGTATGTTTGTAAACACAACTGGGGCTTTAGCGTTCACTGATCGAGATCAGCTGTTGCTGCAGTTTGTTTTGGTTTGAGGATATTCGCAACCGGAGATTAGACACAATAATTCAAAGCGTGATTTAAACAAGAACGTTTGTTTATTCAAGGTACGATAATATGCCATGCATCGTTAATGCAAAAGCAGTTAATTGTTATAGAAATGCGTTTGACAGCGAGCATTAGCACATGACATTTATATAAATTGTGATTAGTACAATATAAAAGTATGAATATGAAATACAATATGCGATAATTAAAGGAAATGATTACAATAAGCACATATATAGAAAGTAGTAATAGTAATAATACAAAATATAAATGATCGCAATAAGCGTATAGAAAAGTAGTAGTAATTCAATTATATATATATATGATAAGCTTTAAGTAAGTAGAATAATATGAAAATAATAAGCGTTAATACGCGAAAGCAATAGACGAAATGAAAGTTATAAATACAAGATAATAAGTGAACGCAATAAGCAATAATTGAAATAATAATAGCAAATAATATGGTATGAAGATGATATGCAGAGTAATATAAGATAATTATAAATGCTTACAATCGTTGTCGTATAGCACTGATTTTAACACTTGAGAAAATAAATCTTTCAGAGAAACACAGTTCGTCGTGAACGATTTGTCGTAGAAAGAGATCCTGGCCTCTCGATCTTTCGTATTTATATGATTTACGCGCGGTCCTTGCGGGGGTTGTATGCGGTAAGGACCTTGACACAATTTACGAATTATGCGTAGTAGGACTTCCGGGGTTTTTCTATAATATTCTATATTTAAACTATGTTTACGGCACGTACGCCAGGTATTCTTCGCAGTTAGGCTTTGGGGTTTTTTCTACTTGTCTATATTTAGACTACGTTTGTGAATCTTGCTTGAAATATGCGTCGCGATAAGATTCTCAAGATTTTGTTTGGCTATTGCTAAGAAGATACTCAACCCATTAGATGGATTTTAGGTATTTTGGCGGGACAGGGGTTTGAATGGCTTTGACTCGGTGAGTCGTAATGAAGGGGTGAGACTAGGTCTCGAATTAAGATGTTTTAGGACGAGGGACTTGTTTGAATTTGAATGCTTGGGAGGATTTCGTGCCTCATAGGGCGAATAAGTGAAGGAGGTTTCGTACTGACCATCTCGAGATGGGGACCGCTAAGGTACATCATCGAGGTGATCAGCGATTGGGGAAAAGGGGTAATAATTGAATTTGAGGGACTTTGGTGGAGTGATTTTGAGGTTTACTAATAGGTTTTTGGAATAGAAACGCGCGAAAAATAGTGGGACGTTACACCTTCCCCCTTATATGAAGAAATGTGTACATTTCTTACCATAAGGTTTGGGTGTTTTGAAATGAGGAGATAACGAAAAGAAAATATATCGGTTTTTGCGAAGAAAAGAAAATAAAAGATAAAGCCTATTGGCATAGAAAATAAAAGATATTTGGCGTATATATATAAAAAAAAAATCTGTTTTGGCAGGAAAAGAATGGTATTTAAATATAATCTTATGCTAAAAGGTGTCTATATACAAGGATTATTTACAAGGGATGGTTGGGATTAAAGGAAGGGATTTTGGAGGGACTAATAGGGAGGGAAGGAATATTCGAGGGTTTCTAGGAATTCCGAGTGGTCCAGGACGTACGTGAGGTCATAACCTCCCTGATAGAGGTCATCGAACAACCTCAGGAACTCGGGCGTCAGCTCCGTAATGTCCGGTAATCGGGTAGCTGACCCCGTGTCCAGGATCTCCACGACGCCTGGCCATGGAGGGATAGAGGAAGGGATTTGGATTTCGGGAACATGAGGTGGAGAGTGGTAAGGAGAGGGTGGTGGACGGGAGAGTACCTCTCTGATTTTTGCGGGAGGGCGGCAAGGGGGCGGTGGAGTGACGGCCTCCTGCATCCTTTGAGTTGGTGTCGGTGGGGGGGAATCGTCGATGACGATGACCTCTGAATCAGCCTCCCTGATGGTTACTGAGGAGGTCACTTTGGGAAGGAGGAGCGACAGGCTCCTTCCCTCTTTTGTGGCCTCTTTGCGCATCCATCTTATGTGGGCGAGCTTCCTCTTTAGGCCTCCTCCATTGGTTCTAGGCCCGTTGGGCTTATGGGCCCTTTTGTGAGGCATGATGTAAACTATGAAATGAAATAATTAATACTCGTTTTCTATATTCGGATTAGGGTCAACCGGGGTTTTCGCGTATTTGACCAAGACGCGCTTTATTTGCATGTATAATTTTCGTTTTCCCTTTCCATGATATTTTTAAGTTCTGTGATGGGATTACTTCTAGTATAGTGTGTGGACCAGAATACTGGTCGCCAAATTTCCCTTTTCTCGGTTCTATTAACACGAATATTGGGTCACCCGGTTTGAAGGTCTCTTCATTTATGTGACGATCATAATATTTTTTATAGCGAAGTTTAGACTGATTTAACTTTTCCGCAGCAGCGGTTTGTATTTCTTGCATTCTTATACTTAATTTCGAGAGGTATTGATTATAAGTTTCGTTTTCAAAATCTTCGGGCACCCTTTTTCGACTGGGTACCCGGGCTATTTTCCCGAATACTAACTCGTGTGGAGTGTATCCAGTGCCCTCGTGGACGCTGGTATTATAAGAGAACGCGGCCATGTCGGTCCATTCATCCCAGTCGCTGTATTTACTAATAAACATTTTCAAATATTCTGTTAGGACGAGGTGCGATCGCTCTAAAGAGCCGTTAGTCTGTGGGTGAAAAGCTGTGGTTCTAAATTGTTCAATTCTAAATTTTTGCGCGATAACTTTCATGAATTTACCAGTGAAATTAGCTCCCTGGTCAGTGAGGATGGCTCTGGGAGCTCCGAACTGGCAGATAAATTTTCTTATAAATGCATCTGCAACCTTTATTGATGTCGATTGTTTGAGTGGTTCGCACACGAAATATTTAGTCAATAAATCTTGCATGGTTAATATGTATGTGTTTCCATTTCTTGTGGTAGGTAACGGTCCTACTATATCTAATGCTATTTTATCAAAGGCGCGTCCAGGCGTGTCGGTAAGGATCATTGGCTGCCTGGTTTTAACACGAACAAGTTTTTTCTTCTGACAGTCCTCGCATCTTCGAATATAATCTTCTATGGCTTTTTTCATTCCTTTCCAGAAATAATAGTGACGAATTCGATTATAAGTTTTAGTTACTCCTTTGTGTCCGGCTAATGCAGACGCGTGATTTTCTGTAATAATATTTTGTCTTTTTGATTCTTCGGGAATTTGAACTATTTGTAAGCATATAGTGACACAGATGTCTTCTTCATTAATGGCTTCGAGAACGTCCATTATAATATCTTGCCAATTTAGCTGATCAATGTTTGTCGTTTTGGCAATGCTGAATGAATATATAATTAATTCGCGCACTACATCCTTAAGGGAAGTAAGAGCTTCGTTCCAATTTGTCGTGGTTAGAGGAGTATTTTGTGTTTCTTTGATAACCAAGCCTACGAGAATTTGTCCCTTTTTATATGATACATGAGCCCTACCCAGAGTGAGTTCGCTTGCTATTGTTAGTTCTCCTGCTTCCTGTAATTGTCTAGCTCCTTCGTCGCAAGGTTTCCCATCGGCACTTAAAAAGAAGACGAGCGTTTCTTTACGTAGGGACAATGGGTCGCGACTAATTGACGGTATTATTATGATTTCTCTGTCTGGATCTGGTTCGTATGCTGTTTCTTGGGAATCGTCAATTATTGATAAATCTGAGTCAGTTGTTGACTCGTCTGACATGTTCGATTCCACTTCGGAATCGGGATCCGATTGTTCCTGCGGTACCGGGGATTGTGGAGGCGAAATACTTTCGTAAGGGGTGTTTATTTGTTCCCCCTCATTTTCTTGATCTTCCTCTTCGACACTACTAATTGTTTCTGGTAGGTTTTCTGGGGCAGATTCTATTATATGCGTTGGATCTTTTCGTGCCTTTCGGTGAGGCTGAATTCTTTTGGGTGCCGTTCTTAGGCGGATTTTACGTGTAGGTTTTGTCGCAGCGATGGGTACTTTGGAGCCCCGCGGCCTTCCTCGACCTCGTTTAGGCGGGGGTTGGTCTTCCCAGTCATCGTCGGCTTCTTCTCGTGGCCGTATTGGGCATGCCTCTACTGTAGGGGGATTTCGGGATAAAGCATCGGCAAGTTTGTTACTTTTTCCCGGTTGGTATCGAATTTCGTATTCATACTCAGCTAATTTCAATCGCCACCTGACAAGGCGCGAGGTTGGGTCTTTTACATTATGCAACCATATTAAGGGTCGGTGGTCAGTAAATAAAATGAACTTCCTTCCATATAAGTAAGGTCGGAAGTGTTTTGTACAGTACACTATAGCTAAAAGTTCTTTTTCTATAGTTGCGTAATTTGTTTCTGCTTTATTTAAGAGGCGCGAAGCGTAAGCGATCGGTAATTCTTTTCCATCGATAGCTTGACTCAATATTCCTCCTATAGCGTAGTCGGAAGCATCCGTAGTGACGTGAAATTCTAATTCGAAATTTGGATATTGTAGGATAGGTTCCTTTTGTAATGCTGTTCTTAATTGGTCGAACGCGTTCTGCTGGGACGATCCCCAGTCGAAAGATACGTCCCTTTTTAATAGGGAGGTTAAAGGACGAGCTGTTTTAGAGAACTCTGGGATAAATCTTCTGTAATAGCCGGTCAGGCCGAGGAATTCTTTAATTCCTTTTGGTGTACGAGGTGCAGGGTAGTTTTGAACGGCTTGAATTTTGTTTTGGTCTGGTTTTACCCCTTCTTCGGTAATTATATGTCCCAGATAAGCGACTTCCTTATGTAGGAATTTACATTTTGTAGGTTGTAACTTTAAGTTTGCTTCTCGTAAACGGTGAGCGAGTTTTTTAAATTTGATTAAATGCTCTGTTAGGGAACTTGCGTAAAGGACGATATCGTCCAAATATACGAACATTTCCGTGCCTTGGAGTCCCGTAAGGGTATGGTCCATTAGACGCTGGAAAGTAGCTGGTGCATTACAAAGTCCAAATGGCATCCTGACAAACTCATAATGTCCATGAGGTGTAGAAAATGCGGTTTTTGGTGCGTCTTCCGGTTTCATAGGGATTTGGTGGAATCCTGACGCGAGGTCAAATACGGAGAAGTACTTTGCTCCTCCTAATTGATCTAATATTTCATTGATATTTGGAAGTGGGTATGCGTCGGGAACTGTAATTTTGTTTAAATCCCTGAAGTCAATTACCATTCGCCACAAGAGTTCCCCATCGGGTCCCGGTTTCTTAGAGACGATCCAAATAGGTGAATTGTAAGGTGACAATGATGGTTTTATTATTTCCTGATCTAGTAATTTGCCTACTTGTTTATCTATTTCCTTTTTGTGTACTGGAGGAAATCGATATTGTTTAGTATTGACAGGCACTGGGTCCGTTGTCTGGATCCCATGCTGGATAGCGTTCGTATGACCCAACTTCTCATCTGGTAGATGAAAAAGGTCATGGTACTTACTTAAAATTCCTTGGACATGTAGTTTTTCTTCCGGATTCATATGATCCATTGAAATTAATCCGAGCACTTGTTCCATCCTTGTTGTGGGTTTTTCAGAAATTATTGATACTTCCTCACCCGACGCAATACTAAGAGACTCAAGGAAATTTGGGTGGAGGGTTGATCTGGCATAATGCTCAGAGAGTGAGTGCACTTTCACGGGTGCCTCGGTTTGGTGGATCAACGGATCCTGGGGTATAAGGGACTTGTTTAAATTTAGGGCGGGGATAGGAGTGACGCGCTTTGACGTCATAGTCTCTTTTGTTCGTCTTTGTTTGGGTTCTGGAATCACAATTTCGAATTCATCCAATTCAACAGTAGGTCTTGTGATCGTTATGTCCGTTTCATTAGAATTTATTATTTGTAAGTACGCTTTGCCGTCTTGATTACGGACAAGAGCGTTACCAGCATGAATCCCAGTGCCTAAGTCTAACCGGGGTAAATACCCTTCCTTTATATTTGAATTTAATATATTAATAAAGGAAACGGTTTTTGATCTAGCAGGTAGTACGATTTGAGTTCTGTTTACAAATGGAATAGAGTTTCCGTTGAACTCTAACTGCTTTTTGGAATAATGTATCGAGGCATTTTGTTTCATAAAAAATTCTGTACCTAGTATTCCTTGTGGTTTAATTGGGAAATCATTTTCGACTACGTTAAACGTGACGTTGTCGCCAAAAAGGGTTATCTTCACTGTACCAAGCGTGGTGACGGGGACCGGAGAGATGCCCTTGAGTATTAGTCGATCTTTCTTGTCTATCTCTTGTGGTAGCTTTACGATTTGAATTTTTAATAAGTTCACCTGTGACCCAGTATCAATCATTAATTCAGGTGTAGTTTCGAAGTCGGGGGAGGGAATTCTTACAGATGGAGCTTCATCGGCAGTATTTAACCATGCTGTTGCGATTCTAGTTTCGATATTCCCGGTTCCGTTTGTATTATTATTGGATGCGCTCTCGTTTGGCCCGTTCCACGGTACGCATCCATGGTTGACCGTAGGGGCGGAGCGTTTCCCGAATCTCGTTCCTGGAAGGTTCCTGGGTTTCTTTCATTCCGATTAAATATGCGTTTCCTGCATTCTGAGATTAAGTGTCCGGGCTTTTTGCAATAAGCGCAGATGCGCAATTCCGTAGGTCTTGAGGGAGGTGGTCGAGTTTTGTCCCAGTAAGGGAGCAAAGGGTTAAGGGCCTGATTACCATATCCCACAACTCGGTTTTGGGGATATCGTTCGGACGGTTGGGAGGCAATTTTTTGGTTGCTTCTGCAGGATAACGCGTCGTGTCCTGTCTTATTACAAAGTTGGCATACTAATTTAGGAGCTTTTTGTTCTGTAAACCTTTGACGGTCCCTTTCTATTTTTTTGTCTACGAGTACAGCCAGTTCAAAAGCTTCATCGAGTGTTTCGAAATTATGTTGGAAGAGTCTTGTTCGTATATGGGGAGGAAGGCCATCCACAAAAGAATCCAACGTCAAACGATCTAAGTCCTCGGGGTGGTTCCGTGCGAAGTCGCGATAGTATTCTCTGTCCTCTTCCAAAATAGCGAATCGGAGATCCTTAACGCGCGAAATATATTCCAATATGTGTTCGTTATTTCCTTTGATAATGTTTGCAAGTTCTCCTCGATAATGATCTGATGTTTTCGCGGGTGAGAATGTACGTTTCAGTTGCTTTATTAAGTCATTTACGGAGTCAAAGACCCTATCCTCAACGGCCAAGCAGGCGTGGTCTTGCAGTTTATTGCGCAACAACCTCGCCAGCTGGGGTTCAGCCTGCGGGGGAACCAGTGCTTTAGCCCTATTGCAAGCTCTCGCGAATTGCTCCACTGGTATATTATGTCCATTAAAACTAGGGACGGTTTCTATAGCGTCCTTTAACGTGATCTGGGGTATTGGATCCTGGTCTGGAATATAGCTACGATTCAATGCCTCTGGAACTTTATTATAATTTAGCACCGGTTTTCTATCAAAACGAGAGGAACCCGGTGTGGCGAAATTATTCACAACTGGCGGGGGTGCAAGAAGTTTTTCCATCATCCTTTCGATATTTTGTATTTTATTAGAAAGACCTTCAAACGTGGGGTCTGCCGATCCCGTGCCTACGCCCGAATGCGTTTTAGTTTCTGGGTTTTTCGCAAATCTCGCGTGCAAATTGTCAATCTCGGCTCGTTTCTCACGCAATAATTGCAACCGTTCCTTTATTTCGGCGGTCTCGATTTCTATAGCGCTATTGAAAGGCCCCGCGTCTTGGTCGATTATGAGGGGGTCTTCAATATCGTTGTATTCAGACATGTTTAACTCAGTAAATTTTATTATTTTAGGGTGACTTAGAAGTTTCCCTATATTAGGCGTGCGGTAGCAGCTATTCAAAATCTATGGTATTCTCTACCCGGGTAGTTATTATCGAATCTATTATGACTTTTCTTTATTCGACTGAAGTGCTCTGTGCACACGGCACTTAATTTGAATAAGAGGTTTTTGCAACTAGGGCATTCAGGGAATATATCGTTAGGTTGGTGGTAGTGTACTTGACTTATTTCGTCTACTTCCACCGGATTTGAATTAAAACAATTTAGGCAAATTTTTCCGCCTTCCGTGGTCGTTGCTACTCCTCCCGAAACACAAATCAATGCGCTTGAATCTGACAAAACGCCTCGCAGCCTGCGGCTTGGGTAATATAATGTATTTTGATTTTGGCTTGAATTGCACATGCTCGTTTTCAATGTCTTATGTCGCGTCAGGCAGTTAATTTAAATTTCGTTGTAAAAAGATATTAGTGATTCAAGGAGTACCAATGTGTACACTCGGCACAATTGGCTGCGGGACGCGTTTGATATATTATTTTATCGCACCTTAGGCAATTAGGGAAAGTATAGGGCGTTTGGCAGTAATGAATTTGATACTCTGTCACCGTTTTTGTTGGATCAAGTTTGGAGCAATTTAAGCAAATTTCTTCGTCTTCGTTATTTGCCACTATGGTCCCGGAAACACAGACCATCCACTGTATTGATTCCGTCAACTTTTGTAATTGGCGGCTCTGGTAGGCTGGTTTCCACGGGTTTACGTGTTCTAAGTACATACTAAGTAGCGGGACTTTGTGGGTGCCGCGTCGGAGAATCTAATTCTTATCAACGGCAAACGAAAATCCCACCGCTGTCACCAAAAATATGTCACGTCCCGGGTGAGGTCTTTTGGGGACAATGACATGCGGGGTAGAATGGACTCAGGCGCGAATCTAAAATCCAGCACTCTGAGATTTTGTGGGAACTTAGGCGCGAATATTAAATCCGTCACTCTGAGGGTTTTTGAGGGAGTCAGGCGCGAATCTGTAATCCAGCACACTGAGGGTTTTTGAGGGAAGCCAGGCGCGAATATTAAATCCGTCACGCTGAGGGTTTTTGAGGGATCAGGCGCGAATCTGTAATCCAGCACACTGAGGGTTTTAGAGGAAGCCAGGCGCGAATATTAAATCCGTCACGCTGAGGGTTTTAGAGGAATCAGGCGCGAATCTGTAATCCAGCACACTGAAGGGTTTTAGAGGAAGCCAGGCGCGAATATTAAATCCGTCACTCTGAGGGTTTTTGAGGGAGTCAGGCGCGAATCTGTGATCCAGCACGCTGAGGGTTTTAGAGGAATCAGGCGCGAATCTGTAATCCAGCACACTGAGGGTTTTTGAGGGAAGCCAGGCGCGAATCTTACATCCTGCACTCTAAAGCTAAAGGATAGATCAGGCGCGAATCTGACATCCAGCACACTAATCGACCAGGGAAGGTTTAAAGGCGAATGGTATCCGGGGACACCCGTTAGCACTCTTGTTTTGATTTTAACGTTGCATTTATGTAGAGAAAATCACTTATAATATTTCCGTGAATAGCACGGCTCGTGCAATAGTATGTTTGTAAACACAACTGGGGCTTTAGCGTTCACTGATCGAGATCAGCTGTTGCTGCAGTTTGTTTTGGTTTGAGGATATTCGCAACCGGAGATTAGACACAATAATTCAAAGCGTGATTTAAACAAGAACGTTTGTTTATTCAAGGTACGATAATATGCCATGCATCGTTAATGCAAAAGCAGTTAATTGTTATAGAAATGCGTTTGACAGCGAGCATTAGCACATGACATTTATATAAATTGTGATTAGTACAATATAAAAGTATGAATATGAAATACAATATGCGATAATTAAAGGAAATGATTACAATAAGCACATATATAGAAAGTAGTAATAGTAATAATACAAAATATAAATGATCGCAATAAGCGTATAGAAAAGTAGTAGTAATTCAATTATATATATATATGATAAGCTTTAAGTAAGTAGAATAATATGAAAATAATAAGCGTTAATACGCGAAAGCAATAGACGAAATGAAAGTTATAAATACAAGATAATAAGTGAACGCAATAAGCAATAATTGAAATAATAATAGCAAATAATATGGTATGAAGATGATATGCAGAGTAATATAAGATAATTATAAATGCTTACAATCGTTGTCGTATAGCACTGATTTTAACACTTGAGAAAATAAATCTTTCAGAGAAACACAGTTCGTCGTGAACGATTTGTCGTAGAAAGAGATCCTGGCCTCTCGATCTTTCGTATTTATATGATTTACGCGCGGTCCTTGCGGGGGTTGTATGCGGTAAGGACCTTGACACAATTTACGAATTATGCGTAGTAGGACTTCCGGGGTTTTTCTATAATATTCTATATTTAAACTATGTTTACGGCACGTACGCCAGGTATTCTTCGCAGTTAGGCTTTGGGGTTTTTTCTACTTGTCTATATTTAGACTACGTTTGTGAATCTTGCTTGAAATATGCGTCGCGATAAGATTCTCAAGATTTTGTTTGGCTATTGCTAAGAAGATACTCAACCCATTAGATGGATTTTAGGTATTTTGGCGGGACAGGGGTTTGAATGGCTTTGACTCGGTGAGTCGTAATGAAGGGGTGAGACTAGGTCTCGAATTAAGATGTTTTAGGACGAGGGACTTGTTTGAATTTGAATGCTTGGGAGGATTTCGTGCCTCATAGGGCGAATAAGTGAAGGAGGTTTCGTACTGACCATCTCGAGATGGGGACCGCTAAGGTACATCATCGAGGTGATCAGCGATTGGGGAAAAGGGGTAATAATTGAATTTGAGGGACTTTGGTGGAGTGATTTTGAGGTTTACTAATAGGTTTTTGGAATAGAAACGCGCGAAAAATAGTGGGACGTTACAGTGACGTCCCACTATTTTTCGCACGTTCCTATTTAATAATACACCAGTAAACCTCAACATCACTCCATCAAAGTCCCCCAAATTCAACTCTTACCCCATCTCCTCGATCACTGATCACCTTGATGTTGTGCCTTAGCGGTCACCAACACAAGATGATCGATATAAACTCCACCTCGCCGATGTACCTTAGTGGTCCCCATCGCGAGATGATAGTTACAAAATCTCTTCGCCTATTCGCCCTATGAGGTACGAATCACCACCTCCAAAACGAATTCAAACAAGTCCCTCGTTACAAATCCCTCTTAAATCAAGACCACGTCTCGATTCCCCCTTTTCGACTCACAGAGTCCAAGCCACTTTAACCCCTTTCCTATAAAACACCCAAAATCCCTTCGACGAGTTGAGTATCTTCTTAGCAATAGCCGAACAGAATCTTGAGAATCATATTGCGACGCATGATTCATAAATGTAGTCTAAATATAGACTAATAGAAAAACCCCAAAACCCTAACTGCGAAGAATACCTGGCGTACGTGCCGTAAACATAGTCTAAATATAGAAGATTATAGAAAAACCCCGGAAGTCCTTCTACGCATTATTCGTAAATTGTGTCAAGGTCCTTACCGCATACAACCCCCGCAAGGACCGCGCGTAAATCATATAAATACGAAGGATCGAGAGGCCAGAGCTCTCTTTCTTCGACAGTAATTACTGCGAAAGTCTGTTTTATAAAAATATAATTATACAAAGTGTAAACTCAGTGCTCTACGGCAAATACCGTAAGCATTTATTATTATCTATTACTGTGCATATCGCCTCCATACAATATAACATTTATGCATTATTTCATTTATCTATGCTTATTGCAATAACATTTCCGTATTATTTCATTTATTTATGCGTATTGCAATCATGTATATTTTGTATTACTAATACTATTACTTTTATATAATCTTGTTAACGTTTATTTTGATTATATATATTTGTCTTATAACCACATATTATTCTATGATTTATATCGTACCTCATGTCCATACATACATATAAATGTTACAATCATATTGTAAATATTATATGTGAATGCTAAAACCCCACGCATAATAACCGCTATAACAAAGTTAATAAACCGCTTTGTTTTAAATCACGCTTCAACTTATTTGTGTTCAACCACTGGTACGAAACATCTAAAATCCAAATACACGAGTTAGTGAAACAGCTGATTCTGGTTCGCGAACGCGAGAGCGGTAGCCGTGTTTACTAACATACTTTTACATGGCCTGTGTGCAGCCGCTCGTCTAAACGTGCTTCTCAGAAATATTACGTGTAACTTTTTGCACCTATGCAACGGTAAATCCAATTAGTGAAACCAAAACAAAGTGCTCTAACGGGAGTCACCACGGGGATTATAACCATTTAAACTTTCCTTGGTCGTTCAGTGCCACGAATCTGGCATTCGCGCCTGAATTCCTATCTTCCGCAGTGCCACGAATCTGGCATTCGCGCCTGCATCTTACTCTCCGCAGTGTCACGAATCTGGCATTCGTGCCTGCATTCCCTTAAACATTCAGTGCCACGAATCTGGCATTCGCGCCTGAATTCCTACCTTCCGCAGTGTCACGAATCTGGCATTCGTGCCTGCATCCTACTCTCCGCGGTGTCACGAATCTGGCATTCGCGCTTGCATTCCCTCAGACGTTCAGTGCACGAATCCTGCATTCGAGCCAGAATTTCTATCTTCCGCAGAGCCACGAATCTGGCATTCGCGCCTGCGTTCCCTCAAGTATTACCCCATCTATGCCACAGCCCTAAAGACCTCACCCGGGACGTGACATAATTTTTGGTGACAGCGGTGGGATCCGTCAACTGTCGATAGGAATAAATTCCCTAACATACGGTACCCACAATTGCCTATTTAGCATGTACACAGAATACGTTAGTCCATGGAAACCAGCCTACCAGAGTCGCCAGTTACAAAGGCAGACGGAATCGACACAGTGGATGATCTGTGTTTCCGGGACCATTGTGGCAAATAACGACGACGAAGAAATTTGCTTAAATTGCTCCCAACTTGATCCAACAAATACGGTGAAAACGTTTCAAATTCATTTCTTACATACGCCTTATACATTCCCTAATTGCCCTCGGTGCAATACAATTTTATTACAAACGCGTCCCGCAACCAATTGTGCCGTGTGCACACGGTGGCACTTTCTTTCAAGCAGACTCTGAATCATTTAGGAAATAAAACTTACGAAATCTAAACAGACTGCCTGCCGCGACATAATATATTGATACCCAACATGCGCGATTCGCGTCAAAGTCAAACCACATTATATTACCCAAGCCGCAGGCTGCAAAGCGTTTTGTCAGATTCAAGTGCATTAATCTGTGTTTCGGGGGGCGTAGCAACGACCACGGAAGGGGTAAAAATTTGCCTAAATTGTTTTAATTCAAACCCGGTGGAAGTGGATGAGATATCTCAGGTACACTACCACCAACCTAACGATATATTCCCTGAATGCCCTCGTTGCAAGAACCTCTTGTTCTACAGTCGAATAAAGAAAAACCATACTAGATTCGATAATAACTACCCGGGTAGAGAATACCATAGATTTTGAATAGCTGCTACCGCACGCCTAATATAGGGAAACTTCTAAGTCACCCTAAAATAATAAAATTTATTGAGTTAAAAATGTCTGAATACAACGATATTGAAGACCCCCTCATAATCGACCAAGACGCGGGGCCTTTCAATAGCGCTATAGAAATAGAGACCGCCGAAATAAAGGAACGGTTGCAATTATTGCGTGAGAAACGAGCCGAGATTGACAATTTGCACGCGAGATTTGCGAAAAACCCAGAAACTAAAACGCATTCGGGCGTAGGCACGGGATCGCCAGACCCCACGTTTGAAGGTCTTTCTAATAAAATACAAAATATCGAAAGGATGATGGAAAAACTTCTTGCACCCCCGCCAGTTGTGAATAATTTCGCCACACCGGGTTCCTCTCGTTTTGATAGAAAACCGGTGCTAAATTTAAATAAAATTCCTGAGACATTGAATCGTAATAATACTCCGGACCAGGATCCAACACCCCAGATCACGTTAAAAGACGCCATAGAAACCGTCCCTAATTTTAACGGACATAATATACCAGTGGTGCAATTCGCGAGAGCCTGCAATAGAGCTAAAGCTCTGGTTCCCCCGCAGGCTGAACCCCAGCTGGCGAGGTTGTTACGCAATAAACTGCAAGACCACGCCTGCTTGGCTGTTGAGGATAGGGTCTTTGACTCCGTAAATGACTTAATAAAGCAACTGAAACGTACATTCTCCCCCTTGAAAACATCAGATCACTATCGTGGAGAACTGGCAAATATAATTAAAGGAAATAACGAACACATATTGGAATATATTTCGCGCGTTAAGGATCTCCGATTCGCTATTTTGGAAGAAGACAGGGATTATTATCGTGATTTTTCACGGAATCACCCCGAGGATCTAGATCGTTTGACGTTGGATTCATTTGTGGATGGACTTCCTCCCCATATACGAACAAGATTATTCCAACATAATTTCGAAACGCTCGATGAAGCTTTCGAATTAGCTGTACTGGCGGACAAGAAAATTGATAGAGATCGACAAAGATTTTCCGAGCAAAAAGCTCCTAAAATAATATGCCAACTTTGTAATAAGACAGGACACGACGCGTTATCCTGCAGAAGCAACCAGAAAATTGCCTCCCAAACGTCCGAACGATATCCCCAAAACCGAGTTGCGGGATATAGTAATCAGGCCCCTAACCCTATGCTCCCTTACTGGGACAAAAACCGACCACCTCCCTCAAGACCTACGGAATTGCGCATCTGCGCTTATTGCAAAAAGCCCGGACACTTAATCTCAGAATGCAGGAAACGCATATTTAATCGAAATGAAAGAAACCCAGGAACCTTCCAGGAACGAGATTCGGGAAACGCTCCGCCCCTACGGTCAACCATGGATGCGTACCGTGGAACGGGCTAAACGGGAGCGCATCCAATAATAATACAAACGAAACCGGGAATATCGAAACTAGAATCGCAACAGCATGGTTAAATACTGCCGATGAAGCTCCATCTGTAAGAATTCCCTCCCCCGACTTCGAAACTACACCTGAATTAATGATTGATACAGGGTCACAGGTGAACTTATTAAAAATTCAAATCGTAAAGCTACCACAAGAGATAGACAAGAAAGATCGACTAATACTCAAGGGCATCTCTCCGGTCCCCGTCACCACGCTTGGTACAGTGAAGATAACCCTTTTTGGCGACAACGTCACGTTTAACGTAGTCGAAAATGATTTCCCAATTAAACCACAAGGAATACTAGGTACAGAATTTTGTATGAAACAAAATGCCTCGATACATTATTCCAAAAAGCAGTTAGAGTTCAACGGAAACTCTATTCCATTTGTAAACAGGACTCAAATCGTGCTACCTGCTAGATCAAAAACCGTTTCCTTCGTGAAAATATCAAATTCAAACATAAAGGAAGGGTATTTACCCCGGTTAGACTTAGGCACTGGGATTCATGCTGGTAACGCTCTTGTCCGTAATCAAGACGGCAAAGCGTACTTACAAATAATAAATTCTAATGAAACGGACATAACGATCACAAGACCTACTGTTGAATTGGACGAATTTGAAATTGTGATTCCAGAACCCAAACAAAGACGAACAAAAGAGACTATGACGTCAAAACGCGTCACTCCTATCCCCGCCCTAAGTTTAAACAAGTCCCTCATACCCCAGGATCCGTTGATCCACCAAACCGGGGCACCCGCGAAAGTGCACTCACTCTTACCCCCTGAGCATTATGCCAGATCAACCCTCCACCCAAATTTCCTTGAGTCTCTTAGTATTGCGTCGGGTGAGGAAGTATTAACAATTTCTGAAAAGCCAGCAACAAGAATGGAACAAGTGCTCGAATTAATTTCAATGGATCATATGAATCCGGAAGAAAAACTACATGTCCAAGGAATTTTAAGTAAGTACCATGACCTTTTTCATCTACCAGCTGAGAAGTTGGGTCATACGAACGCTATCCAGCATGGGATTCAGACAACGGACCCAGTGCCTGTCAATACTAAGCAATATCGATTTCCTCCAATACACAAAAAGTAAATAGATAAACAAGTAGGCAAATTACTAGATCAGGAAATAATAAAACCATCATTGTCACCTTACAATTCGCCTATTTGGATCGTCTCCAAAAAACCGGGACTCGATGGGGAACTCTTGTGGCGAATGGTAATTGACTTCAGGGATTTAAACAAAATTACAGTTCCCGACGCATACCCACTTCCAAATATCAATGAAATATTAGATCAATTAGGAGGAGCAAAGTACTTCTCCGTATTTGACCTCGCTTCAGGATTCCACCAAATCCCTATGAAACCGGAAGACGCACCAGAAACCGCTTTTTCTACACCTCATGGACATTATGAGTTTGTCAGGATGCCATTTGGACTTTGTAATGCACCAGCTACTTTCCAGCGTCTAATGGACCATACCCTTACAGGACTCCAAGGCACGGAAATGTTCGTATATTTGGACGATATCGTCCTTTACGCAAGTTCCCTAACAGAGCATTTAATCAAATTTAAAAAACTCGCTCACCGTTTACGAGAAGCAAACTTAAAATATAAAAACCAAAAAGTGATATCAGCGCGTAGGTTCGGTCATGTAAACATTTAAATAAAAGCTATTTTGCAATAATTATAATTCGACGTTTCGGTCTATGGTTTAGACCATTTTCAAGAAAGTTATTGAAGAATACTGCGTTTGCTTTTATACGTTAAACACGTTATCGAGGACGTGCACCTAGTTAGTCGGTTGGAGCGTGACTGAGGTAAATAGTATACAAAAGCGAGAACATCCGAAGGGTACAGAGGAATAACGGTCATAAACAATGTCAAAAGTGAAACTGTTAATAATTATTGTTTGAATCGATTTTTGAGCACTGTTTGTTGATCATAATTTAATTTAAAATTTTTGCTTGTTTTAATTTAATTAAAATGAAGGGAATTTGATTTGAAGTTTTATTAAATTTATAAAGAAAAGAATTTTTAGCCAAAACAACATTACCAATTCATACCACCAATTATTATATATGTGGTAAAGCATCATTCACGAAGTAAAAGAGCAAATTACATATGTAAAATTTTATGTATCAATGTTTGAATCATATGAAGGAAGCAGGAAATCGAAAAACTCCATTAGAGAGGTCACATCATATATCCTTACTTTTTCAGTAAGGTAGCGTAATAATCTTGTATCTTAGGTGTTTCATACCTAAGATTCACGCTTGGTTGTTTAATCATATGTAATGTCTCCAATAGAATTCTCAGATTCAAATTGGCTTCCCTATCAACAACTTTGACATTGTCGTAGTCAAACCTATGATCAAACTCAAGTGAATGTTTAGTTAAAGCGGTGTGTTGAAAGGGAGGTAAAAAAACGTTTCTTTTATGTTCATAAATTCGTCTGTCTAAATGTCTCGAAGTTTGTCCAATATAAACCTGATTGCAACCCATACAGGGAATTGAATAGATAATGTTAAAATTTTTAACCAAAGGTATTTTATCTTTAATTGAAGGGAACAATTGTTTGGTGTAAAATGGTAATTTGAAAATGACATGTACTCCTACTTTCCTAAAAATTCTTTTTAAGTCGTTTGAGATGTTTTGAACAAACGGTAAGACAACCGTATTTCTCCAGCTGACTTGTCCGATCTTTTTGGTTTTTATCTCTTTACGTTTTTCCATTAGTAACGGGTGGTAGATTTCAAAAATACGATCTCGGATAATTGCTGAGACCATCTCCATAGGATAGCCGTTACGCTTTAACGTGTCTTTAATAAGAGTCAAATTAGCTGGTCGAAATTCCGGGTCAGAAAGTAAGATAGCACGGTCAATTAATCCCTTAATCAATCCTACTTTATGTTGCATGGGATGCTCAGAAAAAAAGTTTATATATCTACCGGACCAACTCGGTTTATGATACCAGTTCGTGATTAATTTATTATTCGATCTATAAACTATTGTATCAAGGAAGCTTAAACAAGTATCTTTTTCTATCTCGTATGTGAATTGAAATCTACTGTGGAAGCCGTTAAACGTGTCCAACAGCGTTTGTAAATTATCCAATTTTATGCAGGTAATAATGTCATCAACGTATCGTTTATAAAAATTAAGTTCAAATGGTACCTTTGTGAGAGAGATCGTCTCTAACCTTTCCATAACTAGATTGGCGATGACAGGAGAAATAGGGGACCCCATGGCCGTTCCGAACACTTGCTTATAGAATACACCGTTGAACGAAAATACATTAGCGTTCAATACAAACTTAACCGCCTGGAGGAAATCATCTCTATTGATCTTAGTGTGTAGTTCAATTTCATTCCAACGATGGTGTAGAACCTGTAGGGCTAAATCAATGGGAATATTGGTAAACAGGGATATCACATCAAGAGATACTAACCGCATTGACTCATCAGGAACTTGGACTTTTCTAATTTCACTACAAAATTGCCAACTGTCTACGGTGTGGTACGAGGATTTTCCTACTATCTTGGACAATATACCCGCCAAGAATCTAGACAATTTATAAGTAGGACCACCGATAGACGAGACAATGATTCTCCACGATAAGGTTTCCTTATGTGTCTTCGGAAGTGCGTAGGCTCTAGGTACTATAGCATTATGAGTTTTTAAAAGTTTGCCCGTCCCTTCAACAATCTGTTTCTTTTTAACCATGTTAGAAATAATAGAGTTTGCCTCTCTCTCAAAAGTACATGTATATTCGAATTTACTAACTGTATAAGTGGTCTCATCATTCAACAACTTCATTACTTCCGAAATGTAGAATTCTTTATCCACTAAAACTGAGGTGTTACCTTTGTCGGATTTTAAAACCAATATGTTACTATTATCTTTAAAAAACTTTTTTGTATGTATAATTTCAGATTTAGACAAAAGCATGTTATTAAGTTTGATTGGATTAGTAGTGTAATTTATAATTTTGTTAATTATTCTTATTCTGGTTTCAGTCTGTGTGTTATTATCAGTAATTTTTGTTAAACCTGACTCTATTGACGCGATGAACTTGGGAGAAGTTATAAAATTTGTTGGAACAGAAAGAGCATGTTTAGGACCTAAGGTTAACACTTTTTCAACATTCGGTGGAATTTCTACATCGGAAAGGTTTTTTAACCAATTTTTGTTCGGGTTGTTAGAAGCAATGTCGCTATCGGGAATGAAACCACTAATCTGGCGAACACTGTTCCTTCTGGTCTCCAGCAACCCGTTAAATTTCTTTATACATTTATTTTTCTGGATTTTAAAAAGTCTATTGTATTTTCTATCTTCAAAAGTACAAAATTGCTCAAAAATGTGTGAGGGAAGAGTGAATTGAATTTCATCTTTTAATTGTGCAATTTTATTTATAACTGAATTTTGAATATAGTGTGTATCCTTGATAGCAATATTAAGAAGTTTTTTTGAATATCTATTTTGTAAATTTAACAACTTGCTAGAGGCCACGACGGAGACAGTGAACGTGTTATATCTGTTTGTTACATTATTAGCTATAAATTTTGGGATAACACCATTAGTTCTGCATTTTAACAAGAATAATTTTCTATTACTTATCTTAATTAGACTCAATCTGTTCTTCGATAGATCCTTGAGTTGTTTTACACATTCTGGTCCAAACTCCCTTGATATTAACGTGAAGAAACTTTCCATTTTAGTAGATGCAAATATTTTTCGTTAAACGATACGTTGATGACATTATTACCTGCATAAAATTGGATAATTTACAAACACTGTTGGACACGTTTAACGGCTTCCACAGTAGATTTCAATTCACATACGAGATAGAAAAAGATTCTTGTTTAAGCTTCCTTGATACAATAGTTTATAGATCGAATAATAAATTAATCACGAACTGGTATCATAAACCGAGTTGGTCCGGTAGATATATCAACTTTTTTTCTGAGCATCCCATGCAACATAAAGTAGGATTGATTAAGGGATTAATTGACCGTGCTATCTTACTTTCTGACCCGGAATTTCGACCAGCTAATTTGACTCTTATTAAAGACACGTTAAAGCGTAACGGCTATCCTATGGAGATGGTCTCAGCAATTATCCGAGATCGTATTTTTGAAATCTACCACCCGTTACTAATGGAAAAACGTAAAGAGATAAAAACCAAAAAGATCGGACAAGTCAGCTGGAGAAATACGGTTGTCTTACCGTTTGTTCAAAACATCTCAAACGACTTAAAAAGAATTTTTAGGAAAGTAGGAGTACATGTCATTTTCAAATTACCATTTTACACCAAACAATTGTTCCCTTCAATTAAAGATAAAATACCTTTGGTTAAAAATTTTAACATTATCTATTCAATTCCCTGTATGGGTTGCAATCAGGTTTATATTGGACAAACTTCGAGACATTTAGACAGACGAATTTATGAACATAAAAGAAACGTTTTTTTACCTCCCTTTCAACACACCGCTTTAACTAAACATTCACTTGAGTTTGATCATAGGTTTGACTACGACAATGTCAAAGTTGTTGATAGGGAAGCCAATTTGAATCTGAGAATTCTATTGGAGACATTACATATGATTAAACAACCAAGCGTGAATCTTAGGTATGAAACACCTAAGATACAAGATTATTACGCTACCTTACTGAAAAAGTAAGGATATATGATGTGACCTCTCTAATGGAGTTTTTCGATTTCCAGCTTCCTTCATATGATTCAAACATTGATACATAAAATTTTACATATGTAATTTGCTCTTTTACTTCGTGAATGATGCTTTACCACATATATAATAATTGGTGGTATGAATTGGTAATGTTGTTTTGGCTAAAAATTCTTTTCTTTATAAATTTAATAAAACTTCAAATCAAATTCCCTTCATTTTAATTAAATTAAAACAAGCAAAAATTTTAAATTAAATTATGATCAACAAACAGTGCTCAAAAATCGATTCAAACAATAATTATTAACAGTTTCACTTTTGACTTTGTTTATGACCGTTATTCCTCTGTACCCTTCGGATGTTCTCGCTTTTGTATACTATTTACCTCAGTCACGCTCCAACCGACTAACTAGGTGCACGTCCTCGATAACGTGTTTAACGTATAAAAGCAAACGCAGTATTCTTCAATAACTTTCTTGAAAATGGTCTAAACCATAGACCGAAACGTCGAATTATAATTATTGCAAAATAGCTTTTATTTAAATGTTTACATGACCGAACCTACGCGCTGATATCACTTTTTGTTTTTATATTCTAAAAATACGGTCGAAATTCTAAGTCTTTATTTAAGCAAACTTAAAGTTACAACCTACAAAATGTAAATTCCTACATAAGGAAGTCGCTTACCTGGGACATATAATTACCGAGGAAGGGGTAAAACCAGATTTAGGAAAAATTCAAGCCGTCCGAAACTACCCGGCACCAAGTACACCAAAAGGAATCAAACAATTCCTTGGATTAACCGGATATTATAGAAGGTTTATCCCAGAATTTTCCAAAATAGCTCGGCCGTTAACCCAACTACTAAAGAAAGACATAAAATTTGACTGGGGACCGTCCCAGAAAACGGCTTTTGACCACTTAAGGTCAGCGTTGCAGAAGGAACCTATCCTACAATACCCGAATTTTGACCTGGAATTCCATGTTACCACTGACGCTTCCGAATATGCTATAGGAGGAATATTGAGTCAAAATATCGCGGGAAAAGAGTTACCCATCGCTTATGCTTCTCGCCTCCTGAACAAAGCAGAAATAAACTATGCAACCATAGAGAAAGAACTTTTAGCTATTGTATATTGTGTTAGATATTTCCGACCTTACTTATATGGAAGGAAATTTATTTTATTTACTGACCACCAACCCTTGATTTGGTTACATAAAGTAAAGGACCCAACCTCGCGCCTTGTCAGGTGGCGATTGAAATTAGCTGAGTATGAATACGAAATTCGATACCAACCGGGAAAAAGTAACAAACTTGCCGATGCTTTATCCCGAAATCCCCCTACAGTAGAGGCATGCCCAATACGGCCACGAGAAGAAGCCGACGATGACTGGGAGGACCAACCCCCGCCTAAACGAGGTCGAGGAAGACAGCGGGGCTCCAAAGCACCCATCGCTGCAACAAAACCTACACGTAAAAACCGCCTAAGGACGGCGCCTACGAGGATTCAGCCGAGCCGAAAGGTAGGCAAAACTCCGACACCTACAACAGTGCCGTCGGAACCAATAAGTAGCGAAGAAGAAATTGACCAGGAAGAAGAAATAGAATTAGTAGGCACCCCTTATCAAATTATTTCGCCTCCGCAATCGCCGGTACCCCAGGAACAGGAAAAACTCGACTCCGAAGTAGAATCCAACGCGTCGGACGAATCAACAACCGACTCAGATTCATTAATAATCGACCCAGACGATTCCTTTGATGTGGCATATGAAGCAGATCCGGAACAAGATATCAGAATAATACCATCAATCAGTCGAGACCCATTGTCCTTACGTAAGGAAACGCTCGTTTTCTTTTTAAGCACCGACGGAAAACCTTGCGACGATGGAGCTAAACAATTACAAGAAGCAGGAGAATTAATAGTAACAAGCGAACTCACTTTGGGCAGAGCTAATGTATCATATAATAAAGGACAAATTCTTGTAGGGTTAGTAATTAAAGAAACGCAAAATACGCCCCTAACCACGACAAATTGGAGCAAAGTTCTTTCCTCCCTTAAAGAGGTAATACGCGAATTGATCATATTTTCATTCAGTATAGCTAAAACTACAAATATTGATCATTTGAGTTGGCAAAATATCATTACGGACATCCTTGAAGCCGTTAATGAAGAAGACATCAGTGTCACAATATGTTTACAGCTAGTTCGAATTCCCGAAGAATCGGAAAGACAAAATATTATTATAGAAAATCACGCGTCTGCATTAGCTGGACACAAAGGAGTAACTAAAACTTATAATCGAATTCGACACAATTATTTCTGGAAAGGAATGAAAAAGGCCGTCGAAGATTATATTCGAAGATGCGAGGACTGTCAAAAGAAAAAACTCGTCCGTGTTAAAACCAGGCAGCCAATGATCCTTACCGACACGCCTGGGCGCGCCTTTGATAAAATAGCACTAGATATAGTAGGACCGTTACCTACCACAAGAAATGGACATACGTATATATTAACCATGCAAGATCACCTCCACGGTCATCCTCAGGGAAGCAGCGCCGGCAATAGAAACGATCACCCTCGATGACTCACCCCCACAAAACATGCAAGAGGCTACTACCCCACAAATCCACCAACCTCCCCCGTACGAATTGGTAAAGGAAAAAGTTCATAATCATCCATCCCCTCCTCCTTACCATTCTCCTTCCCACAGTTCCAATACTCAACTTATTAACAAAATACTTCGTGTGCGAACCCCTCAAACAATCGACATCGGTAAAAGTTGCAGATGCATTTATAAGAAAATTTATCTGTCAATTCGGAGCTCCCAGAGCCATCCTCACTGACCAGGGAGCTAATTTCACTGGTAAATTCATGAAAGTTATCGCGCAAAAATTTAAAATTGAACAATTTCGAACCACAGCTTTTCACCCACAGACTAATGGTTCTTTAGAGCGATCGCACCTTGTCCTAACGGAATATTTGAAAATGTTTATCAGTAAATACAGCGACTGGGACGAATGGACCGACATGGCCGCGTTCTCTTATAATACCAGCGTCCACGAGGGCACTGGTTACACTCCACACGAGTTAGTATTCGGGAAAATAGCCCGGGTACCCAGTCGAAAAAGGGTGCCCGAAGATTTTGAAAACGAAACTTATAGTCAATACCTCTCGAAATTAAGTATAAGAATGCAAGAACTACAAACCGCTGCTGCGGAAAAGTTAAATCAGTCTAAACTTCGTTATAAAAAATATTATGATCGTCACATAAATGAAGAGACCTTCAAACCGGGTGACCCAATATTCGTGTTAATAGAACCAAAGAAAGGGAAATTCGGAGACCAGTATTCCGGTCCACACACTATACTAGAGGTTATCCCTTCGCAAAATCTAAAAATATCGTGGAAAGGCAAAACTAAAATCATACACGCGAACAAAGCGCGTCTTGGTCGAATACGTGAAAATCCCGGTTGACCCTAGTCATAGGATGTACATATATATTGTTGCGCCGGGGTGTTTCCGGCACCGACCACCCCGACGCAAAGGAGCGATAATGAATGGTAGAAACGGGTGCACGACACAACTATATTTGGAAATACAGGCCAACTAGAATACGGCAGTACAACCCGTGCGTCCGAACGCTACGGCGTCCGGTACCAGACAGTCCACGGCGTTGTCCTGATAGTCTTCTCGAAGGGGGTTGACCCTCTTCTGTCTTTAGCTACGAGCACCAGCAGGCTATGCACGGGCCTATACCCGGTGCTCGCAACAATATGTATTAATCTGGATTATTTCACCAACAGAAATAATAAAATAAATACCACGATGCCTCACAAAAGGCCCCATAAAGGAGGAGGCACTGCCAGGCGGCTATCCCGTTTATGATGGATGCGCCGGGAGGCGGCCAGGGAAGGAAGGAGCATCTCGCCCCTCCTCCCTAAGATCACCTCCACGGTCATCCTCAGGGAAGCAGCGCCGGCAATAGAAACGATCACCCTCGATGACTCACCCCCACAAAACATGCAAGAGGCTACTACCCCACAAATCCACCAACCTCCCCCGTACGAATTGGTAAAGGAAAAAGTTCATACTCATCCATCCCCTCCTCCTTACCATTCTCCTTCCCACAGTTCCAATACTCAAGTTCCCTCCACCATCCCTCCTTGGCCAGGAGTCGTGGAGATCCTGGACACGGGGTCAGCTACCAGGATCCCTGATATCACGGAGCTGACACCCGAGTTCTTGCGATGGTTCGATGACCTCTATCAAGGGGGTTACGACCTCACGTACATCCTGGACCATTCTGAATTCCTTTCCAACCTTGAATACTCCTATCCTCCTTTCTAATCCTATCCCTCCTTTAACCCGTCCTGTAAATAGTCCCCTATAAATAATCCCCATTTATATCTTTATATTTTTATATTATATCTTTATATTTTCTTTTTTTTTCTGCCAAAATAGGCTTTACCTTTTATTTTCTTTTCATACGCCAAATGAGCCACATATTTAATTTTCTTTTCGTTATCTCCTCATTTCAAAACACCCAAACCCTATGTTAAGAAATGCTACGCATTTCTTCATATAAGGGGGGAGGTGTGACGTCCCACTATTTTTCGCACGTTCCTATTTAATAATACACCAGTAAACCTCAACATCACTCCATCAAAGTCCCCCAAATTCAACTCTTACCCCATCTCCTCGATCGCTGATCACCTTGATGTTGTACCTTAGCGGTCACCAACACAAGATGATCGATATAAACTCCACCTCGCCGATGTACCTTAGTGGTCCCCATCGCGAGATGATAGTTACAAAATCTCTTCGCATATTCGCCCTATGAGGTACGAATCACCACCTCCAAAACGAATTCAAACAAGTCCCTCGTTACAAATCCCTCTTAAATCAAGACCACGTCTCGATTCCCCCTTTTCGACTCACAGAGTCCAAGCCACTTTAACCCCTTTCCTATAAAACACCCAAAATCCCTTGGACGAGTTGAGTATCTTCTTAGCAATAGCCGAACAGAATCTTGAGAATCATATTGCGACGCATGATTCATAAACATAGTCTAAATATAGAAGATTATAGAAAAACCCCGGAAGTCCTTCTACGCATTATTCGTAAATTGTGTCAAGGTCCTTACCGCATACAACCCCCGCAAGGACCGCGCGTAAATCATATAAATACGAAGGATCGAGAGGCCAGAGCTCTCTTTCTTCGACAGTAATTACTGCGAAAGTCTCTTTTATAAAAATATAATTATACAAAGTGTAAACTCAGTGCTCTACGGCAAATACCGTAAGCATTTATTATTATCTATTACTGTGCATATCGCCTCCGTACCATATAACATTTATGTATTATTTCATTTATCTATGCTTATTGCAATAACATTTCCGTATTATTTCATTTATTTATGCTTATTGCAATCATATATATTTTGTATTACTAATACTATTACTTTTATATAATCTTGTTAACGTTTATTTTGATTATATATATTTGTCTTATAACCACATATTATTCTATGATTTATATCGTACCTCATGTCCATACATACATATAAATGTTACAATCATATTATAAATATTATATGTGAATGCTAAAACCCCACGCATAATAACCGCCCTAACAAAGTTAATAAACCGCTTTGTTTTAGATCACGCTTCAACTTATTTGTGTTCAACCACTGGTACGAAACATCTAAAATCCAAATACACGAGTTAGTGAAACAGCTGATTCTGGTTCGCGAACGCGAGAGCGGTAGCCGTGTTTACTAACATACTTTTACATGGCCTGTGTGCAGCCGCTCGTCTAAACGTGATTCTCAGAAATATTACGTGTAACTTTTTGCACCTATGCAACGGTAAATCCAATTAGTGAAACCAAAACAAAGTGCTCTAACGGGAGTCACCACGGGGATTATAACCATTTAAACTTTCCTTGGTCGTTCAGTGCCACGAATCTGGCATTCGCGCCTGTATCCTACTCTCCGCGGTGTCACGAATCTGGCATTCGCGCCTGCATTCCCTCAGACGTTCAGTGCACGAATCCTGCATTCGAGCCAGAATTTCTATCTTCCGCAGTGTCACGAATCTGGCATTCGCGCCTGCATTCCCTCAGACGTTCAGTGCACGAATCCAGCATTCGAGCCAGAATTTCTATCTTCCGCAGAGCCACGAATCTGGCATTCGCGCCTGCGTTCCCTCAAGTATTACCCCATCTATGCCACAGCCCTAAAGACCTCACCCGGGACGTGACATGAAGAATAATTGAAAAAAAATTGAAAAATAATTGGAAAATAATTGAAAAGTAATTGAAAAATAATTGAAGAATAGTTGAAAAATAATTGAAAAATAATTGAAAAATAATTGAGAAATAATTGTAAACTTATTGAAATATAATTGAAAAATAATTGAAAAATAATTGAAAAGCAATTGAAAAATAATTGAAAAGTAATTGAAAAATAATAGAAAAATAATTGAAAAATAATTGATAAATAATTGAAAAAAAATTGAAAAATAATTGAAAAGTAATTAAAAAATAATTGAAAAATAATTGAAAAATAATTGAAAAATAATTGAAAAATAATTGAAAAATAATTGAAAAATAATTGAAAATTAATTGAAGAATAGTTGAAAAATAATTGAAAAATAATTGAAAACTAATTGAAAAATAATTGAAAAATAATTGAAAAATAATTGAAAAATAATTGAAAAATAATTGAAAAATAATTGAAAAGTAATTGAAAAATAATTGAAAAATAATTGAAAAATAATTGAAAAATAATTGAAAAATAATTGAAAAATAATTGAAAAATAATTGAAAAATAATTGAAAAATAATTGAAAAATAATTGAAAAATAATTGAAAAATAATTGAAAAATAATTGAAAAATAATTGAAAAATAATTAAAAAATAATTAAAAAATAATTCAAAACTAATTGAAAAATAATTGAAAAATTATTGAAAAATAGTTGAAAAATAATTGAAAAATAATTGAAAAATTATTGAAAAATAATTGAAAAATAATTGAAGAATAATTGAAAAATAATTGAAGAATAGTTGAAAAATAATTGAAAAATAATTGAAAACTAATTGAAAAATAATTGAAAAATAATTGAAATATAATTGAAGAATAGTTGAAAAATAATTGAAAAATAATTGAAAAATAATTGAAAAATAATTGAAAAATAATTGAAAAATAATTGAAAAATAATTGAAAAATAATAGAAAAATAATTGAAAAATAATCGAAAAAAATTGAAAAATAATTGAAGAATAGTTGAAAAATAATTGGAAAATAATTGAAAAATAATTGAACAATAATTGAAGAATATTTGAAAAATAATTGATAAATAATTGAAAAATAATTGAAAAATAATTGAAAAATAATTGAAGAATAGATGAAAAATAATTGAAAAATAATTAAAAAATAATTGAAAAATAATTGAAAAATAATTTAAAAATAATTGAAAAATAATTGAAGAATAGATGAAAAATAATTGAAAACTAATTGAAAACTAATTGAAAAATAATTGAAAAATAATTGAAAAATAATTGAAGAATAGTTGAAAAAAATTGAAAAATAATTGAAAAATAATTGAAAAATAGTTGAAGAATAGTTGAAAAAAATTGAAAAATAATTGAAAAATAATTGAAAAAAATTGAAAAATAATTGAAAAATAATTGAAAAATAGTTGAAGAATAGTTGAAAAAAATTGAAAAATAATTGAAAAATAATTGAAAAATAGTTGAAAAATAATTGAAAAATAATTGAAAAATAATTGAAAAAAAAAAGAAAAATAATTGGAAAATAATTGAAAAATAATTGAAAAATAATTGAAGAATAGTAGAAAAATAATTCAAAAATTATTGAAAAATAATTGGTCACTGGTCACTGGTCCCTGGTCACTTTCGCTGGTCACTGGTCACTGGTCACTGGTCAATGGTCACTGGTCACTGGTCGCTCGTGACTGGTCACTGGTCACTGGTCACTGGTCACTTGTAACTGGTCACTGGTCACTGGTCACTGGTCACTGGTCACTTTCGCTGGTCACTGGTCAATTTCGCTCGTGACTGGTCACTGGTCACTTTCGCTGGTCACTGGTCACTGGTCACTGGTCACTGGTCACAGCTCACTGGTCACTGGTCACTGGACACTAGTCAATGGTCACTGTTCACTGGTCACTTTCGCTGGTCACTGGTCACTGGTCACTTGTCACTGGTCACTGGTCACTGGTCACTGGTCACTGGTCACTGGTCACTGGTCACTGGTCACTGGTCACTGGTCACTGGTCACTGGTCACTGGTCACTGGTCACTGGTCCCTGGTCACTTTCGCTGGTCACTGGTCACTGGTCACTGGTCAATGGTCACTGGTCACTGGTCGCTCGTCACTGGTCACTTGTAACTGGTCACTGGTCACTGGTCACTGGTCACTGGTCACTGGTCACTGGTCCCTGGTCACTTTCGCTGGTCACTGGTCACTGGTCACTGGTCACTGGTCACTGGTCACTGGTCAATGGTCACTGGTCACTGGTCACTGGTCACTGGTCACTGGTCACTGGTCACTGGTCACTGGTCACTGGTCACCGGTCACTGGTCATTGGTCACTGGTCACTGGTCACTGGCCACTTTCGCTGGTCACTGGTCACTGGTCACTGGTCAATGGTCACTGGTCACTGGTCGCTCGTCACTGGTCACTGGTCGCTGGTCACTGGTCACTTGTAACTGGTCACTGGTCACTGGTCACTGGTCACTGGTCAATGGTCACTGGTCACTGGTCACTGGTCCCTGGTCACTTTCGCTGGTCACTGGTCACTCGTCACTGGTCACTGGTCACTGGTCACTGGTCACTGGTCACTGGTCACTGGTCACTGGTCGCTGGTCACTGGTCACTTGTCACTGGTCACTGGTCACTGGTCACTGGTCACTGGTCACTGGTCACTGGTCGCTGGTCGCTGGTCACTGGTCACTGGTCACTGGTCACTGGTCACTGGTCACTGGTCACTGGTCACTGGTCACTGGTCACTGGTCACTGGTCACTGGTCACTGGTCACTGGTCACTGGTCACTGGTCCCTCGTCACTTTCGCTGGTCACTGGTCACTGGTCACTGGTCACTGGTCAATGGTCACTGGTCACTGGTCACTGGTCGCTCGTCTCTGGTCACTTGTAACTGGTCACTGGTCACTGGTCACTGGTCACTGGTCACTGGTAACTGGTCACTGGTCACTGGTCACTGGTCACTGGTCACTGGTCACTTTCGCTGGTCACTGGTCACTGGTCACTGGTCAATGGTCACTGGTCACTGGTCGCTGGTCACTGGTCACTGGTCACTGGTCACTGGTCAATGGTCACTGGTCACTTGTCACTTTCGCTGGTCACTGGTCACTGGTCACTGGTCACTGGTCACTGGTCACTGGTCACTGGTCACTGGTCATTTTTGCTGGTCACTGGTCACTGGTCAATGGTCACTGGTCACTGGTCGCTGGTCACTGGTCACTGGTCACTGGTCACTGGTCACTGGTCACTGGTCACTGGTCAATGGTCACTGGTCCCTGGTCACTTTCGCTGGTCACTGGTCACTGGTCACTGGTCACTGGTCACTGTTCACTGGTCACTTTCGCTGGTCACTGGTCACTGGTCACTTGTCACTGGTCACTGGTCACTGGTCACTGGTCACTGGTCACTGGTCACTGGTCACTGGTCACTGGTCACTGGTCACTGGTCACTGGTCACTGGTCACTGGTCACTGGTCACTGGTCACTGGTCACTGGTCACTGGTCACTGGTCACTGGTCACTGGTCACTGGTCACTGGTCACTGGTCACTGGTCACTGGTCCCTCGTCACTTTCGCTGGTCACTGGTCACTGGTCACTGGTCACTGGTCAATGGTCACTGGTCACTGGTCACTGGTCGCTCGTCTCTGGTCACTTGTAACTGGTCACTGGTCACTGGTCACTGGTCACTGGTCACTGGTCACTGGTCACTGGTCACTGGTCACTGGTCACTGGTCACTGGTCACTTTCGCTGGTCACTGGTCACTGGTCACTGGTCAATGGTCACTGGTCACTGGTCGCTGGTCACTGGTCACTGGTCACTGGTCACTGGTCAATGGTCACTGGTCACTTGTCACTTTCGCTGGTCACTGGTCACTGGTCACTGGTCACTGGTCACTGGTCACTGGTCACTGGTCACTGGTCATTTTTGCTGGTCACTGGTCACTGGTCAATGGTCACTGGTCACTGGTCGCTGGTCACTGGTCACTGGTCACTGGTCACTGGTCACTGGTCACTGGTCACTGGTCAATGGTCACTGGTCCCTGGTCACTTTCGCTGGTCACTGGTCACTGGTCACTGGTCACTGGTCACTGTTCACTGGTCACTTTCGCTGGTCACTGGTCACTGGTCACTTGTCACTGGTCACTGGTCACTGGTCACTGGTCACTGGTCACTGGTCACTGGTCACTGGTCACTGGTCACTGGTCACTGGTCACTGGTCACTGGTCACTGGTCACTGGTCACTGGTCACTGGTCACTGGTCACCGGTCACTGGTCATTGGTCACTGGTCACTGGTCACTGGTCACTGGCCACTTTCGCTGGTCACTGGACACTGGTCACTGGTCAATGGTCACTGGTCACTGGTCGCTCGTCACTGGTCACTGGTCGCTGGTCACTGGTCACTTGTAACTGGTCACTGGTCACTGGTCACTGGTCACTGGTCAATGGTCACTGGTCACTGGTCACTGGTCCCTGGTCACTTTCGCTGGTCACTGGTCACTGGTCACTGGTCACTTGTCACTGGTCACTGGTCACTGGTCACTGGTCACTGGTCACTGGTCACTGGTCGCTGGTCGCTGGTCACTGGTCACTGGTCACTGGTCACTGGTCACGGGTCACTGGTCACTGGTCACTGGTCACTGGTCACTGGTCACTGGTCACTGGTCACTGGTCACTGGTCACTGGTCCCTCGTCACTTTCGCTGGTCACTGGTCACTGGTCACTGGTCACTGGTCAATGGTCACTGGTCACTGGTCACTGGTCGCTCGTCTCTGGTCACTTGTAACTGGTCACTGGTAACTGGTCACTGGTCACTGGTCACTGGTCACTGGTCACTGGTCACTGGTCACTGGTCACTGGTCACTTTCGCTGGTCACTGGTCACTGGTCACTGGTCAATGGTCACTGGTCACTGGTCACTGGTCGCTGGTCACTGGTCACTGGTCACTGGTCACTGGTCAATGGTCACTGGTCGCTCGTCACTGGTCACTTGTAACTGGTCACTGGTCACTGGTCACTGGTCACTGGTCACTGGTCACTGGTCACTGGTCCCTGGTCACTTTCGCTGGTCACTGGTCACTGGTCACTGGTCACTGGTCACTGGTCACTGTTCACTGGTCACTTTCGCTGGTCACTGGTCACTGGTCACTTGTCACTGGTCACTGGTCACTGGTCACTGGTCACTGGTCACTGGTCACTGGTCACTGGTCACTGGTCACTGGTCACTGGTCACTGGTCACTGGTCACTGGTCACTGGTCACTGATCCCTGGTCACTTTCGCTGGTCACTGGTCAATGGTCACTGGTCACTGGTCGCTCGTCACTGGTCACTTGTAACTGGTCACTGGTCACTGGTCACTGGTCACTGGTCACTGGTCACTGGTCACTGGTCACTGGTCCCTGGTCACTTTCGCTGGTCACTGGTCACTGGTCACTGGTCACTGGTCACTGGTCAATGGTCACTGGTCACTGGTCGCTGGTCACTGGTCACTGGTCACTGGTCACTGGTCACTGGTCACTGGTCACTGGTCACTGGTCACTGGTCACTGGTCACCGGTCACTGGTCATTGGTCACTGGTCACTGGTCACTGGCCACTTTCGCTGGTCACTGGTCACTGGTCACTGGTCAATGGTCACTGGTCACTGGTCGCTCGTCACTGGTCACTGGTCGCTGGTCACTGGTCACTTGTAACTGGTCACTGGTCACTGGTCACTGGTCACTGGTCAATGGTCACTGGTCACTGGTCACTGGTCCCTGGTCACTTTCGCTGGTCACTGGTCACTCGTCACTGGTCACTGGTCACTGGTCACTGGTCACTGGTCACTGGTCACTGGTCACTGGTCGCTGGTCACTGGTCACTTGTCACTGGTCACTGGTCACTGGTCACTGGTCACTGGTCACTGGTCACTGGTCGCTGGTCGCTGGTCACTGGTCACTGGTCACTGGTCACTGGTCACTGGTCACTGGTCACTGGTCACTGGTCACTGGTCACTGGTCCCTCGTCACTTTCGCTGGTCACTGGTCACTGGTCACTGGTCACTGGTCAATGGTCACTGGTCACTGGTCACTGGTCGCTCGTCTCTGGTCACTTGTAACTGGTCACTGGTCACTGGTCACTGGTCACTGGTCACTGGTCACTGGTCACTGGTCACTGGTCACTGGTCACTGGTCACTGGTCACTTTCGCTGGTCACTGGTCACTGGTCACTGGTCAATGGTCACTGGTCACTGGTCGCTGGTCACTGGTCACTGGTCACTGGTCACTGGTCAATGGTCACTGGTCACTTGTCACTTTCGCTGGTCACTGGTCACTGGTCACTGGTCACTGGTCACTGGTCACTGGTCACTGGTCACTGGTCATTTTTGCTGGTCACTGGTCACTGGTCAATGGTCACTGGTCACTGGTCGCTGGTCACTGGTCACTGGTCACTGGTCACTGGTCACTGGTCACTGGTCACTGGTCAATGGTCACTGGTCCCTGGTCACTTTCGCTGGTCACTGGTCACTGGTCACTGGTCACTGGTCACTGTTCACTGGTCACTTTCGCTGGTCACTGGTCACTGGTCACTTGTCACTGGTCACTGGTCACTGGTCACTGGTCACTGGTCACTGGTCACTGGTCACTGGTCACTGGTCACTGGTCACTGGTCACCGGTCACTGGTCATTGGTCACTGGTCACTGGTCACTGGTCACTGGCCACTTTCGCTGGTCACTGGTCACTGGTCACTGGTCAATGGTCACTGGTCACTGGTCGCTCGTCACTGGTCACTGGTCGCTGGTCACTGGTCACTTGTAACTGGTCACTGGTCACTGGTCACTGGTCACTGGTCAATGGTCACTGGTCACTGGTCACTGGTCCCTGGTCACTTTCGCTGGTCACTGGTCACTGGTCACTGGTCACTGGTCACTGGTCACTGGTCACTGGTCACTGGTCACTGGTCGCTGGTCACTGGTCACTTGTCACTGGTCACTGGTCACTGGTCACTGGTCACTGGTCACTGGTCACTGGTCGCTGGTCGCTGGTCACTGGTCACTGGTCACTGGTCACTGGTCACTGGTCACTGGTCACTGGTCACTGGTCACTGGTCACTGGTCACTGGTCACTGGTCACTGGTCACTGGTCACTGGTCACTGGTCCCTCGTCACTTTCGCTGGTCACTGGTCACTGGTCACTGGTCACTGGTCAATGGTCACTGGTCACTGGTCACTGGTCGCTCGTCTCTGGTCACTTGTAACTGGTCACTGGTCACTGGTCACTGGTCACTGGTCACTGGTCACTGGTCACTGGTCACTGGTCACTGGTCACTGGTCACTGGTCACTGGTCACTTTCGCTGGTCACTGGTCACTGGTCACTGGTCAATGGTCACTGGTCACTGGTCGCTGGTCACTGGTCACTGGTCACTGGTCACTGGTCAATGGTCACTGGTCACTTGTCACTTTCGCTGGTCACTGGTCACTGGTCACTGGTCACTGGTCACTGGTCACTGGTCACTGGTCACTGGTCATTTTTGCTGGTCACTGGTCACTGGTCAATGGTCACTGGTCACTGGTCGCTGGTCACTGGTCACTGGTCACTGGTCACTGGTCACTGGTCACTGGTCACTGGTCACTGGTCGCTGGTCACTGGTCACTTGTCACTGGTCACTGGTCACTGGTCACTGGTCCCTCGTCACTTTCGCTGGTCACTGGTCACTGGTCACTGGTCACTGGTCAATGGTCACTGGTCACTGGTCACTGGTCGCTCGTCTCTGGTCACTTGTAACTGGTCACTGGTCACTGGTCACTGGTCACTGGTCCCTCGTCACTTTCGCTGGTCACTGGTCACTGGTCACTGGTCACTGGTCAATGGTCACTGGTCACTGGTCACTGGTCAATGGTCACTGGTCACTGGTCACTGGTCGCTGGTCACTGGTCACTGGTCACTGGTCACTGGTCACTGGTCACTGGTCCCTCGTCACTTTCGCTGGTCACTGGTCACTGGTCACTGGTCACTGGTCAATGGTCACTGGTCACTGGTCACTGGTCGCTCGTCTCTGGTCACTTGTAACTGGTCACTGGTCACTGGTCACTGGTCACTGGTCACTGGTCACTGGTCACTGGTCACTGGTCACTGGTCACTGGTCACTTTCGCTGGTCACTGGTCACTGGTCACTGGTCAATGGTCACTGGTCACTGGTCACTGGTCGCTGGTCACTGGTCACTGGTCACTGGTCACTGGTCAATGGTCACTGGTCACTTGTCACTTTCGCTGGTCACTGGTCACTGGTCACTGGTCACTGGTCACTGGTCACTGGTCACTGGTCACTGGTCATTTTTGCTGGTCACTGGTCACTGGTCAATGGTCACTGGTCACTGGTCGCTGGTCACTGGTCACTGGTCACTGGTCACTGGTCACTGGTCACTGGTCACTGGTCAATGGTCAATGGTCACTGGTCACTGGTCACTGGTCACTGGTCCCTGGTCACTTTCGCTGGTCACTGGTCACTGGTCACTGGTCACTGGTCACTGGTCACTGTTCACTGGTCACTTTCGCTGGTCACTGGTCACTGGTCACTTGTCACTGGTCACTGGTCACTGGTCACTGGTCACTGGTCACTGGTCACTGGTCACTGGTCACTGGTCACTGGTCACTGGTCACTGGTCACTGGTCACTGGTCACTGGTCACTGATCCCTGGTCACTTTCGCTGGTCACTGGTCACTGGTCACTGGTCAATGGTCACTGGTCACTGGTCGCTCGTCACTGGTCACTTGTAACTGGTCACTGGTCACTGGTCACTGGTCACTGGTCACTGGTCACTGGTCACTGGTCCCTGGTCACTTTCGCTGGTCACTGGTCACTGGTCACTGGTCACTGGTCACTGGTCAATGGTCACTGGTCACTGGTCGCTGGTCACTGGTCACTGGTCACTGGTCACTGGTCACTTGTCACTGGTCACTGGTCACTGGTCACTGGTCACCGGTCACTGGTCATTGGTCACTGGTCACTGGTCACTGGTCACTTTCGCTGGTCATTGGTCACTGGTCACTGGTCAATGGTCACTGGTCACTGGTCGCTCGTCACTGGTCACTGGTCGCTGGTCACTGGTCACTTGTAACTGGTCACTGGTCACTGGTCACTGGTCACTGGTCAATGGTCACTGGTTACTGGTCACTGGTCCCTGGTCACTTTCGCTGGTCACTGGTCACTGGTCACTGGTCACTGGTCACTGGTCACTGGTCACTGGTCACTGGTCACTGGTCGCTGGTCACTGGTCACTTGTCACTGGTCACTGGTCACTGGTCACTGGTCACTTGTCACAGGTCACTCGTCACTGGTCACTTTCGCTGGTCACTGGTCAATGGTCACTGGTCAATTTCGCTGGTCACTGGTCACTGGTCACTGGTCACTGCTCACTGCTCAATTTGGCTAGTCACTGGTCACTGGTCACTGGTCACTGGTCACTTTCGCTGGTCACTGGTCAATTTCGCTCGTGACTGGTCACTGGTCACTTTCGCTGGTCACTGGTCACTGGTCACAGCTCACTGAGCAAGGTGATAAATGAACACATATATATATATATCTTTTCCCTGGGGTCAACCGGGATCTCCGTATACGCGACCAAGACGTGCTTTATTCGCGTGTATAACCTTTGTTTTTCCTTTCCAGGATATTTTTAAATTTTGGGAAGGGATCACCTCCAAAATTGTGTGCGGGCCAGAATACTGGTCACCGAATTTCCCTTTTCGCGGCTCTACTAAAACGAAGATTGAGTCGCCCGGTTTGAAAGTTTCCTCGTTTATATGTCGATCGTAGTACCTTTTATAACGGAGTTAAACCTTTCTGCTGCAGCGGTTTGCAGCTCTTGCACCCTCGTACTCAATTTTGAGAGGTAATGATTGTATGTTTCATTTTCGAAATCCTCGCGCACCCGGTTCCGGCTGGGCACCCTGGCTATTTTCCCGAATACTAGCTCATGTGGAGTATAACCAGTGCCCTCGTGGACGCTGGTGTTATAAGAGAACGCGGCCATTTCAGTCCATTCGTCCCAGTCGCTATATTTACTTATGAACATTTTTAAATATTCCGTTAAGACGAGGTGTGATCGCTCTAGAGAACCGTTTGTTTGTGGTTGAAAGGCTGTGGTTCGAAATTGTTCGATTTTAAATTTCCGCGCTATAGCTTTCATGAAATTACCAGTGAGATTCGCTCCTTGGTCTGTGAGGATGGCTCTAGGAGCTCCGAATTGACAAATAAATCTTTTTATAAATGCATCTGCGATTTTTATCGACGTAGATTGTTTAAGGGGTTCGCACACGAAGTATTTCGTTAGTAAATCTTGCATTGTTAATATATACGTATTGCCTGCTCTCGTAGTAGGTAGCGGCCCTACTATATCCAGTGCAACTTTATCAAAGGCGCGTCCAGGCGTGTTGGTAAGGATCATTGGTTGCTTGGTTTTAACACGAACGAGTTTCTTCCGTTGACAATCCGCGCAGCTTCGAACGTAGTTTTCCACGGCCTTCTTCATGCCCTTCCAAAAATAATGGTGACGAATTCTATTGTATGTTTTAGTCACTCCTTTGTGTCCGGCTAATGCAGATGCGTGGTTTTCCGTAATAATATTTTGTCGATCCGATTCCTCTGGTATCCGGACTATTTGTAAACATATGGTGACACTGATGTCTTCTTCGTCGACGGCCTCGAGGACATCTATAATGATATCCTGCCAGTTCAATTGATCAATGTTCGTCGTTTTGGCTATACTGAACGAATATATTATAAGCTCGCGCACTACGTCTTTAAGAGAAGAAAGGGCTTCGCCCCATGTCGTAGTGGTTAAAGGCGTATTTTGAGTTTCCTTAATAACTAACCCGACGAGGATTTGTCCCTTATTATAAGTTACGTGAGCTCTGCCCAGTGTGAGGTTATTTGTTATTGTAAGGGCTCCTGCTTCCTGTAGTTGCTTAGCACCGTCGTCACAAGCCTCCCCATTAGCGCTTAAAAAGAACACGAGTGTTTCCTTTCGTAGAGACAATGGGTCGCGGCTGATTATCGGTATTATCCTGAGGTCCCTATCAGGGTCTGCTTCATAAGCTGTCTCCGGGTGATCGTTCAGCTCGGTTATTGATGATTCTGAGTCGGTTGTTGAGTCATGTGAAGCGTTGGATCCTACCTCGGAATCCGAGTCGTCTTGTCCTTGCGGTGTTGGCGATCGCGGAAGCGAAATAGCCGAATATGAACTATCGTCAGGTTCTTTTCCCATTTCCTGGTCTTCCTCTTCTATGTTGTCCCTTGGTTCGGGTAGGTTGAGCGGAGTAGGATCCGGTGGCGTTAGTGTAGGTGTTGGAGTTTCGCGTACCTTTCGACGCGGTTGAATCCTCGTAGGCGCCGTCCTTAGGCGGGTTTTGTTTGTGGTTTTTGGTGCGGAGGTGGTTGCCATGGAGCCACGAGGTCTGCCTGGGCCTCGTTTAGGAGGGGGAAGATCCTTCCAGTCTTCGTCAGCTTCCTCTCGCGGTCGTATGAGGTACGCTTCCACCATAGGGGGATTACGGGACAAAGCGTCAGCAAGTTTATTGCTTTTTCCCGGCTGATACCGAATTTCATAATCGTATTCAGCTAGTTTTAAGCGCCAACGAATGAGGCGCGATGTTGGATCTTTTACCTTGTGTAACCAAATTAGAGGTCGATGGTCGGTATATAAAACAAATTTCTTTCCATAAAGGTAAGGACGGAAGTACCTAACGCAATAAACAATAGCTAAGAGTTCTTTTTCTATAGTTGAATAGTTGATTTCCGCCTTGTTTAGGAGACGGGATGCGTAAGCAATTGGTAATTCCTTTTCATCGATAGCCTGACTTAATATTCCTCCTATTGCATATTCGGAGGCATCGGTAGTTACATGGAATTCCAGTTCAAAATTTGGGTATTGTAGGATAGGTTCTTTTTGTAATGCTAACCGTAAGTGGTCAAAAGCGGTTTGCTGGGACGATCCCCAGTCGAATGAAATGTCCTTTTTCAATAGTTGGGTTAATGGGCGAGCAACTTTAGAAAATTCTGGGATAAACCTTCTGTAATAACCGGTTAATCCGAGGAATTCTTTGATTCCTTTGGGCGTGCGAGGGGCTGGGTAGTTCCGAACGGCTTCGATTTTCAGCTGATCCGGTTTTACACCTTCCTCGGTGATCACGTGGCCTAAATATGCAACCTCTTTATGTAAGAATTTACATTTCGAAGGCTGCAGTTTTAGGTTCGCCTCTCGTAGGCGGTTGGCGAGTTTTTTGAATTTTATTAAGTGTTCAGTGAGAGAACTCGCGTAGAGGACGATGTCGTCCAAATACACAAACATTTCCGTGCCCTGGAGCCCCGTAAGGGTGTGATCCATTAAGCGTTGGAAAGTAGCAGGCGCGTTACAAAGCCCAAACGGCATTCTGACAAACTCATAATGTCCATGAGGCGTAGAAAAGGCGGTTTTTGGTGAGTCTTCCGGCTTCATAGGGATTTGGTGGAATCCTGAAGCGAGGTCGAATACTGAAAAGTATTTTGCTCCTCCTAACTGATCCAATATTTCATTGAAATTCGGAAGCGGATATGCGTCGGGAACGGTCTTTTTGTTTAGATCCCTAAAGTCAATTACCATCCGCCACAAGAGTTCCCCATCGGGTCCCGGTTTTTTGGATACGATCCAAACAGGCGAATTGTAGGGTGATAATGATGACTTTATTATTTCCTGGTCTAGTAATTTCCGTACTTGTTTATCGATTTCCTTTTTGTGTACTGGAGGGAAGCGATATTGTTTCATATTGACAGGCACTGGGTCAGTTGTCTGGATCCCATGCTGGATAGCGGTTGTATGACCCAACTTCTCATCAGGTAGATGGAAAAGATCATGGTACTTACTTAAAATTCCTTGGACATGAAGCTTTTCTTCCGGATTCATATGTTCCGTTGAAATTAATTCACGCACTTTTTCCACTCTTGTTGCTGGGTTTTCTGAACTTATTGATAAATCCGCACCCGACGCAATAGTAAGAGACTCATGGGAATTTGATCTGGCATAATGCACAGGGGGTAAGAGTGAGTGCACTTTCGCGGGTGCCTCTGTGTGGTGGATCGATGGATCCGGGGGTAAGAGGGATTTGTTTAAGTTGGAGATAGGAGTGACGTATTTTGACGTCTTAGTCTCTTTTTGTCGTCTTTGTTTGGGTTCGGGAGTCACAATTTCAAATTCTTCCAGTTCAACAGTAGGTATTGTGATCGTTTTGTCCGTTTCACTAGAATTTATTATTTGTAAATACGCTTGGCCGTCTTGATTACGGACAAGGACGTTACCAGCATGAATCCCAGTGCCTAAGTCCAACCGGGGTAAATACCCGTCCTTTATGTTTGAATTCGATACTTTAACGAAAGAAACGGTTTTCGATCTAGCAGGTAGCACGATTTGAGCGTTGTTTACAAATGGGATAGAGTTTCCGTTGAACTCTAGCTGCTTTTTGGAGTAATGTATTGAGGCATTCTGTTTCATAAAAAATTCTGTACCTAGTATTCCTTGTGGTTTAATCGGGAAATCATTTTCAACTACATTGAACGTGACGTTGTCACCCAAAAGAGTTATCTTCACTGTACCTAGCGTGGTGACGGGGCCCGGAGAGATGCCCCTGAGTGTTAGTAGATTTTTCTTGTCCATCTCCTGTGGTAGCTTTACGGCTTGAATTTTCAATAGATTTACCTGTGACCCGGTATCGATCATTAGTTCCGGTGTAATTTCGAAATCGGGGGAGGGAATTCTTACAGACGGGGCTTCATCGGCAGTCCTTAACCATGCTGTTGAGATCCTAGTTTCGACATTCCTGGTTCCGGTTGTATTGTTACTGGATGCGCTCCCGTTTGACCTGTTCCACGGTACGCATCCATGGTTGACAGTAGGGGCGGAGCGTTTCCCGAATCTCGTTCCTGGAAGGTTCTTGGCCTTCTTTCGTTGCGATTAAATATACGTCTCCTGCATTCGGAGATCAGGTGTCCGGGTTTTCTGCAGTATGAGCAGATACTTATTTCCGTAGGTCTCGAAGGAGGGGGTCTAGTTATGTCCCAGTAGGGGAGTAGAGGATTGGGTGCCTGGTTCCCATATCCTGTAACGCGGTTTGGAGGGTATCTCTCGAAGGGTTGTTGAACTATATTTTGATTGCTTCGACAGGATCGTGCGTCGTGTCCTGTTTTGTTGCAGAGTTGGCATGTTGGTCTGGGAGTCTTCTGTTCTGAGAACCTGAAATGGTCCCTCTCAATTTCCTTGTCCACAAGGGCAGCCAAGTTGAACGCGTCGTCGAGCGTTTCAAATTGATTTTGTAGTAGTCTTGTTCTTATAGGGGGTGGAAGACCATCGACGAATGAGTCTAATGTTAGGCGATCTAGGTCTTCGGGGTGAATCCGTGCGAAGTCGCGGTAATTTCCTCTATCTTCTTCCAATATCGCGAATCGGAGATCTTTAACGCGTGAAATATACTCCAATATGTGTTCATTGGTTCCTTTAATAATGTTTGCAAGCTCTCCACGGTAATGGTCAGATGTTTTGACTGGAGAAAAGATGCGTTTGAGTTGTTTAATTAAGTCGTTTACGGAGTCAAGGACCCTATCCTCAACAGCCAAGCATGCATGGTCTTGCAGCTTGTTTCGCAACAACCTCGCCAGCTGGGGTTCGGCTTGCGAGGGAACCAGAGCCTTAGCCCTGTTGCAGGCTCTCGCGAATTGCTCTATAGGTATATTATGCCCGTTAAAATTCGGGACGGTTTCGATGGCGTCTTTCAATGTGATCTGGGGCGTTGGACCTTGGTCCCGTTCTAAAATATCGCCACGATTTGGTAGGTTTGGAACGTTGTTATATTTCAATGGTTCCGGAACGTTGTTACGATTTAACACGGGTTTTCTATCGAAACGGGAGGAACACGGCGTGGCAAAATTATTCGACGGGGGTGCAAGAAGTTTTCCCATCATTTCTTCGAGGTTTTTCATTTTAGCGGAGAGACTTTCCAACGCGTGGTTGCCCGATTTCGTGGCTACGCCCGAATGCATATTAGGTTCGACAAGTCGCGCGTGCAAGGTTTCAATTACCTCTCCCTTTTGCTTTAATAACTGTACTCGTTCTAATAATTCGGTAGTCGCGGCATCTGTGGCGTTAACGGTTATACCCGCGTCTTGGTTTATTACTTGCGGATCGCCAGCGTCGCCGTACTCAGACATTTTCTTAGCCGTTATTTAGGTTTATGGTGTTCTATCTCTAGAGGCAAAAACTATCAACCCGTAGTGGTTCCTATTTGAGAGGAGAAAGCGTTCTGTGCACTCGGTGCAACTACTTAGGGGACGTGTTCTGAGTAAGGGGTTTTTGCAACGAGGGCACTTAGGGAATGAATTATTAAATGTATAGTAATGCTCCTGATATATTTCGTCTACTTCAACGGGGTCCAAATCGAAACAGTTTAGACAAATATCGTAACCTTCCGTGGTCGTTGCTACACCGCCCGAAACGCAAGTCAGCTCATTTGTATTTGCCGATAAGTTCTGAAATCTGCGGCACAGATTGGTTAGGTGCCGACGTTGAAATCTATTGCCCGAAACGCAAGTCAGCTCATTTGTATTTGCCGATAAGTTCTGAAATCTGCGGCACAGATTGGTTAGGTGCCGACGTTGAAATCTATTGCACATACTAACGTTGGGATATTATGGGTACCGTGTGTCAGAGAATCTATTCTCTGACAACGGCAGATGTGTAGCTGACCTTAAATGACCGAAATTGTGTCGCGTCAGGCTATTATTTAGAAGCTTGGATTTTCTATATTTGGGTACTGGTTATCGAATTGATCGTAGCTCTTATTTGAAAGGAGGTATCACTCTGTGCACGCGGCGCAATTGCTCGCGGGACACGTTCGAAGTAAAATTGTATTACACCGAGGGCAATTGGGGAATGTATAGGGCGTCTGGCAGTAATGGATTTTGTATACTGTCACCGTGTCCGTTGGATTTAGTTGGGAGCAACTTAAACAAATATCGTCGCCTTCGTTAGTCGTTGCTATGTTCCCTGAAACGCAGACCATCCACTGCGTATATGCCGTCAAACTTTGTAATCTGCGGCTCCTGTATGACAATTCACCTCTATTTGGGTGTTGAATGCACATCCTAAGTATTAGGGACCTTGTGGGTACCGTGTTAAAGAATCTGTTTTCCTATCGACGGTAGACGCATCCCACCGCTGTCACCAAAATTATGTCACGTCCCGGGTGTAGGTCTTAGGGGAACAATGACACAGGGGGATTTTTGGGAGTCCAGGCGAGGATCTTGAATCCTGCACGCTGGGGAAGAGGGAATTTTAGGCGAGGATCTTGAATCCTGCACGCTGATTTAGAGGGAATTTTAGGCGAGGATCTTGAATCCTGCACGCTGGGTTGAAAGGAAAGTAGGCGAGGATCTTGAATCCTGCACGCTGGGTTGAAAGGAAAGTAGGCGAGGATCTTGAATCCTGCACGCTGGGTTGAAAAGAAAGTAGGCGAGGATCTTGAATCCTGCACGCTGGTTTGAGAGGAAAGTAGGCGAGGATCTTGAATCCTGCACGCTGGGTTGGAAGGAAAGTAGGCGAGGATCTTGAATCCTGCACGCTGGGGTAGAGGGAGGTTTAGGCGAGGATCTTGAATCCTACACGCTGGGGTAGAGGGAAGTTTAGGATATAGATACACTGAGGAGACACCCGTTAGATCACTTGTAGTTTTTACTGAGGTGCGGTAATCGGATTTACCGTTGCATGAATATAAGAAAGCCGAATGTAACGTTTCTGCGAAATACGTCTAGATTTACGGCTATACGTAGGCTATGCAGAAGAACGTTTGTAAACACTGAGAACACTCGAGCTCGCGAACCGAGATCAGCTGTTGCAGCGGTCCGTTATGTTTGGGATCTTCGTAGCCGAAAGATTAACACAATGACTTGACGGGTGATTTAAATATCCGTTTATTCAGTTAAACATGAATGTTTACCATGTACTGCGTTAATGGTGCAGTAAGCGATGGTTGTTAGCGTATGACATTTATAAATATATATATATACAGTTTAAGGTTTATGTATGGACGTGAAATACAATAAAAGATAGTAAAATAATATGTAATAAGCTTTTAGCGTTGACAAGACAAATGAAGTGATCGCAGTATGCGTTAATAAGACAAATAGAATGGTTGCAATAAGCGTTAACAAGCAAATACTATGATCGCAATGAGCGTTAATAAGATGATTAATACGAAAAGCAAATAAGAATAGTAATATGGGATGTGGGTGATATACAATGTTATTAATATTAATGATAATAGCTTACAGTAGCTGCCGTAGATAATCGTTTCGTAGAACACTGATTGTAATGATGCAGTAAGCTAACACAGTAGAAATATCAAAAGCAACGTAACACTTCGCGGGAGTGGTTTCCGTAGAAGAGTGTGTCGAATAGTTTCCGTAGAAGAGGACGAGGACCTCTTGGGTCCTCGTATTTATGTAAAATCAAAAGATTGTTAGGGGCGAAGGGTGGTTGCAGTATGCAACCTTGGCCTATATTGACACGTGCCGCGGTAGCATTTCCGGGGTTTTTGCAAGGACCAAAGGTCGGTCTATATTTAGAATTGGAAGACAAGGGAATTTTGTCTTCCGGGGTTTTTATACACGTGGTTTGGAGATGCTCGCCTCCTTGGATGGATTTTAAGAGTTTTAATGGGAAAGGGGTGATCGTGGTTTTGATTTGGAGGGTCTTAGGGGAGGGGTGAGACGTGGTCTCGATTTAGGAGGTTTTTGGGACGAGTGACTTGTTTAGATTTTGTAATAGGGGGAGTTTGTGCCTCGTAGGGCGAATAATTGAAGGAGGTTTCGTGCCAATCGTCATGAGATGGGGACCGCTAAGGTACATCGTCAAGGCGGTCAGTGGTCGGGGACAAAGGGTTAAATGGTTGATTTTAAGGAGCTTTGGTGGAGTGATTTTGATAGTAAGCTTTATCTCTAGGATAATATTGCGCGAAAATTTGGTGGGACATCACACTTCAATTATTTTTCAATTATTTTACAATTATTTTTCAATTTTTTTGACAATTTTTTTTTCAACTATTTTTCTATTATTTTTCAATTATTTTTCAATTATTTTTCAACTATTTTTCAATTATTTTTCAATTATTTTTCAATTATTTTTCAATTATTTTTCAATTATTTTTCAATTATTTTTCAATTATTTTTCAACTATTCTTCAAATATTTTTCAATTATTTTTCAAATATTTTTCAATTATTTTTCAATTATTTTTCAATTATTTTTCCATTTTTTTCGATTATTTTTCAATTATTTTTCAATTATTTTTCACTTATTTTTCAATTATTTTTCAATTATTTTTCAATTATTTTTCAATTATTTTTCAATTATTTTTCAATTATTTTTCAATTATTTTTCAACAATTCATCAATTATTTTTCAATTATTTTTCAATTATTTTTCAATTAGTTTTAAATTATTTTTCAATTATTTTTCAATTATTTTTCAACTATTCTTCAATTATTTTTCAATAATTTTTCAATTATTTTTCAATTAGTTTTCAATTATTTTTCAATTATTTATCAATTATTTTCCAACTATTCTTCAATTATTTTTCAATTATTTTTCAATTATTTTTCAATTATTTTTCAATTATTTTTCAATTATTTTTCAATTATTTTTCTATTATTTTTCAATAATTTTTCAATTATTTTTCAATTATTTTTCAATTATTTTTCAATTATTTTTCAATTATTTTTCAATTATTTTTCAATTATTTTTCAACTACTCTTCAATTATTTTTCAATTATTTTTCAATTATTTTTCAATTATTTTTCAATTATTTTTCAATTAGTTTTCAATTATTTTTCAATTATTTTTCAATTATTTTTCAACTATTCTTCAATTATTTTTCAACTATTCTTCAATTATTTTTCAACTATTCTTCAATTATTTTTCAATTAGTTTTCAATTATTTTTCTATTACTTTTCAATTATTTTTCAAATTTTTTTCAATTATTTTCCAATTATTTTTCAATTATTTTTCAATTATTTTTCAACTATTTTTCAATTATTTCTCAATTATTTTTAAATTATTTTTCAATTATTTTTAAATTATTTTTCAATTATTTTTCAAATATTTTTCAAATATTTTTCAAATATTTTTAAATTATTTTTCTATTATTTTTAAATTATTTTTCAATTATTTTTCAATTATTTTTCAATTATTTTTCAATAATTTTTCAATTATTTTTCAATAATTTTTCAATTATTTTTCAATTATTTTTCAATTATTTTTCAATAATTTTTCAATTATTTTTCAATTAGTTTTCAATTATTTTTCAATTATTTTTCAATTATTTTTCAATTAGTTTTCAATTATTTTTCAATTATTTTTCAATTATTTTTCTATTATTTTTCAATAATTTTTCAATTATTTTTCAATTATTTTTCAACTATTCTTCAATTATTTTTCAATTATTTTTCAATTATTTATCAATTATTTTTCAATTATTTTTCAATTATTTTTCAATTATTTTTCAATTATTTTTCAATTATTTTTCAATTATTTTTCAATTATTTTTCAACTATTCTTCAATTATTTTTCAATTATTTTTCAATTATTTTTCAATTATTTTTCAATTATTCTTCAATTATTTTTCAATTATTTTTCAATTATTTTTCAATTATTTTTCTATTATTTTTCAATAATTTTTCAATTATTTTTCAATTATTTTTCAATTATTTTTCAATTATTTTTCAATTATTTTTCAATTATTTTTCAATTATTTTTCAACTATTCTTCAATTATTTTTCAATTATTTTTCAATTAGTTTTCAATTATTTTTCAATTATTTATCAATTATTTTCCATCTATTCTTCAATTATTTTTCAATTATTTTTCAATTATTTTTCAATTATTTTTCTATTATTTTTCAATAATTTTTCAATTATTTTTCAATTATTTTTCAATTATTTTTCAATTATTTTTCAATTATTTTTCAATTATTTTTCAATTATTTTTCAACTATATTTCAATAATTTTACAATTATTTTTCAATTATTTTTCAATTATTTTTCAATTATTTTGCAATTATTTTTCAATTATTTTTCAATTATTTTTCAATTACTTTTCAATTATTTTTCAATTATTTTGCAATTATTTTTCAATTATTTTTCAATTATTTTTCAATTATTTTTCAATTATTCTTCAATTAGTTTTCAATTATTTTTCAATTATTTTTCAATTATTTTTCAACAATTCTTCAATTATTTTTCAATTATTTTTCAATAATTTTTCAATTATTTTTCAATAATTCTTCAATTATTTTTCAACTATTCTTCAATTGTTTTTCAATTATTTTTCTATTTGTTTTCAATTATTTTTCAATTATTTTTCAACTATTCTTCAATTATTTTTCAATTATTTTTCAATTATTTTTCAATTTTTTTTCTATTATTTTTCAATTATTTTTCCATTATTTTTAAGTTAGTTTTCAATTATTTTTTTTTTTCAATTATTTTTCAATTATTTTTCAATTATTCTTATATTACTTTTCAATTATTTTTCAATTATTTTTCAATTATTTTTCAATTATTTTTCAATTATTTTTCAATTATTTTTCAATTATTTTTCAATTATTTTTCCATTATTTTTCAATTATTTTTAAATTAGTTTTCAATTTTTTTTTTTAATTATTTTTCAATTATTTTTCAATTATTTTTCAATTATTTTTCAATTACTTTTCAATTATTTTTCAATTATTTTTCAATTATTTTTCAATTATTTTTCAATTATTTTTCAACTATTCTTCAATTATTTTTCAATTATTTTTCAACTATTCTTCAATTATTTTTAAATTATTTTTAAATTATTTTTCAATTATTTTTCAATTATTTTTCAACTATTTTTCAATTATTTTTCAATTATTTTTCAATTATTTTTCAATTATTTTTCAACTATTTTTCAATTATTTTTCTATTATTTTTCAATTATTTTTCAATTATTTTTCCATTACTTTTCAATTATTTTTCAACTATTCTTAAATTATTTTTCAATTATTTTTCAATTATTTTTCAATTATTTTTCAATTATTTTTCAACTATTTTTCAATTATTTTTCAATTATTTTTCAATTATTTTTCAATTATTTTTCAATTATTTTTCAATTATTCTTATATTATTTTTCAATTATTTTTCAATTATTTTTCAATTATTTTTCAATAATTTTTCAATTATTTTTCAGTTATTTTTCAATTATATTTCAATAATTTTACAATTATTTTTCAATTATTTATCAATTACTTTTCAATTATTTTTCAATTATTTTTCAATTATTTTACAATTATTTTTCAATTATTTTTCAATTATTTTTCAATAATTTTTCAATTTTTTTCAATTATTTTTCAATTATTTTTCAATTATTTTTCAATTATTTTTCAATTATTTTTCAATTATTTTTCAATTATTTTTCCATTATTTTTCAATTATTTTTCAATCATTTTGTAATTTTTTTTCAATTATTTTTCTATTATTTTTCAATTATTCTTATATTATTTTTCAATTATTTTTCAATTATTTTTCAATTATTTATCAATTATTTTTCAATTATTTTTCCATTATTTTTCAATAATTTTTCAATTATTTTTCAATAATTTTTCAATTATTTTTCAATTATTTTTCAACTATTCTTCAATTATTTTTCAATTATTTTTCAATTATTTTTCAATTATTTTTTCATTATTTTTCAATTATTTTTGAATTATTTTTCAATTATTATTATCCAATTATTTTTCAATTATTTTTCAATTATTTTTCAATTATTTTTCAATTATTTTTCAATTATTTTTCAATTATTTTTCAACTATTCTTCAATTATTTTTCAATTATTTTTCAAATATTTTTCAATTATTTTTCAATTATTTTTCAAGTATTTTTCAATAATTTTTCAATTATTTTTCAATTATTTTTTAATTATTTTTGAATTATTTTTTAATTATTTTTGAATTGTTTTTCAATTATTTTTCAATTATTATTATCCAATTATTTTTCAATTATTTTTCAATTATTTTTCAATTACTTTTCAATTATTTTTCAATTATTTTTCAATTATTTTTCAATTATTTTTCAATTATTTTTCCACTATTCTTCAATTATATTTCAATTATTTTTCCAATTATTTTTCAATTAGTTTTAAATTATTTTTCAATTATTTTTCAACTATTCTTCAATTATTTTTCAATTATTTTTCAATTATTTTTCAATTATTTTTCAATTTTTATTCAATTATTTTTCAATTATTTTACAATTATTTTTCAATTATTTTTCAATTATTTTTCAATTATTTTTCAATTATTTTTCAATTATTCTTATATTATTTTTCAATTATTTTTCAATTATTTTTCAATTATTTTTCAATTATTTTTCAATTATTTTTCAATAATTTTTCAATTATTTTTCAGTTATTTTTCAATTATATTTCAATAATTTTACAATTATTTTTCAATTATTTATCAATTACTTTTCAATTATTTTTCAATTATTTTTCAATTATTTTACAATTATTTTTCAATTATTTTTCAATTATTTTTCAATAATTTTTCAATTTTTTTCAATTATTTTTCAATTATTTTTCAATTATTTTTCAATTATTTTTCAATTATTTTTCCATTATTTGTCAATTATTTTTCAATCATTTTGTAATTTTTTTTCAATTATTTTTCTATTATTTTTCAATTATTCTTATATTATTTTTCAATTATTTTTCAATTATTTTTCAATTATTTTTCAATTATTTATCAATTATTTTTCAATTATTTTTCCATTATTTTTCAATAATTTTTCAATTATTTTTCAATAATTTTTCAATTATTTTTCAATTATTTTTCAACTATTCTTCAATTATTTTTCAATTATTTTTCAATTATTTTTCAATTATTTTTTCATTATTTTTCAATTATTTTTGAATTATTTTTCAATTATTATTATCCAATTATTTTTCAATTATTTTTCAATTATTTTTCAATTATTTTTCAATTATTTTTCAATTATTTTTCAACTATTCTTAAATTATTTTTCAATTATTTTTCAAATATTTTTCAATTATTTTTCAATTATTTTTCAAGTATTTTTCAATAATTTTTCAATTATTTTTCAATTATTTTTTAATTATTTTTTAATTATTTTTTAATTATTTTTGAATTGTTTTTCAATTATTTTTCAATTATTATTATCCAATTATTTTTCAATTATTTTTCAATTATTTTTCAATTACTTTTCAATTATTTTTCAATTATTTTTCAATTATTTTTCAATTATTTTTCAATTATTTTTCCACTATTCTTCAATTATATTTCAATTATTTTTCCAATTATTTTTCAATTATTTTTCAACTATATTTCAATAATTTTACAATTATTTTTCAATTATTTTTCAATTATTTTTCAATTATTTTGCAATTATTTTTCAATTATTTTTCAATTATTTTTCAATTACTTTTCAATTATTTTTCAATTATTTTGCAATTATTTTTCAATTATTTTTCAATTATTTTTCAATTATTCTTCAATTAGTTTTCAATTATTTTTCAATTATTTTTCAATTATTTTTCAGCTATTCTTCAATTATTTTTCAATTATTTTTCAATAATTTTTCAATTAGTTTTCAATTATTTTTCAATTATTTTTCAATTATTTTTCAACTATTCTTCAATTATTTTTCAATTATTTTTCAATTATTTTTCAATTATTTTTCAATTATTTTTCAATAATTTTTCAATTATTTTTCAGTTATTTTTCAATTATATTTCAATAATTTTACAATTATTTTTCAATTATTTATCAATTACTTTTCAATTATTTTTCAATTATTTTTCAATTATTTTACAATTATTTTTCAATTATTTTTCAATTATTTTTCAATAATTTTTCAATTTTTTTCAATTATTTTTCAATTATTTTTCAATTATTTTTCAATTATTTTTCAATTATTTTTCCATTATTTGTCAATTATTTTTCAATCATTTTGTAATTTTTTTTCAATTATTTTTCTATTATTTTTCAATTATTCTTATATTATTTTTCAATTATTTTTCAATTATTTTTCAATTATTTTTCAATTATTTATCAATTATTTTTCAATTATTTTTCCATTATTTTTCAATAATTTTTCAATTATTTTTCAATAATTTTTCAATTATTTTTCAATTATTTTTCAACTATTCTTCAATTATTTTTCAATTATTTTTCAATTATTTTTCAATTATTTTTTCATTATTTTTCAATTATTTTTGAATTATTTTTCAATTATTATTATCCAATTATTTTTCAATTATTTTTCAATTATTTTTCAATTATTTTTCAATTATTTTTCAATTATTTTTCAACTATTCTTAAATTATTTTTCAATTATTTTTCAAATATTTTTCAATTATTTTTCAATTATTTTTCAAGTATTTTTCAATAATTTTTCAATTATTTTTCAATTATTTTTTAATTATTTTTGAATTATTTTTTAATTATTTTTGAATTGTTTTTCAATTATTTTTCAATTATTATTATCCAATTATTTTTCAATTATTTTTCAATTATTTTTCAATTACTTTTCAATTATTTTTCAATTATTTTTCAATTATTTTTCAATTATTTTTCAATTATTTTTCCACTATTCTTCAATTATATTTCAATTATTTTTCCAATTATTTTTCAATTATTTTTCAACTATATTTCAATAATTTTACAATTATTTTTCAATTATTTTTCAATTATTTTTCAATTATTTTGCAATTATTTTTCAATTATTTTTCAATTATTTTTCAATTACTTTTCAATTATTTTTCAATTATTTTGCAATTATTTTTCAATTATTTTTCAATTATTTTTCAATTATTCTTCAATTAGTTTTCAATTATTTTTCAATTATTTTTCAATTATTTTTCAGCTATTCTTCAATTATTTTTCAATTATTTTTCAATAATTTTTCAATTAGTTTTCAATTATTTTTCAATTATTTTTCAATTATTTTTCAACTATTCTTCAATTATTTTTCAATTATTTTTCAATTATTTTTCAATTATTTTTCAATTATTTTTCTATTATTTTTCAATAATTTTTCAATTATTTTTCAATTATTTTTCAATTATTTTTCAATTATTTTTCAATTATTTTTCAACAATTCTTCAATTATTTTTCAATTATTTTTCAATTATTTTTCAATTATTTTTCAATTATTTTTCAATTATTTTTCAACTATTTTTCAATTATTTTCCAACTATTCTTCAATTATTTTTCAATTATTTTTCTATTATTTTTCAATTATTTTTCAATTCTTTTTCAATTAGTTTTTAATTATTTTTCAATTATTTATCAATTATTTTTCAATTATTTTTCAATTATTTTTCAATTAGTTTTCAATTATTTATCAATTATGTTCCAACTATTCTTCAATTATTTTTCAATTATTTTTCAATTATTTTCAATTATTTTTCAATTATTTTTCAACTATTTTTCAATTATTTTTCAATTTTATTTCAATTATTTTTCAATTATTTTTCAATTATTTTTCAATTATTTTTCAATTATTTTTCAATTATTTTTCAATTATTTTTCAATTATTTTTCAATTATTTTTCAATTATTTTTCAATTGTTTTTCAATTATTTTTCAACTATTCTTCAATTATTTTTCAGCTATTCTTCAATTATTTTTCAATTATTTTTCAATAATTTTTCAATTAGTTTTCAATTATTTTTCAATTATTTTTCAATTATTTTTCAACTTTTCTTCAATTATTTTTCAATTATTTTTCAATTATTTTTCAATTATTTTTCAATTATTTTTCTATTATTTTTCAATAATTTTTCAATTATTTTTCAATTATTTTTCAATTATTTTTCAATTATTTTTCAATTATTTTTCAACAATTCTTCAATTATTTTTCAATTATTTTTCAATTATTTTTCAATTATTTTTCAATTATTTTTCAATTATTTTTCAACTATTTTTCAATTATTTTCCAACTATTCTTCAATTATTTTTCAATTATTTTTCTATTATTTTTCAATTATTTTTCAATTCTTTTTCAATTAGTTTTTAATTATTTTTCAATTATTTATCAATTATTTTTCAATTATTTTTCAATTATTTTTCAATTAGTTTTCAATTATTTATCAATTATGTTCCAACTATTCTTCAATTATTTTTCAATTATTTTTCAATTATTTTCAATTATTTTTCAATTATTTTTCAACTATTTTTCAATTATTTTTCAATTTTATTTCAATTATTTTTCAATTATTTTTCAATTATTTTTCAATTATTTTTCAATTATTTTTCAATTATTTTTCAATTATTTTTCAATTATTTTTCAATTATTTTTCAATTATTTTTCAATTATTTTTCAATTACTTTTCAATTATTTTTCAATTATTTTTCAATTATTTTGCAATTATTTTTCAATTATTTTTCAACTATTTTTCAATAACTTTTCAATTACTTTTCAACTATTCTTCAATTATTTTTCAATTATTTTTCAATTATTTTTCAATTATTTTTCAATTATTTTTCAATTATTTTTCAATTATTTTTCAATTATTTTTCAATTATTTTTCAATTATTTTTCAACAATTCTTCAATTATTTTTCAATTATTTTTCAATTATTTTTCAATTATTTTTCAATTATTTTTCAATTATTTTTCAATTATTTTTCAACTATTTTTCAATTATTTTCCAACTATTCTTCAATTATTTTTCAATTATTTTTCTATTATTTTTCAATTATTTTTCAATTCTTTTTCAATTAGTTTTTAATTATTTTTCAATTATTTATCAATTATTTTTCAATTATTTTTCAATTATTTTTCAATTAGTTTTCAATTATTTATCAATTATGTTCCAACTATTCTTCAATTATTTTTCAATTATTTTTCAATTATTTTTCAACTATTTTTCAATTATTTTCCAACTATTCTTCAATTATTTTTCAATTATTTTTCAATTCTTTTTCAATTAGTTTTTAATTATTTTTCAATTATTTATCAATTATTTTTCAATTATTTTTCAATTATTTTTCAATTAGTTTTCAATTATTTATCAATTATGTTCCAACTATTCTTCAATTATTTTTCAATTAGTTTTCAATTATTTATCAATTATGTTCCAACTATTCTTCAATTATTTTTCAATTATTTTTCAATTATTTTCAATTATTTTTCAATTATTTTTCAACTATTTTTCAATTATTTTTCAATTTTATTTCAATTATTTTTCAATTATTTTTCAATTATTTTTCAATTATTTTTCAATTATTTTTCAATTATTTTTCAATTATTTTTCAATTATTTTTCAATTATTTTTCAATTATTTTTCAATTATTTTTCAATTATTTTTCAATTATTTTTCAATTATTTTTCAATTATTTTTCAACAATTCTTCAATTATTTTTCAATTATTTTTCAATTATTTTTCAATTATTTTTCAATTATTTTTCAATTATTTTTCAACTATTTTTCAATTATTTTCCAACTATTCTTCAATTATTTTTCAATTATTTTTCTATTATTTTTCAATTATTTTTCAATTCTTTTTCAATTAGTTTTTAATTATTTTTCAATTATTTATCAATTATTTTTCAATTATTTTTCAATTATTTTTCAATTAGTTTTCAATTATTTATCAATTATGTTCCAACTATTCTTCAATTATTTTTCAATTATTTTTCAATTATTTTTCAACTATTTTTCAATTATTTTTCAACTATTTTTCAATTATTTTTCAATTTTATTTCAATTATTTTTCAATTATTTTTCAATTATTTTTCAATTATTTTTCAATTATTTTTCAATTATTTTTCAATTATTTTTCAATTATTTTTCAATTATTTTTCAATTATTTTTCAATTATTTTTCAATTATTTATCAATTATTTTTCAATTATTTTTCAATTATGTTCCAACTATTCTTCAATTATTTTTCAATTATTTTTCAATTATTTTCAATTATTTTTCAATTATTTTTCAACTATTTTTCAATTATTTTTCAATTTTATTTCAATTATTTTTCAATTATTTTTCAATTATTTTTCAATTATTTTTCAATTATTTTTCAATTATTTTTCAATTATTTTTCAATTATTTTTCAATTATTTTTCAATTATTTTTCAATTATTTTTCAATTATTTTTCAATTATTTTTCAACAATTCTTCAATTATTTTTCAATTATTTTTCAATTATTTTTCAATTATTTTTCAATTATTTTTCAATTATTTTTCAACTATTTTTCAATTATTTTCCAACTATTCTTCAATTATTTTTCAATTATTTTTCTATTATTTTTCAATTATTTTTCAATTATTTTTCAATTATTTTTCAATTATTTTTCAATTATTTTTCAATTATTTTTCAATTATTTTTCAATTATTTTTCAATTATTTTTCAATTTTTTTTCAATTATTTTTCAATTGTTTTTCAATTATTTTTCAACTATTCTTCAATTATTTTTCAGCTATTCTTCAATTATTTTTCAATTATTTTTCAATAATTTTTCAATTAGTTTTCAATTATTTTTCAATTATTTTTCAATTATTTTTCAACTATTCTTCAATTATTTTTCAATTATTTTTCAATTATTTTTCAATTATTTTTCAATTATTTTTCTATTATTTTTCAATAATTTTTCAATTATTTTTCAATTATTTTTCAATTATTTTTCAATTATTTTTCAATTATTTTTCAACAATTCTTCAATTATTTTTCAATTATTTTTCAATTATTTTTCAATTATTTTTCAATTATTTTTCAATTATTTTTCAACTATTTTTCAATTATTTTCCAACTATTCTTCAATTATTTTTCAATTATTTTTCTATTATTTTTCAATTATTTTTCAATTCTTTTTCAATTAGTTTTTAATTATTTTTCAATTATTTATCAATTATTTTTCAATTATTTTTCAATTATTTTTCAATTAGTTTTCAATTATTTATCAATTATGTTCCAACTATTCTTCAATTATTTTTCAATTATTTTTCTATTATTTTCAATTATTTTTCAATTATTTTTCAACTATTTTTCAATTATTTTTCAATTTTATTTCAATTATTTTTCAATTATTTTTCAATTATTTTTCAATTATTTTTCAATTATTTTTCAATTATTTTTCAATTATTTTTCAATTATTTTTCAATTATTTTTCAATTATTTTTCAATTATTTTTCAATTATTTTTCAATTATTTTTCAATTATTTTTCAATTATTTTTCAATTATTTTTCAATTATTTTTCAACAATTCTTCAATTATTTTTCAATTATTTTTCAATTATTTTTCAATTATTTTTCAATTATTTTTCAATTATTTTTCAACTATTTTTCAATTATTTTCCAACTATTCTTCAATTATTTTTCAATTAGTTTTCTATTATTTTTCAATTATTTTTCAATTCTTTTTCAATTAGTTTTTAATTATTTTTCAATTATTTATCAATTATTTTTCAATTATTTTTCAATTATTTTTCAATTAGTTTTCAATTATTTATCAATTATGTTCCAACTATTCTTCAATTATTTTTCAATTATTTTTCAATTATTTTTCAACTATTTTTCAATTATTTTCCAACTATTCTTCAATTATTTTTCAATTATTTTTCTATTATTTTTCAATTATTTTTCAATTCTTTTTCAATTAGTTTTTAATTATTTTTCAATTATTTATCAATTATTTTTCAATTATTTTTCAATTATTTTTCAATTAGTTTTCAATTATTTATCAATTATGTTCCAACTATTCTTCAATTATTTTTCAATTATTTTTCAATTATTTTCAATTATTTTTCAATTATTTTTCAACTATTTTTCAATTATTTTTCAATTTTATTTCAATTATTTTTCAATTATTTTTCAATTATTTTTCAATTATTTTTCAATTATTTTTCAATTATTTTTCAATTATTTTTCAATTATTTTTCAATTATTTTTCAATTATTTTTCAATTATTTTTCAATTATTTTTCAATTATTTTTCAATTATTTTTCAATTATTTTTCAATTATTTTTCAATTATTTTTCAACAATTCTTCAATTATTTTTCAATTATTTTTCAATTATTTTTCAATTATTTTTCAATTATTTTTCAATTATTTTTCAACTATTTTTCAATTATTTTCCAACTATTCTTCAATTATTTTTCAATTATTTTTCTATTATTTTTCAATTATTTTTCAATTATTTTTCAATTATTTTTCAATTATTTTTCAATTATTTTTCAATTATTTTTCAATTATTTTTCAATTATTTTTCAATTATTTTTCAATTATTTTTCAATTATTTTTCAATTATTTTTCAATTATTTTTCAACAATTCTTCAATTATTTTTCAATTATTTTTCAATTATTTTTCAATTATTTTTCAATTATTTTTCAATTATTTTTCAACTATTTTTCAATTATTTTCCAACTATTCTTCAATTATTTTTCAATTATTTTTCTATTATTTTTCAATTATTTTTCAATTATTTTTCAATTATTTTTCAATTATTTTTCAATTATTTTTCAATTATTTTTCAATTATTTTTCAATTATTTTTCAATTATTTTTCAATTTTTTTTCAATTATTTTTCAATTGTTTTTCAATTATTTTTCAACTATTCTTCAATTATTTTTCAGCTATTCTTCAATTATTTTTCAATTATTTTTCAATAATTTTTCAATTAGTTTTCAATTATTTTTCAATTATTTTTCAATTATTTTTCAACTATTCTTCAATTATTTTTCAATTATTTTTCAATTATTTTTCAATTATTTTTCAATTATTTTTCTATTATTTTTCAATAATTTTTCAATTATTTTTCAATTATTTTTCAATTATTTTTCAATTATTTTTCAATTATTTTTCAACAATTCTTCAATTATTTTTCAATTATTTTTCAATTATTTTTCAATTATTTTTCAATTATTTTTCAATTATTTTTCAACTATTTTTCAATTATTTTCCAACTATTCTTCAATTATTTTTCAATTATTTTTCTATTATTTTTCAATTATTTTTCAATTCTTTTTCAATTAGTTTTTAATTATTTTTCAATTATTTATCAATTATTTTTCAATTATTTTTCAATTATTTTTCAATTAGTTTTCAATTATTTATCAATTATGTTCCAACTATTCTTCAATTATTTTTCAATTATTTTTCAATTATTTTCAATTATTTTTCAATTATTTTTCAACTATTTTTCAATTATTTTTCAATTTTATTTCAATTATTTTTCAATTATTTTTCAATTATTTTTCAATTATTTTTCAATTATTTTTCAATTATTTTTCAATTATTTTTCAATTATTTTTCAATTATTTTTCAATTATTTTTCAATTATTTTTCAATTATTTTTCAATTATTTTTCAATTATTTTTCAATTATTTTGCAATTATTTTTCAATTATTTTTCAACTATTTTTCAATAACTTTTCAATTACTTTTCAACTATTCTTCAATTATTTTTCAATTATTTTTCAATTATTTTTCAATTATTTTTCAATTATTTTTCAATAATTTTTCAATTATTTTTCAATAATTTTTCAATTATTTTTCAATTATTTTTCAATTATTTTTCAATAATTTTTCAATTATTTTTCAATTAGTTTTCAATTATTTTTCAATTATTTTTCAATTATTTTTCAATTAGTTTTCAATTATTTTTCAATTATTTTTCAATTATTTTTCTATTATTTTTCAATAATTTTTCAATTATTTTTCAATTATTTTTCAACTATTCTTCAATTATTTTTCAATTATTTTTCAATTATTTTTCAATTATTTTTCAATTATTTTTCAATTATTTTTCAATTATTTTTCAATTATTTTTCAATTATTTTTCAATTATTTTTCAATTATTTTTCAACTATTCTTCAATTATTTTTCAATTATTTTTCAATTATTTTTCAATTATTTTTCAATTATTCTTCAATTATTTTTCAATTATTTTTCAATTATTTTTCAATTATTTTTCTATTATTTTTCAATAATTTTTCAATTATTTTTCAATTATTTTTCAATTATTTTTCAATTATTTTTCAATTATTTTTCAATTATTTTTCAATTATTTTTCAACTATTCTTCAATTATTTTTCAATTATTTTTCAATTAGTTTTCAATTATTTTTCAATTATTTATCAATTATTTTCCATCTATTCTTCAATTATTTTTCAATTATTTTTCAATTATTTTTCAATTATTTTTCTATTATTTTTCAATAATTTTTCAATTATTTTTCAATTATTTTTCAATTATTTTTCAATTATTTTTCAATTATTTTTCAATTATTTTTCAATTATTTTTCAACTATATTTCAATAATTTTACAATTATTTTTCAATTATTTTTCAATTATTTTTCAATTATTTTGCAATTATTTTTCAATTATTTTTCAATTATTTTTCAATTACTTTTCAATTATTTTTCAATTATTTTGCAATTATTTTTCAATTATTTTTCAATTATTTTTCAATTATTCTTCAATTAGTTTTCAATTATTTTTCAATTATTTTTCAATTATTTTTCAACAATTCTTCAATTATTTTTCAATTATTTTTCAATAATTTTTCAATTATTTTTCAATAATTCTTCAATTATTTTTCAACTATTCTTCAATTGTTTTTCAATTATTTTTCTATTTGTTTTCAATTATTTTTCAATTATTTTTCAACTATTCTTCAATTATTTTTCAATTATTTTTCAATTATTTTTCAATTTTTTTTCTATTATTTTTCAATTATTTTTCCATTATTTTTAAGTTAGTTTTCAATTATTTTTTTTTTCAATTATTTTTCAATTATTTTTCAATTATTCTTATATTACTTTTCAATTATTTTTCAATTATTTTTCAATTATTTTTCAATTATTTTTCAATTATTTTTCAATTATTTTTCAATTATTTTTCAATTATTTTTCAATTATTTTTCAATTATTTTTCCATTATTTTTCAATTATTTTTAAATTAGTTTTCAATTTTTTTTTAATTATTTTTCAATTATTTTTCAATTATTTTTCAATTATTTTTCAATTACTTTTCAATTATTTTTCAATTATTTTTCAATTATTTTTCAATTATTCTTCAATTATTTTTCAATTATTTTTCAACTATTCTTCAATTATTTTTAAATTATTTTTAAATTATTTTTCAATTATTTTTCAATTATTTTTCAACTATTTTTCAATTATTTTTCAATTATTTTTCAATTATTTTTCAATTATTTTTCAACTATTTTTCAATTATTTTTCTATTATTTTTCAATTATTTTTCAATTATTTTTCCATTACTTTTCAATTATTTTTCAACTATTCTTAAATTATTTTTCAATTATTTTTCAATTATTTTTCAATTATTTTTCAATTATTTTTCAACTATTTTTCAATTATTTTTCAATTATTTTTCAATTATTTTTCAATTATTTTTCAATTATTTTTCAATTATTCTTATATTATTTTTCAATTATTTTTCAATTATTTTTCAATTATTTTTCAATAATTTTTCAATTATTTTTCAGTTATTTTTCAATTATATTTCAATAATTTTACAATTATTTTTCAATTATTTATCAATTACTTTTCAATTATTTTTCAATTATTTTTCAATTATTTTACAATTATTTTTCAATTTTTTTTCAATTATTTTTCAATAATTTTTCAATTTTTTTCAATTATTTTTCAATTATTTTTCAATTATTTTTCAATTATTTTTCAATTATTTTTCCATTATTTGTCAATTATTTTTCAATCATTTTGTATTTTTTTTTCAATTATTTTTCTATTATTTTTCAATTATTCTTATATTATTTTTCAATTATTTTTCAATTATTTTTCAATTATTTTTCAATTATTTATCAATTATTTTTCAATTATTTTTCCATTATTTTTCAATAATTTTTCAATTATTTTTCAATAATTTTTCAATTATTTTTCAATTATTTTCCAACTATTCTTCAATTATTTTTCAATTATTTTTCTATTATTTTTCAATTATTTTTCAATTCTTTTTCAATTAGTTTTTAATTATTTTTCAATTATTTATCAATTATTTTTCAATTATTTTTCAATTATTTTTCAATTAGTTTTCAATTCTTTATCAATTATGTTCCAACTATTCTTCAATTATTTTTCAATTATTTTTCAATTATTTTTCAACTATTTTTCAATTATTTTCCAACTATTCTTCAATTATTTTTCAATTATTTTTCTATTATTTTTCAATTATTTTTCAATTCTTTTTCAATTAGTTTTTAATTATTTTTCAATTATTTATCAATTATTTTTCAATTATTTTTCAATTATTTTTCAATTAGTTTTCAATTATTTATCAATTATGTTCCAACTATTCTTCAATTATTTTTCAATTATTTTTCAATTATTTTCAATTATTTTTCAATTATTTTTCAACTATTTTTCAATTATTTTTCAATTTTATTTCAATTATTTTTCAATTATTTTTCAATTATTTTTCAATTATTTTTCAATTATTTTTCAATTATTTTTCAATTATTTTTCAATTATTTTTCAATTATTTTTCAATTATTTTTCAATTATTTTTCAATTATTTTTCAATTATTTTTCAACAATTCTTCAATTATTTTTCAATTATTTTTCAATTATTTTTCAATTATTTTTCAATTATTTTTCAATTATTTTTCAACTATTTTTCAATTATTTTCCAACTATTCTTCAATTATTTTTCAATTATTTTTCTATTATTTTTCAATTATTTTTCAATTATTTTTCAATTATTTTTCAATTATTTTTCAATTATTTTTCAATTATTTTTCAATTATTTTTCAATTATTTTTCAATTATTTTTCAATTTTTTTTCAATTATTTTTCAATTGTTTTTCAATTATTTTTCAACTATTCTTCAATTATTTTTCAGCTATTCTTCAATTATTTTTCAATTATTTTTCAATAATTTTTCAATTAGTTTTCAATTATTTTTCAATTATTTTTCAATTATTTTTCAACTATTCTTCAATTATTTTTCAATTATTTTTCAATTATTTTTCAATTATTTTTCAATTATTTTTCTATTATTTTTCAATAATTTTTCAATTATTTTTCAATTATTTTTCAATTATTTTTCAATTATTTTTCAATTATTTTTCAACAATTCTTCAATTATTTTTCAATTACTTTTCAATTATTTTTCAATTATTTTTCAATTATTTTTCAATTATTTTTCAACTATTTTTCAATTATTTTCCAACTATTCTTCAATTATTTTTCAATTATTTTTCTATTATTTTTCAATTATTTTTCAATTCTTTTTCAATTAGTTTTTAATTATTTTTCAATTATTTATCAATTATTTTTCAATTATTTTTCAATTATTTTTCAATTAGTTTTCAATTATTTATCAATTATGTTCCAACTATTCTTCAATTATTTTTCAATTATTTTTCAATTATTTTCAATTATTTTTCAATTATTTTTCAACTATTTTTCAATTATTTTTCAATTTTATTTCAATTATTTTTCAATTATTTTTCAATTATTTTTCAATTATTTTTCAATTATTTTTCAACTATTCTTCAATTATTTTTCAATTATTTTTCAATTATTTTTCAATTATTTTTCAATTATTTTTCAATTATTTTTCAATTATTTTTCAATTATTTTTCAACTATTTTTCAATAACTTTTCAATTACTTTTCAACTATTCTTCAATTATTTTTCAATTATTTTTCAATTATTTTTCAATTATTTTTCAATTATTTTTCAATAATTTTTCAATTATTTTTCAATAATTTTTCAATTATTTTTCAATTATTTTTCAATTATTTTTCAATAATTTTTCAATTATTTTTCAATTAGTTTTCAATTATTTTTCAATTATTTTTCAATTATTTTTCAATTAGTTTTCAATTATTTTTCAATTATTTTTCAATTATTTTTCTATTATTTTTCAATAATTTTTCAATTATTTTTCAATTATTTTTCAACTATTCTTCAATTATTTTTCAATTATTTTTCAATTATTTTTCAATTATTTTTCAATTATTTTTCAATTATTTTTCAATTATTTTTCAATTATTTTTCAATTATTTTTCAATTATTTTTCAATTATTTTTCAACTATTCTTCAATTATTTTTCAATTATTTTTCAATTATTTTTCAATTATTTTTCAATTATTCTTCAATTATTTTTCAATTATTTTTCAATTATTTTTCAATTATTTTTCTATTATTTTTCAATAATTTTTCAATTATTTTTCAATTATTTTTCAATTATTTTTCAATTATTTTTCAATTATTTTTCAATTATTTTTCAATTATTTTTCAACTATTCTTCAATTATTTTTCAATTATTTTTCAATTAGTTTTCAATTATTTTTCAATTATTTATCAATTATTTTCCATCTATTCTTCAATTATTTTTCAATTATTTTTCAATTATTTTTCAATTATTTTTCTATTATTTTTCAATAATTTTTCAATTATTTTTCAATTATTTTTCAATTATTTTTCAATTATTTTTCAATTATTTTTCAATTATTTTTCAATTATTTTTCAACTATATTTCAATAATTTTACAATTATTTTTCAATTATTTTTCAATTATTTTTCAATTATTTTGCAATTATTTTTCAATTATTTTTCAATTATTTTTCAATTACTTTTCAATTATTTTTCAATTATTTTGCAATTATTTTTCAATTATTTTTCAATTATTTTTCAATTATTCTTCAATTAGTTTTCAATTATTTTTCAATTATTTTTCAATTATTTTTCAACAATTCTTCAATTATTTTTCAATTATTTTTCAATAATTTTTCAATTATTTTTCAATAATTCTTCAATTATTTTTCAACTATTCTTCAATTGTTTTTCAATTATTTTTCTATTTGTTTTCAATTATTTTTCAATTATTTTTCAACTATTCTTCAATTATTTTTCAATTATTTTTCAATTATTTTTCAATTTTTTTTCTATTATTTTTCAATTATTTTTCCATTATTTTTAAGTTAGTTTTCAATTATTTTTTTTTTTCAATTATTTTTCAATTATTTTTCAATTATTCTTATATTACTTTTCAATTATTTTTCAATTATTTTTCAATTATTTTTCAATTATTTTTCAATTATTTTTCAATTATTTTTCAATTATTTTTCAATTATTTTTCCATTATTTTTCAATTATTTTTAAATTAGTTTTCAATTTTTTTTTTAATTATTTTTCAATTATTTTTCAATTATTTTTCAATTATTTTTCAATTACTTTTCAATTATTTTTCAATTATTTTTCAATTATTTTTCAATTATTCTTCAATTATTTTTCAATTATTTTTCAACTATTCTTCAATTATTTTTAAATTATTTTTAAATTATTTTTCAATTATTTTTCAATTATTTTTCAACTATTTTTCAATTATTTTTCAATTATTTTTCAATTATTTTTCAATTATTTTTCAACTATTTTTCAATTATTTTTCTATTATTTTTCAATTATTTTTCAATTATTTTTCCATTACTTTTCAATTATTTTTCAACTATTCTTAAATTATTTTTCAATTATTTTTCAATTATTTTTCAATTATTTTTCAATTATTTTTCAACTATTTTTCAATTATTTTTCAATTATTTTTCAATTATTTTTCAATTATTTTTCAATTATTTTTCAATTATTCTTATATTATTTTTCAATTATTTTTCAATTATTTTTCAATTATTTTTCAATAATTTTTCAATTATTTTTCAGTTATTTTTCAATTATATTTCAATAATTTTACAATTATTTTTCAATTATTTATCAATTACTTTTCAATTATTTTTCAATTATTTTTCAATTATTTTACAATTATTTTTCAATTATTTTTCAATTATTTTTCAATAATTTTTCAATTTTTTTCAATTATTTTTCAATTATTTTTCAATTATTTTTCAATTATTTTTCAATTATTTTTCCATTATTTGTCAATTATTTTTCAATCATTTTGTATTTTTTTTTCAATTATTTTTCTATTATTTTTCAATTATTCTTATATTATTTTTCAATTATTTTTCAATTATTTTTCAATTATTTTTCAATTATTTATCAATTATTTTTCAATTATTTTTCCATTATTTTTCAATAATTTTTCAATTATTTTTCAATAATTTTTCAATTATTTTTCAATTATTTTTCAACTATTCTTCAATTATTTTTCAATTATTTTTCAATTATTTTTCAATTATTTTTTCATTATTTTTCAATTATTTTTGAATTATTTTTCAATTATTATTATCCAATTATTTTTCAATTATTTTTCAATTATTTTTCAATTATTTTTCAATTATTTTTCAATTATTTTTCAACTATTCTTCAATTATTTTTCAATTTTTTTTCAAATATTTTTCAATTATTTTTCAATTATTTTTCAATTATTTTTCAACTATTCTTCAATTATTTTTCAATTATTTTTCAATTATTTTTCAATTATTTTTCAATTATTTTTCTATTATTTTTCAATAATTTTTCAATTATTTTTTCAATTATTTTTCAATTATTTTTCAATTATTTTTCAATTATTTTTCAACAATTCTTCAATTATTTTTCAATTATTTTTCAATTATTTTTCAATTATTTTTCAATTATTTTTCAATTATTTTTCAACTATTTTTCAATTATTTTCCAACTATTCTTCAATTATTTTTCAATTATTTTTCTATTATTTTTCAATTATTTTTCAATTCTTTTTCAATTAGTTTTTAATTATTTTTCAATTATTTATCAATTATTTTTCAATTATTTTTCAATTATTTTTCAATTAGTTTTCAATTATTTATCAATTATGTTCCAACTATTCTTCAATTATTTTTCAATTATTTTTCAATTATTTTCAATTATTTTTCAATTATTTTTCAACTATTTTTCAATTATTTTTCAATTTTATTTCAATTATTTTTCAATTATTTTTCAATTATTTTTCAATTATTTTTCAATTATTTTTCAATTATTTTTCAATTATTTTTCAATTATTTTTCAATTATTTTTCAATTATTTTTCAATTATTTTTCAATTATTTTTCAATTATTTTGCAATTATTTTTCAATTATTTTTCAACTATTTTTCAATAACTTTTCAATTACTTTTCAACTATTCTTCAATTATTTTTCAATTATTTTTCAATTATTTTTCAATTATTTTTCAATTATTTTTCAATTATTTTTCAATTATTTTTCAATTATTTTTCAATTATTTTTCAATTATTTTTAAATTATTTTTCAATTATTTTTCAACAATTCTTCAATTATTTTTCAATTATTTTTCAATTATTTTTCAATTATTTTTAAATTATTTTCGATTATTTTTCAATTATTTTTCAATTTTTTTTCAATTATTTTTCAATTGTTTTTCAATTATTTTTCAATTATTTTTCAATTATTTTTCAACAATTCTTCAATTATTTTTCAATTATTTTTAAATTATTTTTCAATTAATTTTAAATTATTTTCGATTATTTTTCAATTATTTTTCAATTTTTTTTCAATTATTTTTCAATTGTTTTTCAATTATTTTTCAACTATTCTTCAATTATTTTTCAGCTATTCTTCAATTATTTTTCAATTATTTTTCAATAATTTTTCAATTAGTTTTCAATTATTTTTCAATTATTTTTCAATTATTTTTCCACTATTCTTCAATTATTTTTCAATAATTTTTCAATTATTTTTCAATAATTTTTCAATTATTTTTCAATTAGTTTTCAATTATTTTTCAATTATTTATCAATTATTTTCGATTAATTTTCAATTATTTTTCAATTTTTTTTCAATTATTTTTCAATTGTTTTTCAATTATTTTTCAACTATTCTTCAATTATTTTTCAGCTATTCTTCAATTATTTTTCAATTATTTTTCAATAATTTTTCAATTAGTTTTCAATTATTTTTCAATTATTTTTCAATTATTTTTCAACTATTCTTCAACTATTTTTCAATTATTTTTCAATTATTTTTCAATTATTTTTCTATTATTTTTCAATAATTTTTCAATTATTTTTCAATTATTTTTCAATTATTTTTCAATTATTTTTCAATTATTTTTCAACAATTCTTCAATTATTTTTCAATTATTTTTCAATTATTTTTCAATTATTTTTCAATTATTTTTCAATTATTTTTCAATTAGTTTTCAATTATTTATCAATTACGTTCCAACTATTCTTCAATTATTTTTCAATTATTTTTCAATTATTTTCAATTATTTTTCAATTATTTTTCGATTATTTTTCAATTATTTTTCAATTCTTTTTCAATTTGTTTTTAATTATTTTTCAATTATTTATCAATTATTTTTCAATTATTTTTCAATTATTTTTCTATTATTTTTCAATAATTTTTCAATTATTTTTCAATTATTTTTCAATTATTTTTCAATTATTTTTCAATTATTTTTCAACTATTTTTCAATTATTTTTCAACTATTCTTCAATTATTTTTCAATTATTTTTCAATTATTTTTCAATTATTTTTCAATTATTTTTCAATTATTTTTCAATTATTTTTCAATTATTTTTCAATTATTTTTCAACAATTCTTCAATTATTTTTCAACTATTCTTCAATTATTTTTCAACTATTCTTCAATTATTTTTCAATTATTTTTCAATTATTTTTCAATTAGTTTTCAATTATTTTTCAATTATTTTTCAATTACTTTTCAACTATTCTTCAATTATTTTTCAATTATTTTACAATTATTTTTCAATTTTTTTCAATTTTTTTTTCAATTATTTTTCTATTATTTTTCAATTATTTTTCAATTATTTTTCAACTATTTTTCAATTATTTTTCAATTATTTTTCAATTATTTTTCAATTATTTTTCAATTATTTTTCAATTATTTTTCAACTATTTTCCAATTACTTTTCAATTTTTTTTCAATTATTTTTCAATTATTTTTCAATTATTTTTCAATTATTATATTCCAATTTTTTTTCAATTATTTTTCAATTATTTTTCAATTACTTTTCTATTATTTTTCAATTATTTTTCAATTATTTATCAATTATTTTTCAATTATTTTTCAATTATTTTTCAATTACTTTTCAATTATTTTTCAATTATTTTTCAATTATTTTTCAACTATTTTCCAATTACTTTTCAATTTTTTTTCAATTATTTTTCAATTATTTTTCAATTATTTTTCAATTATTATATTCCAATTTTTTTCAATTATATTCCAATTTTTTTCAATTATTTTTCAATTATTTTTCAATTATTTTTCAATTATTGTTCAATTAATTTTCAATTAGTTTTCAATTATTTTTCAATTATTTTTCAATTACTTTTCAATTATTTTTCAATTAATTTTCAATTATTTATCAATTATTTTTCAATTATTTTTCTATTATTTTTCAATTACTTTTAAATTATTTTTCATTTATTTTTCACTTATTTTTCAATTATTTTTCAATTATTTTTCAATTATTTTTCAATTATTTTCCAATTACTTTTCAATTTTTTTTTCATTTTTTTTTCAATTATTTTGCAATTATTTTTCAATTATTATATTCCAATTATTTTTCAATTATTTTTCAATTATTTTTCAATTATTTTTCAATTATTTTTCAATTATTTTTCAATTAATTTTCAATTATTTTTCAATTATTTTTCAATTATTTTTCAATTATTTTTCAATTATTATTCAATTATTTTTCATTTATTTTTCAATTATTTTTCAATTATTTTTCAATTATTTTTCAACTGTGCTTCAATTATTTTTCAATTATTATATTCCAATTTTTTTTCAATTATTTTTCAATAATTTTTCAATTATTTTTCAATTATTTTTCAACTATTCTTCAATAATTTTTCAATTATTTTTCAACTATTCTTCAATTATTTTTCAATTATTTTTCAATTATTTTTCAATTATTTTTCAATTATTTTTCAATAATTTTTCAACTATTTTTCAATTATTTTTCAATTATTTTTCAATTATTTTTCAATTATTTGTCAATTATGTTTCAATTATTATTAAATTATTATTAAATTATTTTTCAATTATTTTTTAATAATTTTTCAATTTTTTTCGAGTATTTTTCAATTATTTTTCAATTATTTTTCAATTATTTTTCAATTATTTTTCAATTATTTTTCAAATATTTTTCAATTATTTTTCAATTATTTTTCAATTAATTTTCAATTATTTTTCAATTATTTTTCAATTATTTTTCAATTATTTTTCAATTATTATTGAATTATTTTTCATTTATTTTTCAATTATTTTTCAATTATTTTTCAATTATTATATTCCAATTTTTTTTCAATTATTTTTCAATTATTTTTCAATTATTTTTCAATTATTTTTCAATTATTTTTCAATTATTTTTCAATTATATTTCAATAATTTTACAATTATTTTTCAATTATATTTCAATTATTTTTCAATTATTTTTCAATTATATTTCAATAATTTTACAATTATTTTTCAATTATATTTCAATTATTTTTCAACTATGCTTCAATTATTTTTCAATTATTATATTCCAATTTTTTTTCAATTATTTTTCAATTATTTTTCAATTATTTTTCAACTATTCTTCAATAATTTTTCAATTATTTTTCAATTATTTTTCAATTATTTTTCAATTATTTTTCAACAATTCTTCAATTATTTTTCAATTATTTTTCAATTATTTTTCAATTATTTTTCAATTATTTTTCAATTATTTTTCAATTATTTTTCCACCATTTTTCCACCATTTTTCAATTATTTTTCAATTATTTTTCAATTATTTATCAATTATTTTTCAATTATTTTTCTAGTATTTTTCAATTACTTTTCAATTATTTTTCAATCATTTTTCAATTATTTTTCAATTATTTCTCAATTATTTTTCAATTATTTTTCAATTATTTTTCAATTATTTTTCAATTATTTTCTAATTATTATATTCCAATTTTTTTTCAATTATTTTTCAATTATTTTTCAATTATGATTCAATTATATTTCAATTATATTTCAATAATTTTACAATTATTTTTTAATTATTTTTCAATCATTTTTCAATTATTTTTCAATTATTTTTCAATTATTTTTCAATTATTTTTCAATTATTTTTCAATTATTTTTCAATTAGTTTTCAATTATTTTTCAATTATTTTTCAACTATTCTTCAATTATTTTTCAATTATTTTTCAATTATTTTTCAATTATTTTTCAATTATTTTTCAATTGTTTTTCGATTATTTTTCAATTATTTTTCAATTATTTTTCAATTATTTTTCAATTATTTTTCAATTATTTTTCAATTATTTTTCAATAATTTTTCAATTATTTTTCAACTATTCTTCAATTATTTTTCAATTATTTTTCAATAATTTTTCAATTATTTTTCAAATATTTTTCCATTATTTTTCAATTATTTGTCAATTATTTTTCACTTATTTTTCAATTGTTTTTCGATTATTTTTCAATTATTTTTCAATTACTTTTCAATTATTTTTCAATTATTTTTCCATTATTTTTCAATTATTTTTCAATTATTTTTTAATTATTTTTCAATAATTTTTCAATTATTTTTCAATTACTTTTCAATTATTTTTCAATTATTTTTCAATTATTTTTCAATTATTCTTCAATTATCTTTCAATTATTTTTCAACTATTTTACAAATATTTTTCAATTATTTTTCAATAATTTTTCAATTATTTTTCAATTATTTTTCAACTATTCTTAAATTATTTTTCAATCATTTTTCAATAATTTTTCAATTATTTTTCAATAATTTTTCAATTATTTTTCAATAATTTTTCAATTATTTTTCAATAATTTTTCAATTATTTTTCAATTATTTTTCTACTATTCTTCAATTATTTTTCAATTTTTTAAAATTTTTTTTTCAATTATTTTTCAATTATTTTTCAATTATTCTTATATTTTTTTCAATTATTTTTCAATTATTTTTCAATTATTTTTCAATTATTTTTCATTTATTTTTCAATTATTTTTCAATTAGTTTTCAATTATTTTTCAATTAGTTTTCAATTATTTTTCAATTATTTTTCAACTATTCTTCAATTATTTTTCAATTATTTTTCAATTATTTTTCAATTATTTTTCAATTATTTTTCAGTTATTTTTCAATTATTTTTCAATTATTTTTCAATTATTTTTCAATTATTTTTCAACTATTCTTCAATTATTTTTCAATTATTTTTCAATTATTTTTCCACTATTTTTCAATTATTTTTCAATTATTTTTCAATTATTTTTCAATTATTTTTCAATTATTTTTCAATTAGTTTTCAATTATTTTTCAATTATTTTTCAACTATTCTTCAATTATTTTTCAATATTTTTACATTTTTTTTCAACTATTTTGCTATTATTTTTCCATTATTATTCAATTATTTTTCAATTATTTTTCATTTATTTTTCAATTATTTTTCAATTATTTTTCAATTATTTTTCATTTATTTTTCAATTATTTTTCAATTATTTTTCAATTATTTTTCAATTATTTTTCAACTATTCTTCAATTATTTTTCAATTATTTTTCAATTATTTTTCAATTATTTTTCAATTATTTTTCAATTAGTTTTCAATTATTCTTCAATTATTTTTCAATTATTTTTCAACTATTCTTCAATTCTTTTCAATTATTTTTCAATTATTTTTCAATTACTTTTCAATTATTATTAAATTATTTTGCAATTATTTTTCAATTATTTTTCAATTATTTTTCAATTATTTTTCAATTGTTTTTCGATTATTTTTCAATTATTTTTCAATTACTTTCAATTATTATTAAATTATTTTGCAATTATTTTTCAATTATTTTTCAATTATTTTTCAATTATTTTTCAATTATTTTTCAATAATTTTTCAATTATTTTTCAATTATTTTTCAATTATTTTTCAATTATTTTTCGATTATTTTTCAATAATTTTTCAAAAATTTTTCAATTATTTTTCAATTATTTTTCAACTATTCTTCAATTATTTTTCAATTATTTTTAAATTATTTTTCAATTATTTTTCAATTAGTTTTCAATTAGTTTTCAATTATTCTTAAATTATTTTTCAATTATTTTTCAATTATTTTTCAATTATTTTCCATTTATTTTTCAATTATTTTTCAATTATTTTTCAATTATTTTTCAATTACTTTTCAATTATTTTTCAATTCTTATTCAATAATTTTTCAATTATTTTTCAATAATTTTTCAATTATTTTTCAATAATTTTACAATTATATTTCAATAATTTTTCAATTATTTTTCAATTATTTTTCAATTATTTTTCAATTATTATTCAATTATTTTCCAATTATTTTTAAATTATTTTTAAATTATTTTTCAATTACTTTTCAACTATTCTTAAATTATTTTTCAATTCTTTTTCAATTATTTTTAAATTATTTTTAAATTATTTTTAAATTATTTTTAAACTATTTTTCAATTATTTTTCAATTATTTTTCAACTATTCTTCAATTATTTTTCAATTATTTTTCTACAATTCTTAAATTATTTTTCAATTATTCATCAATTTTTTTTCAATTATTTTTAAATTATTTTTTCAAATATTTTTCAATTATTTTTAAATTATTTTTCTATTATTTTTAAATTATTTTTCAATAATTTTTAAATTATTTTTCAATTATTTTTCAATTATTTTTAAATTATTTTTCAATTATTTTTCAATTATTTTTCAATAATTTTTCAATTATTGTTCAATTACGTTTCAATTATTTTTCAATTATTTTTCAATTATTTTTCAATTACTTTTCAATTATATTTCAATAATTTTACAATTATTTTTCAATTCTTTTTCAATTATTTTTCAACTATTCTTCAATTATTTTTCAATTATTTTACTATTATTTTTCAATTATTTTTCAATTATTCATCAATTATTTTTCAATTTTTTTTCAATTTTTTTTCAATTATTTTTCAATTATTTTTCAATTATTTTTCAACTATTCTTCAATTATTTTTCAACTATTCTTCAATTATTTTTCAAATATTTTTCAATTATTTTTCAATTAGTTTTCAATTATTTTTCAATTATTTTTCAATTATTTTTCAACTATTCTTCAATTATTTTTCAATTATTTTACAATTATTTTTTTAATTTCTTTTCAATTTTTTTTCAATTATTTTTCTATTATTTTTCAATTATTTTTCAATTATTTTTCAACTATTTTTCAATTATTTTTCCATTATTTTTCAATTATTTTTCAATTATTTTTCAACTATTCTTCAATTATTTTTCAATTATTTTTCAATAATTTTTCAATTATTTTTCAATAATTCTTCAATTATTTTTCAATTAGTTTTCAATTATTTTTCAATTATTTTTCAATTATTTTTCAATTATTTTTCAATTATTTTTCTATTATTTTTCAATAATTTTTCAATTATTTTTCAATTATTTTTCAATTATTTTTCAATTATTTTTCAATTATTTTTCAATTATTTTTCAATTATTTTCCAATTATTTTTCAATTATTTTTCAACTACTCTTCAATTATTTTTCAATTATTTTTCAATTATTTTTCAATTATTTTTCAATTATTTTTCAATTATTTCCCAATTATTTTTCAATTATTTTTCAGTTATACTTATATTACTTTTTAATTATTTTTCAATTATTTTTCAATTATTTTTCAATTATTTTTCAATTATTTTTCAATTATTTTTCAATTATTTTTCAATTATTTTTCAATTATTTTTCAATTATATTTCAATTATTTTTCAACTATTCTTCAATTATTTTTCAATTATTTTTCAATAATTTTTCATTTATTTTTCAATAATTTTTCAATTATTTTTCAATAATTCTTCAATTATTTTTCAATTACTTTTCAACTATTTTTCAATTATTTTTCAATTATTTTTCAATTATTTTTCAATTATTTCTCAATTATGTTTCAATTATTTTTCAATTACTTTTGAATTATTTTTCAATTATTTTTCAATTATTTTTCAATTATTTTTCAATTATTTTTGAATAATTTTTCAATCATTTTTCAGTAATTTTACAATTATTTTTCAATAATTTTTCAATTATTTTTCAATTATTTTTCAATTATTTTTCAATTATTATTCAATTATTTTTCAATTATTTTTAAATTATTTCTAAATTATTTTTCAATTACTTTTCAATTAGTTTTCAATTATTTTTCAATTATTTTTCAATTATTTTTCAACTATTTTTCAATTATTTTTCAATTATTTTTCAATTATTTTTCACTTATTTTTCAATTATTTTTCAACTATTCTTCAATTATTCTTCAATTATTTTTCAATTTTTTTCGATTATTTTTCAATTATTATTCAATTATTTTTCAATTATTTTTCAATTATTTTTCCATTTTTTTCGATTATTTTTCAATTATTTTTCAATTATTTTTCAATTATTTTTCAATTATTTTTTAATTATTTTTCAATTATTTTTCAATTATTTTTGAATTATTTTTGAATTATTTTTCAATTATTTTTCAACAATTCTTCAATTATTTTTCAATTATTTTTCAATTATTTTTCAATTATTTTTAAATTATTTTTCAATTACTTTTCAACTATTCTTCAATTATGTTTAAATTATTTTTCAATTATTTTTAAATTATTTTTAAATTATTTTTAAATTATTTTTAAACTATTTTTCAATTATTTTTCAATTATTTTTCAATTATTTTTCAATTATTTTTCAATTATTTTTAAACTATTTTTCAATTATTTTTCAATTATTTTCCAATTATTTTTCAATTATTTTTAAATTATTTTTCAATTACTTTTCAACTATTCTTCAATTATGTTTAAATTATTTTTCAATTATTTTTAAATTATTTTTAAATTATTTTTAAATTATTTTTAAACTATTTTTCAATTATTTTTCAATTATTTTTCAATTATTTTTCAATTATTTTTCAATTATTTTTAAACTATTTTTCAATTATTTTTCAATTATTTTCCAATTATTTTCCAATTATTTTTCAATTATTTTTCAATTATTTTTCAATTATTTTTCAATTTTTTCAATGATTTTTCAATTATTTTTCAATTATTCTTCAATTATTTTTCAATTATTTTACAATTATTTTTCTTTTTTTTCTCATTTTTTTCAATTATTTTTCTATTATTTTTCAATTATTTTTCAAATATTTTCCAATTATTTTTAAATTATTTTTAAATTATTCTTAAATTATTTTTCAATTATTTTTCAACTATTTTTCAATTATTTTTCAATTGCTTTTCAATTATTTTCCAATTATTTGTCAATTATTATTAAATTATTTTCAATTATTTTTCAATTATTTTTCAATTTTTTCAATTATTTTTCAATTATTTTTCAATTATGTTTCAATTATTTTTCAACTATTCTTCAATTATTATTCAATTATTTTTCAATTATTTTTCAATTATTTTTCAATTATTTTTCAATTATTTTTCAATTATTTTTAAACTATTTTTCAATTATTTCTCAATTATTATTCAATTATTTTCATTTATTTTTCAATTATTTTTCAATTATTTTTCAATTATTTTTAAACTATTTTTAAATTATTTTTCAATTATTTTTCAGTTATTTTTAAATTATTATTCAATTATTTTTCAATTCTTTTTCAATTATTTTTCAACTATTCTTTGTTACGTGCCGCGGCCTTTGGTGTTCGAGCGGCGCGTTTTAGACAGCCAAATTCTGATTAGGGTATCCCACAATCGTTAGACTATCAGAATTTGTTGTATCGTGTTTAGAATGGCATGGAAGCTCGCCGCACTCGTAACAGTCAATTCCTTTTATCTTAATTATCTAAATGCCTTATCAGAAGGATAAGGGGTAGATTTTGGGATCGTTGACGCTCTAGTCCCATACGGGTCTTTTCAATGGAATCAGATAGGTAATTGATGAGTAGAATTTAATGGTAAATAAAACTTTAATGTTGAAATAATGAATGGATGTAAAAGGCATATAACAGAACTGAATATGGACAAATCAATCGATAATTTTACAGAACATAATCGGAGATAACTCCTGACTAGGGGAATCCCACAATCGTTTGATTGTCAGAAATTATCGTTATATACGAATTAATATTAATAATGTAGTAAAGTGTACAGAAAGAGATAAAAGGTGCAACTCACCAAACAGACACAGTAAGGTAAATGCAAATATGCTGTTAATTTTTCTCTTTGAATTTCGAAGGTTTCTGCGTCGCTGATAGATAGACCTAAATCAGAAAAGAGGATGAAACGCGAACACACACACACTTGGTTATTTTACGGAATAGATCTGAATTGAATTATAGAGCGAATAAGAATAATTTTAGGTGAGCGGACTGAATGATAAAATTTAAATTATAATTGATAAATTAGTATTGTAAGCAAAGTTTAGTAAAAAGAATTGTTTCGCAAAGTTGAGTCTTTCACGCGGTTACACAGTAGACCGGAGAACTCTAGCTCTAAAACACTTGCGGACCCAGCGACACGCACCTCACGATTTATCGTCACAGAGTGTCGCAGCTTCACGCTCTCGGCAGCGACCAGAGTGGGTCCGTACCGAAAATGCTTACGCTGCATTTTATCGCTCGGCCGCGCTACCGTGGGCCCGTCTACTCAACGAGGCGGCGTGTGTGTGTTCGCGCGTCCATCCATCAGATTCCCGATTCCAATACATGATCAATCTCTACGGAACATTCGTACACACAGGAAAACATGACATCCCACATTCTGCAAACCATACAATTTCGCACGGCTGAGGCTCTTCCTCAATGTTCATAATTTCATATACACAATTTCTGACTAGGGAAATCCCACAGTCGTTGGACTATCAGAAATTGTGTTGGGTATTTAAATATAACAACAATTTTTAATTAATTAATAATCCGCACGTGCGACAAAACCGTGGGAAGGCGCGGTTCCCTGCACCGGATGTAGAGTATACAATTCCGTCAGTCTTCTAAGAAGTGGTCCAGTCTGCGCATTCCCGCTGTAGCCGTTACTGATTATGTTACAATGTTTAACGCGACGGTCAGAGGTGTTCTCAACGAGGGTTCTCCCACAATGCTGCAAGGCATTGTTGAAACGCACCCCTGCCGCTTACATAAAACGGATTCGGCACAACAGGAGAACCACTGTGTCTTTTCGAACGCGACTATCTGGTGGGAACGCCGCTGCGTCAGCACCGCTTTATCTGTATCGCGGGACGGCAATGCGTCGAGGCGACGACGCTCCAAGAAAGGGGTTTTTATTCTATCAAAGATATTATTAATTAATGGAGTATGATCAACGAGGGATTTCCCATAACGCTAGGCGTTGTTGATCCATACCCTGACCAAAAAAGAACAATTTTACGTTCCGAACGTAACATCCCTCCCTCCTTGGAACCATCGTCGTCCTCGACGATGTATACTGAAGGTATAAGGTACGATTGCGTTCGGGAATATATGTAGATGTACGGCCTCGGGTTGCATTAGACTAGGGAATTCCCACAATGTTTACACATTGTCGCAATGCAAACCCGTTACAAATTACTTGGACAGAAATAAGGGCTCATACATTAAGTCGTGCGTAACGCGCAGAGAGTTATTGCATTTGTACCTAGTGTATCGTGTAATCGTGGTACCTCCGGTATACAGGTGTATTGGCCCCGTTCGACGACCGCTTGTCACCACCTCGTACGCACAATTCAGTACGGTTTTACTGATGTTTGGGCAGCTCTCCATATCGACGGTGACTAATTCTGGACACTGCCGCAGCAATCCACAGATGTCCTCGTCAGTGACACCTTGACTCTCTCTGCAGTGGACCTCCAGCAAGCCCTCGAGGAACTGCAGCACCCATCCCCCGACAGTCGGATGCATGTAATTGATGCTTAGGATTTTCAGTTTTTGCAAGTTCCGGAGTGGTTCCAGGACGAATTCCCCTTTTACGTTAGTACAACCACTAAGGTTCAATGATATTACTTCCCCCATGTACAGGCCAATCTCCGAGACAAGGCCAGAAGCAACCCATCCACAGAATGTAAGGCTCAGGGTTGTTATATGCCGGTATTTTGAGGGGAAGGAGACCCCCAGTTTGAGGCAAGTAAGGCGTGGTGCCCCCAACTCCAGGTCTCTCAGGGCCGATGGCCGGATCGTCACAGCGGTTAGATCTATTATCTCCAGTTCAGGACAACTCCTTATGGCAATGGAGATAACCTGGGGCCTCAAACATTTTGCCAATACTTCCTCATTTATCCGTATGCTCTTTAGCTGACTACCTGCTCTCTTCATGAGCCAATAAAAAGTCTCCGTGCTCACCGTCTTCCCTTCCCATCCATTCGGCCAGCACCAATCATTCAGGTCTATATGGCGAAGACCGTGATACGAGGCAAGGCTTCCGACTCGCCACCTTCTGGAGACCATTTCCAGACGGCTCCTGTCTGCAAACGGCAGATAACTGGAAATTTTAGCTATACATTCTATTGGAAGTGAAATCCGTTCACGCAAATTTATGCCAGGGAATGGGTCCACATCGGGTCGCGGGGGAATTAGCTTGGTGCTGTGCCACGAGTCCGCCATCAGCACCCTCAACTTCCTCTTATGGCATACTATTCCGACGTTCGCCGTAGCTAGGGCTTGCTTCGCTCCTTCCGTGGACTTGAAGGTCACGAAAGCCTGGTTCCCCGAGGACTTCCGCAGCACCACCACATGCTCGACTCCATACGGACGAAATATCTCCATCAGCTTCTCCTGTTTGGTATACGGCGCCAAACGGCTAACAAACAGTCGCCGTTCGAGAGACTCCGGTCGGAAGAAACTGGACGATGACATTTCGCTAGTGTACTACAGACAATCACACAAGGCAAGATCAAAATTATGAAATGACAAAGTCATTATCAAAGAGAGAAAAGAACATTAGAAGAATCGCAAATAACAACAATTTCGGACAAGGGAATTCCCATAGTCCTTGGACTGTCAGGGTTTGTTATTATACATATTTCTAGCAGTTTATCGTTGCCCTCTGAATAGGCAACGGTGGTCTGTTTTCCGAAATAGACGATTCTTGCAACGGTATTGCTGCAGGCTGATTGGCTGAAGCTTCCTCAGTTTCATGTCTCGGGCCCCGTTTGCTCAGGAACCGTATCTTGCATAAGGTCTTCAGTGGATTCCAGAAATAGTAGATCATCAATCCTATTATAATTAAGGCCTGTGCCGCTATTGTTCCATACGTCAATGACAAATGTGATTTTCTTGCTCGATGATGTTCTCCAATTTCCTCTAGTTGGGCTTCAATTTCGTACAACGAATCAGATGTGCGTTCCAGTTTGTTATTGTCATTTGGAAATAATTTTATTGTGGTGTGTTTTCTCTTGAAATACTGATAGATTTTGGGTGATATCTGGCTAATATTCAGTAACATATTAGGAATGTAGTAATAAGAATCTTTGCTCAGGTATGTTTTTGATCCTAATAAGGTGTGATATCGTGTTTTTGCAAAACATTCTGGATGTATTTCCAAGATTCCTGTTCCAACTATTGTAGTGTGGGTATTCTTTTTCCGACCGCATAGGATCTGAATTGGTTCAGGTTGTTCAAAGGAATATAACCATCCACCAAGAGTAGTTAATTTTCGCCAGGATGGTACGTGATAAGGCATGACTCTAATATTACACAAACGTAAGAATTTCGGATCCGGTTGAAGTAATAGTGAAATTTCACATGTTCTGTGGGCTACGTCTTGCAATGGAACGTCCTGTGGGCAAATGTAATAATGCCATGCCCAGGTACAGGAATCTAAAAATGCGTTATCTGATCCGAAGAATTTAAAGTGGTCAGTGCTTATACCCATATATGGAAATTCCGGTAAAATGAAAGCTGAAATTGTGGTTCTATTACTACTATTGTCAAAACTATTGTTTAAGTACTGAGGAATTGGTAATATGTGTATTTTATACAGGTCATATTCAATCCGATTTACTAATGGTATTTGTACTGTCACGATCATTTTTCCTGTTGTATATTTTAGATTCACGCGGGATATCTTGACCAGATCTTCGATTCGTTGATGGTCCCGTGGTATAGGTAATTCGAAATCTATCATTGAATTATGTATTTCATTTATTATCGTTTTGAAGTTAGACCCGCTTAAAAGTGATGGATGTAGCTTTCCGTTACGCGCAGTGCTCAATGCTGTGATAAAGCGTTGCGTTGTAGTAATGTAGTGATTCAGAGAGGTTTCAACAGATGCCGAATATTGACTCATTGCTAAGCTATAAATCAGAGCTAGCTGTTTATCAATTTGCATTTCTAATTCTGAAATCTTCTGCCTATTGATTTTTACTTCTGCAGCAACTCGATCGAAGGTTTTATGAACTTTATGAAGATCACTTATGATTATATGGGTTTGATTTTTGACAAGTTGAGTGATCTTCCTCTGATCAGCGTATATCTTATCTATTTCTTTGTTAATGTAGTCGGCATCATCACCGTCTAAAGTTCCAAATAAAGTATGGCTAATTGAACCTATGAATCCGAAAGGTGCATTCCTGCGTGTAATAGCTTTAGGCAAATTATGTGGTTCATATTCTGGTTCCTTAATTTCTGTACTCAATTCCATAAGTTCCTGTTGCAATCTTGCTGCTTCTCGCACCATATTGTTTAAATAATTTGCACGTAACAAAGAGTCACATGATATTGTGGTTGGAAATTTAATGCATGAGCGATAAGTTTGTTCAATATTCCTGGCTTCATATGGAAATTCAGATACAATTTTATCTATATCTATAACTAGTATGAATCGCCAGTCAGCTCTTTGAAATCTAATCGCGTTGATCTTTTCGAAATATAAACCCGGGTTCAAATCCGTGCGTGTCAGTCTGTACAGTTCCTGGGTCCGCGCGATGTGTTGCAGAGCAAGAAAGAATATCAGTCGGGTCAGCGTCATCTCTCAACCTGAATCAGTCAAATCAATCAGGACTCCAATTTAATTGTAATTTATCGACATGTTTAGTGAGCATTTTACCAACTTCAAAAAAATTGAAAAGTAATTGGAAAGTGGTTGAAAAATAATTGAAAAATAATTGAAAAATAATTGAAAAATAATTGAAAAATAATTGAAAAATAATTGAAAACTAATTGAAAAATAATTGAAAAGTAACTGAAAAATAATAGAAAAATAATTGAAAAATAAGTGAAAAATAATTGTAAAATTATTGAAATATAATTGAAAAATAATTGAAAAATAATTGAAAAATAATTGAAAAATAATTGAAAAATAATTGAAAAGTAATTGAAAAATAATTGAAGAATAGTTGAAAAATGATTGAAAAATAATTGAAAAATAATTGAAAAATAATTGAAAAGTAAATGAAAAATAATTGAATAATAATTGAAAAATAATTGAATAATAATTGAAAAATAACTGAAAAATAGTTGAAAATTAATTGAAAAATAATTGAAAAATAATTGAAAAATAATTGAAAAATAATTGAAAAATAATTGAAAAATAATTGAAAAATAATTGAAAAATAATTGTAAAATAATTGAAAAATAATTGAAAAATAATTGAAAAATAATTGAAAAATAGTTGAAAAATAATTGAAAAGTAATTGAAAAATAATTGAAAAATAATTGAAAAATAATTGAAAAATAATTGAAAAATTGTTGAAAAATAGTTGAACAATAATTGAAAAAGAATTGAAAAATAATTGAAAAATATTTGAAAAATAATTGAAAAATAATTGAAAAATAATTGAAAAATAATTGAAAAATAATTGAAAAATAATTGAAAAATAATTGAAAAATAATTAAAAAATAATTCAAAAATAATTCAAAAATAATTCAAAAATAATTAAAAAATTATTGAAAAAAAATTGAAAAATAATTGAAAAGTTATTGAAAAATAATTGAAAAATAATTGAAAAATAATTGAAAAATAGTTGAAAAATAATTGAAGAATAGTTGAAAAATAATTGAAAAGTAATTGAAAAATAATTGAAAAATAATTGAAAAGTAATATAAGAATAACTGAAAAATAATTGAAAAATAATTGAAAAATAAGTGAAGAATATTTGAAAAATAATTGCAAAATAATTGAAAAATAATTGAAAAATAATTGAAGAATAGTTGAAAAATAATTGAAAAATAATTGAAAAATTATTGAAAAATAATTGAAAAATTATTTCACAATAATTGAAAAATTATTGAAAAATAATTGAAAAATAATTGAAGAATAGTAGAAAAATTATTTCTCAATAATTGAAAAATAATTGGAAAATAATTGAAAAATAATTGAAAAATAATTGAAAAATTATTGAAAAATAATTGAAAAGTAATTGAAAAATAATTGAAAAATAATTGAAAAATAATTGAAAAATAATTGAAGAATAGTTGAAAAATAGTTGAAAAATAATTGAAAAATAATTGAAAAATAATTGAAAAATAATTGAAAAATAATTGAAAAATAATTGAAAAGTAATATAAGAATAACTGAAAAATAATTGAAAAATAATTGAAAAATAAGTGAAGAATATTTGAAAAATAATTGCAAAATAATTGAAAAATAATTGAAAAATAATTGAGGAATAGTTGAAAAATAATTGAAAAATAATTGAAAAATTATTGAAAAATAATTGAAAAATTATTTCACAATAATTGAAAAATAATTGAAAAATTATTTCACAATAATTGAAAAATTATTGAAAAATAATTGAAAAATAATTGAAGAATAGTAGAAAAATTATTTCTCAATAATTGAAAAATTATTGAAAATAAATTAAAAATAATTGAAAAATAATTGAAAAATTATTGAAAAATAATTGAAAAATAATTGAAAAATAATTGAAAAATAATTGAAAAATAATTGAAGAATAATTGAAAAATATTTGAAAAATTATTGAAAAATAATTGAAAAATAATTGAAAAATAATTGAAAAATTATTGAAAAATAATTGAAAAATAATTGAAAAATAATTGAAAAATAATTGAAAAATAATTGAAAAATAATTGAAAAATAATTGAAAAATAATTGAAGAATAGTTGAAAAATAATTGAAAAATTATTGAAAAATAATTGAAAAATAATAGAAAAATAATTGAAAAATAATTGAAAAATAATTGAAGAACAGTTGAAAAATAATTGAAAAATTATTGAAAAATAATTGAAAAATAATTGAAAAATAATTGAAAAATAATTGAAAAATAATTGAAAAATAATTGAAGAATAGTTGAAAAATAGTTGAAAAATAATTGAAAAATAATTGAAAAATAATTGAAAAATAATTGAAAAATAATTGAAAAATAATTGAAAAATAGTTGAAAAATAATTGAAGAATAGTTGAAAAATAATTGAAAAGTAATTGAAAAATAATTGAAAAATAATTGAAAAGTAATATAAGAATAACTGAAAAATAATTGAAAAATAATTGAAAAATATGTGAAGAATATTTGAAAAATAATTGCAAAATAATTGAAAAATAATTGAAAAATAATTGAAGAATAGTTGAAAAATAATTGAAAAATAATTGAAAAATTATTGAAAAATAATTGAAAAATTATTTCACAATAATTGAAAAATTATTGAAAAATAATTGAAAAATAATTGAAGAATAGTAGAAAAATTATTTCTCAATAATTGAAAAATAATTGGAAAATAATTGAAAAATAATTGAAAAATAATTGAAAAATTATTGAAAAATAATTGAAAAGTAATTGAAAAATAATTGAAAAATAATTGAAAAATAATTGAAAAATAATTGAAGAATAGTTGAAAAATAGTTGAAAAATAATTGAAAAATAATTGAAAAATAATTGAAAAATAATTGAAAAATAATTGATAAATAATTGAAAAATAATTGAAAAATAATTGAAAAATAATTGAAAAATGTTGGATGAAAATGGGGTAAAAATTCATGCTATAAGCTTTCCCCGCGCGCCCCTAGGTGGCAGAAGATACGATCGATGTTGATCTATCTGGTTCCATTTTTGTGTTTCATATTTTCTTTGTTTCCTCGGACACTTCCGTTTTGCATAGTTGAGCAGAAGGACGTATATTTCTAATCGTTGATTTTACCAGCACTTCCCCAAGGTCGGTTTATCCGAAGTTCTGTACATTTATAATTAAGGCCTTGATGTACTAGAAGGAGATAACGAAACGTTTTGTGACTCCGAAGTCTTGCCAATATTTCTACACTATAAGGAAAATCTAATAGGTTATGGGCCCAGTCCACGTGGCGTAGAAGAAAGGAACAATGGCAGACTCGACACGTTTTTCAATCGTTAAATTAAACAACTCAAATTTTCCAATCTGGAAATGTAAGGTGGAGTTGTTGTTAATTAGGGAAGACCTATGGTATACGGTCCAAAAGGAAACGCCCGTCAAACCGGACGAAAAATGGATTAAGGCAGACGGGCAAGCTAGAGCAACGATGGGATTATTGGTGGAAGATGATCAGTTAAGGCATATTAAGGACACTTCCAGTGCCAAGGAAGCGTGGGAAGCACTAAAGAAATATCACCAGAAGGCATCTCTAAGTAACCAGGTCTATTTATATAAGAAGATCTGTAACTCAAAACTTTCAGAAGATGGGGACATGTCCAAACACATAAATGAAATGCTCAATATTGTGGACCAGCTCGCTGCGTTAGGGGAAGTATTAAAGGATAAGTTAGTAATCGCTATGCTATTGGGTAGTCTTCCAGAGTCTTTTAACACCCTGATCACCGCACTGGAGACAAGAGCACAAGATGAGCTAACACTAGAGCTGGTTAAAGGAAAATTGATTGATGAGGCCGAAAGACGTCAGCATTCCAGAACAAAAGCCCCTGACCATGACGATACGGCACTCAAGGCGAGGCACGAGCAGACCTCTGGGGTGAAGAACACAAAAAGGACTGCACCAGGTATGATCACATGTTACTTTTGTAGTAAGAAAGGACACATGAAAAAGGATTGTATTAAATATAAAAATTGGAAAGAAAAGAACAACAACAAACCAAAAGTTAGTCAAGTTGTATCAGAGGACGAAAACGATAGTAGGCTTTGCTTCCAAGTCAAGGGACACTCACAGAAAGACAAGGGGTGGTATATCGACTCAGGGGCGACTAGTCACATGTCCAATCATAAAGATTTCTTCAGAGTGCTCAATCCATGTCAAAATGAGAAAGTGAGGTTAGCCAATGGTATTCTTGTTAGCGCCTTGGGAATAGGGGAAGGTGATATCATATGTGAAATCGAAGGAGGTAGAACTCAAATAGTTAATATAAGGAATGTATTGTATATTCCTGCCCTAGAAGAAAGCTTAATTTCTGTCAAGAGGTTAACGGAAGGAGATTTTAAGGTTAATTTTTTTAAAAATGTATGTCATATAATTAATGACGAAAGAACAGTGGCAGTTGCTGAATTGTATGGTAGCTTGTATAAATTAAGGAGCATACATAAGGCGTCAGCAGTTTCCGACGTACATAATGAAAACTGCCAACATCTGTGGCATCGAAGGTTAGGGCATAGGAATTATGATTCTATTAAAGACATGTTAGCCAAGAAAATGATCGAAGGAATTCAAATAAAGGATTGTGGGTTAAGAGAAATTTGTGAAACGTGCATTAAAGGAAAACTGACTAGGCAACCATTTCCTAAGAAATCGTATAGTCAATCCAAGTCAATCTTGGAACTCATCCATACTGATCTGTGTGGTCCGATGCCGACCATGACCCCTGGAAAGAAGCGTTACCTCCTAACACTAATTGATGATTACAGTAGATATACAACCATAGCCCTATTAAGTTTTAAATCGGAAGTCCCGAACCAAATTAAAAGCTATATTCAATGCATGAAAACGAAATTCGGAAAAGTACCAAAGACTTTTCGATCCGACCGGGGCACGGAATATGTAAATCATGAAGTAAAAGAATTGTTTGAAAGGGAGGGTATCGCTAGTCAACTCACAGTTACCTACACCCCGGAGCAAAATGGTGTAGCGGAACGGAAAAACAGATCACTAATTGAGATGGCCAGGTGCCTTTTAATTGAAGCCAGGCTCCCACTCAAATACTGGGGGGAAGCAGTTAACCACGCTAACTACTTACAAAACCGAATGTGCACCAAAGGGACCGGAAATATCCCAATCTGTATGTGGGATGGGGTAAAACCAGATTTGCAAACCCTAAAGATATTTGGGACTCGGGCCTATGCTCACATACCAAGAGAACTAAGGAAAAAGTTAGACAATAAGGCAAATGAACTAAAATTCGTGGGGATCGATGATCAATCCAAAGGCTACCGCCTGTTAGACACTAATACTGATAAAGTTATAGTTAGTAGAGATGTAAAATTTATAGATGATGTAATATGCAACCAGGAGAGAATTCACGCGAAGACTGAAAACTTAGCTGATAGAAATAAAGTAGAGGCGGATTCTCCGCGCAAAGCTACGTTCAATCTCAGTTCTAGTCCCGCATGTAGCGATTCTGAGGAATCCTCGGAAGATAGTCCGGGGTGTCCCGAGGACGAAGACGTCGGAAAAAGGGGAGATGAGGAACAAACGGAGCACCCGCTCAAAAGAGGCCGTGGGAGGCCCAGATTAATTAGGAGTGGGTCCCGGGGAAGACCCCGAAAGATATATTCTGAGGTACCTGCCGATCACCAAGAGGACAGTGCAGCCTATGCCACTGAAGTACAGATGAACACCGCGACAGCTGGACCAGATGCAAACGAGTGGTTGCTTGCCATGGCAAGTGAGCTTCGATCCATGTTGGAGAAGGATGTATGGGATCTGGTCGAACGTCCTGAAGGAAGAAACATTGTTGGAAGTCGGGTGATATTATCCAACAAGTACAGAGCTGACGGAACCATTGAAAGAAGAAAAGCTAGGATAGTTGCCAGGGGGTTTAGTCAGAGGCCTGGTATGGACTTCAACGAAACCTCCGCCCCTGTCGCGCGGTTGAGTTCCATTCGTTTGATTGCGGCCTTGACGGCTCAATATGACTTGACCATTCACCAAACTGACGTGAATACGGCTTACCTATATGGGTCCTTAGAAGAGGATATTTTCATGGAAATTCCTGAACGCATGCAGGAAATGTTGGCCAAACTCATTGAGGTGGAAAGAAAGGATAGCGCGGTCCAGAATAAAGCTAAGAAAATGCTCCAGCTGTTCGAATCAGGAAATCAAGTTTGTAAATTAAAGAAAGCCATCTATGGTTTAAAACAAGCTGGACGACAATGGCACGCGAGATTAAATGAGGAATTAATTGGTCTCGGTGCAACTTCTTCGAACTTTGACCCGTGCGTCTATTATATTGAAAAAGGGGAAGATATGTTTTTGATTGTTATTTATGTTGATGATATTCTAATAATTTCCAGAGATCCAACCAAAATCCAACGAGTCAAGGATCACCTATCTAACGCGTTTGAAATAAAGGACTTGGGTAATATTAAATACTGTCTCGGTATTGAGTTTGAAGTGGAGACGGGATGGGTTACTATGAGCCAAAAGGGATACATTCAGGAGTTATTGCAAAAATTTAAGTTGTCCGAAGCTAATCCTGTAAGTACCCCATTGGATCCAGGAGTGAGACTGATAAAAAATGAGCTCACACGGTCAAACTGGGAAACTCGGTATCCTTATCGAGAGTTAATAGGTAGCCTCATGTATTTGTCTGTTACCACCAGACCCGACATCACTCATGCTGTTAGTTTGTTAAGCCAATTTAATAATTGTTTTGATAAGTCGCATTGGGAGGCTGCAAAAAGGGTCTTGCGATATGTAAAAGGGACAACTGATTATTGTTTAACCTATCGAACTAATAACGCTAATATAATAGGTTATACCGATGCGGACTGGGGAGGTTGCGTAAATGATCGACATTCGTATACCGGTTACGTGTTCTTCTTTGGTGGGAGTCCTGTCACTTGGGAATCCAGAAAACAACGCACGGTCGCCTTGTCCACTACAGAGGCCGAGTACACTGCCATTACCGAAGCGGCTAAGGAAGCTATTCATTTGGAGGCCGCACTTTCCGAACTCTGTGTGCCGCTTGACCGGGGCGCTCTTATTTATAACGATAACGCAAGCGCCTTGAAATTGACCCAAAATCCGGTGTATCATGCCAGAACAAAGCACATTGCCATCAAGCACCACTTTATACGCGAAGTTTTGAGTGCTGGAAAAATCAAACTAAGGTATATGTGTACCCAAGAAATGACCGCAGATATCCTAACCAAAGCTTTGAATAAACCAAAGCACTCCAATTGTATTCGATTGTTGGGGTTAGAACCGTTAAGTTAGAATTTAAGCATTGTATTTTTAAGGGGAAGTGTTGGATGAAAATGGGGTAAAAATTCATGCTATAAGCTTTCCCCGCGCGCCCCTAGGTGGCAGAAGATACGATCGATGTTGATCTATCTGGTTCCATTTTTATGTTTCATATTTTCTTTGTTTCCTTGGACACTTCCGTTTTGCATAGTTGAGCAGAAGGACGTATATTTCTAATCGTTGATTTTACCAGCACTTCCCCAAGGTCGGTTTATCAAAGTTCTGTACATTTATAATTAAGGCCTTGATGTACTAAAAGGAGATAACGAAACGTTTTGTTACTCCGAAGTCTTGCCAATATTTCTACACTATAAGGAAAATCTAACAAAAAATAATTGAAAAATTGTTGAAAAATAGTTGAACAATAATTGAAAAAGAATTGAAAAATAATTGAAAAATATTTGAAAAATAATTTAAAAATTATTGAAAAATAATTGAAAAATAATTGAAAAATAATTGAAAAATAATCGAACAAAAATTGAAAAATAATTGAAAAATAATTGAAAAATAATTTAATAATAATTGAAAAATAATTGACAAATAATTGAAAAATAATTGAAAAATAATTGAAAAATAATTGAAAAATAATCGAAAAAAATTGAAAAATAATTGAAAAATAATTGAAAATAATTTAATAATAATTGAAAAATAATTGACAAATAATTGAAAAATAATCGAAAAAAATGAAAAATAATTGAAAAATAATTGAAAATAATTTAATAATAATTAAAAATAATTGACAAATAATTGAAAAATAATTGAAAAATAATTGAAAAATAATTGAAAAAATTGAAAAATAATTGAAAAATAATTGAAAATAATTTAATAATAATTGAAAAATAATTGACAAATAATTGAAAAATAATTGAAAAACAATTGAAAAATAATTGAAAAATAGTTGAAAAATAATTGAAAAATAACTGAAAAATAATTGAAAAATAATTGAAAAATAATTGAAAAATAATCGAAAAATATTGAAAAATAATTGAAAAATAATTGAAAAATAGTTTAAAAATAATTGAAAAATAATTGAAAAATAATTGAAAAATAATTGAAAAATAATTGAAGAATAGTTGAAAAATAATTGATATATAATTGAAAAATAATTGAAAACTAATTGAAAAATAATTGAAAAATAATTAAAAATAATTGAAGAATAGTTGAAAAATAATTGAAAAATAATTGAAAAATAGTTTAAAAATAATTGAAAAATAATTGAAAAATAATTGAAAAATAATTGAAAAATAATTGAAAAATAACTGAAGAATAGTTGAAAAATAATTGATAAATAATTGAAAAATAATTGAAAAATAATTGAAAAATAATTGAAAAATAATTGAAAAATAATTAAAGAATAGTTGAAAAATAATTGATAAATAATTGAAAAATAATTGAAAACTAATTGAAAAATAATTGAAAAATATTTGAAAAATAGTTTAAAAATAATTGAAAAATAATTGAAAAATAATTTAATAATAATTGAAAAATAATTGACAAATAATTGAAAAATAATTGAAAAATAATTGAAAAATAATTGAAAAATAATCGAAAAAAATTGAAAAATAATTGAAAAATAATTGAAAATAATTTAATAATAATTGAAAAATAATTGACAAATAATTGAAAAATAATCGAAAAAAATGAAAAATAATTGAAAAATAATTGAAAATAATTTAATAATAATTAAAAATAATTGACAAATAATTGAAAAATAATTGAAAAACAATTGAAAAATAATTGAAAAAATTGAAAAATAATTGAAAAATAATTGAAAATAATTTAATAATAACTGAAAAATAATTGACAAATAATTGAAAAATAATTGAAAAACAATTGAAAAATAATTGAAAAATAGTTGAAAAATAATTGAAAAATAACTGAAAAATAATTGAAAAATAATTGAAAAATAATTGAAAAATAATCGAAAAATATTGAAAAATAATTGAAAAATAGTTTAAAAATAATTGAAAAATAATTGAAAAATAATTGAAAAATAATTGAAAAATAATTGAAAAATAATTGAAAAATAATTGAAAAATAATTGAAAAATAACTGAAGAATAGTTGAAAAATAATTGATAAATAATTAAAAAATTATTGAATACTAATTGAAAAATAATTGAAAAATAATTGAAAAATAATTGAAGAATAGTTGAAAAATAATTGAAAAATAATTGAAAAATAATTGAAAAATAATTGAAAAATAACTGAAAAATAATTGAAAAATAATTGAAAAATAATTGAAAAATAATCGAAAAAAATTGAAAAATAATTGAAAAATAATTGAAAAATAGTTTAAAAATAATTGAAAAATAATTGAAAAATAATTGAAAAATAATTGAAAAATAATTGAAAAATAATAGAAAAATAATAGAAAAATAATTGAAAAATAATTGAAAAATAATTGAAAAATAATTGAAAAGTAATATAAGAATAATTGAAAAATAATTAAAAAATAATTGAAAAATAATTGAAAAGTAATATAAGAATAATTGAAAAATAATTGAAAAATAATTGAAAAATAATTGAAAAATAATTGAAAAGTAATATAAGAATAATTGAAAAATAATTGAAAAATAATTGAAAAATAATTGAAAAATAATTGAAAAATAATTGAAAAATAATTGAAAAGTAATATAAGAATAATTGAAAATAATTGAAAAATAATTGAAAAAAAAATAATTGAAAACTAATTTAAAAATAATTGAAAAATAATGGAAAAATAATTGAAAAATAATTGAAAAATAATTGAAAAATAATTGAAAAATAATTGAAAAATAATTGAAAAATAATTGAAAAATAATTGAAAAATAATTGAAAAATAATTGAAAAATAATTGAAAAATAATTGAAAAATAATTGAAAAATAATAGAAAAATAATTGAAAAATAATTGAAAAATTATTGAAAAATAAATGAAAAATAATTGAAAAACAATTGAAAAATAATTGAAAAATAATTGAAAAATAATTGAAAAATAATTGAAAAATAATTGAAAAATAATTGAAAAATAATTGAAAAGTAATTGAAAAATAATTGAAAAATAATTGAGAAATAATTGAAAAATAATTGAAAAATGATTGAAAAATATTTGAAAAGTAATTGAAAAATACTAGAAAAATAATTGAAAAATAATTGATAAATAATTGAAAAATAATTGAAAAATAATTGAAAAATAATTGAAAAATAATTGAAAAGTAATTGAAAAATAATTGAAAAATAATTGAAAAATAATAGAAAAATAATTGAAAAATAATTGAAAAATAATTGAAAAATAAATGAAAAATAATTGAAAAACAATTGAAAAATAATTGAAAAATAATTGAAAAATAATTGAAAAATAATTGAAAAATAATTGAAAAACAATTGAAAAATAATTGAAAAATAATTGAAAAATGATTGAAAAATAATTAAAAAATAATTGTAAAATTATTGAAATATAATTGAAATATAATTGAATCATAATTGAAAAATAATTGAAAAATAATTGAAAAAAAATTGGAATATAATAATTAGAAAATAATTGAAAAATAATTGAAAAATAATTGAAAAATAATTGAAAAATAATTGAGAAATAATTGAAAAATAATTGAAAAATGATTGAAAAATAATTGAAAAGTAATTGAAAAATACTAGAAAAATAATTGAAAAATAATTGATAAATAATTGAAAAATAATTGAAAAATAATTGAAAAACAATTGAAAAATAATTGAAAAATAATTGAAAAATGATTGAAAAATAATTAAAAAATAATTGTAAAATTATTGAAATATAATTGAAATATAATTGAATCATAATTGAAAAATAATTGAAAAATAATTGAAAAAAAATTGGAATATAATAATTAGAAAATAATTGAAAAATAATTGAAAAATAATTGAAAAATAATTGAAAAATAATTGAGAAATAATTGAAAAATAATTGAAAAATGATTGAAAAATAATTGAAAAGTAATTGAAAAATACTAGAAAAATAATTGAAAAATAATTGATAAATAATTGAAAAATAATTGAAAAATAATTGAAAAATGGTGGAAAAATGGTGGAAAAATAATTGAAAAATAATTGAAAAATAATTGAAAAATAATTGAAAAATAATTGAAAAATAATTGAAAAATAATTGAAGAATTGTTGAAAAATAATTGAAAAATAATTGAAAAATAATTGAAAAATAATTGAAAAATTATTGAAGAATAGTTGAAAAATAATTGAAAAATAATTGAAAAATAATTGAAAAAAAATTGGAATATAATAATTGAAAAATAATTGAAGCATAGTTGAAAAATAATTGAAATATAATTGAAAAATAATTGTAAAATTATTGAAATATAATTGAAAAATAATTGAAAAATAATTGAAATATAATTGAAAAATAATTGTAAAATTATTGAAATATAATTGAAAAATAATTGAAAAATAATTGAAAAATAATTGAAAAATAATTGAAAAATAATTGAAAAATAATTGAAAAAAAATTGGAATATAATAATTGAAAAATAATTGAAAAATAATTGAAAAATAAATGAAAAATAATTCAATAATAATTGAAAAATAATTGAAAAATAATTGAAAAATAATTGAAAAATAATTGAAAATTAATTGAAAAATAATTGAAAAATAATTGAAAAATATTTGAAAAATAATTGAAAAATAATTGAAAAATAATTGAAAAATAATTGAAAAATAATTGAAAAATACTCGAAAAAAATTGAAAAATTATTAAAAAATAATTGAAAAATAATTTAATAATAATTTAATAATAATTGAAACATAATTGACAAATAATTGAAAAATAATTGAAAAATAATTGAAAAATAATTGAAAAATAGTTGAAAAATTATTGAAAAATAATTGAAAAATAATTGAAAAATAATTGAAAAATAATTGAAAAATAATTGAAGAATAGTTGAAAAATAATTGAAAAATTATTGAAGAATAGTTGAAAAATAATTGAAAAATAATTGAAAAATTATTGAAAAATAATTGAAAAAAAATTGGAATATAATAATTGAAAAATAATTGAAGCACAGTTGAAAAATAATTGAAAAATAATTGAAAAATAATTGAAAAATAAATGAAAAATAATTGAATAATAATTGAAAAATAATTGAAAAATAATTGAAAAATAATTGAAAAATAATTGAAAATTAATTGAAAAATAATTGAAAAATAATTGAAAAATAATTGAAAAATAATTGAAAAATAATTGAAAAATAATTGGAATATAATAATTGAAAAATAATTGCAAAATAATTGAAAAAAAAATGAAAAAAAAATTGAAAAGTAATTGGAAAATAATTGAAAAATAATTGAAAAATAATTGAAAAATAATTGAAAAATAAGTGAAAAATAAATGAAAAATAATTTAAAAGTAATTGAAAAATAATAGAAAAATAATTGAAAAATAATTGATAAATAATTGAAAATTAATTGAAAAATAATTGAAAAGTAATTGAAAAATAATTGAAAAATAATTGAAAACTAATTGAAAATTAATTGAACAATAATTGAAAAATAATTGAAAAATAATTGAAAAATAATTGAAAAAAATTGGAATATAATAATTGAAAAATAATTGAAAAATAATTGAAAAATAATTGAAAAAAAATTGAAAAGTAATTGGAAAATAGTTGAAAAATAATTGAAAAATAATTGAAAAATAATTGAAAAGTAATTGAAAAATAATTGAAAAATAATTGAAAAATAATTGATAAATAATTGAAAAATAATTGAAAAATAATAGAAAAGTAATTGAAAAATAATTGAAAAATAATTGAAAAAAAATTGGAATATAATAATTGAAAAATAATTGAAAAATAATTGAAAAATAATTGAAAAAAAATTGAAAAGTAATTGGAAAATAGTTGAAAAATAATTGAAAAATAATTGAAAAATAATTGAAAAATAATTGAAAAATAATTGAAAAATAATTGAAAAATAATTGAAAAATAATTGAAAAATAATTGAAAAATAATTGAAAAATAATTGAAAAAAAAATGGAAAATAATAATTGAAAAATAATTGAAGAATAGTTGAAAAATAATTGAAAAATAATTGAAAAATAATTGAAAAATAATTGAAAAATAAATGAAAAATAATTGAATAATAATTGAAACATAATTGAAAAATAATTGAAAAATAATTGAAAAACAATTGAAAATTAATTGAAAAATAATTGAAAACGAATTGAAAAATAATTGAAAAATAATTGAAAAATAATTGAAAAATAATATAAGAATAACTGAAAAATAATTGAAAAATAATTGAAAAATAATTGAAAAATAAATGAAAAATAATTGAAAAATAATTAAAAAATAATTAAAAAATAATTCAAAAATAATTCAAAAATAATTAAAAAATTATTGAAAAAAAATTGAAAAATAATTGAAAAATAGTTGAAAAATAATTGAAAAATAATTGAAAAATAATTGAAAAATAATTGAAAAATAATTGAAAAATAATTGAAAAATAATTGAAAAATAATTGAAAAATAATTGAAAAATAATTGAAAAATAATTGAAAAATAATTGAAGAATTGTTGAAAAGTAATTGAAAAATAATTGAAAAATAATTGAAAAATAATTGAAAAATAATTGAAAAGTAATTGAAAAATAATTGAAAAATAATTGAAAAATAATTGAAAAATAATTGAAAAATAATTGAAAAATAATTGAAAAATAATTGAAGAATTGTTGAAAAGTAATTGAAAAATAATTGAAAAATAATTGAAAAATAATTGAAAAATAATTGAAAAATAATTGAAAAATAATTGAAAAATAATTGAAAAATAATTGAAAAATAGTTGAAAAATAATTGAAAAATAATTGAAAAATAATTGAAAAATAATTGAAAAATAATTGAAAAATAATTGGAAAATAATTGTAAAATTATTGAAATATAATTGAAAAATAATTGAAAATAATTGAAAAATATTTGAAAAATAATTGAAAAATAATTGAAAAATAATTGAAAAATAATTGAAAAATAATTGAAAAATAATTGAAAAATAATTGAAGCATACTTGAAAAATAATTGAAAAATAATTGAAAAATAATTGAAAAATAAGTGAAAAATAATTGAAAAATAAATGAAAAAAAATTGGAATATAATAATTGAAAAATATTGAAAAAATTGAAAAGTAATTGGAAAATAATTGAAAAATAATTGAAAAATAATTGAAAAATAATTGAAAAATAATTGGAAAATAATTGGAAAATTATTGAAATATAATTAAAAAATAATTAAAAAATAATTGAAAAATAATTGAAAAATAATTGAAAAATAATTGAAAAATAATTGAAAAATAATTGAAAAGTAATTGGAAAATAATTGAAAAATAATTGAAAAATAATTGAAAAATAATTGAAAAATAATTGGGAAATAATTGTAAAATTATTGAAATATAATTGAAAAATAATTAAAAAATAATTGAAAAATAATTGAAAAATAATTGAAAAATAATTGAAAAATAATTGAAAAATAATTGAAAAATAATTGAAAAATAAATGAAAAATAATTGAATTGTAACGTCCCAACATTTTTCGCGCGGTACTATTCAGAAAATCTATTAAAAATCTCAGAATCACTCCACCAAAGTCCCTCAAATTCAATTATTACCCCTTTTCCCCAATCGCTGATCACCTCGATGATGTACTTTAGCGGTCCCCATCTCGAGATGGTCAGTACGAAACCTCCTTCACTTATTCGCCCAACGAGGCACGAATTCCCTCCTCAAAACTAAATCTAAACAAGTCCCTCGCCCCAAAATCTTCTTAAACCGAGACCACGTCTCACTCCTTCTCTACGACCCTCCAAATCCAAGCCATTCAAACCCCTTTCCCGTTAAAATACCCAAAATCCATGCGATGGGTTGAATATCTCCAAATACCGTTCATAAAAACCCAAGAAATCTAATTGCGACGCATATTCGGCGTACGTGACAGAAAGATGTCTATTAATAGACATTCAGTTTATAAAAACCCCGGAAGTCCTACTGCGACTAAATTCTTAAATGTGTCAAGGCCGATACCGCACGTACCCCGCAACAAACATATAAATACGAGGTCCTGAGAGGCCGGAGTTTAGTATGTTCATGATTATTACCAGTATGTTCATGATTATTACCGATATTTTCAACATTATTATTACCAGTATTTTCAGTAGTATTACAAGTATTCATTTTAGTGAAAATTATATAGTGAAACCACTAAAATCAGTTATCTACGGCTTCTACCGTAAGCAATCAATTATTATTATTATTATTCATTATATCATTCCCATTTATAATTTCGTATTATTATTGCTTATTGCGTTCACTTATTATCTTGTATTTATAACTTTCATTTCGTCTATTGCTTTCGCGTATTAACGCTTATTATTTTCATATTATTCTATTTACTTAAAGTTTATCATATATATATATAATTGAATTACTACTACTTTTCTATACGCTTATTGCGATCATTTATATTTTGTATTATTACTATTACTACTTTCTATATATGTGCTTATTGTAATCATTTCCTTTAAGGGGGTAGACACGGCACGTGACCTGGCCGATTTGGTCGGTCGGTATTACAGCAGATTTTTTCTGCACAGAAATGGTAATACCCATAGATACGCGGCTGCCTGTGCACGCGAGAGGGAGCTGTTTGCTATTTCCATATTTTATTTTGAATGTGGAAAGAAATTGTCAGCTGTTGCGTTGAAGTTGTAAAAATTTAAACAGAAAGTCTGCTGGTACTGCAAACGTAGAAAATTCATTGTACATTTACTTGAAATGTGCTTATGCTGGAATATTCTACGTTGGCAGTAAGGAATTATAAGTGAAAAGGAAAAATACACGAGAGCATGTCCCCAGAAAATGAAGTTTGTTAGGATAGACATTTTTTAATTAGCAAAACACTGAAACAGAACATGAAATACACATCCTATGCAGAAAGCAGTAATGAACAAACATATATAAAATTGTGTTTGATGTTGAATCCAACGCGTGATGATTATGTGGTGCCTCCTCGAAGTGACAGAAAATATAACCTATGTATATGCTATATGACAATAAATGTTTAGCGGTTATTTCGTTCTATTACGCTACATTTGTGAACATCCTTCCGAAACATTATTATTACGCCGCAACAGTATCTTTAGGAAATCGGGTATAGCATATAGGATATATTTTCTGTCACTTCGAGGACAGAAAATCTGCTCCTCCAGCTGACAGAAAATCTGCTGCTGCACATTTTCTCTAGCCGAGTCGGCATCATGGAAGGGGTACCTCTTCCACCCTGCATCTGTGGTAGTTGCAACGATATTCCTCCGCCCAGTGTACGTATGTACACCCTGGTTTGATCTGCAAAAAGAAATAAATTTAATAAAAATTATTTTTGTGTTTATACCGCTTGAATGTAAAAACTGATACTTACACATACCGAAGAAACCATTATTATCGTGTCCTATTTCTTATAAATATTTCCTTCGGATGGCACTGACCCCTTTCGATTCCAGTTAGTTGTCATAGAACCTGTGATAAAAAGTTAGAACGAGTTGTAATCTGAATGCAGTAAAAATGTAAATGTACGTATGTTATTTACTTATCTTTATGCTTGCGGAGAAGACAGCTTTCCTTTCCTTGCTTCATAGAGCATGATTTTCAACGTTGATATTGGTTGGTGGAAATATCTAAAACAAATTCATATATGAGAGAAATCATGATGATTTCCAATTAATCCAATTATTTGCATGACAAAAGTATACGTCATACTTACGCTTTTATACATGTCATTTCCACTTGATATGAAAGAATAGCTATAGGTATTTATTATTAGAAGAGTGTGAAAAGGCCCACCACCACCCCCGTCATAGACGGTCCTATTCACTCTCCGTATGTATCTTCTACATACTTTCTTACTTACATTTTGGAACATTACTTATCCGACAGCTCTTCATATGCGCTGGATGCACTCGCCGGTGCAATAGTGACTTTGAATTGCAATTCCTTATTCTACAGCTCTTCATATGCGCTGGATGCACTCGCCGGTGCAATAGTGACTTTGAATTGCAATTCCTTATTCGACAGCTCTTAATATGCGCTGGATGCACTCGCCGGTGCAATAGTGACTTTGAATTGCAATTCCTTATTCTACAGCTCTTCATATGTGCTGGATGCACTCGCCGGTGCAATAGTCACTTTGAATTGCAATTCCTTATTCGACAGCTCTTCATATGCGCTGGATACACTCGCCGGTGCAATAGTGACTTTGAATTGCAATTCCTTATTCTACAGCTCTTCATATGTGCTGGATGCACTCGCCGGTGCAATAGTCACTTTGAATTGCAATTCCTTATTCGACAGCTCTTCATATGTGCTGGATGCACTCGCCGGTGCAATAGTCACTTTGAATTGCAATTCCTTATTCGACAGCTCTTCATATGCGCTGGATACACTCGCCGTTGCAATAGTGACTTTGAATTGCAATTCCTTATTCTACAGCTCTTCATATGCGCTGGATGCACTCGCCGGTGCAATAGTCACTTTGAATTGCAATTCCTTATTCGACAGCTCTTCATATGCGCTGGATGCACTCGCCGGTGCTATTGCGATGTTTTCATTCATTATTTTGTGTACTTTCTTGTGTACTCGTACCTGCTCCTCCTGTTTTTATGTATGGAGGTTCTCTAATCGGCTGTTGTCGATTGTATCGACTATCTATAATTTCTGGCAACATGCAGTCCTCATAGAACTTGTTCAGTTTTTCCTCCATCTCTGTTGCCCAGAATCGATCATCTCTCGATACAGTTGTAACTTTCATGCCTTTCGGCGTCCATAAACAAAAATAGGCCCGTTGCCTTTTCGTTATGTGCAATTGTCCTTGCACTTCATAATAGTAATGATGATTCTTATTCATCTCATTACCCTTGAAAATACGCCTTATATTATCAAGTTGCTTTATGGCTTCAGCAGGTGTTAAATCCTTGGCCGATTCAGGACACTTTACTTCGACGATTTTATCATGGTCCACGAGGCCGTCAGGAGTTGCACCTAAGTGAGGCACGGTGTCATCGATGAAGAGGCCACACGGTAGAATATGCATTCCTAATTCTTCTTGCATTTGTTTCAAGGCGTTTGCCTCATTTTCCCTTCCGTATTGGAGTGAATGTAAATTGTGGAGTTGCGGGTACATTATACTCTTCACAGTATTTGCCCGTGGTGTAGTCTTTCGTAATCGGCATACCTTGCCGAAATTCGATGCAGTTAATAATTTCTTCCTATAACCGATCCACTTGTCGCTGTTCGCCTGATCGCGAGTTTCCACTTGGATCTCGTCTCGCCTCGTTTGCCAGTGAAGGAGTATATCCGCGTGCCTTTTACACTCGGAAGAGTATACTGCCTCTTCCATATCTGGTTTCGCTGCGTTGGGGCCGTAATCCTGGTCGCACGTTTGTTTTTGATTTCGAAAGGAGGATGCTTTCGCTTCTTTTTTGTACTCCCTTGCTTTTTCTGCTGCGCGCTTCCGACGTCCTTCCAGCTTTCTTATCATGGTTGGCGGCTCTTTATTCATTGCCGTACTCAATCTGCTAAACGCCTCTTTTGTGTTATATTGGACGACTGCAGCGGAGACTCTACCCTGATACGAGCCCCCTCGTCCAAAGTTTATCCTTTTGCCTCCGATGAATTTAGCAATGATATTATTAAAAGCTTCAACAGCATTGTTGTTTAGACCGCGCAGCAAACTGTCGGCTTTAACGAAAAGTTGCTGCATCGCTTCTTCGATATTTTCATAAATCCCAGTTTCTCTCAGGCGTGGAACGTAGTCTACTCTGTTGGGATCAGAGTATTTCTTACAGAAGTATGCTAACTTCTGACACTCCTTGTGTTCACCGAAAACGTGACTCGGTACATTTTTCAAATCTTGCTTCAAATTTTGAACTCGTTCCTCGAGTGGTATTTCTTCTCGCAACCGGTATTCCGCAGCTTTTTTAATACCAGTACGCAGGCGGAGAGCATTATTCTGTACGACATCTCTTAGATCTTTATTGCGGCCTTTTGTTCCGATTTCGTTTATTCTTTTGCTGAAATTGCGTAACAGGTGATTGGTGCATTCGATTTTTTGTACCTGCACCATGTACTTTTCATACGGATTACTGTCCAATATCTTTTTGTACACGCTGCTATCGCCATCGGCAACTAATATATAGTATATTAGGCCGTGCATATCTATGCTGCAATTGAATCCTTCGACAATAGCAACACTCTCCATGCCAGTTGAACTCTGATAACGACCCCAGTTCTTGAAACAGCGATGCTCGCGCGGTTCTTCCTTCCTCGTACCTGCTATTTGGCAAGTCATGCAAAATTTATTCTTGACGCTGATGTACAGCACTTTCTTCGTGTGGTATCCCACGATGGCTCCTACGCCAGACAGAGAATTGTAATCTCCTCCGCGGTAGGACCTTTTCATCCAGCTGCCATCCGCGACAACTGGGATAAACGGTAGATTGGATTCTGCATGTACGTCGCCTCTTTCTATAGCTAATGCTTTCTCCTCTTCTCCAGCATCTTCCATTTCGCGTTGTGCGGCCACTTCGAGGGCATCGATTAGCTCAATCTGACATTTCTCGTAGATCCTTTTCGTCATACAGGACACGTTCACGGCAGTCAGTATGTCCTCCAGCTGATTATATCCGCCGCCCGTCATCATTGTTGCGGAAACAGCGGCGCTGTTGATATCCATAATGGAATCACTCTTCCGAAGACAGGATATGCACTTTGTGTATTTGCACATTTTGCACTCTACATAATACACATTTTCTAGTCCATTCCGTTCACATCTAATTATATCAAAATCTTCGATGCCACAGCCAATAGTCGAATGTTTTCGAAGATTTTTTATTTGTTCGAAAACATACGGAAAATCGACGAAGTCTCTTCCTTCTGAAATTGGATTTTCCGGCTGTTCTGGTTCTGCCTTCTCCACCACCCAGTAATCGGCATCACTTTCGACATCTTGATCCGTTTCTTCGTTTATGTCTGCCACGGAATGTATCTCATCGCAGTCTGCGTCGAAATCTATTTCTTGTATAATTTCTTCTTCGTTCGACTCGAAATCTATTTCTTGTATAATTTCTTCTTCGTTCGACTCGAAATCTATTTCTTGTACAATTTCTTCTTCGTTCGACTCGAAATCTATTTCTTGTACAATTTCTTCTTCGTTCGACTCGAAATCTATTTCTTGTACAATTTCCTCTTCGTCCGCATTGAAATGTATTTCTTCTTCGTTATCTTCTGCGTCCGTATCGAAATGCACTTCTTCTACAATTCCTTCCATAATTAGAAAATCTTCAAAATTTCCTCCGTCTTCTTCATGTATTTTGCCCGTAGGACAATCATCCGCAGCAGATGTGCTTGGAAGTGTTTCGTAGGAGGTACCTGCACGCGTACCTGCTTCCGCCACGGTGCCCTGACTTACCGCGAGGCACGCTGCTCTTTTTAATTGTTGCCTACACGTAAAGAGTCAGTAATGAGTAACACGTGGTATATACATAGAAATAAGAAAAACATACAATAGAAAAGAAAAGCAAGCATAGTAAAAGAAGATATAGTACAGTAAAGTCTCGATGTAAGCGAAAGCCTCGGAACGTAGGAAAAGAGAGCGAGTGGAAGAAAGGACTGTCGATTGTCCCTATCTTTTTCATTCGCTGTCCTTCTCTGCGGCCGACGCGCATTACCGCTAAATATGTATTATCCAAATTATATCGTGTTTGGTGTTATTTATCATTAGGGAAACATCACAAATGTTACGATGGTTTATTTATGAAAATATTATTATTGCATTACTGTGAATATCATTCTAATTTATCTTCGCGATACGAAGAGGGACGTAGCGTGATATAAAAACATTGTTCGCGAACGTTTTCGTCTGTTCTCGTCGTGTCCACACCGCCGTAAATAGAACAAACCGTTCACATACGATTCGTACACTGAGTTTTGTTCATGTTTGCGGCGGTGTGGACACGGCAAGATCAGACGAAAACGTTCGCGAACAATGTGTTCGTGTTCGTCTTGGTGTAAACGCGGTATTAGACAACGCGATTCCCTCGTTACGCAAACCGAAAGACATGCACTTTTGGCCCGTTTTCTTTTCACACGCACACATCTGCACAACCATCTCCGCTACTCGCAAGCGAAGGCAGCCGCAACTCGCAAGCAGACATGTCTGCGCTGCGATACGCGGCTGTGTGTGTATGCAAGCACGCGTGCACTTGACCGCGTGTGAAAAGAATACTTTTCGCATTTCAATCGTGGGTCATTCAACGCGAAATCGGACACTTTTCGGAGTACCATTTGGGATTTTTGTGAAACTTGCATATGTTGTAGTCTTTAGTGATACATAAACGTATTTCAAAGGATATTTCAAAATTTTCAAGATCGTGGAAATTGAGTTTTTTCATTAAATTCTAACTGTTGAACTAAGAGAAAGGTAAGAATGACCTTTTCGGTGCTTACACCGGGGAAGTAAGAGTACCTAATAAAAATTATGTCACTTAAAAAAAAATTTTAGACCATTTATTCTGTGATTGTTTTAAACAAATGCAATTTTATACCAGCAGGGCGCTATTTCAAAATTTGAAAAAAAAAATTGAGGATACAGCCCTACTTGTGCTCTTTGCAGACACGTTTTCAGAAACGCGGATACTTTAAAATTGGTCGCATGAAAATTAATTGAATGTGACGCTGCATCGCCCAATACCGGCTGGACTAGCTAAGCCGCGCGGTACTAGCAGCGGCCAAGTGGCTATATCTGATATTGTTATATAGGGTTCTCACGAATGGTAAGTATTTGACAAAAACTGAAGGAGAAAAACTTTTAATATTTTTTATATCCAACATAACACGGTATGTCATCTTTTGGTGTTCGCGATATTTTCCGTGAACCGAAGGTGACCTTCAGTTTTTTAAATGGAATGCTACATATTTCATTACCCGATATGAAAGTGTATAAATCTCAAGACAAATTCAACCATATGGTGTACTATGACTTTCAAGGCCACGCAAGGTTAGGAATGAAAGAAATAGATAGTTGTATATTGTAGCACGCACGGCTCAGTCTGCCGAGCCGGTGCTGGGCGGCGCAGCGTCACATTCAATTAATTTTCATGCGACTAATTTTGAAGTGTTCGCGTTTCTGAAAAGGTGATCATAAAGAGCACAAGTAGGGCTGTATTCTCATTTTTTTCAAATTTTTAAATAGTGTCCTGCTAGTATAAAATTGCATTTGTTTAAAACAATTGCAGAATAAATGGTTTAAATTTTTTTTAAGTGACATAATTTTTATTAGGTACTCTTACTTCCCCAGCGTAAGCACTCAAAAGCTCATTCTTACCTGTCTCGTTCTCCAACAGCTATAATTTAATAAAAAAAAGCCAATTTCCACGATCTTGAAAATTTTGTAATTCGCGTGGAATGTCCCTCCTTGAAAGTCTATAATACTGTAGAGAGAGAGAGAGAGAGAGAGAGAGAGAGAGAGAGAGAGAGAGAGAGAGAGAGAGAATTGGTAATAATATAATTGAAATGGTACAACATTGTGTAAGACACACAGGACCATATTTTTAATAAATTATAACCTGAAGGAATAAAAATATTTCCAAACAAACATTTTGCCCTTTTGCACACTCAGACAATACGACGCAGAAAGGATAGGCCGGCAATTCAAATCATTATTCTATTTTTAACGTTGTACCTCCTACAATTCAACGAGGGGCTGCAGGGTGGTATTTCGTTTTATGGAACGTTGTAAAATAACGGCGAAACGAAGGGTCCGCGAAACACGTGTCGTTTGCCTTTCGCGAAGTAAACCCTACTTGACCGCGCCGGTGTTGGAGATCTGTCTGGTTCTCGTCAACCAGCACGCTTTCCAGCGCATCACCCTGTCTCTTTAGACAGCTTTTCGAAAGCGTGGGACTGACCTCGACTTTCGTTACCCTCACACAAAGCGAATCGATGGGGGCGCGAAGCGTTGTTTTCGGTTTTTCGGCAAGGGCTGCCTGCCTGTAGCCCAGATGGGCAAAATTTTTGCCTGTAAGGTCCTTGGGGTCAGTTGGATTTTGGCTTGAGTCAGAAAAAATATAATTGTTTTCTTACGTCCGGATAGATGTTTGTGGTACTCAGAAATGCATGGAAAATTTCACGATCGGTATTGCCAGGAAACGGAACCGAAAGTTCTACGGGGCCGTAGACGTTATTCTTCATTGATCATTCAATGTGATCAACATCTTGGTTACGTTTGTTTATTTTAGATAAAGCCAACCCTACACACCGGTGGGGATACCGATTACATATTACCCGGGCGAAATCCCCAAATAGATCCATAGCGAGAAATCGAAATACCATCCCGTGACATCTCAATAAAAAAAATATACCGTTCTATTGCAAAAAACTGACTTGACCTTGACATCGCTTCCAGTACTTCATTCATAAAAAAAGTTTGTACCATTATGTCCGATGGAACTGATATCAAACAGGAATATGTATATTAAACAATTTTCGGTAATTATGCAGAACAGGTGTTTCAGCACCGATTTCAATGATTTTTTAATATGTTCTCGGGGACATGATTCTAAGCAACTTTTTCTTATACATGTTACCGCCGCTCGACCTTCGTTTCCGAGATATTTGCGAAAAACTTCTGCTGATTTATTTCAACGCAACGCATTCCACTTTCATACTTGTCTCGAGTATTAGACTTGGTTTGGGCTAGATTAGCGCGGGGGGCGCGCGCCCGCTCGCGGGCGCGTAAAGCATGGTAGCGAACCGATGTGAGTTTAGAGATTTGAACCAGAAACTTGCGGATGCCCGTCAACACTGTGACTCTGTTCGGCGGTGCCGACGCCGCCGGTTATTAGGATGACTCTGGTTCTACAACATAATTTTTTTGCAAGAACGAGGATGCCTTCAAGAGCACCTGTTGGGTGTGTGGGGACACCCATCAACACCCCAACTCACATCGGTTCGCCACCATGCTTTACGCGCCCGCGAGCGGGCGCGCGCCCCCGCACTAATCTAGCCCAAACCAATACTAATACCCGGGACAAGTTGGAAAGTGGAATGCATTGCGTCGGAATAAGTCAAAAGAAGTTTTACGCAAATATCTCGGCAACAAAGGTCAGCTTCGTCATTTGTTTTGTCCCATGCTGGCGCATACGCTGTGGCGGACGCGTACTGTAGGTAGGTATACGGCAGAATACATTGTAGCAGTAGCAGCAGTTTTTCGCGAATATCTTGGAAACGAAGGTCGAGCGGCGGTAACATGTATAGGAAAAAGTTGCTTAGAATCATGTCCCCGAGAACATATTAAAAAATCATTGAAATCGGTGCTGAAACACCTGTTCTGCATAATTACCCAATTTTCACTTATTGGAGTAGTTGGTAAGTAATAAAAGGCGTCCCTCGGTTCGAAATTGAATTTCTACGATATAGGTATAGGTATTCAGCGCAGTGATGCCAGAACCGTGGGTTTGCGCCCACGGACCCTACCATCACTCCACGACCAAGCGTACCCCCTCCTAGCGCCTGTACCGCACCACATAAGCATACCCGTCCCTCCATCCCTGTGCCGTACGCGCTGCCTGGCCGGCGCTCTCCGGCGAGAATTCGTTTTCCCGATATCGAAGCGCTTGGGTTGCAAGCAAAAAGTCAAGAGTTCAAATCCCGGTGCGGATATTCTACTTTTTTTCTTTATTTATTCTCTAATTTCTCTTCCTATATTCTCAGAAGGCTAAGCGTACAGCCTTCTCCGATGCACGCGGTTACTTTGTCGCTGTCAATGGGTCGTAAATGAGAAGGATAGAGCGAGGGTCGTAGCAGCCGAGAAATAAGGCCCGCGCCTCGGTCTGCTAATACAGAGACACAGCGTTATTTAGCCGAGGGGGAACACCTACAGGTGTGGTAGTAATGTGTGCGTCACCGATCGTCATCACGTGCGCGTTACCACCGCTCCTGTAGGTGTTCCTCTCCGCTAAATAATCGGTCCAGCATAATGTTGCTGGCAACCCTGCAGATACACAACAATTTTTCAATAACAATAACGGCTCAATTTTTGGATATTCTTCCGAATGGCCCCAGTGGCCGATCGAGATGAGGTTTGGGGGGGAGGGGGTGTGAACCCTAAATCTAAAATTGTAGCTTGGGGTATTTATTAGTTTCCTAAATTATTAATAAAAACTTGTTAATTTACCCGCTCGCGTGCGCGTAAAGCATGGTAGCGAACCGATGTGAGTTTGGCGATGCTACAAACGAGACCGTGGTTACAAAATTTAAAAAATAAAAAATAGGGGGATGGAAGGTCTCCCGAACAGGGAGGCCTGCACCAACGTCCAAAAAAATTTTCCAAAAAAATTAACAATTTTTTATTAATATTTCGGAAACTAATAAATACCCGAAAAACATAATTTTAAATTTCGGTTCCACATCCCCTCCCCACCCTTCCCCCCAAACCTCGTATCGATCGGCCACTGGGGCCATTCGGAAGTACAGCCCAACTTTTTTACTTTTAATTTATTCTGCATAAATATTTTTTTCAAATATTCATAACATTTTCCTGATTATGGTGAGAGCAAACATGATACAATGTCGACAATTACATCGTGTAACGTGTACGAGAAAATCTGTGTGAAAATATCTTGCTACGGAATAGAATTCGCTTTCCGCGTAGTAGTTTCCACGACTGCAGGGTACTTGAGATGTCGTAAACATTGCCCGGGCTGGGACAAAGGTTGCCAGTGAGGCCTGGAGAATGTTTCGAAGACTGCGCTTTTCAATGGAAAAATTTCGCTGAATGTACACATGGACGTATATATTGCGGACAAAATTCCACAGAAGAAAAAGCTCTATGTATTTCGTATTCAACAAGTAACTAGGTACATATGCTGAACATCGAATCGCAAATCATCGATGACTGTTGCTAATTTTAAACATTATCTTCTACATCACATAAATAAAATCTAAAGTGCATGTTTTATCCATTCGAAACTACGTACAACGATTGAAATAGTCGTAACTGCATTGGAAAGGAAGCATACCTAACGAAACGCGTATAGTTTGAACGTTTTATGCTAATAAAACGCATATAATTTGTATAACATATATAACGAAATTTAAAATTTCTACATTTCGTCTCATCGGCATGAAAGTAGCATGAACGCGCTGCTGAGGTTTTTCACATGAAAATGAGTCCAAACACGGTATAAATCGGATTATTAATTAATTAAATAATAATGAACATACGAGTTGGAATAGAATGAGTGGGGCAGGAGGGGTAAAGTAATGACATGCGTTGCGGTGCGCATAGCATAAAATATGTGTACGTAACGCGTCAAAGATATCTGAGTTGATATACATATTTGAAGAATATGAATAATACTATATTATATACAATAAAATACTGTTCTACTACTACTACTACTACTACTACTACATGTCAAACTGCGACTTCATACAAATCTGTACCATAACACATACCTTACCTTTCTCGACGTCTTCTATTTTTGGACAAACGCCTTGCAAATAACTTAGGCTGCTTCCTTTTTGTACCATCATCCAAATAGCGTTCATTTTTTGCATCTGCGGCTTCCTTCTTTGATTCCATGACAATGAACGTAAATGATCACACACACTTATCAACACTACAGTAGCGAACCACGCGGAAATAGAACAATTCACAAAATATGAATATTCCATATATCAATATCCGCGCATCAAATAAAAACCTGGTTGCTTTCTGCGTCTTCACTGTAGTGCAAACGACAAGAAACTGATCAGCTAGCGGTGTCGCTGCATTAGTTCCAGATGCTAAGAGGCTAAACAGAAGATAGTGGGAAAGGGACGGATATACGCGTCCTGTTCCTCTCTTTCTCATTAGGATTGGTGGTATGCTGATACATTTACGTAGAGTATGTACTTCCAGGAATTCTGTTTAGTGCACATAAATGTGCACAGGAAAGAACTTTTGATTATCCTGTGCATATACTTTTGACGTATCACCGACATTATTAGCGAAGAATTCATATTTCGTTCTACCATTATCCTTTCCCACTTGCCTGACGGTGAAGGACCACCCCGCAAGTATGCGCGGGCACGCGCCGCGTTTTCAAACCTTCGCGCATTCGAACTTTTACGCGGGCCGATGACGCCCCGCTCGGTCCTTGGTGCGAGTGAAATACAAAGTCTTGAGGGAGTGAGAAAGGCAGTTTGGGCCTTGTCCACCCTTGAGGGTAGCAAAGGCTCGATGGTCAGAAAAAAAGCGACTGTCGAACCGTCAATATCGTAAGTACCTTCACGCTTACTATCCCTGTCTTTTTCACTATATGTGCCGGTTATTATGAAAGTGGTCCAAGTCCAAATTTTTCGTTTGTAACATTTCACTTATATTTTTACGTATTATATCAACGTGATACATAATAAACGTACAGTGCAATTTTTTTTTAAATTTCGACCGGCGCCACTTTTATAACAACTGATATACTTCTACATTTTAGTACTTCCAAAACAAGACTGTATTTAGACATATTCCGGGTAAAGTTTCCGATTACCGTCATAGTATTGTTGTAATTTTTTGTGCAAAATCTATCGTGTGAACTGTGATTGTTTGAGTGTCCGTGTGTTTCTCAAGCTGCGTATCGCCATTGCGGGGCTGCCTCGCATGGCACAGCATTCGCGGAGTGGAGAGTCTGGAGACTACCTCGACCATGATTACTTTACGAGGCATCAGTCGTCGATTTTTCGACGTGCTCAAAGGTGCCTCGCGGCCCCAAGATCAAAAATCGCATGGCTCGGGCGATGCAAATATCATACTGGAGGTAGCGCGAGACTGTCGCACGAGCCTGCCTCGCAAAGTAATCATGATCGAGGTAGTCTTCAGACTCTCTACTCTGCGAAGCGTGACTCGCGCGCGGCATCCTCGCAATGTCGATACGCAGCTTCACGCTCAGAGATTCGTGTATTCATTCTCACGTAGAATAAAAAAATAATTTACCGGCGAAATGTTTAGAAAAGGTATATATATTCGGGTGTATATATATAGGCTTCCTTTAGTTGAAACCGAAGACAAGTGATGAAAATTAAACAGTCGTAAACATCAGAAGTGGAAAAATCGGAAATTTTAAAATTCAAGGCTCGGATGCAATAAGGGGACTAGCGCACGAAAATGCGAAAAAGTATTGTCCAAACGCTAAGAAAGATTGGAAAATTAAATTTTGTTCAATTGGATTTTAAAGAATACAGTGTTGTAAAGCTCGTCATGGTACACATTTTTTCTTTTTACAGTTTCTTTATCGAATCATTAGTATTCGAGATAAAAATTACAAACCAAACAAATTTCTTCGACCAACGTCAATTTCTTTTTAAATAAAAATTGCCATAACTAGAGTAAATATTAGTGGATTGTTATGAGACTTGAAACATAAAACTCGGAAAACTCTAGCGAAGCCGAAAATTGTATGCACAAAACCCTTATATTAAAAGTGTAATAATATTTCATTAAAAAGTATATAATACTGGACATAACCCATGTTTTTCAACGTTCATCGTTGAAAAGTATCGAGGCAATTTTGACGTACATATAACTTGCAGCGGCAAAGTTTTTCCATAATATATGAAGAAGATTTTCACAAATTTTCACACTGAATAATAAATAATTGTAGAAAATATGACGATATATATAAATCTCGCGCGGCACCAACAGTCAACGCGAGTGCTAAAACTGCTAAGTAGAGCATTGTACGCGCCTGCTGACTGTTGGTGGCCCGCGAGATTTATATATATCGTTATATCTTCTACAATTATTTATTATTCAGTGTGAAAATTTGTGAAAATCTTCTTCATATATTATGGAAAAACTTTGCCGCTGCAAGTTATATGTACGTCAAAATTGCCTCGATACTTTTCAACGATGAACGTTGAAAAACATGGGTTATGTCCAGTATTATATACTTTTTAATGAAATATTATTACACTTTTAATATAAGGGTTTTGTGCATACACTTTTCGGCTTCGCTAGAGTTTTCCGAGTTTTATGTTTCAAGTCTCATAACAATCCATTAATATTTACTCTAGTTATGGCAATTTTTATTTAAAAAGAAATTGACGTTGGTCGAAGAAATTTGTTTGGTTTGTAATTTTTATCTCGAATACTAATGATTCGATAAAGAAACTGTAAAAAGAAAAAATGTGTACCATGACGAGCTTTACAACACTATATTTTTTAAAATCCAATTGAACAAAATTTAATTTTCCAATCTTTCTTCGCGTTTGGTCAATACTTTTTCGCATTTTCGTGCGCTAGTCCCCTTATTGCATCCGAGCCTTCTCACAGATATTGTGAAACACAAATTTTGGAAATGTTTGGATTTCAACGCTTTCGAACTTGGAAATTTCAGCATTTAGAAGTATGAAGATTCTTCTCCTGCGCTAAATCTTGGCTAAAGGAAGCATATATTGTACCCAAATGTACCAACTTGATAAACGTGTAGTCCCCTCTGAGTTGGGTAAAATGTAATATAATTATAAATTATAAATTACGATTCAAATGTAATTGTGTAATTGATTACACATTATTTTCTGTAATGGTTAATTTAGGTAGTTGAAGAAAATTTTTGTCAACTATCTAAATTAACCATTGCAGAAAATAATGTGTAATCAACTGGTAATTAGATTACATTTTGCCCAACTCTAACTCTCCTACTGCACTTTCAAATCCATTTTCATTACATTCAATAGTGTCACTATTTCTTCGACTCGTTTTTTAGATGACTGACAAAGGCCAAATTGTGAAACATCATTCTGATGAACATCAGAAAGATGTGCCTCCCTCGGGAGAACAGAATCCGCCTCCGTCGGGAGAACAGAATCCGCCTGCTGCGGGCAACAGCAGAATTAGCAGGCCCCCTTCTTCCCAACGAAGTCCCCGCAGCAAGCGGACTCCGTCCCCGCGACGGGGTCACCGCAGCAGGCGGACTCCGTCCCCGGGACGGAGTCACCGCAGCAGGCGGACTCCATCCTCGCGAAGAAGTCCGCGGCGGAGCCCCTCCATAAACTGGATGGAGATGGCTCTCCAGTATCAAAAAAAGGTATGTAGATACGTACAGTGACTCTTAAAAATATTCGGACACTTTTCAAAATCGCATAACTTTTTTAAAATTAATCCAAACGACTTGGGTTTTTTTGAGAAGCTAGAAGGATTAGTTTACCAAGCGATATGTTTCGTCGTTTTAGAAGAAATTGCAATTGATCGGAATAGCGAAGAAAATAGTGAAGGCCGTTTTTTAAACTTTTTTTGTGATCCTGCAATGAAAATCCAAAAAACCCGTTTGTAGATTTAGGTAAGTTGTATACAAAATCGCGGAAATTCCCGAAATCAGCGATTTTCGACCTTATTCTGCGATCTTTAAACGTTTGTACCTCGGAGCAGCGTTACCCGATCTTGATGAAATTTTCAGCATGTATACAACTTACCTAAATCTACAAACGGGTTTTTTGGATTTTCATTGCAGGATCACAAAAAAAGTTTAAAAAACGGCCTTCACTATTTTCTTCGCTATTCCGATCAATTGCAATTTCTTCTAAAACGACGAAACATATCGCTTGGTAAACTAATCCTTCTAGCTTCTCAAAAAAACTCAAGTCGTTTGGATTAATTTTAAAAAAGTTATGCGATTTTGAAAAGTGTCCGAATATTTTTAAGAGTCACTATAGGCAATCTCACACAAACATTTCTTACATTCTAATGAAAGTGTGAAAACGTCTAGACATTATTGCAGTAATTAACATAAAATTAATATTTATTTTTCATATTACAGTTCACGGAGCTCAAAAAAGAGTTAAGGAAAAGGGACTATAACAGAGGAAGAGGAGGTAGAGGAGGTAGAGGAGGAAGAGGAGGCAGAGGAGGCAGAGGAGGCAGAGGAGGCAGAGGAGGAAGAGGAGCAAAAAATTTCTTTTATTTTAATTGATTTTTTACCAATAAAATAGGTCTATATTATATATGTAGTCAATAATTTTTTTATTCGAAGGCCTTGCATCCGTCGACCGTGAATAATTTTCTCGTATTTGTTCGTAGTTTAGTTGAGAATCATATATTTAGTCGAGCAAGTACGAATAAATACAAGAAAATGATTCATGGCCAACAATTGAATTCCCCATGGTTAAATTAATTCAATCATAGCGCTTCAAATAAAAATTGGCTCGGGTTATTTACTGTGACATAAACGTCAAATCATTTTCAGATGTATAAAAAAAATCGAAAGTCGATAATTTTGGGTCTCAAAACGGTTCGGTTCTATAAATGGCTCCGACATGCAAGCCACTGATGCGTTTACCGCTGTAAATAATGTTTACGGTAAACATGAAAACGTTTCTGGCGAATGCAGGTTGGACATTTTTAGATAATCTGAAACGTTGCTCTTGTTTTCTTTAAAAAGTTGAGAGTAAAATTATTTTTCTTATATTTTATTTGATAGATACGTGTAAATTGATTGTTATAATAATAGAATATTACTTATAAAGTTTGATTTGATGAATTTTTAGTTTGTAAATACCAGAGATGGGTTACGTAATGCTCATCTCTGGTATTTTTCCATATAATTGAGGCAGTTATAGCAACAACGGGCTAGCCACCTTTTTATTCGGAATTTAGTTAGCTAGCAATAACGTATTCCAATAGGCTTTACTAATCATATCGATGGCTTAGTGCACACATATTGTATATCTACTTTTTATGAAATTAGAGTTTTTATATGCAACGAATAGTGCTTGACTGTTTCTTCGTGCTGTATAAAAATTACACTTTTACCTTTTTTATTCCTGTTTCTTTCAAAATTAATATAATATTCAAGTGAGATTATTTCCAGCATTATTCCTTTCGTTCATTTTTATACAATATCATTCGGTATAGTATGTCCTCCTCTGTACTTAGTTACGTATAGCATGTCCATCTTCCAAGTATTATTATCAAATTATTACTATAATTTTGCAGATTCTAACTTATACTACTAATTACATATTTTCAGTGATGCCTATATTACATATATATGATAATACAATTACATATTTTCAGTGATGCCTATATTACATATATATGATAATACAATAATGCAAAAAGTATTTATTTATAAAGTACCATTGAATGTTTGAACCTGTTTTTCTAAAAAAAACGCTAAAAGTGGACATACAATAGGTATGTGTGCGCTAAGCCATCAATGTACATTAGGAAAAAATTATTTGCAGGTTATTCCGTTGTTGCTCTAACTGTCTCAATTACTATAACATAAATACGACAGCGATTTCAAGTGACGTATGTGTTACGGTAAAAGCTTTAGTAAATGTAATCATTCCCAGCAGTTCCTAGTCAATGTATGCCTAAAATGCATATAACCTAACCTACAATCGTCCGAAAATTCATACATTGACTGCATCACGCTTTTACTGTGGCTTGTGTATCCAGCTAACGCTTCAGATTTACTATGATTCCACGTTGGCAGTCCTCCCGAGTAGGCGCCATCTCGTTTCCACTAGCTCAACTAAATTTGTCACGTGACTTGCTCTGTATTATCGCCAATATGGCGGAACTCGTATTTGGGAATGCAATCACGAGAATACATTGTTTGTCCTTATATGAGCAGATTGTGAGCTGGGTGAGGTCTCGTTCGAAAGAGGAAGGTTCAGTGCAGCGCGCTCTGGTCCTCGTTTGAGTCACAAAACTCTTTTAGTGACCTAAAAATACTTGGATTCATGCGGGTGTATTTTGGCGAATTTTGCTCTACTTTGAACACTCATATTATTAGATATCAACACAAGCTCGTCGAACCATGACCAGAGCGCGCTGCACTGAACCTTTCTCTTTCGAATGAGACCTCGCCCAGCCCAAAATTCGCTCATATAAGGACAAACAATGTATTCTACTAAACCCATGTTTCGGGCCAGATTGTGTCGGTATACAGCGCGCTGCATTACCCGTGTCTACCCCCTTAATTATCGCATATTGTATTTCATATTCATACTTTTATATTGTACTAATCACAATTTATATAAATGTCATGTGCTAATGCTCGCTGTCAAACGCATTTCTATAACAATTAACTGCTTTTGCATTAACGATGCATGGCATATTATCGTACCTTGAATAAACAAACGTTCTTGTTTAAATCACGCTTTGAATTATTGCGTCTAATCTCCGGTTACGAATATCCTCAAACCAAAACAAACTGCAGCAACAGCTGATCTCGATCAGTGAACGCTAAAGCCCCAGTTGTGTTTACAAACATACTATTGCACGAGCCGTGCTATTCACGGAAATATTATAAGTGATTTTCTCTACATAAATGCAACGTTAAAATCAAAACAAGAGTGCTAACGGGTGTCCCCGGATACCATTCGCCTTTAAACCTTCCCTGATCGATTAGTGTGCTGGATGGCAGATTCGCGCCTGATCTATCCATTAGCTTTAGAGTGCAGGATGTAAGATTCGCGCCTGGCTTTCCTCAAAAACCCTCAGTGTGCTGGATTACAGATTCGCGCCTGATTCCTCTAAAAACCTCAGCGTGACGGATTTAATATTCGCGCCTGACCCCTCTAAAAACCCTCAGTGTGCTGGATTACAGATTCGCGCCTGATTCCTCTAAAAACCTCAGCGTGACGGATTTAATATTCGCGCCTGACTCCTCTAAAACACTCAGTGTGCTGGATTACAGATTCGCGCCTGATTTCTCTAAAAACCTCAGCGTGACGGATTTAATATTCGCGCCTGACCCCTCTAAAAACCCTCAGTGTGCTGGATTACAGATTCGCGCCTGATTCCTCTAAAAACCTCAGCGTGACGGATTTAATATTCGCGCCTGACTCCTCTAAAACACTCAGTGTGCTGGATCACAGATTCACGCCTGACTCCTCAAAAACCCTCAGAGTGACGGATTTAATATTCGCGCCTAAGTTCCCACAAAATCTCAGAGTGCTGGATTTTAGATTCGCGCCTGAGTCCATTCTACCCCACATGTCATTGTCCCCAAAAGACCTCACCCGGGACGTGACATATTTTTGGTGACAGCGGTGGGATTTACGTTTACCGTTGATAAGAAATAGATTCTGTGACGCGGTACCCACAAAGTCCCACTATTTAAAATGTGCATTGAACACCCTAGTCGGTGTCAACCATCTTACCGGAGCCGCAGATTACAAAGTTTGACGGCATATTTAAACGCACTAACCTGCATTTCGGGAGGCGTAGCTACAACCATTGACGGCAGCGAGATTTGCCTAAAGTGCTCTAGCCTAATGCCCACGGATACGGTAGAAGTATACTGGACCCATTATTATTATACGTATAGAACTCCTGTCTATTGCCCTCGGTGCAGAAAATCATTAATTCCAGAACGCCCAATAAGAAACTGCATCGAGTGCTTTGAAAGTTATTTGCTCTCGAATAAGAGCTACCGTCGGTTCGATAATTATCAAGAATAACTATAGTTATACCCCGATTTGTAAATAACGGCTGCCGGTCGCCGAAAGTATTAAAATCCTTCAAAACGCCACTTAAGAAATACAAAGTATCATGTCCTTGTACGGCGATACCGAGGACTCTCGCATTATGGCTCAAAACGCGGGTCCTTCCCCTAGCACTGTAGTTACAGCAATCGCTGAAAAAAGGGAGCAGGTGCAATTAATACAGCAAAAGCAAGCCGAAATTGAAAACTTGTACGCGGAATTTGTCGTAGACCGGGAATCTAATACGCGTTCAGGCGTAGTCTCCGGTTCGGACGGCCCCGCGTTGGAAGGTCTCTCCAGGCGGATTCAAACCATTCGCGGAATGATGGAAAAACTTCTTGCACCCCCGCCAACGGCGAATAATTTTGCCACTCCTGGTTCCTCACGTTTCGATAGGAAACCAATAATAAATTATAATAATATTCCGGACCAGGATCCAACACCCCAGATCACGTTAAAAGACGCCATAGAAACCGTCCCTAATTTTAACGGTTACAACATATCCGTTTTGCAATTCGCAAGAGCCTGCAATAGGGCTAAGGCTCTGATTCCCTCGCAAGCCGAACCCCAGCTAGCGAGGTTGTTGACAAATAAACTGCAAGACCACGCTTGCTTGGCCGTTGAGGATAGGGTTTTTGACTCCGTGAATGATTTAATAAAACAACTCAAACGAACATTCTCCCCCGCGAAAACTTCGGACCACTATCGTGGGGAACTTGCCAATATTATTAAAGGACCTAACGAACACGTACTAGAATACATCTCGCGTGTTAAGGATCTCCGATTCGCTATTTTGGAAGAGGACAGAGAATATTATCGCGACTTCGCACGAAATCACCCCGATGACTTAGATCGTTTAACGTTGGACTCATTTGTGGATGGCCTTCCTCCCCATATGCGAACAAGACTATTCCAACATAATTTCGAAACGCTCGATGAAGCTTTCGAGCTAGCTGTACTCGTGGATAAGAAGATTGAAAGGGACCATCAAAGGTTTTCCGAACAAGAGGCTCCTAAATTAATATGTCAAATTTGTAATAAGACGGGACACGACGCACTGTCCTGCAGAAGTAACAAAAAAATAGCCTCCCAACCGTCCGAACGATATCCCCAAAACCGAGTTGCGGGATATGGTAATCAGGCCCCTAACCCTTTGCTCCCTTACTGGGACAAAACTCGACCTCCTCCCTCAAGACCTACAGAATTGCGTATCTGCGATTATTGCAAGAAGCCTGGACACGCGATCTCAGAATGCAGAAAACGCATCAAGCCCATCCATAAGGATCCTAGAAGTTTGTGGGAAATAGAGTCAAAAAATACCCCGTCGGGTACCGACGGATGCGAACCGTGGAGTAGGCCAACCAGGAGCGCACCCACTTATGATTCAGTCGAAAACACCAGCAATACCGTAAAAACCGGTATCATTCAAATGAAAACAGTTGGTCAGGCCCCGTCTGTGAGAATTCATTCACCAGAATTTCGGAAAACACCCGAGTTCATAATCAACAAAAATACTGAGGTAAATGTGCCAAAATTTCAGGACATCAATCCGACGCAAGTGCTATTAAGTGGCACCTCTCTGGACCCAGTTTCCACCCTTGGAACAATGAGGGTACTACCAAAAGAGACTAAGACGTCTAAATGCGTCACTCCTATCCCAGCCCTAACAAAAATCAAGTCCCTCTTACCCCAGGATCCGTCGATCCACCACATCGAGGCATCCGTGAAGGTGCACTCACTACCATCCCTTTTGCATTACGCTAAATCAACCCTTCCCATAAAACCCCATGAGTCTCTCGCGGTTACGCTGAAACCGGACCGACAGAAAATCCACGCTGTCCTGAACTACTCAGCACCTTGCACACCCGAAGGAATTAAAAATTGCCTCGGACTGTCTAGATACTACATGACGTTTATCCCGGAATTGTCTGAAACGGCTCGGCCTTTGACCTCACTACGGAAGAAAGACACTCCATTTGACTGGAGATCGTCCCAACAAACCGCTTCTAACCACTTAAAGTCGGCATTGCCGAAGGTACCAATCTCGCAATGTCCGAACTTTGGAATGGAATTCCGTGTCACTACAGACGCCCATAAAAATGCTATAGGAGGGATATTAAGCCAGAAAGTTGTTAGAAAAACCCTGCCAATCACTTACACCCCCTGCATTCTGAATAACGAGAAAATTTTACAAAAATCAATCTCCGAAAAACACCCGAATCCCGGGAAAAGCGATAAAGTCACTGAAAATTCACCTCGTAAACCTCCTGTAAGCGGAAAATGCTCCAAACGACCACGCGAAAAATCGGACGACGACTTGGAAGACAGGTCCAAACATAAGCCAAGCAGCTCCAAGAGGCCTCGATTCTCCAGTTCACCGATCCATGTGGCAACGAGCGAAAGCAACCCCGTCGACCCTGCAATTCCCACATCCAACGCTCACCTTAGAAAAGAATCAAAAAGGATTAAACTGCACCGAAAGATGCGCCGGAAAATATCACCTGTAGAAATTCCACTACGGTTCCCCCCAGAAAACATACGTGAACGACTACCTATAACAAAAGTAAACAACACTTATAAATTACCCATACAGGGTTTATTCGTAAAATATTTAGTGTGCGTGTTTCTCAGCCTATTAACATTAATTAAGACCGCTGATGTATTCATTAAAAATTTCATTTATCACTTCGGAGCTCTTAGAGCCATTCTCACCGACCAAGCAGCACAAAATACTCGCAATTTCACGAAAGCAGTACCACGGGAATGTAAAATGCAACAATTCCGAACCAGAGACTTTCACCCACAGACAAACGGCTCTTTAGAGAGATTGCATCTCATTGTGACCGAATGCTTAAAATTGTTAATCGGTAGATACAGTGACTGGTACGAATGGATTAACTTGTCCGCATTCTCATATAATACTGGTGTCCACGAGGGCACTGGATACACAAAGCATGAACTATTTTTCGCGAAATTTGCAATACCCAGCCGGACCCCGGTTCTGGAAGTCAATGAAAATGAAACATATCTTGGTTGCCTTTCAAAACTGAGTAAGAAACTGCGAAATAATAGACATTATGATCACCCTGCCCACGTGCGCGAGAGTCCCGGTTGACCGCAAGTCAACACAAACTTTAATCATTTTTCTATCATAGATAGTTACTACTGCAACATTTATTGCAACCACCATTAAATACGCGGCTATGCCGTCCAAAGGAAGGAAGGAAAATCACACCCCTCCTCCCTAAAGTGATCTCATATATCATCATCAGGGAGGCGTCTCCGCAGACAGTAATCACCATCGATGACTCCCTCTCCACCAACATCAGTCAACTGAAAGCAGCTCCAAGAAGACACTACCCCTTCGCCCCGTATAGACCCCTCTTACAAAACAAACCACCCGTACCTTATGGTAAGAAATGTACCCATTTCTTCATATAAGGGGGAAGGTGTAACGTCCCAACATTTTTCGCGCGGTACTATTCAGAAAATCTATTAAAAATCTCAGAATCACTCCACCAAAGTCCCTCAAATTCAATTATTACCCCTTTTCCCCAATCGCTGATCACCTCGATGATGTACTTTAGCGGTCCCCATCTCGAGATGGTCAGTACGAAACCTCCTTCACTTATTCGCCCAACGAGGCACGAATTCCCTCCTCAAAACTAAATCTAAACAAGTCCCTCGCCCCAAAATCTTCTTAAACCGAGACCACGTCTCACTCCTTCTCTACGACCCTCCAAATCCAAGCCATTCAAACCCCTTTCCCCTTAAAATACCCAAAATCCATGCGATGGGTTGAATATCTCCAAATACCGTTCATAAAAACCCAAGAAATCTAATTGCGACGCATATTCGGCGTACGTGACAGAAAGATGTCTATTAATAGACATTCAGTTTATAAAAACCCCGGAAGTCCTACTGCGACTAAATTCTTAAATGTGTCAAGGCCGATACCGCACGTACCCCGCAACAAACATATAAATACGAGGTCCTGAGAGGCCGGAGTTTAGTATGTTCATGATTATTACCAGTATGTTCATGATTATTACCAGTATGTTCATGATTATTACCGATATTTTCAACATTATTATTACCAGTATTTTCAGTAGTATTACAAGTATTCATTTTAGTGAAAATTATATAGTGAAACCACTAAAATCAGTTATCTACGGCTTCTACCGTAAGCAATCAATTATTATTATTATTATTCATTATATCATTCCCATTTATAATTTCGTATTATTATTGCTTATTGCGTTCACTTATTATCTTGTATTTATAACTTTCATTTCGTCTATTGCTTTCGCGTATTAACGCTTATTATTTTCATATTATTCTATTTACTTAAAGTTTATCATATATATATATAATTGAATTACTACTACTTTTCTATACGCTTATTGCGATCATTTATATTTTGTATTATTACTATTACTACTTTCTATATATGTGCTTATTGTAATCATTTCCTTTAATTATCGCATATTGTATTTCATATTCATACTTTTATATTGTACTAATCACAATTTATATAAATGTCATGTGCTAATGCTCGCTGTCAAACGCATTTCTATAACAATTAACTGCTTTTGCATTAACGATGCATGGCATATTATCGTACCTTGAATAAACAAACGTTCTTGTTTAAATCACGCTTTGAATTATTGCGTCTAATCTCCGGTTACGAATATCCTCAAACCAAAACAAACTGCAGCAACAGCTGATCTCGATCAGTGAACGCTAAAGCCCCAGTTGTGTTTACAAACATACTATTGCACGAGCCGTGCTATTCACGGAAATATTATAAGTGATTTTCTCTACATAAATGCAACGTTAAAATCAAAACAAGAGTGCTAACGGGTGGACTTCCGTTTCCGGACGCGAGAGTGGACAAAGTGTCGGTGTGTGGTTGTGAGTGGAAGTGGAAAGAGCGAGTGAAGTAGGGTGCGAGAGGATAGGGAGTGAGTGGAGAAGGTAGGAGGAGGGGTAGGAAGGGTGGAGTAGCAAGAGGAAAGGGCGGGGACAGTGGGCTACGAGGTGGTAAGCGGGTGAAGGGAACGGTTTTGAGGTTAGGTTGAGAGACAGGTGGTGTGGAGCGGGAAAGTAAAGACGGAGGAGCAGGCAGAGTAGTCTAGCGGACAGGAGTGGAAGCAGGAAGAGCTGGTAGGAAGGCGGGAAATTTGAAAGGAGATAAAGGAAAGGTGAGAGGTGGTGGTTAAAAAGAGTAAGGGTAACAGAGTGAAGGAGGTGGAGGGAAAGTAAGGAGCGTGAGGTCAAATGGAGGGTAGAAAAGGGGAGGGGGGGGCGGGGAGGGGAAGAGGGGACAACAGGAGAGGAAAAGGGAAGACAGAAAAAGCAGGAAAGGTGCAGGAATGATAGCCAGAGCAGTGTGGGAAGCAATGCGGGAAGCATTGATAGTTGCGGGGGGAAAAAAAGGAAGGAAAGGGAGGAAGGAGGTGGGAGTGAGGGGGAGCGGGAAAGAGCAGGGTTTAAAAGGAGTTCGAGGACGGTGAGGTCACCTGATGGCAGAGGAGAAGAGGGAAGAAGGGGGGAGGAAGAGGAGACGGGAAAGGTGGAGAGGATGTTAAGGGAGATGATGAAGGAATTAAGGGAGGAGAAAGAGGAAATGAGGAAGGAGATGAGGGAGATGAAACAGGAGTTGAGGAAGGAAAGGGAAGAGAGAAGAAAGGAGTTAGAGGAGTGGAGAGAGGAGAGGAGGAGATGGGAGGAGGACAGAGCGGAGGAAAAAAAGAAGAGGGAAAAGATGGAAGAAAGGTTAGAGAGGGTGGAAGAGAGGGGAGGGAGGGTGGAGGAAATGATAGGGAAGATGGAAAAATGGGAAAAGGAAAAGGAAGGGAGAGATAGTATGGAGAAGGGGGAGGGGGAGGATGTGGAGGAATGTCGGTTGAGAATAAGAAAGATGGAGCTAAGGCAGGACAGGAGGGAGAGGGAGGAGAGAAGGAATAATGTGGTGATAAGGGGGTTGAGGGCGGAGGGAGGGGAGGAGGAGAAGGAGGTGAAGAAGTTGTGGACAACGATGGGATTGGGGGAGGGGGGGGGGTAAGGGAGGTGAGAAGGGCTGGGGGAAGGGGAAAGGAAGGGGGAGGGGTGATTCTGGTGAAGCTTACGGGGAGGGAGGAGAAGATAAAGGTGTTAGAGGCGAGGAAAAGACTGAGAGGCAGGAGGGAAAGGATTGATGATGATATGACGGAGGAAGAAAGGAAGACGAGGTGGAAGGTAGAAAGAGAGGCGGAGAGGGAGAGGGAAGGAGGAAAGAAGGTCCAGGTGGGATATATGAAGCTCTGGATAAATGGGCGGATGAGAAAATGGGATGAGTTGAGAGAAAGATGGGTTGAGGAGCAGGGAAACGAAAGATAAGGGAAAGGGGGGAGAAAAGGGAAAAAGGGGGGAGGGGGGGGGGAGGCGAGTGGGTACAAGGTAGCATTCTGGAATGTGGCGGGATTGAGGAGCAAGGACGGGGAGTTCTGGAAAGGTTTGGAGGAGTGGGACGTGGTGGTGATGTCGGAGACATGGATGGAGGAGGGGGGGTGGAGGAAGGTGGAAGGAAGACTGCCGAGAGGGTATGTGTGGGACAGGCAATGGGCGCGGAGGGAGAAGAAGAGGGGTAGAGCGATGGGAGGGATGTTAATGGGGGTGAGGAAAGGGATGGAGGTGGAGGTGGGGGAGGAAGGAGGGAAAGAGGGGATTTTGATGAAAAAAATTAGGATGGGGGGGAATGGTGGAGGATAGTGGGGGTTTACGTGAATGGAGATTTGCAGAAGAAGCTGGAGGACATAGGGGAATGGATGGAGGAGAGGGAGAGGGGAGTGAGGGTGATGATAGGAGGTGACTTTAACGCGAGGACCGGGGAGGAGGGAGGATGGGTGATGGGAGGGGATGAGGAAGAGGGAGGGGGGTGCGGAAGTAGGAGGTCGAAGGATAAGGAGGTGAATGGTGACGGGAGGAGAGTATGCGGGTCCATAGAGGAAAGGGGATGGAGTATTTTAAATGGAGGGATTGAGGGGGATGAACAGGGGGAGTGGACATTTACAGGAGGAAAGACAAGTACGGTGATTGATTATGTCATTGGGAACGAAGATACTTGGGAGAAAGTGGAAAGGTTAAAAGTAGAAGAGAGGGTGGATTCGGATCACCAACCACTGGTTGTCTGGGTGAGGGGAGAGATGGGGGGCAACGTAGATAGGAGGAAAATTGGGGAGAGGGGAAGGAGAGGAGGAAGAGGGAATTGGACGGAAGAGGGGAGAAGGGAGTTTGTGAGGAACTTTGGGAAGAGAGTGGGGGGAGACTGGAGTGTGGATGAGGAGTGGGGAGAGCTGAAGGAAAGAATAAAGGGGGCGGTGGGGAAATCGGTGGTGAAGGGGGGGGAGATGAGGAGGAAGGAAGGTTGGTGGGATAAGGAGTGTAGAGAGGAGAAGAGTAAGGTGAGGAAGGAGTTGAGAAAGTGGAGAAGAGAGGGGGGGGATGGGATCGTATACAGGGAAAGGAAAAGGGGTTATGGAAGGTTATGCGAGGAAAAGAGAAAGAAGGAGGTGGAACGTTGGGAAAGGGAGCTGGAGGGGGTTAGAACAGAAGCGCAAGTATGGAAGGTGGTAAATAGAGAGAGAGGGGGGAGAAGTAGGGTAAATGAGAGAATAAAGATAGAGGAATGGAACGAGTATTTTAGGGGGCTGTTGGGGGGAGTGGAATGGAGGGTGAAGTGGGGAGGGGGAAGGAGAGAAGGGAGGGACGAGGAGAGGGAGATAGGGAGGGACGAAATAGGAAGGGTGGTGAGGGGGTTAAAGGACGGGAAGGCGGGAGGAAGCGATGGGATACAAAATGAGGTTTGGAAATATGGGGGGGAGGAAGTGGAAAAATGGTTATGGGTGGTGTGTAATAGGGTATGGAGGGGGGAAGGGTGGCCGGAGGGGTGGAAGGAAGGGATTGTGGTGCCAGTGTTGAAGAAAGGGGCTGGGGAAAGGGTGGAGGATTATCGGGGGATTACCCTGACCCAGACGGCATATAAGATATATGCGTCGGTGCTGGCGGAGAGATTGAGGCTGGAGGTGGAGAAGAAGATGATACTGCCACCGAGTCAGGCGGGATTTAGGAGGGGGGTGGGGTGTGTAGATCACATCTACACGCTCAACTACCTCATAAACAGGCAGGTGGGGAGGAAGGAAAGGAAATTAATAATCCTTTTCGCAGATATGAAGGCAGCTTTCGACTCGGTGGACAGAGAGGTGCTGATCAAGGCGATGAGAGAGAGGGGAGTGAGGGAAGGGCTGGTGGCAAGATGTGAGGAGGTGTTGAGGGAAACAGCAGGAAGGGTCAGGGTGGGAGAAGAGGAGGGGGATAGGTTTTGGACCGCCAGGGGGGTAAGACAGGGGTGCCCGCTTAGCCCAATCCTGTTCACAATACTGATTGCGAACATGGACGAGGAATTGGGAAGGGGGGGTGGGGGGGAGTGAAGCTGGGGGAGAGGAGGGTATATACGCTGGCATACGCGGATGACGTGGCGGTGCTGGCAGAGGATGTGGATGGGATGAAGGGGATAATAGGGAAGCTGGAAAAGTATGTGGACGGGAAGGGGTTACAGGTGAACGTTGGAAAACCTAAGGTAATGAGGTGTAGAAGGGGAGGGGGGAGATGGGGAAAGGTGATATGGAGGTGGAAGGGAAAACAGATAGAGGAGGTGCATAGGTTCAAGTACTTAGGATATACAATGATGGGGAGTGGAGGACAGGAAGAACATGTAAAGGAGAGGGTAAGGAAGGGGGCTGCGTTGTTGGGACAGGTTTGGGGGATAGGGAAAAGGAAGTGTGGGAAAGATTGGGGGAGAAGACTTTGGCTGTTTGACAAGCTGGTGTGGGCGGTGATTAGTTACGGGGAGGAGGTATGGGGATGGAAGTGCAGGGAAAAGGTAGAGGGGCTGCACGAAAGATATCTGAAGTGGGTGTTGGGAGTGGATTATTGTACCCCGGGGTACATGGTAAGGGAGGAATTGCAGAGGGGGATGATGAAAGGAGGGGCAGGGATGAGGGCATGGGGATATGAGAGAAAGTAGGAGGAGGGAAAAGGGGGGGAGTTGGCGAGAGAATGTTGGGAGGAGATGAAGAGGAGGATGAGGAGGGGAAAGGTGCTGGAGGGGTGGGAGGAAGAGAGGGAGCAGTATTATAAGGACAAAGGGTGGACAGTGGAGGAGGTGGAAAGGTTGAGGGATAAAGGGGAATTAAGAGGGGAGGAGTTGGTGGAGAGGGAGAGAAGGACGCAGGAAGAGGAGAGGTGGAGGAAAATAGGGGAGGGGAAATATAATAAATGGTATGGGAGGGTGAAAGGAGTGGGGGTTCCGGGGTACTTGAAGAAAGGGTGGGGGGAAGATAGGTGGAGGAGGATAGCAAGATTTAGGTTAGGGAATGAGATGAGGGGGGGGGGGGAGATATTGGGAGGAGGAGGAGAAAAGAAGTTGTAGGATATGTGGTCAAGGAGAGGAAACTTGGGGACATGTGTGGGAGGTTTGTACAGGTTGGGGGGTGGAGAGGGGGTGGCAGAATGCGATGGCAGAGGTGCTGGGGGATGATGGGGAGGGGGAGGAGTGGATGAAGAGGTTGGAGGAAAGAAGAGATTTATGTGGGGGGAGTGTTGGGGTGAATGAAGGAATGTGATTGGATGGGGAAGTGTGCGGAAGCGGAGGTCCGAGGAGCGGAGGAGGGGAGCGTGCGAGCGAGCGGGAATAGATTTAAGACGTAGGATAAGTTAGGTTAAGTAAAATAAGATAGATTAAGGAAAGTGTACAGAGGTGTAGGAATGGGGAGATTGTAACCCTCAGGGGAACGATAATAAATATTACAGATGAGTGCTAACGGGTGTCCCCGGATACCATTCGCCTTTAAACCTTCCCTGATCGATTAGTGTGCTGGATGTCAGATTCGCGCCTGATCTATCCATTAGCTTTAGAGTGCAGGATGTAAGATTCGCGCCTGGCTTTCCTCAAAAACCCTCAGTGTGCTGGATTACAGATTCGCGCCTGATTCCTCTAAAAACCTCAGCGTGACGGATTTAATATTCGCGCCTGACCCCTCTAAAAACCCTCAGTGTGCTGGATTACAGATTCGCGCCTGATTCCTCTAAAAACCTCAGCGTGACGGATTTAATATTCGCGCCTGACTCCTCTAAAACACTCAGTGTGCTGGATCACAGATTCGCGCCTGACTCCTCAAAAACCCTCAGAGTGACGGATTTAATATTCGCGCCTAAGTTCCCACAAAATCTCAGAGTGCTCGATTTTAGATTCGCGCCTGAGTCCATTCTACCCCACATGTCATTGTCCCCAAAAGACCTCACCCGGGACGTGACAGAATAATAATTGAAAAATAATTGAAAAATAATTGAAAAATAATTGAAAAATAATTGAAAATTAATTGAAAAATAATTGAAAAATAATTGAAAAATAATTGAAAAATAATTGAAAAATAATTGAAAAAAAATTGGAATATAATAATTGAAAAATATTGAAAAAAAATTGAAAAGTAATTGGAAAATAATTGAAAAATAATTGAAAAATAATTGAAAAATAATTGAAAAATAATTGGAAAATAATTGTAAAATTATTGAAATATAATTGAAAAATAATTGAAAAATAATTGAAAAATAATTGAAAAATAATTGAAAAATAATTGAAAAATAATTGAAAAATAATTGAAAAAAAATTGGAATATAATAATTGAAAAATAATTGAAGCATAGTTGAAAAATAATTGAAAAATAATTGAAAAATAATTGAAAAATAATTGAAAAATAATTGAAAAGAAATATAAGAATAATTGAAAAATAATTGAAAAATAATTGAAAAATAATTGAAAAATAATTGAAAAATAATTGAAAAGTAATATAAGAATAATTGAAAAATAATTGAAAAATAATTGAAAAATAATTGAAAAATAATTGAAAAGTAATATAAGAATAATTGAAAAATAATTGAAAAATAATTGAAAAAAAAATGAAAACTAATTTAAAAATAATTGAAAAATAATTGAAAAATAATTGAAAAAAAAATGAAAACTAATTTAAAAATAATTGGAAAATAATTGAAGAATAATTGAAAAATTATTGAAAAATAATTGAAAAATAATTTAAAAATAATTGAAGAATAGTTGAAAAATATTTGAAAAATAATTGAAAAATAATTGAAAAATAATTGAAAAATAAATGAAAAATAATTCAATAATAATTGAAAAATAATTGAAAAATAATTGAAAAATAATTGAAAATTAATTGAAAAATAATTGAAAAATAATTGAAAAATAATTGAAAAATAATTGAAAAATAATTGAAAAAAAATTGGAATATAATAATTGAAAAATATTGAAAAAAATTGAAAAGTAATTGGAAAATAATTGAAAAATAATTGAAAAATAATTGAAAAATAATTGAAAAATAATTGGAAAATAATTGGAAAATTATTGAAATATAATTGAAAAATAATTGAAAAGTAATTGGAAAATAATTGAAAAATAATTGAAAAATAATTGAAAAATAATTGAAAATTAATTGAAAAATAATTGAAAACGAATTGAAAAATAATTGAAAAATAATTGAAAAATAATATAAGAATAACTGAAAAATAATTGAAAAATAATTGAAAAATAATTGAAAAATAATTGAAAAATAATTGAAAAATAATTGAAAAATAATTGAAAAATAATTCAAAAATAATTCAAAAATAATTGAAAAATTATTGAAAAAAAATTGAAAAATAATTGAAAAATAGTTGAAAAATAATTGAAAAATAATTGAAAAATAATTGAAAAATAATTGAAAAATAATTGAAAAATAATTGAAAACTAATTGAAAAATAATTGAAAAATAATTGAAAAATAATTTAAAAATAATTTAAAAATAATTGAAAAATAATTGAAAAATAATTGAAAAGTAATTGAAAAATAATTGAAAAATAATTGAAAAATAATTGAAAAATAACTGAAAAATAATTGAAAAATAATTGAAAAATAATTGAAAAATAATTGAAAAATAATTAAAAATAATTGAAAAGTAATTGAAAAATAATTGAAAAATAATTGAAAAATAATTGAAAAATAATTGAAAAATTATTGAAAAATAATTGAAAAATAATTGAAAAATAATTGAAAAATAATTGAAAAATAATTGAAAACTAATTGAAAAATAATTGAAAAATAATTGAGAAACAATTGGAGAATAGTTGAAAAATAATTGAAAAATAATTGAAAAATAATTGAAAAATAATTGAAAATTAATTGAAGAATAGTTGAAAAATAATTGAAAAATAATTGAAAACTAATTGAAAAATAATTGAAAAATAATTTAAGAATAATTGAAAAATAATTGGATAATAATAATTGAAAAATAAATGAAAAATAATTGAAAAATAATTGAAAACTAATTGAAAAATAATTGAAAAATAATTGAGAAACAATTGGAGAATAGTTGAAAAATAATTGAAAAATAATTGAAAAATAATTGAAAAATAATTGAAAATTAATTGAAGAATAGTTGAAAAATAATTGAAAAATAATTGAAAAATAATTGAAAAATAATTGAAGAATAGTTGAAAAATAATTGAAAAATAAGTGAAAAATAATTGAAAAATAATTGAAAAATAATTGAAAAATAATTGAAAAATAATTGAAAAATAATTGAAAAATAGTTGAAAAATAATTGAAAAATAATTGAAAAATAGTTGAAAAATAAATGAAAAATAATTGAAAAATAATTGAAAAATAATTGAAAAATAATTGAAGAATTGTTGAAAAATAATTGAAAAATATTTGAAAAATAATTGAAAAATAATTGAAAAATAATTGAAAAATAATCGAAAAAAATTGAAGAATAGTTGGAACATAATTGATAAATAATTGAAAAATAATTGAAAAATAATTGAAAAATAATTGAAAAATAATTGAAAACTAATTGAAAAAGAATTGAAAAATAATTGAAAAATAATTGAAAAATAATTGAAGAATTGTTGAAAAATAATTGAAAAATATTTGAAAAATAATTGAAAAATAATTGAAAAATAATTGAAAAATAATCGAAAAAAATTGAAGAATAGTTGGAACATAATTGATAAATAATTGAAAAATAATTGAAAAATAATTGAAAAATAATTGAAAAATAATTGAAAACTAATTGAAAAAGAATTGAAAAATAATTGAAAAATAATTGAAAAATAATTGAAAAATAATTGAAAAATAGTTGAAAAATAATTTAAAAATAATTTAAAAATAATTGAAGAATAATTGAAAAATTATTGAAAAATAATTGAAAAATAATTTAAAAATAATTGAAGAATAGTTGAAAAATATTTGAAAAATAATTGAAAAATAATTGAAAAATAATTGAAAAATAAATGAAAAATAATTCAATAATAATTGAAAAATAATTGAAAAATAATTGAAAAATAATTGAAAATTAATTGAAAAATAATTGAAAAATAATTGAAAAATAATTGAAAAATAATTGAAAAATAATTGAAAAAAAATTGGAATATAATAATTGAAAAATATTGAAAAAAATTGAAAAGTAATTGGAAAATAATTGAAAAATAATTGAAAAATAATTGAAAAATAATTGAAAAATAATTGGAAAATAATTGGAAAATTATTGAAATATAATTGAAAAATAATTGAAAAGTAATTGGAAAATAATTGAAAAATAATTGAAAAATAATTGAAAAATAATTGAAAATTAATTGAAAAATAATTGAAAACGAATTGAAAAATAATTGAAAAATAATTGAAAAATAATATAAGAATAACTGAAAAATAATTGAAAAATAATTGAAAAATAATTGAAAAATAATTGAAAAATAATTGAAAAATAATTAAAAATAATTGAAAAGTAATTGAAAAATAATTGAAAAATAATTGAAAAATAATTGAAAAATAATTGAAAAATTATTGAAAAATAATTGAAAAATAATTGAAAAATAATTGAAAAATAATTGAAAAATAATTGAAAACTAATTGAAAAATAATTGAAAAATAATTGAAAAATAGTTGAAAAATAAATGAAAAATAATTGAAAAATAATTGAAAAATAAGTGAAAAATAATTGAAAAATAATGAAAAATAATTGAAAAATAATTGAAAAATAGTTGAAAAATAATTGAAAAATAATTGAAAAATAATTGATAATAAATTGAAAAATAATTGAAAAATAATTGAAAAATAATTGAAAAATAATTGAAAAATAATTGAAAAATAATTGAAAAATAATTGAAAAATAATTGAAAAATAATTGAAGAATAATTGAAAAATAATTGAAAAATAATTGAAAAATAATTGAAAAATAATTGAAAAATAATTGAAAAATAATTGAAGAATAATTGAAAAATAATTGAAAAATATTTGAAAAATAATTGAAAGATAATTGAAAAATAATTGAAAAATAATAGAAAAATAATTGATAAATAATTGAAAAATAATTGAAAAATAATTGAAAAGTAATTGAAAAATAATTGAAAAATAATTGAAAAATAATTGAAAAATTATTGAAAAATAATTGAAAAATAATTGAAGAATAGTTGAAAAATAATTGAAAAATAATTGAAAACTAATTGAAAAATAATTGAAAAATAATTGAAAAATAAATGAAACATAATTGAAAAATAATTGAAGAATAGTTGGAAAATAATTGATAAATAATTGAAAAATAATTGAAAACTAATTGAAAAATAATTGAAAAATAATTGAAGAACAGTTGAAAATAATTGAAAAATAATTGAAAAATAATTTTAAAATAATTGAAAAATAATTGAAAAATAATTGAAAAATAATTGAAAAATAATTGAAAAATAATTGAAAAATTATTGAAAAATAATAGAAAAATAATTGAAAAATAATTGAAAAATAATTGAAAAATAATTGAAAAATAATTGAAGAATAGTTGGAAAATAATTGATAAATAATTGAAAAATAATTGAAAACTAATTGAAAAATAATTGAAAAATTATTGAAAAATAATTGAAGAATAGTTGAAAAATAATTGAAAAATAATTGAAAAATAATTGAAAACTAATTGAAAAATAATTGAAAAATAATTGAAAAATAATTGATGAATTGTTGAAAAATAATTGAAAAATAATTGAAAAATAATTGAAAAATAATTGAAAAATAATTGAAAAATAATTGAAAAATAATTGAAAAATAATCGAAAAAAATGGAAAAATAATTGAAAAATAATTGAAAAATAATTGAAAAATAATTGAAAAATATTTGAAAAATATTTGAAAAATAATTGAAAAATAATTGAAGAATAGTTGAAAAATAATTGAAAAATAATTGAAAAATAATTGAAAAATAATTGAAAAATAATTGAAAAATAATTGAAAAATAATTGAAAAATAATTTACGAATAGTTGAAAAATAATTGAAAAGTAATTGAAAAATAATTGAAAAATAATGGAAAAATAATTGAAAAATAATAGAATAATAATTGAAATATAATTGAAAAATAATTGAAAAATAATTGAAAAATAATTGAAGAATAATTGAAAAATAATTGTAAAATTATTTAAATATAATTGAAAACTAATTTAAAAATAATTGAAAAATAATTGAAAAATGATTGAAAAATAATTGAAAAATAATTGAAAAATTATTGAAAAATAATTGAAAAATTATTGAAAAATAATTGAAAAATAATTGAAGTATAGTTGAAAAATAATTGAAAAATAATTGAAAAATAATTGAAAAGTAATTGAAAAATAATTGAAAAATAATTGAAAAATAATTGAAAAATTATTGAAAAATAATTGAAAAATAATTGAAGAATAGTTGAAAAATAATTGAAAAATAATTGAAAACTAATTGAAAAATAATTGAAAAATAATTGAAAAATAAATGAAACATAATTGAAAAATAATTGAAGAATAGTTGGAAAATAATTGATAAATAATTGAAAAATAATTGAAAACTAATTGAAAAATAATTGAAAAATAATTGAAGAACAGTTGAAAATAATTGAAAAATAATTGAAAAATAATTTTAAAATAATTGAAAAATAATTGAAAAATAATTGAAAAATAATTGAAAAATAATTGAAAAATAATTGAAAAATTATTGAAAAATAATAGAAAAATAATTGAAAAATAATTGAAAAATAATTGAAAAATAATTGAAAAATAATTGAAGAATAGTTGGAAAATAATTGATAAATAATTGAAAAATAATTGAAAACTAATTGAAAAATAATTGAAAAATTATTGAAAAATAATTGAAGAATAGTTGAAAAATAATTGAAAAATAATTGAAAAATAATTGAAAACTAATTGAAAAATAATTGAAAAATAATTGAAAAATAATTGATGAATTGTTGAAAAATAATTGAAAAATAATTGAAAAATAATTGAAAAATAATTGAAAAATAATTGAAAAATAATTGAAAAATAATTGAAAAATAATCGAAAAAAATGGAAAAATAATTGAAAAATAATTGAAAAATAATTGAAAAATAATTGAAAAATATTTGAAAAATATTTGAAAAATAATTGAAAAATAATTGAAGAATAGTTGAAAAATAATTGAAAAATAATTGAAAAATAATTGAAAAATAATTGAAAAATAATTGAAAAATAATTGAAAAATAATTGAAAAATAATTGAAAAATAATTGAAAAATAATTTACGAATAGTTGAAAAATAATTGAAAAGTAATTGAAAAATAATTGAAAAATAATGGAAAAATAATTGAAAAATAATAGAATAATAATTGAAATATAATTGAAAAATAATTGAAAAATAATTGAAAAATAATTGAAGAATAATTGAAAAATAGTTGAAAAATAATTGAAAAATAATTGAAAAATAATTGTAAAATTATTTAAATATAATTGAAAACTAATTTAAAAATAATTGAAAAATAATTGAAAAATGATTGAAAAATAATTGAAAAATAATTGAAAAATTATTGAAAAATAATTGAAAAATTATTGAAAAATAATTGAAAAATAATTGAAGTATAGTTGAAAAATAATTGAAAAATAATTGAAAAATAATTGAAAAATATGTTATGGAAGAACTCGAGACGGTTTCCCTTTCTAAGGTGCATTTTAATCTCATTTTTTATAAAAGATATGTTGACGATATCATTACCTGTCTTAGACTAGAGGATTTACAAATATTATTAGACACGTTTAACAGTTTCCATGCCAGATTACAGTTCACTCATGAGATTGAGAAGGACTCATGTCTTAGTTTTCTTGATACAATTGTCATTAGATCGAATAATAGAATTATCACGAATTGGTATCACAAACCTAGTTGGTCGGGAAGATATATTAATTTTTGCTCCGCACATCCTATGCAACACAAGGTGGGTTTAATCAAAGGATTAATAGACCGTGCTATTTTACTATCTGACATAAAATTTCGTTCAGATAATTTACTCATTATTAAAAACACGTTAAAACGGAATGGATATCCTATAGATATGGTGTCAGAGATTATTAAAGAAAGGATTTTTGAAATTTATCATCCACTTCTTGTTGAAAAAAGAAAAGAGTTAAGAAAGAATGAAATAGGTCCTATTAGTTGGAGAAATACTGTCGTAATACCTTTTGTTAACAATATTTCTAACGATATTAGAAGAATTTTTAGAAAAGTCGGTATACACACCATTTTTAAATTACCATTTTATACTAAGCATCTATTTCCTTTGATTAAAGATAAAATTCCCTTGTCCAAAAATTCTAACATTGTATATTCTATTCCTTGTATGGACTGTAATCAAGTTTACATCGGACAAACTTCCAGACTTGTAGAGAGACGTATATACTAACATAAAAGAAATATTTTGTTATCCCCCTTACAACATACGGCTCTAACCAAGCATTCTTTAGAGTTTGATCATAGGTTTGACTTTAACAATGCTAAAATTGTTGATAAAGAAAATAATTGGAACCTGAGGATTATTTTGGAGACACTACATATGATTAAACAACCTAGCGTGAATCTCAGGTATGAAACACCTAAGATACAAGAATATTACGCAACATTACTAAAGAAGTAATGGGTTATGATGTGTCTGTCTATTTTACCTCCTTATGATCACTCTACTAGTTACATATGATATGCATTTTATGTATCTTTACTAGCTCTACTACACCTATGAGTACATATGTTATATTAATGAAAATTATTAAAATCTGATCACATGAGCTCAATGTTTGGTTTGTTGCCTTGAATGTATGTTTGTTCAAAATCTTGGGGTTTTTCGATAATTTCAAATTGCTAACGGCTTTGTTTTAGCCACAGTCTGTCTCACCTCTAGCTATGTCTGTGTTGTTGCTCGTTACTTCAGTCTGCTTCCAACCGACTCACGTGTCGTTTGCTTTCATAAATGCTACGACACATCTTCCACCAGCAAGCGTAATTTTATATAATTTATATCTCACTTTCCTTGAGGATGGTTCAAATCAAGAACCGAAACGTCGGATTTTTCTATAATTAATTACGAAATAGCTGTGTTTTCTTTATTTTATTTTCAAATAATAAAATAAATTGTTGTGCAGTGACCGAATCAACGCGCCAATATCATCTTATATAATTGAAAAATAATTGAAGAATAATTGAAAAATAATTGGATGTGATGTCCCACCAAATTTTCGCGCGGTAATAATACAAGTCTTTTACAAAATCACTCCACCAAAGTCTTCCAAACTCGAGACTTACCCTTTTCCCAAACCACCGATCACCTTGGCGATGTACCTTAGCGGTCCCCATCTCAAGATGATCAATTACGAAACCTCCTAACCATCTTCGCCTTACGTGGCACGACCACATCACTCCAAATCTAATACATACTAGTCCCTCGTCCCTAAAATCCCCCTCTTAAATCGAGACCACGTCTCACACCCTCTCCATGACCAAAGAAGTCACTACCCCATTTACCTCTTTCCAATCAAACCACCCACAACCCATCTAAGGGATCGAGTATCCCCTTTTCAAAAACCCTATGTATAAGAACCCCGGAAGACAAAATTCCCTTGTCTTCCAATTCTAAATATAGACCGACCATTGGTCCTTGCAAAAACCCCGGAAGACTTAGCGACAAATATCCCACAAAAAGCCATATAAAAACCCCGGAAGCCCAAATCTATTAATAACCTGTACCGCGGCACGTGTCAATATAGGCCAAGGTTGCATACTGCAACCGCCCTTCGCCCCTAACAATCTTTTTATTTTACATAAATACGAGGACCCAAGAGGTCCTCGTCCTCTTCTACGGAAACTTTTCGACACACTCTTCAACGGAAAATCTCCTGTGGAGCAACAAGTATTTCTAACGTTAAAATCAGTGTTCTACGAAACGATTATCTACGGCAGCTACTGTAAGCTATTATCATTATTATTAATAACATTGTATATCACCCACATCCCATATTACTATTCTTATTTGCTTTTCGTATTAATCATCTTATTAACGCTCATTGCGATCATACTATTTGCTTGTTAACGCTTATTGCAACCATTCTATTTGTCTTATTAACGCATACTGCGATCACTTCATTTGTCTTGTCAACGCTAAAAGCTTATTACATACTATTTTACTATCTTTTATTGTATTTCACGTCCATACATAAACCTTAAACTGTATATATATATATATTTATAAATGTCATACGCTAACAACCATCGCTTACTGCACCATTAACGCAGTACATGGTAAACATTCATGTTTAACTGAATAAACGGATATTTAAATCACCCGTCAAGTCATTGTGTTAATCTTTCGGCTACGAAGATCCCAAACATAACGGACCGCTGCAACAGTTGATCTCGGTTCGCGAGCTCGAGTGTTCTTATAGTGTTTACGAAACGTTCTTCTGCACGGGCCGCGTACTGACGTATCCCTAGACGGATTTCGCGGAACCATTGCGAGTGATTTCTTGTATAGATGCAGCGGTAAATCCAATTACCGAACCGGTACAAAAAAACCACAAAGGTCTAACGGGTGTCCATCAGGTATAATTTCGTCATTTAACCCTCCATGGTCGACCAGTGTGTAGGATTCAAGATCCTCGCCTAAATTCCCTCTCAAACCAGCGTGCAGGATTCAAGATCCTCGCCTACTTTCCTTTCAACCCAGCGTGCAGGATTCAAGATCCTCGCCTACTTTCCTTTCAACCCAGCGTGCAGGATTCAAGATCCTCGCCTAAAATTCCCTCTAAATCAGCGTGCAGGATTCAAGATCCACGCCTAAAATTCCCTCTTCCCCAGCGTGCAGGATTCAAGATCCTCGCCTGGACTCCCAAAAATCCCCCTATGTCATTGTTCCCCTAAGACCTACACCCGGGACGTGACATGGATAATAATAATTGAAAAATAATTGAAAAATAATTGAAAAATAATTGAAAAATAATTGAAAAATAATTGAAAAATAATTGAAAAATAATTGAAAAATAATTGAAAAATAATTGAAAAATAATTGAAAAATAATTGAAGAATAGTTGAAAAATAATTAAAAAATAATTGAAAACTAATTGAAAAAGAATTAAAAAATAATTGAAAAATAATTGAAAAATAATTGAACAATAATTGAAAAATAATTGAAAAATAATTGAAAAAAAATTGAAAAATAATTGGAAAACAATTGAAAAATAAATGAAAAATAATTGAAAAATAGTTGGATAATAATAATTGCATAATAATTGAAAAATAATCGAAAAATAATTGAAGAATAGTTGAAAAGTAATTGAAAAATAATTGAAAAATAATTGAAAAATAATCGAAAGAAATTGAAAAATAATTAAAAAATAATTGAAAAATAATTTAATAATAATTTAATAATAATTGAAACGTAATTGACAAATAAATGAAAAATAATTGAAAAATAATTGAAAAATAATTGAAAAATAGTTGAAAAATTATTGAAAAATAATTGAAAAATAATTGAAAAATAATTGAAAAATAATTGAAAAAAAATTGAAAAATAATTGGAAAATAATTGAAAAATAATTGAAAAATAATTGAAAAATAATTGGATAATAATAATTGAATAATAATTGAAAAATAATTGAATAATAATAGAAAAATAATTGAAAAATTATAGAAAAATAATTGAAAAATAATTGAAAAATAATTGAAAAATTATTGAAAAATAAATGAAAAATAATTGAAAAATAATATAAGAATAATACGAAAAATAATTGAAACATAATTGAAAAATAATAGAAAAATAATTGAAAAATATTTGAAAAATATTTGAAAAATATTTGGAAAATAATTGAAAAATAATATGAAAAATAATTGAAAAATAATTGAAAAATAATTGAAAAATAATTGAAAAATAATTGAAAAATAATTGAAAAATAATTGAAAAATAATTGAAAAATAATTGAAAAATAATTGAAAAATAATTGAAAAATAATTGAAAAATAATTGAAAAATAATTGAAAAATAATTGAAAAATAATTGCATAATAATAATTGAAAAATAATTGAAAAAAATAAAAAATAATTGAAAAATAATTGAAAAATAATTGAAAAATAATTTAATAATAATTGAAACATAATTGACAAATAATTGAAAAATAATTGAAAAATAATTGAAAAATAATTGATAAATAGTTGAAAAATAATTGAAAACTAATTGAAAAATAATTGAAAAATAATCGAAAAATAATTGAAAAATAATTTAAATATAATTGAAAAATAATTGAAAAATAATTGAAAAATAATTGAAAAATAATTGAAAAATAATTGAAAAAAAATTGAAAAATAATTGGAAAATAATTGAAAAATAATTGAAAATAATTGAAAAATAGTTGGATAATAATAATTGCATAATAATTGAAAAATAATCGAAAAATAATTGAAGAATAGTTGAAAAGTAATTGAAAAATAATTGAAAAATAATTGAAAAATAATCGAAAGAAATTGAAAAATAATTAAAAAATAATTGAAAAATAATTTAATAATAATTTAATAATAATTGAAACGTAATTGACAAATAAATGAAAAATAATTGAAAAATAATTGAAAAATAATTGAAAAATAATTGAAAAATTATTGAAAAATAATTGAAACATAATTGAAAAATAATGGAAAAATAATTGAAAAAAAATTGAAAAATAATTGGAAAATAATTGAAAAATAATTGAAAAATAATTGAAAAATAATTGGATAATAATTGGAAAATAATTGAAAAATAATTGAAAAATAATTGAAAAATAATTGAAAAATAGTTGAAAAATAATTGAAAAATAATTGAAAAATAATTGAAAAATAATTGAAAAATAATTGAAAAATAATTGAAAAATAATTGAAAAATAATTGGATAATAATAATTGAAAAATAATTGAAAAAAATTAAAAAATAATTCAAAAATAATTGAAAAATAATAGAAAAATAATTGAAAAATAAATGAAAAATAATTTAATAATAATTGAAACATAATTGACAAATAATTGAAAAATAATTGAAAAATAATTGAAAAAAAATTGAAAAATAATTGGAAAATAATTGAAAAATAATTGAAAAATAATTGAAAAATAATTGAAAAATAATTGAAAAATAGTTGAAAAATAATTGAAAAATAATTGAAAAATAATTGAAAAATAATTGAAAAATAATGAAAAAATAATTGAAAAATAATTGAAAAATAATTGAAAAAAAAAGAAATATTATTGCAAAATAATTGAAAAATAATTGAAGCGTAGTTGAAAAATAATTGATAAATAATTGAAAAATAATTGAAAACTAATTGAAAAATAATTGAAAAATAATTGAAAAATAATTGAAGAATAGTTGAAAAATAATTGAAAAATAATGGAAAAATAATTGAAAAATAATTGCAAAATAATTGAAAAATAATTGAAAAATAATTGAAAAATAATTGAAAAATAATTGAAAAATAATTGAAAAATAATTGAAAAATTATTGAAGAATAGTTGAAAAATAATTGAAAAATAATTGAAAAATTATTGAAAAATAATTGAAAAAAAATTGGAATATAATAATTGAAAAATAATTGAAGCACAGTTGAAAAATAATTGAAAAATAATTGAAAAATAATTGAAAAATAATTGAAAAATAAATGAAAAATAATTGAATAATAATTGAAAAATAATTGAAAAATAATGGAAAAATAATTGAAAATTAATTGAAAAATAATTGAAAAATAATTGAAAAATAATTGAAAAATAATTGAAAAATAATTGAAAAAAAATTGGAATATAATAATTGAAAAATAATTGCAAAATAATTGAAAAAAAATGAAAAAAAATTGAAAAGTAATTGGAAAATAATTGAAAAATAATTGAAAAATAATTGAAAAATAATTGAAAAATAAGTGAAAAATAAATGAAAAATAATTTAAAAGTAATTGAAAAATAATAGAAAAATAATTGAAAAATAATTGATAAATAATTGAAAAATAATTGAAAAATAATTGAAAAGTAATTGAAAAATAATTGAAAAATAATTGAAAACTAATTGAAAATTAATTGAAAAATAATTGAAAAATAATTGAAAAATAATTGAAAAATAATTGAAAAAAATTGGAATATAATAATTGAAAAATAATTGAAAAATAATTGAAAAATAATTGAAAAAAAATTGAAAAGTAATTGGAAAATAGTTGAAAAATAATTGAAAAATAATTGAAAAATAATTGAAAAATAATTGAAAAATAATTGAAAAATAATTGAAAAATAATTGATAAATAATTGAAAAATAATTGAAAAATAATTGAAAAGTAATTGAAAAATAATTGAAAAATAATTGAAAAAAAATTGGAATATAATAATTGAAAAATAATTGAAAAATAATTGAAAAATAATTGAAAAACAATTGAAAAATAATTTTAAAAAAATTGGAATATAATAATTGAAAAATAATTGCAAAATAATTGAAAAAAAAAAGAAAAAAAATTGAAAAGTAATTGGAAAATAATTGAAAAATAATTGAAAAATAATTGAAAAATAATTGAAAAATAATTGAAAAAAATTGGAATATAATAATTGAAAAATAATTGAAAAATAATTGAAAAATAATTGAAAAATAATTGAAAAGTAATTGGAAAATAGTTGAAAAATAATTGAAAAATAATTGAAAAATAATTGAAAAATAATTGAAAAATAATTGAAAAATAATTGAAAAATAATTGAAAAATAATTGAAAAATAATTGATAAATAATTGAAAAATAATTGAAAAATAATTGAAAAGTAATTGAAAAATAATTGAAAAATAATTGAAAAAAAATTGGAATATAATAATTGAAAAATAATTGAAAAATAATTGAAAAATAATTGAAAAAAAATTGAAAAGTAATTGGAAAATAGTTGAAAAATAATTGAAAAATAATTGAAAAATAATTGAAAAATAATAGAAAAATAATTGAAAAATAGTTGAAAAATAATTTAAAAATAATTGAAAAATAATTGAAAAATAATTGAAAAATAATTGAAAAATAATTGAAAAATAATTGAAAAGTAATATAAGAATAATTGAAAAATAATTGAAAAATAATTGAAAACTAATTTAAAAATAATTGAAAAATAATGGAAAAATAATTGAAAAATAATTGAAAAATAATTGAAAAATAATTGAAAAATAATTGAAGAACAGTTGAAAAATAATTGAAAAATAATTTGAAAACAAATTGAAAAATAATTGAAAAATAATTGAAAAATAATTGAAAAATAATTGAAAAATAATTGAAAAATAATTGAAAAATAATTGAAGAATAGTTGAAAAATAATTGAAAAATAATTGATAACGAATTGAAAAATAATTGAAAAATAATTGAAAAATAAGTGAAAAATAATATAAGAATAACTGAAAAATAATATAAGAATAACTGAAAAATAATTGAAAAATAATTGAAAAATAATTGAAAAATAATTGAAAAATAATTGAAAAATAATTGAGAAATAATTGAAAAATTATTGAAAAATAATTGAAAAATAATTGAAAAATAATTGAAAAATAATTGAAAAATAATTGAAAAATTGTTGAAAAATAATTGAAAAATAATTGAAAAATAATTGAAAAATAATTGAAAAATAATTTAAAAATAATGGAAAAATAATTGAAAAATAATTGAAAAATAATTGAAAAATAATTGAAAAATAATTGAAGAATAGTTGAAAAATAATTGAAAAATAATTGAAAAATAATTAAAAAATAAATGAAAAATAATTGAAAAATAATTGAAAAATAATTGAAGAATAAATGAAAAATAATTGAAAAATAATTGAAAAATAATTGAAAAATAATTGAAAAATAATTGAAAAATAATTGGCTAATAATAATTGAAAAATAATTGAAAAATAATTGAAAAATAATTGAGAAATAATTGAAAAATTATTGAAAAATAATTGAAAAATAATTGAAAAATAATTGAAAAATAATTGAAAAATAATTGAAAAATTATTGAAAAATAATTGAAAAATAATTGAAAAATAATTGAAAAATAATTGAAAAATAATTGAAAAATAATTGAAAAATAATTGTAAAATTATTGAAATATAATTGAAAAATAATTGAAAAATAATTGAAAAATAATTGCAAATTATTGAAAAGTAATTGAAAAATAATAGAAAAATAATTGAAAAATAATTGAAAAATAATTGAAAAATAATTGAAAAATAATTAAAAAATAATTAAAGAATAGTTGAAAAATAATTGAAAAATAATTGAAAAATAATTGAAGAATAATTGAAAAATAATTGAAAAATAATTGAAAAATAATTGAAAAATTATTGAAAAATAATTGAAAAGTAATTGAAAAATAATTGAAAAATAATTGAAAAATAATTGAAGAATAGTTGAAAAATAATTGAAAAATAATTGAAAAATTATTGAAAAATAATTGAAAAATAGTGGAAAAATAATTGAAAAATAACTGAAAAATAATTAAAAAATAATTGAAAAATAATTGAAAAATAATTGAAAAATAATTGAAAAATAATTGAAAAATAATTGAAAAATAATTGAAAAATAATTGAAAAATAATTGAAAAATAATTGAAAAATAATTGAAAAATAATTGAAAAATAATTGCATAATAATAATTGAAAAATAATTGAAAAAAATAAAAAATAATTGAAAAATAATTGAAAAATAATTGAAAAATAATTTAATAATAATTGAAACATAATTGACAAATAATTGAAAAATAATTGAAAAATAATTGAAAAATAATTGATAAATAGTTGAAAAATAATTGAAAACTAATTGAAAAATAATTGAAAAATAATCGAAAAATAATTGAAAAATAATTTAAATATAATTGAAAAATAATTGAAAAATAATTGAAAAATAATTGAAATATAATTGAAAAATAATTGAAAAAAAATTGAAAAATAATTGGAAAATAATTGAAAAATAATTGAAAATAATTGAAAAATAGTTGGATAATAATAATTGCATAATAATTGAAAAATAATCGAAAAATAATTGAAGAATAGTTGAAAAGTAATTGAAAAATAATTGAAAAATAATTGAAAAATAATCGAAAGAAATTGAAAAATAATTAAAAAATAATTGAAAAATAATTTAATAATAATTTAATAATAATTGAAACGTAATTGACAAATAAATGAAAAATAATTGAAAAATAATTGAAAAATAATTGAAAAATAATTGAAAAATTATTGAAAAATAATTGAAACATAATTGAAAAATAATGGAAAAATAATTGAAAAAAAATTGAAAAATAATTGGAAAATAATTGAAAAATAATTGAAAAATAATTGAAAAATAATTGGATAATAATTGGAAAATAATTGAAAAATAATTGAAAAATAATTGAAAAATAATTGAAAAATAGTTGAAAAATAATTGAAAAATAATTGAAAAATAATTGAAAAATAATTGAAAAATAATTGAAAAATAATTGAAAAATAATTGAAAAATAATTGGATAATAATAATTGAAAAATAATTGAAAAAAATTAAAAAATAATTCAAAAATAATTGAAAAATAATAGAAAAATAATTGAAAAATAAATGAAAAATAATTTAATAATAATTGAAACATAATTGACAAATAATTGAAAAATAATTGAAAAATAATTGAAAAAAAATTGAAAAATAATTGGAAAATAATTGAAAAATAATTGAAAAATAATTGAAAAATAATTGAAAAATAATTGAAAAATAGTTGAAAAATAATTGAAAAATAATTGAAAAATAATTGAAAAATAATTGAAAAATAATGAAAAAATAATTGAAAAATAATTGAAAAATAATTGAAAAAAAAAGAAATATTATTGCAAAATAATTGAAAAATAATTGAAGCGTAGTTGAAAAATAATTGATAAATAATTGAAAAATAATTGAAAACTAATTGAAAAATAATTGAAAAATAATTGAAAAATAATTGAAGAATAGTTGAAAAATAATTGAAAAATAATGGAAAAATAATTGAAAAATAATTGCAAAATAATTGAAAAATAATTGAAAAATAATTGAAAAATAATTGAAAAATAATTGAAAAATAATTGAAAAATAATTGAAAAATTATTGAAGAATAGTTGAAAAATAATTGAAAAATAATTGAAAAATTATTGAAAAATAATTGAAAAAAAATTGGAATATAATAATTGAAAAATAATTGAAGCACAGTTGAAAAATAATTGAAAAATAATTGAAAAATAATTGAAAAATAATTGAAAAATAAATGAAAAATAATTGAATAATAATTGAAAAATAATTGAAAAATAATGGAAAAATAATTGAAAATTAATTGAAAAATAATTGAAAAATAATTGAAAAATAATTGAAAAATAATTGAAAAATAATTGAAAAAAAATTGGAATATAATAATTGAAAAATAATTGCAAAATAATTGAAAAAAAATGAAAAAAAATTGAAAAGTAATTGGAAAATAATTGAAAAATAATTGAAAAATAATTGAAAAATAATTGAAAAATAAGTGAAAAATAAATGAAAAATAATTTAAAAGTAATTGAAAAATAATAGAAAAATAATTGAAAAATAATTGATAAATAATTGAAAAATAATTGAAAAATAATTGAAAAGTAATTGAAAAATAATTGAAAAATAATTGAAAACTAATTGAAAATTAATTGAAAAATAATTGAAAAATAATTGAAAAATAATTGAAAAATAATTGAAAAAAATTGGAATATAATAATTGAAAAATAATTGAAAAATAATTGAAAAATAATTGAAAAAAAATTGAAAAGTAATTGGAAAATAGTTGAAAAATAATTGAAAAATAATTGAAAAATAATTGAAAAATAATTGAAAAATAATTGAAAAATAATTGAAAAATAATTGATAAATAATTGAAAAATAATTGAAAAATAATTGAAAAGTAATTGAAAAATAATTGAAAAATAATTGAAAAAAAATTGGAATATAATAATTGAAAAATAATTGAAAAATAATTGAAAAATAATTGAAAAACAATTGAAAAATAATTTTAAAAAAATTGGAATATAATAATTGAAAAATAATTGCAAAATAATTGAAAAAAAAAAGAAAAAAAATTGAAAAGTAATTGGAAAATAATTGAAAAATAATTGAAAAATAATTGAAAAATAATTGAAAAATAATTGAAAAAAATTGGAATATAATAATTGAAAAATAATTGAAAAATAATTGAAAAATAATTGAAAAATAATTGAAAAGTAATTGGAAAATAGTTGAAAAATAATTGAAAAATAATTGAAAAATAATTGAAAAATAATTGAAAAATAATTGAAAAATAATTGAAAAATAATTGAAAAATAATTGAAAAATAATTGATAAATAATTGAAAAATAATTGAAAAATAATTGAAAAATAATTGAAAAATAATTGAAAAATAATTGAAAAATAATTGATAAATAATTGAAAAATAATTGAAAAATAATTGAAAAGTAATTGAAAAATAATTGAAAAATAATTGAAAAAAAATTGGAATATAATAATTGAAAAATAATTGAAAAATAATTGAAAAATAATTGAAAAAAAATTGAAAAGTAATTGGAAAATAGTTGAAAAATAATTGAAAAATAATTGAAAAATAATTGAAAAATAATAGAAAAATAATTGAAAAATAGTTGAAAAATAATTTAAAAATAATTGAAAAATAATTGAAAAATAATTGAAAAATAATTGAAAAATAATTGAAAAATAATTGAAAAGTAATATAAGAATAATTGAAAAATAATTGAAAAATAATTGAAAACTAATTTAAAAATAATTGAAAAATAATGGAAAAATAATTGAAAAATAATTGAAAAATAATTGAAAAATAATTGAAAAATAATTGAAGAACAGTTGAAAAATAATTGAAAAATAATTTGAAAACAAATTGAAAAATAATTGAAAAATAATTGAAAAATAATTGAAAAATAATTGAAAAATAATTGAAAAATAATTGAAAAATAATTGAAGAATAGTTGAAAAATAATTGAAAAATAATTGATAACGAATTGAAAAATAATTGAAAAATAATTGAAAAATAAGTGAAAAATAATATAGGAATAACTGAAAAATAATTGAAAAATAATTGAAAAATAATTGAAAAATAATTGAAAAATAATTGAAAAATAATTGAGAAATAATTGAAAAATTATTGAAAAATAATTGAAAAATAATTGAAAAATAATTGAAAAATAATTGAAAAATAATTGAAAAATTGTTGAAAAATAATTGAAAAATAATTGAAAAATAATTGAAAAATAATTGAAAAATAATTTAAAAATAATGGAAAAATAATTGAAAAATAATTGAAAAATAATTGAAAAATAATTGAAAAATAATTGAAGAATAGTTGAAAAATAATTGAAAAATAATTGAAAAATAATTAAAAAATAAATGAAAAATAATTGAAAAATAATTGAAAAATAATTGAAGAATAAATGAAAAATAATTGAAAAATAATTGAAAAATAATTGAAAAATAATTGAAAAATAATTGAAAAATAATTGGCTAATAATAATTGAAAAATAATTGAAAAATAATTGAAAAATAATTGAGAAATAATTGAAAAATTATTGAAAAATAATTGAAAAATAATTGAAAAATAATTGAAAAATAATTGAAAAATAATTGAAAAATTATTGAAAAATAATTGAAAAATAATTGAAAAATAATTGAAAAATAATTGAAAAATAATTGAAAAATAATTGAAAAATAATTGTAAAATTATTGAAATATAATTGAAAAATAATTGAAAAATAATTGAAAAATAATTGCAAATTATTGAAAAGTAATTGAAAAATAATAGAAAAATAATTGAAAAATAATTGAAAAATAATTGAAAAATAATTGAAAAATAATTAAAAAATAATTAAAGAATAGTTGAAAAATAATTGAAAAATAATTGAAAAATAATTGAAGAATAATTGAAAAATAATTGAAAAATAATTGAAAAATAATTGAAAAATTATTGAAAAATAATTGAAAAGTAATTGAAAAATAATTGAAAAATAATTGAAAAATAATTGAAGAATAGTTGAAAAATAATTGAAAAATAATTGAAAAATTATTGAAAAATAATTGAAAAATAGTGGAAAAATAATTGAAAAATAACTGAAAAATAATTAAAAAATAATTGAAAAATAATTGAAAAATAATTTAAAAATAATTTAAAAATAATTGAAAAATAATTGAACAATAGTTGAAAAATAATTGAAAAATAATTGAAAAATTATTGAAAAATTATTGAAATATAATCGAAAAATAATTGAAAAATAATTGAAAAATAATTGAAAAGTATTTGAAAAATAATTGAAAAATAATTGAAAAATAATTGAAAAATAGTTGAAAAATAATTAAAAAATAATTGAAAAATAATTGAAAAATAATTGAAAAATAAATGAAAAATAATTGAAAAATAATTGAAAAATAATTGAAAAATAATTGAAAACTATGTAACGTCCCAACATTTTTCGCGCGGTACTATTCAGAAAATCTATTAAAAATCTCAGAATCACTCCACCAAAGTCCCTCAAATTCAATTATTACCCCTTTTCCCCAATCGCTGATCACCTCGATGATGTACTTTAGCGGTCCCCATCTCGAGATGGTCAGTACGAAACCTCCTTCACTTATTCGCCCAACGAGGCACGAATTCCCTCCTCAAAACTAAATCTAAACAAGTCCCTCGCCCCAAAATCTTCTTAAACCGAGACCACGTCTCACTCCTTCTCTAAGACCCTCCAAATCCAAGCCATTCAAACCCCTTTCCCGTTAAAATACCCAAAATCCATGCGATGGGTTGAATATCTCCAAATACCGTTCATAAAAACCCAAGAAATCTAATTGCGACGCATATTCGGCGTACGTGACAGAAGAATGTCTATTAATAGACACTCAGTTTATAAAAACCCCGGAAGTCCTACTGCGACTAAATTCTTAAATGTGTCAAGGCCGATACCGCGCGTACCCCGCAACAAACATATAAATACGAGGTCCTGAGAGGCCGGAGATTATTATCACCAGTATTTTCAATAGTACTACAAGTATTCATTTAGTGAAAATTATATAGTGAAACCATTAAAATCAGTTATCTACGGCTTCTACCGTAAGCAATCAATTATTATTATTATTATTCATTATATCATTCCCATTTATAATTTCGTATTATTATTGCTTATTGCGTTCACTTATTATCTTGTATTTATAACTTTCATTTCGTCTATTGCTTTCGCGTATTAACGCTTATTATTTTCATATTATTCTATTTACTTAAAGTTTATCATATATATATATAATTGAATTACTACTACTTTTCTATACGCTTATTGCGATCATTTATATTTTGTATTATTACTATTACTACTTTCTATATATGTGCTTATTGTAATCATTTCCTTTAATTATCGCATATTGTATTTCATATTCATACTTTTATATTGTACTAATCACAATTTATATAAATGTCATGTGCTAATGCTCGCTGTCAAACGCATTTCTATAACAATTAACTGCTTTTGCATTAACGATGCATGGCATATTATCGTACCTTGAATAAACAAACGTTCTTGTTTAAATCACGCTTTGAATTATTGTGTCTAATCTCCGGTTGCGAATATCCTCAAACCAAAACAAACTGCAGCAACAGCTGATCTCGATCAGTGAACGCTAAAGCCCCAGTTGTGTTTACAAACATACTATTGCACGAGCCGTGCTATTCTCGGAAATATTATAAGTGATTTTCTCTACATAAATGCAACGTTAAAATCAAAACAAGAGTGCTAACGGGTGTCCCCGGATACCATTCGCCTTTAAACCTTCCCTGATCGATTAGTGTGCTGGATGTCAGATTCGCGCCTGATCTATCCTTTAGCTTTAGAGTGCAGGATGTAAGATTCGCGCCTGGCTTTCCTCAAAAACCCTCAGTGTGCTGGATTACAGATTCGCGCCTGATTCCTCTAAAAACCTCAGCGTGACGGATTTAATATTCGCGCCTGACCCCTCTAAAAACCCTCAGTGTGCTGGATTACAGATTCGCGCCTGATTCCTCTAAAAACCTCAGCGTGACGGATTTAATATTCGCGCCTGACTCCTCTAAAACACTCAGTGTGCTGGATCACAGATTCGCGCCTGACTCCTCAAAAACCCTCAGAGTGACGGATTTAATATTCGCGCCTAAGTTCCCACAAAATCTCAGAGTGCTGGATTTTAGATTCGCGCCTGAGTCCATTCTACCCCACATGTCATTGTCCCCAAAAGACCTCACCCGGGACGTGACAACTAATTGAAAAATAATTGCAAAATAATTGAAAAATAATTGAAAAATAATTGAAAACTAATTGAAAAATAATTGAAAAATAATTGAAAAATAATTGAAAAATAATTGCAAAATAATTGAAAAATAATTGAAAAGTAATTGAAAAATAATTGAAAAATAATTGAAAAATAATTGGATAATAATAATTGAAAAATAATTGAAAAATAATTGAAAAATAATGGAAAAATAATTGAAAAATAATTGAAAAATAATTGAAAAATAATTGAAAAATAATTGAAAAATAATTGAAAAATAATTAAAAAATAATTGAAAAATAATTAAAAAATAATTCAAAAATAATTCAAAAATAATTGAATAATAATTCAAAAATAATTCAAAAATAGTTGAAAAATAATTGAAAAATAATTGAAAAATAATTGAAAAATAATTGAAAAATAAATGAAAAATAATTGAAAAATAATTGAAAAATAATTGAAAAATAAATGAAAAATAATTGAAAAATAATTGAAAAATAATTGAAAAATAATTGAAAAATTATTGAAAAATAATTGAAAAATAATTGAAAAACAATTTAAAAATAATTGAAAAATAATTGAAAAATAATTGAAAAATAATTGAAAAAAAATTGGAATATAATAATTGAAAAATAATTGAAAAATAATTGAAGAATAATTGAAAAATAAATGATAAATAATTGAAAAATAATTGAAAAATAATTGAAAAATAATTGAAAAATAATTGAAGAATAATTAAAAAATAATTCAAAAATAATTAAAAAATAATTCAAAAATAGTTGAAAAATAATTGAAAAATAATTGAAGAATAGTTGAAATGTCACGTCCCGGGTGAGGTCTTTTGGGGACAATGACATGTGGGGTAGAATGGACTCAGGCGCGAATCTAAAATCCAGCACTCTGAGATTTTGTGGGAACTTAGGCGCGAATATTAAATCCGTCACTCTGAGGGTTTTTGAGGAGTCAGGCGCGAATCTGTAATCCAGCACACTGAGGGTTTTTAGAGGGGTCAGGCGCGAATATTAAATCCGTCACGCTGAGGGTTTTAGAGGAATCAGGCGCGAATCTGTAATCCAGCACTCTGAGATTTTGTGGGAACTTAGGCGCGAATATTAAATCCGTCACTCTGAGGGTTTTTGAGGAGTCAGGCGCGAATCTGTAATCCAGCACACTGAGGGTTTTTAGAGGGGTCAGGCGCGAATATTAAATCCGTCACGCTGAGGGTTTTAGAGGAATCAGGCGCGAATCTGTAATCCAGCACTCTGAGATTTTGTGGGAACTTAGGCGCGAATATTAAATCCGTCACTCTGAGGGTTTTTGAGGAGTCAGGCGCGAATCTGTAATCCAGCACACTGAGGGTTTTTAGAGGGGTCAGGCGCGAATATTAAATCCGTCACGCTGAGGGTTTTAGAGGAATCAGGCGCGAATCTGTAATCCAGCACTCTGAGATTTTGTGGGAACTTAGGCGCGAATATTAAATCCGTCACTCTGAGGGTTTTTGAGGAGTCAGGCGCGAATCTGTAATCCAGCACACTGAGGGTTTTTAGAGGGGTCAGGCGCGAATATTAAATCCGTCACGCTGAGGGTTTTAGAGGAATCAGGCGCGAATCTGTAATCCAGCACTCTGAGATTTTGTGGGAACTTAGGCGCGAATATTAAATCCGTCACTCTGAGGGTTTTTGAGGAGTCAGGCGCGAATCTGTAATCCAGCACACTGAGGGTTTTTAGAGGGGTCAGGCGCGAATATTAAATCCGTCACGCTGAGGGTTTTAGAGGAATCCGGCGCGAATCTGTAATCCAGCACACTGAGGGTTTTTGAGGAAAGCCAGGCGCGAATCTTACATCCGTCACGCTGAGGTTTTTAGAGGAATCAGGCGCGAATCTGTAATCCAGCACACTGATCGGTCAGGGAAGGTTTAAAGGCGAATGGTATCCGGGGACACCCGTTAGAGCTTTTGTTGTGGTTTGGCACAATAATTGGATTTACTGTTGCATCGAGGTAAAAGACACTCGTAATGATTCAGCAAAATCAGCTATTCTTACGGTTATACGAAACCTATACGAAAGTAAGTTAGTAAACACTGCAATGCTTTCCGCGGTCGTTGCCCGTAGTCAGCTGTTCCGGCAGCCTGGTTGGATTTCGGGATCTTCGTAGCCGAAGGATTAACACAATGACTCGAAACGTTAGTTAAGCAAAACGGTTTATTAGTTTAGGCAAAATATATGTGCACTGTTTGTGAAAGTGCTTTGTTGAACATATTATGCGTTTAGACATTAATCATTGGCACAGAACATTTATATAAATGGTTATCAATATATAAAACGTGATTATGAGCGTGACATACAGTATATGGTTAAGATAGAATGATATAAGCAATAAGCATTGATAAGAACATGAAATATGATTGAGATGAGCGTTAATAATACAATATAATAAAGCAACAAGCGTAACAAGACAATATAATATGAAAGCAATTAGAATAGCAATACAAAATAATAGGTGAACGCAATACGCGTAGAAATACAAAATAATATGAAAGCAATACGAATAGAAATACACAATAATATGTATGGAGATGATAGGCAATATTTTAAATGGTAATATAAATTCTTACGGTAGTTGCCGTTGAACACTGAATTTATGTTCGTAATTGAGTACTTTGAATAATACTGCGGTTAAATAAAACTTTAGAATGTTTCTGTAGAACGTTGATAGATTTTCGTATTGGTCGTTGATTGATTTCCATAGAACGAGAGCGAGCTCTCGCGGTTCTTCGTATTTATACTAATTACAATCTTTTCGGCTTGAAGGGGGGTGCGCAGTACGCACCTTGACATATTTACGCATATGCGTCGCAGAAACATTTCGGGGTTTTTGTAAGGACCAAAGGTTGGTCTATATTTAGACTCGTATCTTCGGCACGTACGCCAGATAATCCTCGCGATTATCCTTCCGGGGTTCTTATACATGTGAATTTGAATGCTCGACTCCTCGGATAGATTTTGGGTGTTTTAATAGGAAAGGGGTGGTAATGGCTTTGACTTCTTTGGTCATTTAGTGGAATTGAGACGTGGTCTCGATTTAAGAGATAGAAGGGGCGAGGGACTTGTTTAGATTCGATAGGAGGGAAGAGTTTGTGCCGCGTTGGGCGAATAAGAGAAGGGGATTTACTGATTGACCGTCTTGAGATGGGGACCGCTAAGGTACATCGCCAAGGCGGTCAGTGATCGTGAAAAGGGGTAGGAGTCGAGGTTTGAGTGGTTTTGTTTGTGAAATATTGAAAATAACAGCGCGAGAAAAGTCGTGGGATGTCACACCTCCCCCCTTATATGAAGAAATGCCTGCATTTCTTCCCTGTAAGGAGCGGGGTGGATTTGTTCGTTTGTAAGATTGGGGTCTATACGGGGCGAAGGGGCAGTGGCATCTTGGAGTTGCTCTGATGACTGATGTTGGAGGGGAAGGAGTCATCTATAGCGATGACCGTCTGTGAAGACGCCTCCTTGATGATGATGTATGAGATGTTTTTAGAGAGGAGGGATCTGATATTCCTTCCTTCCCTCTTGACGGCATAGCCGCGTAAGTGGTGACTGCAATAAGTGTTGCAGTTGCAACGATCTATATTGGAAAATTTGATTAATGTTTTTGTTTATTGTGACTTGGGGTCAACCGGGACTCTCGCGCAAATGAATATCGCGATCGTCAGGTTTTTTATACCTTAGGCTCCTACTCAGTTTCGAAAGGTAACCTTGGTATGTTTTATTTTCAATTTCTTCAAGAACCGGGTTCCGGTTCGGTTTCCGAGTTAATTTCCCGAATAATTTTTCATGCGGAGTGTACTTATTACACTCGCGGACACTGGCATTATACGAGATCGCGGCCAAGTTGGTCCATTCGTCCCAGTCAGTGTATCTACCGATAATCAATTTTAAATATTGGGTCATTACGAGATGCAATCTCTCTAGAGAGCCGTTAGTCTGTGGGTGAAAGTCTCTGGTTCGGAATTGTTGCATTTTACATTCCCGTGGTACTGCTTTCGTGAAATTGCGAGTATTTTGTGCTGCTTGGTCGGTGAGAATGGCTCTAAGAGCTCCGAAGTGATAAATTAAATTTTTAATGAATACATCAGCGGTCTTAATTAATGTTAATAGGCTGAGAAACACGCACACTAAATATTTTACGAATAAACCCTGTATGGGTAATTTATAAGTGTTGTTTGCTTTTGTTATAGGTAGTCGTTCACGTATGTTTTCTGGGGGGAACCGTAGTGGAATTTCTACAGGTGATATTTTCCGGCGCATCTTTCTGTGCAGTTTAATCCTTTTCGATTCTTTTCTAAGGTGAGCGTTGGATGTGGGAATTGCAGGGTCGACGGGGTTGCTTTCGCTCGTTGCCACATGGATCGGTGAACTGGAGAATCGAGGCCTCTTGGAGCTGCTTGGCTTATGTTTGGACCTGTCTTCCAAGTCGTCGTCCGATTTTTCGCGTGGTCGTTTGGAGCATTTTCCGCTTACAGGAGGTTTACGAGGTGAATTTTCAGTGACTTTATCGCTTTTCCCGGGATTCGGGTGTTTTTCGGAGATTGATTTTTGTAAAATTTTCTCGTTATTCAGAATGCAGGGGGTGTAAGTGATTGGCAGGGTCTTTTTAACAACTGCCTGGTTTAATATCCCTCCTATAGTATTTTCAGAGGTACGGAATTCCAGCTCAAAGTTCGGATATTGCAGGATTGGTTCCTTCCGCAATGCCGACTTTAAGTGGTTAGAAGCGACTTTTTGGGACGATCCCCAGTCAAATGGAGTGTCCTTTTCCTGAAATGTGGTCAAAGGCCGAGCCGTTCTAGAGAATTCTGGGATAGACGTTATGTAATATCCGGTCAGTTCGAGATAAATTGTAACTCTTTTGGGTTTGCAAGGTGCTGAGTAGTTCAGGACGGTTTGGATTTTCTGTCGGTCTGGTTTTAGTGTAACCGCGAGAGACTTATGGGAGGTTATGGGAAGGGCTGATTTTGCGTAATGCAAAAGGGGTTTGAGTGAGTGCACCTTCACGGATGCCTCGATGTGGTGGATCGACGGATCCTGGGGTAAGAGGGGCTTGATTTTTGTTAGGGCTGGGATAGGAGTGACGCATTTAGACGTCTTAGTCTCTTTTGGCAGTACCCTTATTGTTCCAAGGGTGGAAACTGGGTCCAGAGAGGTGCCACTTAATAGCACTTGCGTCGGATTGATGTCCTGAAATTTTGGCACATTTACCTCAGTATTTTTGTTGATTATGAACTCGGGTGTTTTCCGAAATTCTGGTGAATGAATTCTCACAGACGGGGCCTGACCAACTGTTTTCATTTGAATGATACCGGTTTTTACGGTATTGCTGGTGTTTTCGACTGAATCATAAGTGGGTGCGCTCCTGGTTGGCCTACTCCACGGTTCGCATCCGTCGGTACCCGACGGGGTATTTTTTGACTCTATTTCCCACAAACTTCTAGGATCCTTATGGATGGGCTTGATGCGTTTTCTGCATTCTGAGATCGCGTGTCCAGGCTTCTTGCAATAATCGCAGATACGCAATTCTGTAGGTCTTGAGGGAGGAGGTCGAGTTTTGTCCCAGTAAGGGAGCAAAGGATTAGGGGCCTGGTTACCATATTCCGTGGCTCGGTTTTGGGGATATCTTTCGGAAGGTTGGGAGGCAATTCTTTGGTTACTCCTACAGGACAGTGCGTCGTGTCCTGTCTTATTACAAATTTGACATATTAATTTAGGAGCCTCTTGTTCGGAAAACCTTTGATGGTCCCTTTCAATCTTCTTATCCACGAGTACAGCTAGCTCGAAAGCTTCATCGAGCGTTTCGAAATTATGTTGGAATAGTCTTGTTCGCATATGGGGAGGAAGGCCATCCACAAATGAGTCCAACGTTAAACGATCTAAGTCATCGGTGTGATTCCGTGCGAAGTCGCGATAATATTCTCTGTCCTCTTCCAAAATAGCGAATCGGAGATCCTTAACACGCGAGATGTATTCTAGTACGTGTTCGTTAGGTCCTTTAATAATATTGGCAAGTTCCCCACGATAGTGGTCCGAAGTTTTCGCGGGGGAGAATGTTCGTTTGAGTTGTTTTATTAAATCATTCACGGAGTCAAAAACCCTATCCTCAACGGCCAAGCAAGCGTGGTCTTGCAGTTTATTTGTCAACAACCTCGCTAGCTGGGGTTCGGCTTGCGAGGGAATCAGAGCCTTAGCCCTATTGCAGGCTCTTGCGAATTGCAAAACGGATATGTCGTAACCGTTAAAATTAGGGACGGTTTCTATGGCGTCTTTTAACGTGATCTGGGGTGTTGGATCCTGGTCCGGAATATTATTATAATTTATTATTGGTTTCCTATCGAAACGTGAGGAACCAGGAGTGGCAAAATTATTCGCCGTTGGCGGGGGTGCAAGAAGTTTTTCCATCATTCCGCGAATGGTTTGAATCCGCCTGGAGAGACCTTCCAACGCGGGGCCGTCCGAACCGGAGACTACGCCTGAACGCGTATTAGATTCCCGGTCTACGACAAATTCCGCGTACAAGTTTTCAATTTCGGCTTGCTTTTGCTGTATTAATTGCACCTGCTCCCTTTTTTCAGCGATTGCTGTAACTACAGTGTTAGGGGAAGGACCCGCGTTTTGAGCCATAATGCGAGAGTCCTCGGTATCGCCGTACAAGGACATGATACTTTGTATTTCTTAAGTGGCGTTTTGAAGGATTTTAATACTTTCGGCGACCGGCAGCCGTTATTTACAAATCGGGGTATAACTATAGTTATTCTTGATAATTATCGAACCGACGGTAGCTCTTATTCGAGAGCAAATAACTTTCAAAGCACTCGATGCAGTTTCTTATTGGGCGTTCTGGAATTAATGATTTTCTGCACCGAGGGCAATAGACAGGAGTTCTATACGTATAATAATAATGGGTCCAGTATACTTCTACCGTATCCGTGGGCATTAGGCTAGAGCACTTTAGGCAAATCTCGCTGCCGTCAATGGTTGTAGCTACGCCTCCCGAAATGCAGGTTAGTGCGTTTAAATATGCCGTCAAACTTTGTAATCTGCGGCTCCGGTAAGATGGTTGACACCGACTAGGGTGTTCAATGCACATTTTAAATAGTGGGACTTTGTGGGTACCGCGTCACAGAATCTATTTCTTATCAACGGTAAACGTAAATCCCACCGCTGTCACCAAAATTATGTCACGTCCCGGGTGAGGTCTTTTGGGGACAATGACATGTGGGGTAGAATGGACTCAGGCGCGAATCTAAAATCCAGCACTCTGAGATTTTGTGGGAACTTAGGCGCGAATATTAAATCCGTCACTCTGAGGGTTTTTGAGGAGTCAGGCGCGAATCTGTAATCCAGCACACTGAGGGTTTTTAGAGGGGTCAGGCGCGAATATTAAATCCGTCACGCTGAGGGTTTTAGAGGAATCAGGCGCGAATCTGTAATCCAGCACTCTGAGATTTTGTGGGAACTTAGGCGCGAATATTAAATCCGTCACTCTGAGGGTTTTTGAGGAGTCAGGCGCGAATCTGTAATCCAGCACACTGAGGGTTTTTAGAGGGGTCAGGCGCGAATATTAAATCCGTCACGCTGAGGGTTTTAGAGGAATCAGGCGCGAATCTGTAATCCAGCACACTGAGGGTTTTTGAGGAAAGCCAGGCGCGAATCTTACATCCGTCACGCTGAGGTTTTTAGAGGAATCAGGCGCGAATCTGTAATCCAGCACACTGATCGGTCAGGGAAGGTTTAAAGGCGAATGGTATCCGGGGACACCCGTTAGAGCTTTTGTTGTGGTTTGGCACAATAATTGGATTTACTGTTGCATCGAGGTAAAAGACACTCGTAATGATTCAGCAAAATCAGCTATTCTTACGGTTATACGAAACCTATACGAAAGTAAGTTAGTAAACACTGCAATGCTTTCCGCGGTCGTTGCCCGTAGTCAGCTGTTCCGGCAGCCTGGTTGGATTTCGGGATCTTCGTAGCCGAAGGATTAACACAATGACTCGAAACGTTAGTTAAGCAAAACGGTTTATTAGTTTAGGCAAAATATATGTGCACTGTTTGTGAAAGTGCTTTGTTGAACATATTATGCGTTTAGACATTAATCATTGGCACAGAACATTTATATAAATGGTTATCAATATATAAAACGTGATTATGAGCGTGACATACAGTATATGGTTAAGATAGAATGATATAAGCAATAAGCATTGATAAGAACATGAAATATGATTGAGATGAGCGTTAATAATACAATATAATAAAGCAACAAGCGTAACAAGACAATATAATATGAAAGCAATTAGAATAGCAATACAAAATAATAGGTGAACGCAATACGCGTAGAAATACAAAATAATATGAAAGCAATACGAATAGAAATACACAATAATATGTATGGAGATGATAGGCAATATTTTAAATGGTAATATAAATTCTTACGGTAGTTGCCGTTGAACACTGAATTTATGTTCGTAATTGAGTACTTTGAATAATACTGCGGTTAAATAAAACTTTAGAATGTTTCTGTAGAACGTTGATAGATTTTCGTATTGGTCGTTGATTGATTTCCATAGAACGAGAGCGAGCTCTCGCGGTTCTTCGTATTTATACTAATTACAATCTTTTCGGCTTGAAGGGGGGTGCGCAGTACGCACCTTGACATATTTACGCATATGCGTCGCAGAAACATTTCGGGGTTTTTGTAAGGACCAAAGGTTGGTCTATATTTAGACTCGTATCTTCGGCACGTACGCCAGATAATCCTCGCGATTATCCTTCCGGGGTTCTTATACATGTGAATTTGAATGCTCGACTCCTCGGATAGATTTTGGGTGTTTTAATAGGAAAGGGGTGGTAATGGCTTTGACTTCTTTGGTCATTTAGTGGAATTGAGACGTGGTCTCGATTTAAGAGATAGAAGGGGCGAGGGACTTGTTTAGATTCGATAGGAGGGAAGAGTTTGTGCCGCGTTGGGCGAATAAGAGAAGGGGATTTACTGATTGACCGTCTTGAGATGGGGACCGCTAAGGTACATCGCCAAGGCGGTCAGTGATCGTGAAAAGGGGTAGGAGTCGAGGTTTGAGTGGTTTTGTTTGTGAAATATTGAAAATAACAGCGCGAGAAAAGTCGTGGGATGTCACAGAAAAATAATTGAAAAATAATTGAAAAATAATTGAAAAATAATTGAAATATAATTGAAAAATAATTGAAAAAGAATTGAAGAATAATTGAAAAATAATTGGATAATAATAATTGAAAAATAATTGAAAAATAATTCAAAAATAATTCCAAAATAATTAAAAAATAATTAAAAAATAGTTGAAAAATAATTGAAAAATAATTGAAAAATTATTGAAAAATAATTGAAAAATTATTGAAAAATAATTGAAAAATAATTGAAGAATAGTTGAAAAATAATTGGAAAATAATTGAAAACTAATTGAAAAATAATTGAAAAATAATTGAAAAATAATTGAAGAATAGTTGAAAAATAATTGAAAAATAATTGGAAAAATAATTGAAATATAATTGAAGAATAGTTGAAAAATAATTGAAAAATAATTGAAAAATAATTGAAAAATAATTGAAAAGTAATTGAAAAATAATTGAAAAATAATTGAAAAGTAATTGAAAAATAATTGAAAAATAATTGAAAAATAATTGGATAATAATAATTGAAAAATAATTGAAAAATAATTGAAAAATAATGGAAAAATAATTGAAAAATAATTGAAAAATAATTGAAAAATAATTGAAAAATAATTGAAAAATAATTGAAAAATAATTAAAAAATAATTGAAAAATAATTCAAAAATAATTCAAAAATAATTCAGAAATAATTGAATAATAATTCAAAAATAATTCAAAAATAGTTGAAAAATAATTGAAAAATAATTGAAAAATAATTGAAAAATAATTGAAAAATAAATGAAAAATAATTGAAAAATAATTGAAAAATATTTGAAAAATAAATGAAAAATAATTGAAAAATAATTGAAAAATAATTGAAAAATAATTGAAAAATTATTGAAAAATAATTGAAAAATAATTGAAAAACAATTTAAAAATAATTGAAAAATAATTGAAAAATAATTGAAAAATAATTGAAAAAAAATTGGAATATAATAATTGAAAAATAATTGAAAAATAATTGAAGAATAATTGAAAAATAAATGATAAATAATTGAAAAATAATTGAAGAATAGTTGAAAAATAATTGAAAAATAATTGAAAAATAATTGAAAAATATTGAAATATAATTGAAAAATAATTGAAAAATAATTGAAGAATAATTGAAAAATAATTGGATAATAATAATTGAAAAATAATTCAAAAATAATTCAAAAATAATTCCAAAATAATTAAAAAATAATTAAAAAATAGTTGAAAAATAATTGAAAAATAATTGAAAAATTATTGAAAAATAATTGAAAAATAATTGAAGAATAGTTGAAAAATAATTGGAAAATAATTGAAAACTAATTGAAAAATAATTGAAAAATAATTGAAAAATAATTGAAGAATAGTTGAAAAATAATTGAAAAATAATTGAAAAATAATTGAAAAATAATTGAAAAGTAATTGAAAAATAATTGAAAAATAATTGAAAAATAATTGGATAATAATAATTGAAAAATAATTGAAAAACAATTAAAAAATAATAGAAAAATAATTAAAAAATAATTGAAAAATAATTGAAAACTAATTGAAAAAGAATTAAAAAATAATTGAAAAATAATTGAAGAATAGTTTAAAATAATTGAAAACTAATTGAAAAATAATTGAAAAATAATTGAAAAATAATTGAAAAATAATTGAAAAATAAATGAAAAATAATTGAAAAATAATTGAAAAATAATGGAAAAATAATTGAAAATAATTGAAAAATAATTGAAGAATAGTTGAAAAATAATTGAAAAATAGTTGAAAAATAATTGAAAAATAATTGAAAAATAATTGTAAAATTATTTAAATATAATTGAAAACTAATTTAAAAATAATTGAAAAATAATTGAAAAGTAATTGAAAAATAATTGAAAAATAAATGATAAATAATTGAAAAATAATTGAAAAATAATTGAAAAATAATTGAAAAATAATTGAAAAATAATTGAAAAAAAATTAAAAATATTTGAAAAATAATTGAAAAATAATGGAAAAATAATTGAAAAATAATTGAAAAATAATTGAAAAGTAATTGAAAAATAATAGAAAAATAATTGAAAAATAATTGAAAAACAATTGAAAAATAATTGAAAAATAATTGAAAAATAATTGAAAAATAATTGTAAAATAATTGAAAAATAATTGAAAAATAATTGAAAAATAATTGAAAATTAATTGAAGAATAGTTGAGAAATAATTGAAAAATAATTGAAAACTAATTGAAAAATAATTGAAAAATAATTGAAAAATAATTGAAAAATAATTGAAAAATAATTGAAAAATAATTGAAAAATAATTGAAAAATAATTAAAAAATAATTGAAAAATAATTGTAAAATTATTGAAAAATAATTGAAACATAATTGAAAAATAATTGAAAAAAATTGGAATATAATAAATGAAAAATAATTGAAAAATAATTAAAAATAATTGAAAAGTAATTGAAAAATAATTGAAAAATAATTGATAAATAATTGAAAAAAAATTGTAAAATTATTGAAATATAATTGAAAAATAATTGAAAAATAGTTGAAAAATAATTAAAAATAATTGAAAAGTAATTGAAAAATAACTGAAAAATAATTGAAAAATAATTGAAAAATAATTGAAAACTAATTGAAAAATAATTGAAATATAATTGAAAAATAATTGAAAAATAATTGAAAAATAACTGAAAAATAATTGAAAAATAATTGAAAAATAATTGAAAAATAATTGTAAAATTATTGAAATATAATTGAAAAATAATTGAAAAATAATTGAAAAATAATTGAAAAGTAATTGAAAAATAATTGAAAAATAATTGAAAAATAATTGAAAAATAATTGAAAAATAATTGAAAAATATTTGAAAAGGAATTGAAAAATAATTGAAAAATAATTGAAAAATAATTGAAAAATAATTGAAAAATAATTGAAAAATAATTGAAAACTAATATGAAGAATAATTGAAAAATAATTGAAAAATAATTGAAAAATAATTGAAAAATAATCGAAAAATAATTGAAAAGTAATTGAAAAATAATTGAAAAATAATTGAAAAATAATTGCAATATAATTGAAAAATAATTGAAAAATAATTGAAAAATAATTGTAAAATTATTGAAATATAATGGAAAAATAATTGAAATATAATTGAAAAATAATTGAAAAATAATTGATAAATAATTGAAAAACAATTGAAAAATAATTGGAAAATAATTGAAAAATAAATGTAAAATAATTGAAAAATAAATAAAAAATAATTAAAAAATAATTGAAAAATAATTGAAAAATTATTGAAAAATAATTAAAAAATAATTGAAAAATAATTGAAAAATAATGGAAAAATAATTGAAAAATAATTGAAAAGTAATTGAAAAATAATTGAAAAATAATCGAAAAACAATTGAAAAATAATTGAAAAATAATTGACAAATAATTGAAAAATAATGGAAAAATATTTGAAAAATAATTGAAAAATTATTGAAACATAATTGAAAAATAATTGAAGAATAGTTGAAAAATAATTGAAAAATAATTGAAAAATAATTGAAAAAAATTTGAAAAATAATTGAAAAATAATTGCAAAATAATTGAAGTATAGTTGAAAAATAATTGAAAAATTATTGAAAAATAATTGAAAAATAATGGAAAAATAATTGAAAAATAACTGAAAAATAATTGAAAAATAATTGAAAAATAATTGAAAAATAATAGAAAAATAATTGAAAAATAATTGAAAAATAATTGAAAAATAATTGAAAAATAATTGAAAAATAATTTAAAAATATTTGAAAAATATTTGAAAAATATTTGAAAAATAATTGAAAAATAATTGAAGAATAGTTGAGAAATAATTGAAAAATAATTGAAAAATAATTGAAAAATAATTGAAAAATAATTGAAAAATAATTGAAGAATAGTTGAAAAATAATTGAAAAATAATTGAAAAATAATTGAAAACTAATTGAAAAATAATTGAAAAATAATTGAAAAATAATTGAAAACTAATTGAAAAATATTTGAAAAATATTTGAAAAATAATTGAAAAATAATATGAAAAATAATTGAAAAATAGTTGAAAAATAATTGAAAAATAATTGAAGAATAGTTGAAAAATAATTGAAAAATAATTGAAAAATAATTGAAAAATAATTGAAAAATAATTGAAAAATAATTGAAAAATAATTGAAAAATAATTGAAAAATGATTGAAGAATAATTGAAGAATAGTTGGAACATAATTGATAAATAATTGAAAACTAATTGATAAATAATTGAAAAATAATTGAAAACTAATTGAAAAAGAATTGAAAAATAATTGAAAAATAATAGAAAAATAATTGAAAAATAATTGAAAAATAATTGAAAAATAATTGAAAAATATTTGAAAAGGAATTGAAAAATAATTGAAAAATAATTGAAAAATAATTGAAAAATAATTGAAAAATAATTGAAGAATAGTTGAAAAGTAATTGAAAAATAATAGAAAAATAATTGAAAAATAATTGAAAAATAATTGAAAAATAATTGAAAAATTATTGAAAAATAATTGAAAAATTATTGAAAAATAATTGAAAAATTATTGAAAAATAATTGAAAAATTATTGAAAAATAATTGAAAAATTATTGAAAAATAATTGAAAAATAATTGAAAAATTATTGAAAAATAATTGAAAAATAATTGAAGAATAGTTGAAAAATAATTGAAAAATAATTGAAAACTAATTGAAAAATAATTGAAAAATAATTGAAAAATTATTGAAAAATAATTGAAAAATAAATGAAAAATAATTGAAAAATAATTGAAAAATAATTGAAAAATAATTTAAAAATAATTGAAAAATAATTGAAGAATAGTTGAAAAATAATTGAAAAATAATTGAAAAATAATTGAAAAATAATTGAAAAATAATTGAAAAGTAATTGAAAAATAATTGAAAAATAATTGAAAAATAATTGCAATATAATTGAAAAATAATTGAAAAATAATTGAAAAATAATTGTAAAATTATTGAAATATAATGGAAAAATAATTGAAATATAATTGAAAAATAATTGAAAAATAATTGAAAAATAATTGAAAAGTAATTGAAAAATAATTGAAAAATAATTGAAAAATAATTGAAAAATAATTGAAAAATAATTGAAAAATATTTGAAAAGGAATTGAAAAATAATTGAAAAATAATTGAAAAATAATTGAAAAATAATTGAAAAATAATTGTAAAATAATTGAAAAATAATTGAAGAATAGTTGAAAAATAATTGAAAAATTATTGAAAAATAATTGAAAAATAATTGAAAAATAATTGAAAAATAATTGAAAATTATTGAAAAATAATTGAAAAGTAATTGAAAAATACTTGAAAAATAATTGAAAAATAATGGAAAAATAATTGAAAAATAATTGAAAAATAATAGAAAAATAATTGAAAAATAATTGAAAAATAATTGAAAAATACTTGAAAATACTTGAAAAATAATTGAAAAATAATTGAAAAATAATTGAAAAAAAAATGGAATATAATAATTGAAAAATAATTGAAAAATAATTAAAAATAATTGAAAAGTAATTGAAAAATAACTGAAAAATAATTGAAAAATAATTGAAAAATAATTGAAAAATAATTGTAAAATTATTGAAATATAATTGAAAAATAATTGAAAAATAATTGAAAAATAATTGAAAAGTAATTGAAAAATAATTTAAAAATAATTGAAAAATAATTGAAAAATAATTGAAAAATAATTGAAAAATTATTGAAAAATAATTGAAAAATAATTGATAAATAATTGTAAAATTATTGAAATATAATTGAAAAATAATTGAAAAATAATTTAAGAATAGTTGAAAAATAATTGAAAAATAATTGAAAAATAATTGAAAAATAATTGAAAAATAATTGTAAAATTATTGAAATATAATTGAAAAATAATTGAAAAATAATTGAAAAATAATTGAAAAATAATTGAAAAATAATTGAAAAATGATTGAAAAATAATTGAAAAGTAATTGAAAAATAATTGAAAAATAATTGAAAAATGTTAAGATTTGGCGCTAATCCCGGGGTTAATGCACACGTGCGCTTCTCAGGGGGCGCTGCATCGGCTCGTAGCGGGTCATTTGTTTTCATCGTGGAAGGTTCGCGGCTGTGTGTGTTTTTTCTTCTCCTCTCGGTAGCGTCCCGGCTAACAACACGTGATGAGACGTAGCGAAATGCGTTCCGTGCCGCGTGCATTCCGAACCGCGTTTTTGTACGATTAGTTAATAAGTATAAGTTCATAAGTTCACTCAGAGAGACACGCGCTCTGAATAAATAAATAAGTTCAACAGGTTATGGGCCCAGGGCGCCTATAAAATATATAAAATAGACAGACTGAGTGAAAAGTGAGGTTAGAATCGCGCGCCACGTGTTCAGTAAAATTTGAAAAATGAATATAGGAAAGATTGAACGAATAGAAAAGCTGAGTAGCACGAACTATGAGACGTGGAAGATACAAATGAAGAGTGTGCTGAGATATAATGATCTGTGGGGTTACGTGACTGGAACCGTACCGAAACCCGAAGAAAACCATGGTGACTGGACCACGAGGGACGAGAAGGGTCTAGACATAATCACCTTGAGCATACAATCGGATCAGTATAACTACATTAAAAGGGCGAATACTTCGATGGAAGCGTGGGAAATGCTGAAAGGTATTTATGAATCTAGAAGGCCCATGAGGCAATGTGTACTTTTCAATCAGTTGTATCGTTTAAAGAAGTCCACGGAACAGAACATGTCTCAATATATAAATGAGTTTGTAAGAATAACAGAACAATTGGAGGAGTGTGATATGAAATTACCAGAAAACCTGCTATCTGTTTGGCTTCTAAATTCACTACCAAGCGAGTATGAAACCATCAGCATAGCGATACAGTCCAGAGATGGGATGCCAACACTGGAAGAACTCAAAACAAGGCTGCTCGAGGAGGAAGCTAGAAAATTAGAGAGCACACGGGATCGAGATACAGAAAAAGAAGAAGAAGCCCTACTAACGAAGAAGAAAGGAGGGTACAAGAACATACCATCAAAGGACCACACAAAACCTCCACAAGGAAAAAAGACGTTTAAATGTTTTAATTGCGGAAAGACAGGCCACTTGGCCAACAATTGCAGATCCAATCCAAAAGGAAAAAACATGGAAAAGAGAGATGATGCGATGACAGCAGTTGCTTTGAACACCGGTCTCCCAACGTCTGGCACATGGTGCCTAGACAGTGGCGCAACAACACATATGTGCAATGACAGCAGCAGATTCAACGGGTTGAATAGGAAAGAAACAACCAAGATATATACAGCTGCGGAGGACTGCGTCAAGTCAGAAGGAAAGGAAGAAGTAAATATTAAAGTACGAGCGGAAGGTAACAAACCAAATGATATTAGGTTACAAGATGCAATGCTGGTACCAAAATTCAAAAGTAACCTATTATCGGTGTCAAGCATCACGAAGCATGGTTATAAGGTAACATTTCAAAAAGAATATGCCATCGTAACCAGAAAGGATGGATCTGTAGCGATGAAGGCTACAATGACAAATGGGCTGTATGTGGTCAACGAGAACTCTTCCGAGTACGCAGGTATGTCAAAAATACACAACAATAATTTGACAAAATGGCACAACAGGTTGGGACATCTGAACTTCTTGAATCTCAAAGGATGAAAAATATGGTACAAGGAATGAACGAGAACATGGATGGTCAAATTCAGAAGTGTGAGGTATGCGATAAATGCAAAATTCACCAATTACCTTTTAGATCATCAACGACAAGGGCAAAGGAAGTCCTGGGCCTTGTGCATAGTGACATATGTGGTCCGATGCATGTAGCCTCGCTAGGGGGAGCGAGATGTTTTGTTTCTTTCATCGACGACAAAACAAGATATACTGAAGTCGTCATGCTAAAGAACAAGTCAGATGTATTCAAGGCATTCCAGGAATATAAATCCAAAGCGGAGAAACTTACAGGACAATCAATAACGAAGCTCCGCACTGACAATGCCAAAGAGTATTTATCAAAAGAATTTACTACCTACTTGAAAGACGAAGGAATAACAAGGGAACTAACAGTTGCATACACACCGCAACAGAATGGAGTGGCCGAAAGATTAAACAGAACATTGGTTGAAATGGCAAGATGCATGCTACTACAGGCCAAAGCACCGTTCACCCTATGGGCAGAAGCTGTTAACGCAGCAGCGTACATTAGAAACAGGTGCCCAACGAAAGCCTTGGATGAGTACACACCTTACGAAGGATGGACAGGAAAGAAACCGTACGTAGGATTCATGCGAATATTTGGTAGTCGTGTCATCGCATTAAACAAAAAACATAGATACAACAAATTCGCACCCAAGGGAAAGGAGTTTGTATTAGTGGGTTACTCGGAAGAATCTAAAGCATATAGGCTGTGGGAGAGAGGGAGCAGAACTGTGGAGAAACACAGAGATGTGAGATTCCTGGAAGATCAAGAGATAGAATCACCCGACAGCGAGGAGACATTTTTCGAAATGCCCCTGAAGCAACCAACCTCAGACGGGAGTGACGTCGAACAGGAAGTCCAACAACAAGAAGATGGACCAGAACAAGAAGAGCTCCAAGCGACAGCGGAATCACCAACGACACGCAGAGGCCCTGGTCGTCCCAGAATAGAAAGAACTGGGAAAAGGGGCAGACCAAGAAAAATATTCCCCACGCACCCCGAAGAAGAGCATGTACCTGAGGAACCGAGTACAATAACTGAAGCCATGAGTACGTCGGAACGAGAGGACTGACTAGAGGCTATTCGCACGGAATACAATGGCCTAATGGAGAATAATACTTGGACCTTGGTAAGTAGACCAAATGGCCAATAACTACTAAAATGTAAATGGGTTTTTAAGGTTAAAAGACACCAGGACAGCTCCATTGAGAAATATAAGGCTAGATTGGTTGCTAGAGGCGATCAACAGAGAGAAGGGGTCGACTTCGATGAGGTTTTCGCACCAGTAGCGAGACTGGAGACGATACGCACCCTACTAGCATCGAGTGTCGCCAGGGCAATGCACGTTCACCAATTGGATGTGGTGACGGCATACGTCCAGGGAAATCTTCACGACGACATATACATGGAGCAACCTGAGATGTTCGTGAAACCAGGTCAAGAAGAAAAGGTTTGCAAGCTAAACAGGCCATTGTACGGGTTAAAACAAGCTGGTCGCGAATGGTATCGACGATTAGACAGCTACTTAGTTAGGTTAGGATTTAAAAATACTTTAGTGAATCCATGCGTGTATGTAGACTCGAATGAAAATCGTGACACGGTAATCGTTGTTTACGTCGATGATTTATTAATCGCGTCAGCTAATTTACCAAATGTAATAGAAATAAAACAAAAGTTAGGGCGTGAATTCAAAATGAAAGATCTCGGTAACGTTAAAGAAATATTAGGTATGTGTGTAGAGAGACAAGGCGATCTCGGAAATATAACGATAACGCAGCAAAGATACATCGAAAATACGTTGCAAAGATTCGAGATGAGTCACTGTAAGCCGATAGGCACCCCTTTAGAAACAAATATTAACACCGCGGCGATCGAGAGCGTAAGCGAAAAGAATGAAGAAGAAGTAGTAGATGTACCATATAGGGAACTCGTGGGATGTCTAATTTATCTCGCTAACGCGTCGAGACCGGACATAGCATTTGCAGCAAGCTTTTTGAGTCGTTTCTGCAACAGTCCGAAATTAATCTATTGGAAAATGGCAAAGCGGGTATTGCGATATTTGAAAGGGACGATAAATTACAGAATACAATACACTAAGGAAAAGGACTGCTTGACGGCATACGTAGACTTCGACTGGGGAGGAGATACGATAAATAGACGTTCGAATACGGGATACGTGACATACTTGTCTGGGGGATCGTTTAGCTGGAACAGTAGAAAACAAAAATCGGTCGCGCTTTCTACTATGGAAGCCGAGTATATGGCTCTCTCAGATGTGACGAAAGAAATAGTATATGTAAGAGATTTGTTGAGACATATGCGACATCACAATGTATTGAATGGAGCAACTAACATTTACTGTGACAATCAAAGTGCAATACAATTGTGCAAGAATAGTGTGTATCATGCGCGAAGCAAACATATCGATATTAGGTATCATTTTTCGCGAGAAGCCCAAGAGCGAGGTGAAATAATTGTAAAGTATGTACCTACCAGCGAGATGACTGCGGATATTCTAACGAAGGCGATATCTAAGATTAAGCATGATGAATGTGTCGAGCGAATGGGGTTGCGAAAATTATCGTGAGCGCATTGACCCAAGGATTAAGGGGGAGTGTTAAGATTTGGCGCTAATCCCGGGGTTAATGCACACGTGCGCTTCTCAGGGGGCGCTGCATCGGCTCGTAGCGGGTCATTTGTTTTCATCGTGGAAGGTTCGCGGCTGTGTGCGGTTTTTCTTCTCCTCTCGGTAGCGTCCCGGCTAACAACACGTGATGAGACGTAGCGAAATGCGTTCCGTGCCGCGTGCATTCCGAACCGCGTTTTTGTACGATTAGTTAATAAGTATAAGTTCATAAGTTCACTCAGAGAGACACGCGCTCTGAATAAATAAATAAGTTCAACAAAAAATAATTGAAAAATAATTGTAAAATTATTGAAATATAATTGAAAAATAATTGAAAAATAATTGAAAAATAATTGAAAAATAATTGAAAAGTAATTGAAAAATAATTGAAAAATAATTGAAAAATAATTGCAAAATAATTGAAAAATAATTGAAAAATAATTGAAAAATAATCGAAAAACAATTGAAAAATAATTGAAAAATAATTGAAAAATAATTGAAGAATAGTTCAAAAATAATTGAAAAATAATTGAAAAATAATTGAAAAATAATTGAAAAATAATTGAAAAGTAATTGAAAAATAATTGAAAAATAATTGAAAAATAATTGAAAAATAATTGAAAAATAATTGAAAAATAAATGAAAAATAATTTAAGAATAGTTGAAAAATAATCGAAAAGTAATTGAAAAATAATTGAAAAATAATTGAAAAATAATTGAAAAATAATTGAAAAATAGTTGAAAAATAATTGAAAAATAATTGAAAAATAATTGAAAAATAATTGAAAAATAATTGAAAAATAATGGAAAAATAATTGAAAAATAATTGAAAAATAATTGAAACATAATTGAAAAATAATTGAAAAATTATTGAAAAATAATTGAAAAATAATTGAATAATAATTGAAGATTAGCTGAAAAATAATTGAAAAATAATTGAAAAATAATTGAAAAATAATTGAAAAATAATTCAAAAATAATTCAAACATAATTGAAAAATAATTGAAAAATAATTTGAAAAATTATTGAAAAATAATTGAAAAATAATTGAAGAATAGTTGAAAAATAATTGAAAAATAATTGAAAACTAATTGAAAAATAATTGAGAAATTATTGAAGAATAGTTGAAAAATAATTGAAAAATAATTGAAAAATAATTAAAAAGGAATTGAAAAATAATTGAAAAATAATTGAAAAATAATTGAAAAATAATTGAAAAATAATTGAAAAATAATTGAAAAATAATTGAAAAATAATTGAAAAATATTTGAAAAGGAATTGAAAAATAATTGAAAAATAATTGAAAAATAATTGAAAAATAATTGAAAAATAATTGAAAAATAATTGAAAACTAATATGAAGAATAATTGAAAAATAATTGAAAAATAATTGAAAAATAATTAAAAAATAATCGAAAAATAATTGAAAAGTAATTGAAAAATAATTGAAAAATAATTGAAAAATAATTGCAATATAATTGAAAAATAATTGAAAAATAATTGAAAAATAATTGTAAAATTATTGAAATATAATGGAAAAATAATTGAAAAATAATTGAAAAATAATTGAAAAATAATTGAAAAATATTTGAAAAGGAATTGAAAAATAATTGAAAAATAATTGAAAAATAATTGAAAAATAATTGAAAAATAATTGAAAAATAATTGTAAAATTATTGAAATATAATTGAAAAATAATTGAAAAATAATTGAAAAATAATTGAAAAGTAATTGAAAAATAATTGAAAAATAATTGAAAAATAATTGAAAAATAATTGAAAAATAATTGAAAAATATTTGAAAAGGAATTGAAAAATAATTGAAAAATAATTGAAAAATAATTGAAAAATAATTGAAAAATAATTGAAAAATAATTGAAAACTAATATGAAGAATAATTGAAAAATAATTGAAAAATAATTGAAAAATAATTGAAAAATAATCGAAAAATAATTGAAAAGTAATTGAAAAATAATTGAAAAATAATTGAAAAATAATTGCAATATAATTGAAAAATAATTGAAAAATAATTGAAAAATAATTGTAAAATTATTGAAATATAATGGAAAAATAATTGAAATATAATTGAAAAATAATTGAAAAATAATTGATAAATAATTGAAAAACAATTGAAAAATAATTGGAAAATAATTGAAAAATAAATGTAAAATAATTGAAAAATAAATAAAAAATAATTAAAAAATAATTGAAAAATAATTGAAAAATTATTGAAAAATAATTAAAAAATAATTGAAAAATAATTGAAAAATAATGGAAAAATAATTGAAAAATAATTGAAAAGTAATTGAAAAATAATTGAAAAATAATCGAAAAACAATTGAAAAATAATTGAAAAATAATTGACAAATAATTGAAAAATAATGGAAAAATATTTGAAAAATAATTGAAAAATTATTGAAACATAATTGAAAAATAATTGAAGAATAGTTGAAAAATAATTGAAAAATAATTGAAAAATAATTGAAAAAAATTTGAAAAATAATTGAAAAATAATTGCAAAATAATTGAAGTATAGTTGAAAAATAATTGAAAAATTATTGAAAAATAATTGAAAAATAATGGAAAAATAATTGAAAAATAACTGAAAAATAATTGAAAAATAATTGAAAAATAATTGAAAAATAATAGAAAAATAATTGAAAAATAATTGAAAAATAATTGAAAAATAATTGAAAAATAATTGAAAAATAATTTAAAAATATTTGAAAAATATTTGAAAAATATTTGAAAAATAATTGAAAAATAATTGAAGAATAGTTGAGAAATAATTGAAAAATAATTGAAAAATAATTGAAAAATAATTGAAAAATAATTGAAAAATAATTGAAGAATAGTTGAAAAATAATTGAAAAATAATTGAAAAATAATTGAAAACTAATTGAAAAATAATTGAAAAATAATTGAAAAATAATTGAAAACTAATTGAAAAATATTTGAAAAATATTTGAAAAATAATTGAAAAATAATATGAAAAATAATTGAAAAATAGTTGAAAAATAATTGAAAAATAATTGAAGAATAGTTGAAAAATAATTGAAAAATAATTGAAAAATAATTGAAAAATAATTGAAAAATAATTGAAAAATAATTGAAAAATAATTGAAAAATAATTGAAAAATGATTGAAGAATAATTGAAGAATAGTTGGAACATAATTGATAAATAATTGAAAACTAATTGATAAATAATTGAAAAATAATTGAAAACTAATTGAAAAAGAATTGAAAAATAATTGAAAAATAATAGAAAAATAATTGAAAAATAATTGAAAAATAATTGAAAAATAATTGAAAAATATTTGAAAAGGAATTGAAAAATAATTGAAAAATAATTGAAAAATAATTGAAAAATAATTGAAAAATAATTGAAGAATAGTTGAAAAGTAATTGAAAAATAATAGAAAAATAATTGAAAAATAATTGAAAAATAATTGAAAAATAATTGAAAAATTATTGAAAAATAATTGAAAAATTATTGAAAAATAATTGAAAAATTATTGAAAAATAATTGAAAAATTATTGAAAAATAATTGAAAAATTATTGAAAAATAATTGAAAAATAATTGAAAAATTATTGAAAAATAATTGAAAAATAATTGAAGAATAGTTGAAAAATAATTGAAAAATAATTGAAAACTAATTGAAAAATAATTGAAAAATAATTGAAAAATTATTGAAAAATAATTGAAAAATAAATGAAAAATAATTGAAAAATAATTGAAAAATAATTGAAAAATAATTTAAAAATAATTGAAAAATAATTGAAGAATAGTTGAAAAATAATTGAAAAATAATTGAAAAATAATTGAAAAATAATTGAAAAATAATTGAAAAGTAATTGAAAAATAATTGAAAAATAATTGAAAAATAATTGCAATATAATTGAAAAATAATTGAAAAATAATTGAAAAATAATTGTAAAATTATTGAAATATAATGGAAAAATAATTGAAATATAATTGAAAAATAATTGAAAAATAATTGAAAAATAATTGAAAAGTAATTGAAAAATAATTGAAAAATAATTGAAAAATAATTGAAAAATAATTGAAAAATAATTGAAAAATATTTGAAAAGGAATTGAAAAATAATTGAAAAATAATTGAAAAATAATTGAAAAATAATTGAAAAATAATTGTAAAATAATTGAAAAATAATTGAAGAATAGTTGAAAAATAATTGAAAAATTATTGAAAAATAATTGAAAAATAATTGAAAAATAATTGAAAAATAATTGAAAATTATTGAAAAATAATTGAAAAGTAATTGAAAAATACTTGAAAAATAATTGAAAAATAATGGAAAAATAATTGAAAAATAATTGAAAAATAATAGAAAAATAATTGAAAAATAATTGAAAAATAATTGAAAAATACTTGAAAATACTTGAAAAATAATTGAAAAATAATTGAAAAATAATTGAAAAAAAAATGGAATATAATAATTGAAAAATAATTGAAAAATAATTAAAAATAATTGAAAAGTAATTGAAAAATAACTGAAAAATAATTGAAAAATAATTGAAAAATAATTGAAAAATAATTGTAAAATTATTGAAATATAATTGAAAAATAATTGAAAAATAATTGAAAAATAATTGAAAAGTAATTGAAAAATAATTTAAAAATAATTGAAAAATAATTGAAAAATAATTGAAAAATAATTGAAAAATATTTGAAAAGGAATTGAAAAATAATTGAAAAATAATTGAAAAATAATTGAAAAATAATTGAAAAATAATTGAAAAATAATTGAAAACTAATATGAAGAATAATTGAAAAATAATTGAAAAATAATTGAAAAATAATTAAAAAATAATCGAAAAATAATTGAAAAGTAATTGAAAAATAATTGAAAAATAATTGAAAAATAATTGCAATATAATTGAAAAATAATTGAAAAATAATTGAAAAATAATTGTAAAATTATTGAAATATAATGGAAAAATAATTGAAAAATAATTGAAAAATAATTCAAAAATAATTGAAAAATAATTGAAAAATAATTCAAAAATAATTGAAAAATAATTGAAAAATAATATAAGAATAATTGAAAAATAATTGAAAAATAATTGAAAAAAAATTAAAAATATTTGAAAAATAATTGAAAAATAATGGAAAAATAATTGAAAAATAATTGAAAAATAATTGAAAAGTAATTGAAAAATAATAGAAAAATAATTGAAAAATAATTGAAAAACAATTGAAAAATAATTGAAACATAATTGAAAAATAATTGAAAAATAATTGTAAAATAATTGAAAAATAATTGAAAAATAATTGAAAAATAATTGAAAATTAATTGAAGAATAGTTGAGAAATAATTGAAAAATAATTGAAAACTAATTGAAAAATAATTGAAAAATAATTGAAAAATAATTGAAAAATAATTGAAAAATAATTGAAAAATAATTGAAAAATAATTGAAAAATAATTGAAAAATAATTGAAAAATAATTGTAAAATTATTGAAAAATAATTGAAACATAATTGAAAAATAATTGAAAAAAATTGGAATATAATAAATGAAAAATAATTGAAAAATAATTAAAAATAATTGAAAAGTAATTGAAAAATAATTGAAAAATAATTGATAAATAATTGAAAAAAAATTGTAAAATTATTGAAATATAATTGAAAAATAATTGAAAAATAGTAGAAAAATAATTGAAAACTAATTTAAAAATAATTGAAAAATAATGGAAAAATAATTGAAAAATAATTGAAAAATAATTGTAAAATAATTGAAAAATAATTGAAAAATAATTGAAAAATAATTGAAGAATAGTTGAAAAGTAATTGAAAAATAATAGAAAAATAATTGAAAAATAATTGAAAAATAATTGAAAAATAATTGAAAAATTATTGAAAAATAATTGAAAAATAATTGAAAAATAATTGAAAAATAATAGAAAAATAATAGAAAAATAATTGAAAAATAATTGAAAAATAATTGAAAAATAATCGAAAAATAATTTAAGAATATGTTACGAGCCGGGGCTGCGGCAACGCGAGAGGCCGGCGAGAAGGGTATTTCCCAAGGAATACGGTTTATGAGTTTGTTAGTTAGGAGCGCGGACGAACCTGATGCGAAATCAGGGAGCCGCTAGGATTATTGACGGCGAGGACGAACCTGATGCGAAATCAGGGAGCCTCTGGGAATGGAGTCAAACGCGGACGAACCTGATTTTAATAATCAGGGAGCCGCAGGAGGGTGATACGTCGTGAACGAACCCGATGCGAAATCGGGGAGTCACTAGGATGAAGTTCACAGACGAACCTGGTGCGACACCAGGGAGCTGTTAGGAGGTTGGATTATTCACAGACGAACCTGGTGCGAGACCAGGGAGCTGTTCGGAAGTTGGTAGATTTACAGACGAACCTGATGCGAAATCAGGGAGCTGTAGGATACGGACGAACCTGATGCGAAATCAGGGAGCCGTAGGAGGGTGAGGTTTCGTGGACGAACCCGATGCTAAATCGGGGAGCCGCTGGGTTGGAGAAGATTCCTTGTTTTGGTTGAAGGGTTGCGAACGAACCCGATGCGAAATCAGGGAGTCGCGGGAAATGTTAGTAAAACCTCGTAACTCTTAATTAAAATTGATACAACTCGAGCGGTAAAGTTGTATCGGTGGGTGAATACTACTAATATTATAAGGATCGCTGGGTAAGAGATGGGTTTAACGAATCTACTCAATTTACACGTAACACCATTCGTATATTCAATACTTGGTTATTGTACAAATGTAAGTGTCGCGATTTGGTAATTAAATAAAGTGTGTATGTTACCACTAATTGCACGGTGTTGACGCACTGGCGATGCGGGGCGTAAGAGTGGCTATTACAATATGCCAAATAGAATATAAACCGAACTCGCGGATTCTATGAGGTTAACTATTGATTCTGACAGGGACCTTAGCTTGATCTTACTGAATATAACCAACTCTGTACGAGCGTGACACGACGTGACTTTACGCGTGACTCTATAGCTTTTAACCAAAGGGTTTATATAGTCCCAAAAATGAGTGGGGATGCGTTAGGAATTTCCATATAAGGAAATCCTTCGGGGTCGTCGTCGAGTCACTCCCGTTCCCATGGTCGCGATCCAGATGGTAGAGATCATGACCCCCCTTAGTGGTGTATGATAAATTAAAAGGATTTTTAGGGCGTTTTCCCTTCGCCGACGCGAGCTCGAAAAATATTTGAGAGCGGCGTATGGGAAAATTCCACATACGTAACAAATAGTTGAAAAATAATTGAAAAATAATTGAAAAATAATTGAAAAATAATTGAAAAATAATTGAAAAATAATTGAAAAATAATTGAAAAATAATTGAAAAATAATTGAAAAATAATTGAAAAATAATTGAAAAATATTTGAAAAGTAATTGAAATATAATAGAAAAATAATTGAAAAATAATTGAAAAATAATTGAAAAATACTTGAAAAATAATTGAAAAATAATTTAAGAATAGTTGAAAAATAATTGAAAAATAATTTAAAAATAATTGAAAAATAATTGAAAAATAATTGAAAAATAATTGAAAAATAATTGAAAAATTATTGAAAAATAATTGAAAAATAATTGATAAATAATTGTAAAATTATTGAAATATAATTGAAAAATAATTGAAAAATAATTTAAGAATAGTTGAAAAATAATTGAAAAATAATTGAAAAATAATTGAAAAATAATTGAAAAATAATTGTAAAATTATTGAAATATAATTGAAAAATAATTGAAAAATAATTGAAAAATAATTGAAAAATAATTGAAAAATAATTGAAAAATGATTGAAAAATAATTGAAAAGTAATTGAAAAATAATTGAAAAATAATTGAAAAATGTTAAGATTTGGCGCTAATCCCGGGGTTAATGCACACGTGCGCTTCTCAGGGGGCGCTGCATCGGCTCGTAGCGGGTCATTTGTTTTCATCGTGGAAGGTTCGCGGCTGTGTGTGTTTTTTCTTCTCCTCTCGGTAGCGTCCCGGCTAACAACACGTGATGAGACGTAGCGAAATGCGTTCCGTGCCGCGTGCATTCCGAACCGCGTTTTTGTACGATTAGTTAATAAGTATAAGTTCATAAGTTCACTCAGAGAGACACGCGCTCTGAATAAATAAATAAGTTCAACAGGTTATGGGCCCAGGGCGCCTATAAAATATATAAAATAGACAGACTGAGTGAAAAGTGAGGTTAGAATCGCGCGCCACGTGTTCAGTAAAATTTGAAAAATGAATATAGGAAAGATTGAACGAATAGAAAAGCTGAGTAGCACGAACTATGAGACGTGGAAGATACAAATGAAGAGTGTGCTGAGATATAATGATCTGTGGGGTTACGTGACTGGAACCGTACCGAAACCCGAAGAAAACCATGGTGACTGGACCACGAGGGACGAGAAGGGTCTAGACATAATCACCTTGAGCATACAATCGGATCAGTATAACTACATTAAAAGGGCGAATACTTCGATGGAAGCGTGGGAAATGCTGAAAGGTATTTATGAATCTAGAAGGCCCATGAGGCAATGTGTACTTTTCAATCAGTTGTATCGTTTAAAGAAGTCCACGGAACAGAACATGTCTCAATATATAAATGAGTTTGTAAGAATAACAGAACAATTGGAGGAGTGTGATATGAAATTACCAGAAAACCTGCTATCTGTTTGGCTTCTAAATTCACTACCAAGCGAGTATGAAACCATCAGCATAGCGATACAGTCCAGAGATGGGATGCCAACACTGGAAGAACTCAAAACAAGGCTGCTCGAGGAGGAAGCTAGAAAATTAGAGAGCACACGGGATCGAGATACAGAAAAAGAAGAAGAAGCCCTACTAACGAAGAAGAAAGGAGGGTACAAGAACATACCATCAAAGGACCACACAAAACCTCCACAAGGAAAAAAGACGTTTAAATGTTTTAATTGCGGAAAGACAGGCCACTTGGCCAACAATTGCAGATCCAATCCAAAAGGAAAAAACATGGAAAAGAGAGATGATGCGATGACAGCAGTTGCTTTGAACACCGGTCTCCCAACGTCTGGCACATGGTGCCTAGACAGTGGCGCAACAACACATATGTGCAATGACAGCAGCAGATTCAACGGGTTGAATAGGAAAGAAACAACCAAGATATATACAGCTGCGGAGGACTGCGTCAAGTCAGAAGGAAAGGAAGAAGTAAATATTAAAGTACGAGCGGAAGGTAACAAACCAAATGATATTAGGTTACAAGATGCAATGCTGGTACCAAAATTCAAAAGTAACCTATTATCGGTGTCAAGCATCACGAAGCATGGTTATAAGGTAACATTTCAAAAAGAATATGCCATCGTAACCAGAAAGGATGGATCTGTAGCGATGAAGGCTACAATGACAAATGGGCTGTATGTGGTCAACGAGAACTCTTCCGAGTACGCAGGTATGTCAAAAATACACAACAATAATTTGACAAAATGGCACAACAGGTTGGGACATCTGAACTTCTTGAATCTCAAAGGATGAAAAATATGGTACAAGGAATGAACGAGAACATGGATGGTCAAATTCAGAAGTGTGAGGTATGCGATAAATGCAAAATTCACCAATTACCTTTTAGATCATCAACGACAAGGGCAAAGGAAGTCCTGGGCCTTGTGCATAGTGACATATGTGGTCCGATGCATGTAGCCTCGCTAGGGGGAGCGAGATGTTTTGTTTCTTTCATCGACGACAAAACAAGATATACTGAAGTCGTCATGCTAAAGAACAAGTCAGATGTATTCAAGGCATTCCAGGAATATAAATCCAAAGCGGAGAAACTTACAGGACAATCAATAACGAAGCTCCGCACTGACAATGCCAAAGAGTATTTATCAAAAGAATTTACTACCTACTTGAAAGACGAAGGAATAACAAGGGAACTAACAGTTGCATACACACCGCAACAGAATGGAGTGGCCGAAAGATTAAACAGAACATTGGTTGAAATGGCAAGATGCATGCTACTACAGGCCAAAGCACCGTTCACCCTATGGGCAGAAGCTGTTAACGCAGCAGCGTACATTAGAAACAGGTGCCCAACGAAAGCCTTGGATGAGTACACACCTTACGAAGGATGGACAGGAAAGAAACCGTACGTAGGATTCATGCGAATATTTGGTAGTCGTGTCATCGCATTAAACAAAAAACATAGATACAACAAATTCGCACCCAAGGGAAAGGAGTTTGTATTAGTGGGTTACTCGGAAGAATCTAAAGCATATAGGCTGTGGGAGAGAGGGAGCAGAACTGTGGAGAAACACAGAGATGTGAGATTCCTGGAAGATCAAGAGATAGAATCACCCGACAGCGAGGAGACATTTTTCGAAATGCCCCTGAAGCAACCAACCTCAGACGGGAGTGACGTCGAACAGGAAGTCCAACAACAAGAAGATGGACCAGAACAAGAAGAGCTCCAAGCGACAGCGGAATCACCAACGACACGCAGAGGCCCTGGTCGTCCCAGAATAGAAAGAACTGGGAAAAGGGGCAGACCAAGAAAAATATTCCCCACGCACCCCGAAGAAGAGCATGTACCTGAGGAACCGAGTACAATAACTGAAGCCATGAGTACGTCGGAACGAGAGGACTGACTAGAGGCTATTCGCACGGAATACAATGGCCTAATGGAGAATAATACTTGGACCTTGGTAAGTAGACCAAATGGCCAATAACTACTAAAATGTAAATGGGTTTTTAAGGTTAAAAGACACCAGGACAGCTCCATTGAGAAATATAAGGCTAGATTGGTTGCTAGAGGCGATCAACAGAGAGAAGGGGTCGACTTCGATGAGGTTTTCGCACCAGTAGCGAGACTGGAGACGATACGCACCCTACTAGCATCGAGTGTCGCCAGGGCAATGCACGTTCACCAATTGGATGTGGTGACGGCATACGTCCAGGGAAATCTTCACGACGACATATACATGGAGCAACCTGAGATGTTCGTGAAACCAGGTCAAGAAGAAAAGGTTTGCAAGCTAAACAGGCCATTGTACGGGTTAAAACAAGCTGGTCGCGAATGGTATCGACGATTAGACAGCTACTTAGTTAGGTTAGGATTTAAAAATACTTTAGTGAATCCATGCGTGTATGTAGACTCGAATGAAAATCGTGACACGGTAATCGTTGTTTACGTCGATGATTTATTAATCGCGTCAGCTAATTTACCAAATGTAATAGAAATAAAACAAAAGTTAGGGCGTGAATTCAAAATGAAAGATCTCGGTAACGTTAAAGAAATATTAGGTATGTGTGTAGAGAGACAAGGCGATCTCGGAAATATAACGATAACGCAGCAAAGATACATCGAAAATACGTTGCAAAGATTCGAGATGAGTCACTGTAAGCCGATAGGCACCCCTTTAGAAACAAATATTAACACCGCGGCGATCGAGAGCGTAAGCGAAAAGAATGAAGAAGAAGTAGTAGATGTACCATATAGGGAACTCGTGGGATGTCTAATTTATCTCGCTAACGCGTCGAGACCGGACATAGCATTTGCAGCAAGCTTTTTGAGTCGTTTCTGCAACAGTCCGAAATTAATCTATTGGAAAATGGCAAAGCGGGTATTGCGATATTTGAAAGGGACGATAAATTACAGAATACAATACACTAAGGAAAAGGACTGCTTGACGGCATACGTAGACTTCGACTGGGGAGGAGATACGATAAATAGACGTTCGAATACGGGATACGTGACATACTTGTCTGGGGGATCGTTTAGCTGGAACAGTAGAAAACAAAAATCGGTCGCGCTTTCTACTATGGAAGCCGAGTATATGGCTCTCTCAGATGTGACGAAAGAAATAGTATATGTAAGAGATTTGTTGAGACATATGCGACATCACAATGTATTGAATGGAGCAACTAACATTTACTGTGACAATCAAAGTGCAATACAATTGTGCAAGAATAGTGTGTATCATGCGCGAAGCAAACATATCGATATTAGGTATCATTTTTCGCGAGAAGCCCAAGAGCGAGGTGAAATAATTGTAAAGTATGTACCTACCAGCGAGATGACTGCGGATATTCTAACGAAGGCGATATCTAAGATTAAGCATGATGAATGTGTCGAGCGAATGGGGTTGCGAAAATTATCGTGAGCGCATTGACCCAAGGATTAAGGGGGAGTGTTAAGATTTGGCGCTAATCCCGGGGTTAATGCACACGTGCGCTTCTCAGGGGGCGCTGCATCGGCTCGTAGCGGGTCATTTGTTTTCATCGTGGAAGGTTCGCGGCTGTGTGCGGTTTTTCTTCTCCTCTCGGTAGCGTCCCGGCTAACAACACGTGATGAGACGTAGCGAAATGCGTTCCGTGCCGCGTGCATTCCGAACCGCGTTTTTGTACGATTAGTTAATAAGTATAAGTTCATAAGTTCACTCAGAGAGACACGCGCTCTGAATAAATAAATAAGTTCAACAAAAAATAATTGAAAAATAATTGTAAAATTATTGAAATATAATTGAAAAATAATTGAAAAATAATTGAAAAATAATTGAAAAATAATTGAAAAGTAATTGAAAAATAATTGAAAAATAATTGAAAAATAATTGCAAAATAATTGAAAAATAATTGAAAAATAATTGAAAAATAATCGAAAAACAATTGAAAAATAATTGAAAAATAATTGAAAAATAATTGAAGAATAGTTCAAAAATAATTGAAAAATAATTGAAAAATAATTGAAAAATAATTGAAAAATAATTGAAAAGTAATTGAAAAATAATTGAAAAATAATTGAAAAATAATTGAAAAATAATTGAAAAATAATTGAAAAATAAATGAAAAATAATTTAAGAATAGTTGAAAAATAATCGAAAAGTAATTGAAAAATAATTGAAAAATAATTGAAAAATAATTGAAAAATAATTGAAAAATAGTTGAAAAATAATTGAAAAATAATTGAAAAATAATTGAAAAATAATTGAAAAATAATTGAAAAATAATGGAAAAATAATTGAAAAATAATTGAAAAATAATTGAAACATAATTGAAAAATAATTGAAAAATTATTGAAAAATAATTGAAAAATAATTGAATAATAATTGAAGATTAGCTGAAAAATAATTGAAAAATAATTGAAAAATAATTGAAAAATAATTGAAAAATAATTCAAAAATAATTCAAACATAATTGAAAAATAATTGAAAAATAATTTGAAAAATTATTGAAAAATAATTGAAAAATAATTGAAGAATAGTTGAAAAATAATTGAAAAATAATTGAAAACTAATTGAAAAATAATTGAGAAATTATTGAAGAATAGTTGAAAAATAATTGAAAAATAATTGAAAAATAATTAAAAAGGAATTGAAAAATAATTGAAAAATAATTGAAAAATAATTGAAAAATAATTGAAAAATAATTGAAAAATAATTGAAAAATAATTGAAAAATAATTGAAAAATATTTGAAAAGGAATTGAAAAATAATTGAAAAATAATTGAAAAATAATTGAAAAATAATTGAAAAATAATTGAAAAATAATTGAAAACTAATATGAAGAATAATTGAAAAATAATTGAAAAATAATTGAAAAATAATTAAAAAATAATCGAAAAATAATTGAAAAGTAATTGAAAAATAATTGAAAAATAATTGAAAAATAATTGCAATATAATTGAAAAATAATTGAAAAATAATTGAAAAATAATTGTAAAATTATTGAAATATAATGGAAAAATAATTGAAAAATAATTGAAAAATAATTCAAAAATAATTGAAAAATAATTGAAAAATAATTCAAAAATAATTGAAAAATAATTGAAAAATAATATAAGAATAATTGAAAAATAATTGAAAAATAATTGAAAAAAAATTAAAAATATTTGAAAAATAATTGAAAAATAATGGAAAAATAATTGAAAAATAATTGAAAAATAATTGAAAAGTAATTGAAAAATAATAGAAAAATAATTGAAAAATAATTGAAAAACAATTGAAAAATAATTGAAACATAATTGAAAAATAATTGAAAAATAATTGTAAAATAATTGAAAAATAATTGAAAAATAATTGAAAAATAATTGAAAATTAATTGAAGAATAGTTGAGAAATAATTGAAAAATAATTGAAAACTAATTGAAAAATAATTGAAAAATAATTGAAAAATAATTGAAAAATAATTGAAAAATAATTGAAAAATAATTGAAAAATAATTGAAAAATAATTGAAAAATAATTGAAAAATAATTGTAAAATTATTGAAAAATAATTGAAACATAATTGAAAAATAATTGAAAAAAATTGGAATATAATAAATGAAAAATAATTGAAAAATAATTAAAAATAATTGAAAAGTAATTGAAAAATAATTGAAAAATAATTGATAAATAATTGAAAAAAAATTGTAAAATTATTGAAATATAATTGAAAAATAATTGAAAAATAGTAGAAAAATAATTGAAAACTAATTTAAAAATAATTGAAAAATAATGGAAAAATAATTGAAAAATAATTGAAAAATAATTGTAAAATAATTGAAAAATAATTGAAAAATAATTGAAAAATAATTGAAGAATAGTTGAAAAGTAATTGAAAAATAATAGAAAAATAATTGAAAAATAATTGAAAAATAATTGAAAAATAATTGAAAAATTATTGAAAAATAATTGAAAAATAATTGAAAAATAATTGAAAAATAATAGAAAAATAATAGAAAAATAATTGAAAAATAATTGAAAAATAATTGAAAAATAATCGAAAAATAATTTAAGAATATGTTACGAGCCGGGGCTGCGGCAACGCGAGAGGCCGGCGAGAAGGGTATTTCCCAAGGAATACGGTTTATGAGTTTGTTAGTTAGGAGCGCGGACGAACCTGATGCGAAATCAGGGAGCCGCTAGGATTATTGACGGCGAGGACGAACCTGATGCGAAATCAGGGAGCCTCTGGGAATGGAGTCAAACGCGGACGAACCTGATTTTAATAATCAGGGAGCCGCAGGAGGGTGATACGTCGTGAACGAACCCGATGCGAAATCGGGGAGTCACTAGGATGAAGTTCACAGACGAACCTGGTGCGACACCAGGGAGCTGTTAGGAGGTTGGATTATTCACAGACGAACCTGGTGCGAGACCAGGGAGCTGTTCGGAAGTTGGTAGATTTACAGACGAACCTGATGCGAAATCAGGGAGCTGTAGGATACGGACGAACCTGATGCGAAATCAGGGAGCCGTAGGAGGGTGAGGTTTCGTGGACGAACCCGATGCTAAATCGGGGAGCCGCTGGGTTGGAGAAGATTCCTTGTTTTGGTTGAAGGGTTGCGAACGAACCCGATGCGAAATCAGGGAGTCGCGGGAAATGTTAGTAAAACCTCGTAACTCTTAATTAAAATTGATACAACTCGAGCGGTAAAGTTGTATCGGTGGGTGAATACTACTAATATTATAAGGATCGCTGGGTAAGAGATGGGTTTAACGAATCTACTCAATTTACACGTAACACCATTCGTATATTCAATACTTGGTTATTGTACAAATGTAAGTGTCGCGATTTGGTAATTAAATAAAGTGTGTATGTTACCACTAATTGCACGGTGTTGACGCACTGGCGATGCGGGGCGTAAGAGTGGCTATTACAATATGCCAAATAGAATATAAACCGAACTCGCGGATTCTATGAGGTTAACTATTGATTCTGACAGGGACCTTAGCTTGATCTTACTGAATATAACCAACTCTGTACGAGCGTGACACGACGTGACTTTACGCGTGACTCTATAGCTTTTAACCAACGAGGGTAGAAACCAAAGGGTTTATATAGTCCCAAAAATGAGTGGGGATGCGTTAGGAATTTCCATATAAGGAAATCCTTCGGGGTCGTCGTCGAGTCACTCCCGTTCCCATGGTCGCGATCCAGATGGTAGAGATCATGACCCCCCTTAGTGGTGTATGATAAATTAAAAGGATTTTTAGGGCGTTTTCCCTTCGCCGACGCGAGCTCGAAAAATATTTGAGAGCGGCGTATGGGAAAATTCCACATACGTAACAAATAGTTGAAAAATAATTGAAAAATAATTGAAAAATAATTGAAAAATAATTGAAAAATAATTGAAAAATAATTGAAAAATAATTGAAAAATAATTGAAAAATAATTGAAAAATAATTGAAAAATAATTGAAAAATATTTGAAAAGTAATTGAAATATAATAGAAAAATAATTGAAAAATAATTGAAAAATAATTGAAAAATACTTGAAAAATAATTGAAAAATAATTTAAGAATAGTTGAAAAATAATTGAAAAATAATTTAAAAATAATTGAAAAATAATTGAAAAATAATTGAAAAATAATTGAAAAATAATTGAAAAATTATTGAAAAATAATTGAAAAATAATTGATAAATAATTGTAAAATTATTGAAATATAATTGAAAAATAATTGAAAAATAATTTAAGAATAGTTGAAAAATAATTGAAAAATAATTGAAAAATAATTGAAAAATAATTGAAAAATAATTGTAAAATTATTGAAATATAATTGAAAAATAATTGAAAAATAATTGAAAAATAATTGAAAAATAATTGAAAAATAATTGAAAAATGATTGAAAAATAATTGAAAAGTAATTGAAAAATAATTGAAAAATAATTGAAAAATGTTAAGATTTGGCGCTAATCCCGGGGTTAATGCACACGTGCGCTTCTCAGGGGGCGCTGCATCGGCTCGTAGCGGGTCATTTGTTTTCATCGTGGAAGGTTCGCGGCTGTGTGTGTTTTTTCTTCTCCTCTCGGTAGCGTCCCGGCTAACAACACGTGATGAGACGTAGCGAAATGCGTTCCGTGCCGCGTGCATTCCGAACCGCGTTTTTGTACGATTAGTTAATAAGTATAAGTTCATAAGTTCACTCAGAGAGACACGCGCTCTGAATAAATAAATAAGTTCAACAGGTTATGGGCCCAGGGCGCCTATAAAATATATAAAATAGACAGACTGAGTGAAAAGTGAGGTTAGAATCGCGCGCCACGTGTTCAGTAAAATTTGAAAAATGAATATAGGAAAGATTGAACGAATAGAAAAGCTGAGTAGCACGAACTATGAGACGTGGAAGATACAAATGAAGAGTGTGCTGAGATATAATGATCTGTGGGGTTACGTGACTGGAACCGTACCGAAACCCGAAGAAAACCATGGTGACTGGACCACGAGGGACGAGAAGGGTCTAGACATAATCACCTTGAGCATACAATCGGATCAGTATAACTACATTAAAAGGGCGAATACTTCGATGGAAGCGTGGGAAATGCTGAAAGGTATTTATGAATCTAGAAGGCCCATGAGGCAATGTGTACTTTTCAATCAGTTGTATCGTTTAAAGAAGTCCACGGAACAGAACATGTCTCAATATATAAATGAGTTTGTAAGAATAACAGAACAATTGGAGGAGTGTGATATGAAATTACCAGAAAACCTGCTATCTGTTTGGCTTCTAAATTCACTACCAAGCGAGTATGAAACCATCAGCATAGCGATACAGTCCAGAGATGGGATGCCAACACTGGAAGAACTCAAAACAAGGCTGCTCGAGGAGGAAGCTAGAAAATTAGAGAGCACACGGGATCGAGATACAGAAAAAGAAGAAGAAGCCCTACTAACGAAGAAGAAAGGAGGGTACAAGAACATACCATCAAAGGACCACACAAAACCTCCACAAGGAAAAAAGACGTTTAAATGTTTTAATTGCGGAAAGACAGGCCACTTGGCCAACAATTGCAGATCCAATCCAAAAGGAAAAAACATGGAAAAGAGAGATGATGCGATGACAGCAGTTGCTTTGAACACCGGTCTCCCAACGTCTGGCACATGGTGCCTAGACAGTGGCGCAACAACACATATGTGCAATGACAGCAGCAGATTCAACGGGTTGAATAGGAAAGAAACAACCAAGATATATACAGCTGCGGAGGACTGCGTCAAGTCAGAAGGAAAGGAAGAAGTAAATATTAAAGTACGAGCGGAAGGTAACAAACCAAATGATATTAGGTTACAAGATGCAATGCTGGTACCAAAATTCAAAAGTAACCTATTATCGGTGTCAAGCATCACGAAGCATGGTTATAAGGTAACATTTCAAAAAGAATATGCCATCGTAACCAGAAAGGATGGATCTGTAGCGATGAAGGCTACAATGACAAATGGGCTGTATGTGGTCAACGAGAACTCTTCCGAGTACGCAGGTATGTCAAAAATACACAACAATAATTTGACAAAATGGCACAACAGGTTGGGACATCTGAACTTCTTGAATCTCAAAGGATGAAAAATATGGTACAAGGAATGAACGAGAACATGGATGGTCAAATTCAGAAGTGTGAGGTATGCGATAAATGCAAAATTCACCAATTACCTTTTAGATCATCAACGACAAGGGCAAAGGAAGTCCTGGGCCTTGTGCATAGTGACATATGTGGTCCGATGCATGTAGCCTCGCTAGGGGGAGCGAGATGTTTTGTTTCTTTCATCGACGACAAAACAAGATATACTGAAGTCGTCATGCTAAAGAACAAGTCAGATGTATTCAAGGCATTCCAGGAATATAAATCCAAAGCGGAGAAACTTACAGGACAATCAATAACGAAGCTCCGCACTGACAATGCCAAAGAGTATTTATCAAAAGAATTTACTACCTACTTGAAAGACGAAGGAATAACAAGGGAACTAACAGTTGCATACACACCGCAACAGAATGGAGTGGCCGAAAGATTAAACAGAACATTGGTTGAAATGGCAAGATGCATGCTACTACAGGCCAAAGCACCGTTCACCCTATGGGCAGAAGCTGTTAACGCAGCAGCGTACATTAGAAACAGGTGCCCAACGAAAGCCTTGGATGAGTACACACCTTACGAAGGATGGACAGGAAAGAAACCGTACGTAGGATTCATGCGAATATTTGGTAGTCGTGTCATCGCATTAAACAAAAAACATAGATACAACAAATTCGCACCCAAGGGAAAGGAGTTTGTATTAGTGGGTTACTCGGAAGAATCTAAAGCATATAGGCTGTGGGAGAGAGGGAGCAGAACTGTGGAGAAACACAGAGATGTGAGATTCCTGGAAGATCAAGAGATAGAATCACCCGACAGCGAGGAGACATTTTTCGAAATGCCCCTGAAGCAACCAACCTCAGACGGGAGTGACGTCGAACAGGAAGTCCAACAACAAGAAGATGGACCAGAACAAGAAGAGCTCCAAGCGACAGCGGAATCACCAACGACACGCAGAGGCCCTGGTCGTCCCAGAATAGAAAGAACTGGGAAAAGGGGCAGACCAAGAAAAATATTCCCCACGCACCCCGAAGAAGAGCATGTACCTGAGGAACCGAGTACAATAACTGAAGCCATGAGTACGTCGGAACGAGAGGACTGACTAGAGGCTATTCGCACGGAATACAATGGCCTAATGGAGAATAATACTTGGACCTTGGTAAGTAGACCAAATGGCCAATAACTACTAAAATGTAAATGGGTTTTTAAGGTTAAAAGACACCAGGACAGCTCCATTGAGAAATATAAGGCTAGATTGGTTGCTAGAGGCGATCAACAGAGAGAAGGGGTCGACTTCGATGAGGTTTTCGCACCAGTAGCGAGACTGGAGACGATACGCACCCTACTAGCATCGAGTGTCGCCAGGGCAATGCACGTTCACCAATTGGATGTGGTGACGGCATACGTCCAGGGAAATCTTCACGACGACATATACATGGAGCAACCTGAGATGTTCGTGAAACCAGGTCAAGAAGAAAAGGTTTGCAAGCTAAACAGGCCATTGTACGGGTTAAAACAAGCTGGTCGCGAATGGTATCGACGATTAGACAGCTACTTAGTTAGGTTAGGATTTAAAAATACTTTAGTGAATCCATGCGTGTATGTAGACTCGAATGAAAATCGTGACACGGTAATCGTTGTTTACGTCGATGATTTATTAATCGCGTCAGCTAATTTACCAAATGTAATAGAAATAAAACAAAAGTTAGGGCGTGAATTCAAAATGAAAGATCTCGGTAACGTTAAAGAAATATTAGGTATGTGTGTAGAGAGACAAGGCGATCTCGGAAATATAACGATAACGCAGCAAAGATACATCGAAAATACGTTGCAAAGATTCGAGATGAGTCACTGTAAGCCGATAGGCACCCCTTTAGAAACAAATATTAACACCGCGGCGATCGAGAGCGTAAGCGAAAAGAATGAAGAAGAAGTAGTAGATGTACCATATAGGGAACTCGTGGGATGTCTAATTTATCTCGCTAACGCGTCGAGACCGGACATAGCATTTGCAGCAAGCTTTTTGAGTCGTTTCTGCAACAGTCCGAAATTAATCTATTGGAAAATGGCAAAGCGGGTATTGCGATATTTGAAAGGGACGATAAATTACAGAATACAATACACTAAGGAAAAGGACTGCTTGACGGCATACGTAGACTTCGACTGGGGAGGAGATACGATAAATAGACGTTCGAATACGGGATACGTGACATACTTGTCTGGGGGATCGTTTAGCTGGAACAGTAGAAAACAAAAATCGGTCGCGCTTTCTACTATGGAAGCCGAGTATATGGCTCTCTCAGATGTGACGAAAGAAATAGTATATGTAAGAGATTTGTTGAGACATATGCGACATCACAATGTATTGAATGGAGCAACTAACATTTACTGTGACAATCAAAGTGCAATACAATTGTGCAAGAATAGTGTGTATCATGCGCGAAGCAAACATATCGATATTAGGTATCATTTTTCGCGAGAAGCCCAAGAGCGAGGTGAAATAATTGTAAAGTATGTACCTACCAGCGAGATGACTGCGGATATTCTAACGAAGGCGATATCTAAGATTAAGCATGATGAATGTGTCGAGCGAATGGGGTTGCGAAAATTATCGTGAGCGCATTGACCCAAGGATTAAGGGGGAGTGTTAAGATTTGGCGCTAATCCCGGGGTTAATGCACACGTGCGCTTCTCAGGGGGCGCTGCATCGGCTCGTAGCGGGTCATTTGTTTTCATCGTGGAAGGTTCGCGGCTGTGTGCGGTTTTTCTTCTCCTCTCGGTAGCGTCCCGGCTAACAACACGTGATGAGACGTAGCGAAATGCGTTCCGTGCCGCGTGCATTCCGAACCGCGTTTTTGTACGATTAGTTAATAAGTATAAGTTCATAAGTTCACTCAGAGAGACACGCGCTCTGAATAAATAAATAAGTTCAACAAAAAATAATTGAAAAATAATTGTAAAATTATTGAAATATAATTGAAAAATAATTGAAAAATAATTGAAAAATAATTGAAAAATAATTGAAAAGTAATTGAAAAATAATTGAAAAATAATTGAAAAATAATTGCAAAATAATTGAAAAATAATTGAAAAATAATTGAAAAATAATCGAAAAACAATTGAAAAATAATTGAAAAATAATTGAAAAATAATTGAAGAATAGTTCAAAAATAATTGAAAAATAATTGAAAAATAATTGAAAAATAATTGAAAAATAATTGAAAAGTAATTGAAAAATAATTGAAAAATAATTGAAAAATAATTGAAAAATAATTGAAAAATAATTGAAAAATAAATGAAAAATAATTTAAGAATAGTTGAAAAATAATCGAAAAGTAATTGAAAAATAATTGAAAAATAATTGAAAAATAATTGAAAAATAATTGAAAAATAGTTGAAAAATAATTGAAAAATAATTGAAAAATAATTGAAAAATAATTGAAAAATAATTGAAAAATAATGGAAAAATAATTGAAAAATAATTGAAAAATAATTGAAACATAATTGAAAAATAATTGAAAAATTATTGAAAAATAATTGAAAAATAATTGAATAATAATTGAAGATTAGCTGAAAAATAATTGAAAAATAATTGAAAAATAATTGAAAAATAATTGAAAAATAATTCAAAAATAATTCAAACATAATTGAAAAATAATTGAAAAATAATTTGAAAAATTATTGAAAAATAATTGAAAAATAATTGAAGAATAGTTGAAAAATAATTGAAAAATAATTGAAAACTAATTGAAAAATAATTGAGAAATTATTGAAGAATAGTTGAAAAATAATTGAAAAATAATTGAAAAATAATTAAAAATAATTGAAAAATAATTAAAAAATAATATAAGAATAATTGAAAAATAATTGAAAAATAATTGAAAAAAAATTAAAAAATAATTGAAAAATAATTGAAAAATAATAGAAAAATAATTGAAAAATAATTGAAAAATAATTGATAAATAATTGAAGAATAGCTGAAAAATAATTGAAAAATAATTGAAAAATAATTGAAAACTAATTGAAAAATAATTGAAAAATAATTGAAAATTAATTGAAAAATAATTGAAAAGTAATTGAAAAATAATTGAAAAATTAATGAAAAATAATTGAAGTGTGACGTCCCACTATTTTTCGCACGTTCCTATTTAATAATACACCAGTAAACCTCAGAATCACTCCACCAAAGTCCCTCAAATTCAATTATTACCCCTTTTCCCCAATCGCTGATCACCTCGATGATGTACCTTAGCGGTCCCCATCTCGAGATGGTCAGTACGAAACCTCCTTCACTTATTCGCCCAACGAGGCACGAATTCCCTCCTCAAAACTAAATCGAAACAAGTCCCTCGCCCCAAAATCTTCTTAAACCGAGACCACGTCTCACTCCTTCTCTAAGACCCTCCGAGTCCAAGCCACTTTAACCCCTTTCCTATAAAGCACCCAAAATCCCTTCGACGAGTTGAATATCTCCAAATACCGTTCATAAAAACCCAAGAAGCCTAACTGCGAAGAATACCTGGCGTACGTGCCGTAAATGTATTCTAATAATAGAATATTATAGAAAAACCCCGGAAGTCCTTCTACGCATAATTCGTAAATTGTGTCAAGGTCCTTACCGCATACAACCCCCGCAAGGACCGCGCGTAAATCATATAAATACGAAGGATCGAGAGGCCAGAGCTCTCTTCTTCGACAGTAATTACTGTGCAAGTATCTCTTTTATAAAATATACAAAGTGTAAATTCAGTGCTCTACGGCAAATACTGTAAGCATTTATTATTATTTATTATTGTGCATATCGCCTCCATACCATATACCATTTATGTATTATTTCATTTATCTATGCTTATTGCAATAACATTTATGTATTATTTCATTTATCTATGCTTGTTGCAATAACATTTCCGTATAATTTCATTTATCTATGCTTATTGCAATCATACATATTTTGTATTACTAATACTATTACTTTTATATAATCTTGTTAACGTTTATTTTGATTATATATATATTTGTCTTATAACCACATATTATTCTATGATTTATATCGTACCTCATGTCCATACATACATATAAATGTTACAATCATATTATAAATATTATATGTGAATGCTAAAACCCCACGCATAATAACCGCTCTAACAAAGTTAATAAACCGCTTTGTTTTAAATCACGCTTCAACTTATTTGCGTTCAACCACTGGTACGAAACATCTAAAATCCAAATACACGAGTTAGTGAAACAGCTGATTCCGATTCGCGAGCTCGGGAGCAGTGACTGTGTTTACAAACATATCTTTGCATAGCCTGTGTATAGCTGCACGTCCAAACGTGCTTCTCAGAAATATTACGAGTAACTTTTTGTGCCTATGCAGCAGTAAATCCAATTAGGCAAAACCAAAATAAAGTGCTAACGGGTGTTACCCCAAATCATAACAATCTAACCATTCCCTGGTCGTTCAGTGCTACGAATCTGGTATTCGCGCCTAAAATCCTGCTCTCCGCAGTGCCACGAATCTGGCATTCGCGCCTGTATTCCTAAGAACGTTCGGTGCTACGAATCTGGTATTCGTGCCCGAATCCTACTCTCCGCAGTGCCACGAATCTGGCATTCGCGCCTGTATTCCTAAGAACGTTCGGTGCTACGAATCTGGTATTCGTGCCTGAATCCTACTCTCCGCAGTGCCACGAATCTGGCATTCGCGCCTGTATTCCTAAGAACGTTCGGTGCTACGAATCTGGTATTCGTGCCTGAATTCCTACCTTCCGCAGTGTCACGAATCTGGCATTCGCGCCTGCATACCCTCAGACGTTCCGTGCACGAATCCTGCATTCGAGCCAGAATTTCTATCTTCCGCAGAGCCACGAATCTGGCATTCGCGCCTGCGTTCCCTCAAGTATTACCCCATCTATGCCACAGCCCTAAAGACCTCACCCGGGACGTGACATAATTTTTGGTGACAGCGGTGGGATCCGTCAACTGTCGATAGGAATAAATTCCCTAACATACGGTACCCACAATTGCCTATTTAGCATGTACACAGAATACGTTAGTCCATGGAAACCAGCCTACCAGAGTCGCCAATTACAAAGGCAGACGGAATCGATACAGTGGATGGTCTGTGTTTCCGGGACCATTGTGGCAAATAACGACGACGAAGAAATTTGCTTAAATTGCTCCCAACTTGATCCAACAAATACGGTGAAAACGTTTCAAATTCATTTCTTACATACGCCTTATACATTCCCTAATTGCCCTCGTTGCAATACAATTTTATTACAAACGCGTCCCGCAACCAATTGTGCCGTGTGCACACGGTGGCACTTTCTTTCAAGCAGACCCTGAATCATTTAGGAAATAAAACTTACGAAATCTAAACAGACTGCCTGCCGCGACATAATATATTGATACCCAACATGCGCGATTCGCGTCAAAGTCAAAACACATTATATTACCCAAGCCGCAGGCTGCAAAGCGTTTTGTCAGATTCAAGTGCATTAATCTGTGTTTCGGGGGGCGTAGCAACGACCACGGAAGGGGTAAAAATTTGCCTAAATTGTTTTAATTCAAACCCGGTGGAAGTAGATGAGATATATCAGGTACACTACCACCAACCTAACGATATATTCCCTGAATGCCCTCGTTGCAAGAACCTCTTGTTCAAATTAAGTGCCGTATGCACAGAGCACTACAGTCGAATACAGAAAAACCATACTAGATTCGATAATAACTACCCGGGTAGAGAATACCATAGATTTTGAATAGCTGCTACCGCACGCCTAATATAGGGAAACTTCTAAGTCACCCTAAAATAATAAAATTTACTGAGTTAAAAATGTCTGAATACAACGATATTGAAGACCCCCTCATAATCGACCAAGACGCGCGGCCTTTCAATAGCGCTATAGAAATCGAGACCGCCGAAATAAAGGAACGGTTGCAATTATTGCGTGAGAAACGAGCCGAGATTGACAATTTGCACGCGAGATTTGCGAAAAACCCAGAAACTAAAACGCATTCGGCCGTAGGCACGGGATCGCCAGACCCCACGTTTGAAGGTCTTTCTAATAAAATACAATATATCGAAAGGATGATGGAAAAACTTCTTGCACCCCCGCCAGAAGTAAATAATTTTGCCACGCCGGGTTCTTCCCGTTTCGATAGAAAACCTTTATTAAACTATAACAAAACTCCAGAGGTATTGAATCGTAATAAACCTCCGGAACCATTCAATTATAATAATGTTCCTGAAGTATCGAATCAAAACAAAAGTCCGGACCAGGATCCAATACCCCAGATCACGTTAAAGGACGCTATAGAAACCGTCCCTAGTTTTAATGGACATAATATACCAGTGGAGCAATTCGCGAGAGCTTGCAATAGGGCTAAAGCACTGGTTCCCCCGCAGGCTGAACCCCAGCTGGCGAGGTTGTTGCGCAATAAACTGCAAGACCACGCCTGCTTGGCCGTTGAGGATAGGGTTTTTGACTCTGTAAACGATTTAATAAAACAACTGAAACGTACATTCTCCCCCTTGAAAACATCAGATCACTATCGTGGAGAACTGGCAAATATAATTAAAGGAAATAACGAACACATATTGGAATATATTTCGCGCGTTAAGGATCTCCGATTCGCTATTTTGGAAGAAGGCAGGGATTATTATCGTGATTTTTCACGGAATCACCCCGAGGATCTAGATCGTTTGACGTTGGATTCATTTGTGGATGGACTTCCTCCCCATATACGAACAAGATTATTCCAACATAATTTCGAAACGCTCGATGAAGCTTTCGAATTAGCTGTACTGGCGGACAAGAAAATTGATAGAGATCGACAAAGATTTTCCGAGCAAAAAGCTCCTAAAATAATATGCCAACTTTGTAATAAGACAGGACACGACGCGTTATCCTGCAGAAGCAACCAGAAAATTGCCTCCCAACCGTCCGAACGATATCCCCAAAACCGAGTTGCGGGATATAGTAATCAGGCCCCTAACCCTTTGCTCCCTTACTGGGACAAAAACCGACCACCTCCCTCAAGACCTACGGAATTGCGCATCTGCGCTTATTGCAAAAAGCCCGGACACTTAATCTCAGAATGCAGGAAACGCATATTTAATCGAAATGAAAGAAACCCAGGAACCATCCAGGAACGAGATTCGGGAAACGCTCTGCCCCTACGGTCAACCATGGATGCGTACCGTGGAACGGGCTAAACGGAAGCGCATCCAATAATAATACAAACGAAACCGGGAATACCAAAACAAGGACCGCCACCGCATGGTTGAATAACGTTGACGAAGCCCCATCCGTAATAATCCAGTCCCCGGACTTCGAAATAACTCCGGAATTAATGATCGATACTGGTTCCGAAGTGAACATATTGAAAATTCACGCCGTAAAACAATCTCAGAATATAGACACGAAAAAAAATTTACAACTTAAAGGTATCGCAAAGGACCTCGTCTCCACCATTGGGACAATAAAAATAACTCTATTGGGCAACGACGTGACGTTCCACATAGTAGAAAACGATTTCCCTATAAAACCACATGGCATACTAGGAACGGAATTTTTCATAAAACAAAATGCGTCGATACATTATTCAAAGAAGCAATTGGAATTCGATGGAAATTCCATTCCGTTTGTAAACAAAGCTCAAATCGTGCTACCCGCTAGGTCAAAAACCGTTTCCTTCGTAAACGTATCAAATTCAAATATAAAGGAAGGATATTTACCCCGGTTAGACTTAGGCGCTGGGATTCATGCTGGTAACGCTCTTGTCCGTAACCAGGACGGCAAAGCTTACTTACAAATAATAAATTCTAACGAAATGGACACAACGATCACAATACCCACTGTTGAATTGGAAGAATTCGAAATTGTGATTCCAGAACCCAAACAAAGACGACAAAAAGAGACTATGACGTCAAAATGCGTCAATCCTATCCCCACCCTAGATTCAAACAAATCCCCTTTACCCCAGGATCCGTTGATCCACCAAATAGAGGCACCCGATAAAGTGCACTCATTCTCGTCCCCTGTGCATTATGCAAAATCAACCCTTTACCCAAATGTCCCTCAGTCTCTTAATATTGCGTGGGGTGCGGAATTATCAATGAATTCTGAAAAACCAGCAACAAGAATGGAAAAAGTGCTCGACTTAATTTCGACGGAACACATGAATCCGGAGGAAAAACTTCATGTCCAAGGAATTTTGAATAAGTACCATGATCTTTTCCATCTACCAGATGAGAAGTTGGGTCATACGAACGCTATCCAGCATGGAATCCAGACAACGGACCCGGCGCCTATCAATACCAAACAATACCGCTTCCCTCCAATACACAAGAAGGAAATTAATAAACAAATACAAAAATTACTAGACCAAGAAATAATAAAACCATCATTATCACCGTACAATTCACCCGTCTGGATTGTGTCCAAAAAGCCTGGACCCGATGGGGAACCCCTGTGGCGGGTAGTGATCGATTTTAGAGATCTGAACAAAAAGACTGTTCCTGATGCTTACCCAATTCCTAATATCAACGAAATATTGGACCAATTGGGAGGGGCCAAGTACTTTTCCGTGTTCGATTTAGCTTCAGGATTTCACCAAATACCCATGAAACCTGAAGATGCATATAAAACAGCTTTTTCAACACCATATGGACACTACGAATTCAAAAGGATGCCATTCGGACTTTGTAACGCACCAGCTACCTTCCAACGTCTAATGGACCATACCCTTACTGGACTCCAAGGCACGGAAATGTTCGTATATTTAGACGATATCGTCCTTTACGCAAGTTCACTAACAGAGCACTTAATTAAATTCAAAAAACTAGCTAACCGTTTACGTGAAGCAAACTTAAAGTTACAACCTACGAAATGTAAATTCCTACGTAAGGAAGTCGCTTACCTGGGACATGTAATTACCGAGGAAGGGGTAAAACCGGACCAAAACAAAATCCAAGCCGTTCAAAACTACCCTGCGCCTCGTACACCAAAGGGAATTAAAGAGTTCCTCGGTCTGACCGGCTACTACAGGAGGTTTATTCCAGAGTTTTCTAAAACAGCTCGTCCTTTAACCTCCCTATTAAAAAAGGACGTATCTTTTGACTGGGGATCGTCCCAACAGAACGCGTTCGACCAATTAAGATCGGCATTGCAAAAGGAACCAATCCTGCAATACCCAAATTTTGAACTAGAATTCCACGTCACTACAGATGCTTCTGACTACGCTATAGGAGGAATATTGAGTCAGGCTATTGACGGAAAAGAATTACCGATCGCTTACGCTTCGCGTCTCTTAAATGAAGCAGAAACGAATTACGCGATCATAGAAAAAGAACTTTTCGCCATAGTGTACTGTACAAAACACTTCCGACCTTACTTATATGGAAGGAAGTTCATTTTATTTACCGACCACCAACCCTTAATATGGTTGCATAACGTAAAGGACCCAACCTCGCGCCTCGTCAGGTGGCGACTAAAATTAGCTGAGTATGAATACGAAATTCGATACCAACCAGGAAAAAGCAACAAACTTGCCGACGCTCTATCTCGTAATCCCCCTACAGTGGAGACATGTCCAATACGGCCACGAGAAGAAGATGACGAGGACTGGGTGGACTGGCCCACTCAAAATCCCAAGAAACCGCGTACCACTAAAGAAACTGAAGCCCCGCCTAAACGAGGCCCTGGAAGACCACGGGGTTCCAAATCAAACACCTCTGCTTCAGCATCCACAAGTAAAACCCGCCTAAGAACGGAACCTAAGAGGATTCAGCCGCACAGAAAAGTACGCAAAACCCCAACACCTATAATAGCGCCGCCGGATAAAATATCATTAGTCCCACAAGAACCAATGAGTAGCGAAGAAGAAATTGACCAGGAAGAAGAAATAGAATTAGCGGACACCCCTTATCAAATTATTTCGCCCCCGCAATCTCCAGTACCACAGGAACAGGAAGACCCCGATTCCGAGGTGGAATCGAATATGTCAGACGAGTCAACAACCGACTCGGACTTATCTATAATTGAGCAGGACGATTCCCAAGATGTAGCATACGAACCAGATCCAGATCGAGAAATCATAATAGTACCGTCAATCAGTCGCGACCCATTGTCCCTACGTAAAGAAACACTCGTCTTCTTTTTAAGTGCCGATGGGAAACCTTGCGACGAAGGAGCTAGACAATTACAAGAAACAGGAGAATTGATAATAGCGAACGAACTCACTCTAGGCAGGGCTCATGTATCATATAAAAAGGGACAAATTCTCGTAGGGTTGGTTATCAAGGAAACACAAAATACTCCTCTAACCACGACAAATTGGAACGAAGCTCTTTCTTCCCTTAAGAATGTAATACGCGAATTAATCATATACTCATTTAGTATTGCCAAGACGACGAATATTGATCAATTAAATTGGCAAGATATCATAATGGATGTCCTCGAAACCATTAATGAAGAAGACATTAGTGTCACTATATGCTTGCAAATAGTTCAGATCCCCGAAGAATCAAAAAGACAAAGCATTATAACCGAAAATCATGCGTCTGCATTAGCCGGACACAAAGGAGTAGCTAAAACTTATAATCGAATTCGACACTATTATTTCTGGAAAGGAATGAAAAAGGCCGTCGAAGATTATATTCGAAGATGCGAGGACTGTCAAAAGAAAAAACTCGTCCGTGTTAAAACCAGGCAGCCAATGATCCTTACCGACACGCCTGGGCGCGCCTTTGATAAAATAGCACTAGATATAGTAGGACCGTTACCTACCACAAGAAATGGACATACGTATATATTAACCATGCAAGACTTATTAACAAAATACTTCGTGTGCGAACCCCTCAAACAATCGACATCGGTAAAAGTTGCAGATGCGTTTATAAAAAAATTTATCTGCCAGTTCGGAGCTCCCAGAGCCATCCTCACTGACCAAGGAGCTAATTTCACGGGTAAATTCATGAAAACCATAGCGCAAAAATTTAAAATCGAACAATTTAGAACCACAGCTTTTCACCCACAGACTAACGGCTCTCTAGAGCGATCGCACCTCGTCCTAACGGAATATTTGAAAATGTTTATTAGTAAATACAATGACTGGGACGAATGGACCGACATGGCCGCGTTCTCTTATAATACCAGCGTCCACGAGGGCACTGGATACACTCCACATGAATTAGTGTTCGGTAAAATAGCCCGGGTACCCAGTAGGAAAAGAGTGCCCGAAGATTTTGAGAATGAAACCTATAACCAATACCTCTCGAAGTTAAGCATAAGAATGCAAGAGCTGCAAACCGCTGCAGCAGAAAAGCTAAATCAATCAAAATTACGTTACAAAAAATATTACGATAGACACATAAACGCGGAGACCTTCAGACCGGGCGACTCGGTCTTCGTTCTAATAGAACCGCGAAAAGGAAAATTTGGTGACCAGTATTCTGGTCCACACACTATATTAGAGGTAATCCCGTCACAGAACTTAAAAATATCATGGAAAGGGAAAACGAAAATCATACACGCGAACAAAGCACGTCTTGGTCGATTACCCGAGAATCCCGGCTGACCCAATAAAAAATTAACAAATGTCTAAATAAATTTCTTCCATTAGGAAACCAAAATGCCACATCGTTGGGGTAAGTGCAGCGCAGCAGGGCCTCGGCCAAAAGGGGGAGGGAACAGCCGGCGTCTGTCCCACCTACGATGGATGCGCCGGGAGGCGGCCAAAGAAGGAAGAAGCCTTTCACCCTTTCTACCAAGGGTCGCCTCCTCGGTTGTCATCAGGGAGGCAGCGCCGAGCATTGAAACCATAACCATCGATGACTCCCCCTCCACGACGCCGAGTGACCTTCGCTCGCTGCAGGAAGCCATCACCCCACGACCCCATACAAGCCCTCCCATAGAGGTAATCTCCCCTCCGCCAAATTCCCCATTCCAAAATTCCATTCAAAATCCCAGTCTCCCTGTCCCTTCCACCATCCCTCCTTGGCCAGGAGTCGTGGAGTTCCTGAACACGGGGTCAGCTACCAGGATCCCTGATATCACGGAGCTGACACCCGAGTTCTTGCGATGGTTCGATGACCTCTATCAAGGGGGTTACGACCTCACGTACATCCTGGACCATTCCGAATTCCTCCAAACCCTTGAATACTCCTATCCCCCGTAATTGCCCTATTCTTTCCATCATTTCCTTGTAAATAGCTCCCCCATCCATTAAAATTAATTTAATATATATATATACTTTATTTTACTTTTATATATATATAGATATTTTCTTTTCTCGCCAAATAGGCTAACCGTTTTATTTATTTTTTATTACATACTTTTATTTTGTTTCTTTTATTTTTTTTTTCTGCCAAAATAGGCTTTACATTTAATTTTCTTTTCGTTATCTCCTCATTTCAAAACACCCAAACCCTATGTTAAGAAGTGCTACGCATTTCTTCATATAGGGGGGGAGGTGTGACGTCCCACTATTTTTCGCACGTTCCTATTTAATAATACACCAGTAAACCTCAGAATCACTCCACCAAAGTCCCTCAAATTCAATTATTACCCCTTTTCCCCAATCGCTGATCACCTCGATGATGTACCTTAGCGGTCCCCATCTCGAGATGGTCAGTACGAAACCTCCTTCACTTATTCGCCCAACGAGGCACGAATTCCCTCCTCAAAACTAAATCGAAACAAGTCCCTCGCCCCAAAATCTTCTTAAACCGAGACCACGTCTCACTCCTTCTCTAAGACCCTCCGAGTCCAAGCCACTTTAACCCCTTTCCTATAAAGCACCCAAAATCCCTTCGACGAGTTGAATATCTCCAAATACCGTTCATAAAAACCCAAGAAGCCTAACTGCGAAGAATACCTGGCGTACGTGCCGTAAATGTATTCTAATAATAGAATATTATAGAAAAACCCCGGAAGTCCTTCTACGCATAATTCGTAAATTGTGTCAAGGTCCTTACCGCATACAACCCCCGCAAGGACCGCGCGTAAATCATATAAATACGAAGGATCGAGAGGCCAGAGCTCTCTTCTTCGACAGTAATTACTGTGCAAGTATCTCTTTTATAAAATATACAAAGTGTAAATTCAGTGCTCTACGGCAAATACTGTAAGCATTTATTATTATTTATTATTGTGCATATCGCCTCCATACCATATACCATTTATGTATTATTTCATTTATCTATGCTTATTGCAATAACATTTATGTATTATTTCATTTATCTATGCTTATTGCAATAACATTTCCGTATAATTTCATTTATCTATGCTTATTGCAATCATACATATTTTGTATTACTAATACTATTACTTTTATATAATCTTGTTAACGTTTATTTTGATTATATATATATTTGTCTTATAACCACATATTATTCTATGATTTATATCGTACCTCATGTCCATACATACATATAAATGTTACAATCATATTATAAATATTATATGTGAATGCTAAAACCCCACGCATAATAACCGCTCTAACAAAGTTAATAAACCGCTTTGTTTTAAATCACGCTTCAACTTATTTGCGTTCAACCACTGGTACGAAACATCTAAAATCCAAATACACGAGTTAGTGAAACAGCTGATTCCGATTCGCGAGCTCGGGAGCAGTGACTGTGTTTACAAACATATCTTTGCATAGCCTGTGTATAGCTGCACGTCCAAACGTGCTTCTCAGAAATATTACGAGTAACTTTTTGTGCCTATGCAGCAGTAAATCCAATTAGGCAAAACCAAAATAAAGTGCTAACGGGTGTTACCCCAAATCATAACAATCTAACCATTCCCTGGTCGTTCAGTGCTACGAATCTGGTATTCGCGCCTAAAATCCTGCTCTCCGCAGTGCCACGAATCTGGCATTCGCGCCTGTATTCCTAAGAACGTTCGGTGCTACGAATCTGGTATTCGTGCCCGAATCCTACTCTCCGCAGTGCCACGAATCTGGCATTCGCGCCTGTATTCCTAAGAACGTTCGGTGCTACGAATCTGGTATTCGTGCCTGAATCCTACTCTCCGCAGTGCCACGAATCTGGCATTCGCGCCTGTATTCCTAAGAACGTTCGGTGCTACGAATCTGGTATTCGTGCCTGAATTCCTACCTTCCGCAGTGTCACGAATCTGGCATTCGCGCCTGCATACCCTCAGACGTTCCGTGCACGAATCCTGCATTCGAGCCAGAATTTCTATCTTCCGCAGAGCCACGAATCTGGCATTCGCGCCTGCGTTCCCTCAAGTATTACCCCATCTATGCCACAGCCCTAAAGACCTCACCCGGGACGTGACAGAAGAACAGTTGAAAAATAATTGAAAAATAATTGAAAAATAATTGAAAAATAATTGAAAAATAATTGAAAAATTATTGAAAAATAATTGAAAAATAATTGAAAAATAATATAAGAATAATTGAAAAATAATTGAAAAATAATTGAAAAAAAATTAAAAATAATTGAAAAATAATTGAAAAATAATGGAAAAATAATTGAAAAATAATTGAAAAATAATTGAAAAGTAATTGAAAAATAATAGAAAAATAATTGAAAAATAATTGAAAAACAATTGAAAAATAATTGAAAAATAATTGAAAAATAATAGAAAAATAATTGAAAAATAATTGAAAAATAGTTGAAAAATAATAGAAAAATAAATGAAAAATAATTGAAAAATAATAGAAAAATAATTGAAATATAATTGAAAAATAATTGAAAAAGAGTTGAAAAATAATTGAAAAATAATTGAAAAATCATTGAAAAATAATTGAAAAATCATTGAAAAATAATTGAAAAATAATTGAAAAGTAATTGAAAACTAATTAAAAAATAATTGAAAAATAATTGAAAAATAATTGAAAAATAATTGAAAAATAATTGAAAAATAATTGAAAAATAATTGAAAACTAATATGAAAAATAATTGAAAAATAATTGAAAAATAATTGAAAAATAATTGAAAAATAATTGAAAAATAATCGAAAAATAATTGAAAAGTAATTGAAAAATAATTGAAAAATAATTGAAAAATAATTGCAAAATAATTGAAAAATCATTGAAAAATAATTGAAAAATAATTGTAAAATTATTGAAATATAATGGAAAAATAATTGAAAAATAATTGAAAAATAATTGAAAAATAATTTAAAAGTAATTGAAAAATAATTTAAAAGTAATTGAAAAATAATAGAATAATAATTGAAAAATAATTCAAAAATAATTCAAAAATAATTGAAAAATAATTTAAGAATAGTTGAAAAATAATTGAAAAGTAATTGAAAAATAATTGAAAAATAATTGAAAAATAATTGAAAAATATTTGAAAAATAATTGAAAAATAATTGAAAAATAATTGAAAAATAATTGAAAAATAATTGAAAAATAATTGAAACATAATTGAAAAATAATTGGATAATAATAATTGAAAAATAATTGAGAAATAATTAAAAAATAATTAAAAAATAATTTAAAAATAATTGAAAAATTATTGAAAAATAATTGAAAAATTATTGAAAAATAATTGAAAAATAATTGAAAAATAATTGAAAAATAATTGAAAAATAATATAAGAATAATTGAAGAATAATTGAAAAATAATTGAAAAAAAAATTAAAAATAATTGAAAAATAATTGAAAAATAATGGAAAAATAATTGAAAAATAATTGAAAAATAATTGAAAAGTAATTGAAAAATAATAGAAAAATAATTGAAAAATAATTGAAAAACAATTGAAAAATAATTGAAAAAAAATTGAAAAATAATTGAAAAATAATTGAAAAATAGTTGAAAAATAATTGAAAAATAATTGAAAAAAAAAATAATTGAAAAATAATTGAAAAATAATTGAAAAATAATTGAAAAATAATTGAAAAATAATTGAAAAATAATTGAAACATAATTGAAAAATAATTGGATAATAATAATTGAAAAATAATTGAAAAATAATTAAAAAATAATTAAAAAATAACTCAAAAATAATTCAAAAATAATTGAAAAATAATTGAAAAATTATTGAAAAATAATTGAAAAATAATTGAAAAATAATTGAAAAATAATTGAAAAATAATTGAAAAATAATTGAAAAATAATATAAGAATAATTGAAAAATAATTGAAAAATAATTGAAAAAAAATTAAAAATAATTGAAAAATAATTGAAAAATAATGGAAAAATAATGGAAAAATAATTGAAAAATAATTGAAAAATAATTGAAAAGTAATTGAAAAATAATAGAAAAATAATTGAAAAATAATTGAAAAACAATTGAAAAATAATTGAAAAATAATTGAAAAATAATATAAGAATAATTGAAAAATAATTGAAAAATAATTGAAAAATAATAGAAAAATAATTGAAAAATAATTGAAAAATAGTTGAAAAATAATAGAAAAATAAATGAAAAATAATTGAAAAATAATAGAAAAATAATTGAAATATAATTGAAAAATAATTGAAAAAGAGTTGAAAAATAATTGAAAAATAATTGAAAAATCATTGAAAAATAATTGAAAAATAATTGAAAAAAAAAATAATTGAAAAATAATTGAAAAATAATTGAAAAATAATTGAAAAATAATTGAAAAATAATTGAAAAATAATTGAAAAATAATTGAAAAATAATTGAAACATAATTGAAAAATAATTGGATAATAATAATTGAAAAATAATTGAAAAATAATTAAAAAATAATTAAAAAATAATTAAAAAATAATTCAAAAATAATTGAAAAATAATTGAAAAATTATTGAAAAATAATTGAAAAATAATTGAAAAATAATTGAAAAATAATTGAAAAATAATTGAAAAATAATTGAAAAATAATATAAGAATAATTGAAAAATAATTGAAAAATAATTGAAAAAAAATTAAAAATAATTGAAAAATAATAGAAAAATAATGGAAAAATAATGGAAAAATAATTGAAAAATAATTGAAAAATAATTGAAAAGTAATTGAAAAATAATAGAAAAATAATTGAAAAATAATTGAAAAACAATTGAAAAATAATTGAAAAATAATTGAAAAATAATAGAAAAATAATTGAAAAATAATTGAAAAATAGTTGAAAAATAATTGAAAAATAAATGAAAAATAATTGAAAAATAATAGAAAAATAATTGAAATATAATTGAAAAATAATTGAAAAAGAGTTGAAAAATAATTGAAAAATAATTGAAAAATAATTGAAAAATAATTGAAAACTAATATGAAAAATAATTGAAAAATAATTGAAAAATAATTGAAAAATAATTGAAAAATAATTGAAAAATAATCGAAAAATAATTGAAAAGTAATTGAAAAATAATTTAAAAGTAATTGAAAAATAATTTAAAAGTAATTGAAAAATAATAGAATAATAATTGAAAAATAATTCAAAAATAATTCAAAAATAATTGAAAAATAATTTAAGAATAGTTGAAAAATAATTGAAAAGTAATTGAAAAATAATTGAAAAATAATTGAAAAATAATTGAAAAATAATTAAAAAATAATTGAAAAATAATTGAAAAATAATTGAAAAATAATTGAAAAATAATTGAAAAATAATTGAAAAATAATTGAAACATAATTGAAAAATAATTGGATAATAATAATTGAAAAATAATTGAGAAATAATTAAAAAATAATTGAGAAATAATTAAAAAATAATTAAAAAATAATTAAAAAATAATTAAAAAATAATTGAAAAATAATTGAAAAACTATTGAAAAATAATTGAAAAATAATTGAAAAATAATTGAAAAATAATTGAAAAATAATTGAAAAATAGTTGAAAAATAATTGAAAAATAATTGAAAAATAATTGAAAAATAATAGAAAAATAATTGAAAAATAATTGAAAAATAATTGAAAAAGAGTTGAAAAATAATTGAAAAATAATTGAAAAATAATTGAAAAATAATTGAAAAATAATTGAAAAATAATTGAAACATAATTGAAAAATAATTGGATAATAATAATTGAAAAATAATTGAGAAATAATTAAAAAATAATTAAAAAATAATTAAAAAATAATTAAAAAATAATTGAAAAATAATTGAAAAACTATTGAAAAATAATTGAAAAATAATTGAAAAATAATTGAAAAATAATTGAAAAATAATTGAAAAATAGTTGAAAAATAATTGAAAAATAATTGAAAAATAATTGAAAAATAATAGAAAAATAATTGAAAAATAATTGAAAAATAATTGAAAAAGAGTTGAAAAATAATTGAAAAATAATTGAAAAATAATTGAAAAATAATTGAAAAATAATTGAAAAATAATTGAAAAATAATTGAACAATAATTTAAAAATAATTTAAAAATAATTTAAAAATAATTTAAAAATAATTGAAAAATAATTGAAAAGTAATTGAAAAATAATTGAAAAACAATTGAAAAATAATTGCAAAGTAATTGAAAAATAATTGAAAAATAATTGAAAAATAATCGAAAAACAATTGAAAAATAATTGAAAAATAATTGAAAAATAATTGAAGAATAGTTCAAAAATAATTGAAAAATAATTGAAAAATAATTGAAAAATAATTGAAAAATAATTGAAAAATAAATGAAAAATAATTTAAGAATAGTTGAAAAATAATCGAAAAGTAATTGAAAAATAATTGAAAAATAATTGAAAAATAATTGAAAAATAATTGAAAAATAGTTGAAAAATAATTGAAAAATAATTGAAAAATAATTGAAAAATAATTGAAAAATAATTGAAAAATAATGGAAAAATAATTGAAAAATAATTGAAAAATAATTGAAAAATAATTGAAAAATTATTGAAATATAATTGAAAAATAATTGAAAAATAATTGAAAAATAATTGAAAAATAATTGAAAAGTAATTGAAAAATAATAGAAAAATAATTGAAAAATAATTGAAAAACAATTGAAAAATAATTGAAAAATAATTGAAAAATAATTGAAAAATAATTGAAAAATAATTGAAAAATAGTTGAAAAATAATTGAAAAATAATTGAAAAATAATTGAAAAATAATTGAAAAGTAATTGAAAAATAATTGAAAAATAATTGTAAAATTATTGAAATATAATTGAAAAATAATTGAAAAATAATTGAAAAATAATTGAAAAATAATTGAAAAGTAATTGAAGAATAGTTGAAAAATAATTGAAAAATAATTGAAAAATTATTGAAAAATAATTGAAAAATGATTGAAAAATGATTGAAAAATTATTGAAAAATAATTGAAAAATAATTGAAAAATTATTGAAAAATAATTGAAAAATAATTGAAAAGTAATTGAAAAATAATAGAAAAATAATTGAAAAAGAATTGAAAAATAATTAAAAAATAATTAAAGAATAGTTGAAAAATAATTGAAAAATAATTGAAGAATAATTGAAAAATAATTGAAAAATAATTGAAAAATAATTGAAAAATAATTGAAGAATAGTTGAAAAATAATTGAAGAATAGTTGAAAAATAATTGAAAAATTATTGAAAAATAATTGAAAAATAATTGAAAAATAATTGAAAAATAATTGAAAAATCATTGAAAAATAATTGAAAAATTATTGAAAAATGATTGGATAATAATAATTGAAAAATAACTGAAAAAAAATTAAAAAATAATTCAAAAATAATTCAAAAATAATTGAAAAGTAATTGGAAAATAATTGAAAACTAATTGAAAAATAACTGAAAAATAATTGAAAAATAATAGAAAAATAATTGAAAAATAATTGAAAAATAATTGAAAAATAGTTGAAAAATAATTGTAAAATTATTGAAATATAATTGAAAAGTAATTGAAAAATAATTGAAAAATAATTGAAAAATAATTGAAAAGTAATTGAAAAATAATTGAAAAGTAATATAAGAATAATTGAAAAATAATTGAAAAATAATTGAAAAAAAAAATAATTGAAAACTAATTTAAGAATAATTGAAAAATAATGGAAAAATAATTTGTAAAATAATTGAAAAATAATTGAAAAATAATTGAAAAATAATTTAAGAATAGTTGAAAAATAATTGAAAAGTAATTGAAAAATAATTGAAAAATAATTGAAAAATAATAGAAAAATAATTGAAAAATAGTTGAAAAATAATTGAAAAATAATTGAAAAATAATTGAAAAATAATTGAAAAATAATTGAAAAGTAATTGAAAAATAATTGAAAACTAATTGAAAAATAATTGAAAAATAATTGAAGAATAGTTGAAAAATAATTGAAAAATAATTGAAAAATTATTGAAAAATAATTGAAAAATTATTTCACAATAATTGAAAAATTATTGAAAAATAATTGAAAAATTATTTCACAATAATTGAAAAATTATTGAAAAATAATTGAAAAATAATTGAAGAATAGTAGAAAAATTATTTCTCAATAATTGAAAAATTATTGAAAAATAAATTAAAAATAATTGAAAAATAATTGAAAAATTATTGAAAAATAATTGAAAAATAATTGAAAAATAATTGAAAAATAATTGAAAAATAATTGAAGAATAGTTGAAAAATAATTGAAAAATTATTGAAAAATAATTGAAAAATAATTGAAAAATAATTGAAAAATAATTGAAAAATAATTGAAGAATAGTTGAAAAATAATTGAAAAATAATTAAAAATAAATAGAAAAATAATTGAAAAATAATTGAAAAATAATTGAAGAATAGTTGAAAAATAATTGAAAAATAATTGAAAAATAATTGAAAAATAATTGAAAAATAATTGAAAAATAATTGAAGAATAGTTGAAAAATAATTGAAAAATAATTGAAAAATAATTGAAAAATAATTGAAAAATAAATGAAAAATAATTGAAAAATAATTGAAAAATAATTGAAAAATAATTGAAAAATAATTGATAATAAATTGAAAAATAATTGAAAAATAATTGAAAAATAATTGAAAAATAATTGAAAAATAATTGAAGAATAATTGAAAAATATTTGAACAATATTTGAAAAATAATTGAAAAATAATTGAAAATTAATTGAAGAATAGTTGAAAAATAATTGAAAAATAATTGAAAAATAATTGAAAAATAATTGAAAAATAGTTGAAAAATAATTGAAAAATAATTGAAAAATAATTGAAAAATAATAGAAAAATAATTGAAAAATAATTGAAAAATAATTGAAAAAGAGTTGAAAAATAATTGAAAAATAATTGAAAAATAATTGAAAAATAATTGAAAAATAATTGAAAAATAATTGAAAAATAATTGAACAATAATTTAAAAATAATTTAAAAATAATTTAAAAATAATTTAAAAATAATTGAAAAATAATTGAAAAGTAATTGAAAAATAATTGAAAAACAATTGAAAAATAATTGCAAAGTAATTGAAAAATAATTGAAAAATAATTGAAAAATAATCGAAAAACAATTGAAAAATAATTGAAAAATAATTGAAAAATAATTGAAGAATAGTTCAAAAATAATTGAAAAATAATTGAAAAATAATTGAAAAATAATTGAAAAATAATTGAAAAATAAATGAAAAATAATTGAAAAGTAATTGAAAAATAATAGAAAAATAATTGAAAAATAATTGAAAAACAATTGAAAAATAATTGAAAAATAATTGAAAAATAATTGAAAAATAATTGAAAAATAATTGAAAAATAGTTGAAAAATAATTGAAAAATAATTGAAAAATAATTGAAAAATAATTGAAAAGTAATTGAAAAATAATTGAAAAATAATTGTAAAATTATTGAAATATAATTGAAAAATAATTGAAAAATAATTGAAAAATAATTGAAAAATAATTGAAAAGTAATTGAAGAATAGTTGAAAAATAATTGAAAAATAATTGAAAAATTATTGAAAAATAATTGAAAAATGATTGAAAAATGATTGAAAAATTATTGAAAAATAATTGAAAAATAATTGAAAAATTATTGAAAAATAATTGAAAAATAATTGAAAAGTAATTGAAAAATAATAGAAAAATAATTGAAAAAGAATTGAAAAATAATTAAAAAATAATTAAAGAATAGTTGAAAAATAATTGAAAAATAATTGAAGAATAATTGAAAAATAATTGAAAAATAATTGAAAAATAATTGAAAAGTAATTGAAAAATAATTGAAAAGTAATATAAGAATAATTGAAAAATAATTGAAAAATAATTGAAAAAAAAAATAATTGAAAACTAATTTAAGAATAATTGAAAAATAATGGAAAAATAATTTGTAAAATAATTGAAAAATAATTGAAAAATAATTGAAAAATAATTTAAGAATAGTTGAAAAATAATTGAAAAGTAATTGAAAAATAATTGAAAAATAATTGAAAAATAATAGAAAAATAATTGAAAAATAGTTGAAAAATAATTGAAAAATAATTGAAAAATAATTGAAAAATAATTGAAAAATAATTGAAAAGTAATTGAAAAATAATTGAAAACTAATTGAAAAATAATTGAAAAATAATTGAAGAATAGTTGAAAAATAATTGAAAAATAATTGAAAAATTATTGAAAAATAATTGAAAAATTATTTCACAATAATTGAAAAATTATTGAAAAATAATTGAAAAATAATTGAAGAATAGTAGAAAAATTATTTCTCAATAATTGAAAAATTATTGAAAAATAAATTAAAAATAATTGAAAAATAATTGAAAAATTATTGAAAAATAATTGAAAAATAATTGAAAAATAATTGAAAAATAATTGAAAAATAATTGAAGTGTCACGTCCCGGGTGAGGTCTTTTGGGGACAATGACATGCGGGGTAGAATGGACTCAGGCGCGAATCTAAAATCCAGCACTCTGAGATTTTGTGGGAACTTAGGCGCGAATATTAAATCCGTCACTCTGAGGGTTTTTGAGGGAGTCAGGCGCGAATCTGTAATCCAGCACACTGAGGGTTTTTGAGGGAAGCCAGGCGCGAATATTAAATCCGTCACGCTGAGGGTTTTTGAGGGATCAGGCGCGAATCTGTAATCCAGCACACTGAGGGTTTTAGAGGAAGCCAGGCGCGAATATTAAATCCGTCACGCTGAGGGTTTTAGAGGAATCAGGCGCGAATCTGTAATCCAGCACACTGAGGGTTTTAGAGGAAGCCAGGCGCGAATATTAAATCCGTCACTCTGAGGGTTTTCGAGGGAGTCAGGCGCGAATCTGTGATCCAGCACGCTGAGGGTTTTTAGAACGGTATTTGGAGATATTCAACCCATCGCATGGATTTAGGGTATTTTAACGGGAAAGGGGTTTGAATGGCTTGGATTTGGAGGGTCGTAGAGTAGGAGTGAGACGTGGTCTCGGTTTAAGAAGATTCTGGGGCGAGGGACTTGTTTAGATTTACTTTTGATGAGGGAATTCGTGCCTCGTTGGGCGAATAAGTGAAGGAGGTTTCGTACTGACCATCTCGAGATGGGGACCGCTAAGGTACATCATCGAGGTGATCAGCGATTGGGGAAAAGGGGTAATAATTGAATTTGAGGGACTTTGGTGGAGTGATTCTGAGATTTTTAATAGATTTTCTGAATAGTACCGCGCGAAAAATGTTGGGACGTTACACCTTCCCCCTTATATGAAGAAATGGGTACATTTCTTAACACAGGGTACGGGTGTATTGAAATGAGAAAACGAAAATAAAAGATATAGCCTATTTGGCAAAAAAGAAAAAGAAAATAAATTGTGTCGCCTACTTGGCGAAAGAGAAAAAAAAATAAAGCTAATTTTATAATTAAAATATAAAAATAAAAAAAAAGGGACTATTTATAAGGAGAGGACTAACAGAAGGAGCTATGTACAAGGAAATGGGAATTAGTATGGGGGATAGGAATATTCAAGGGTTTGGAAAATAGGATCGTCCAGGATGAACGTGAGGTCCTGACCGTTTTGGTACTGGTCATCGAACCATCTCAGGAACTCGGGCGTCAGCTCACTGTGGTCCGGGACTCTAGTTGCTAACCCCGTGTCCAGGATTTCCACGACACCTGGACAAGGAGGGATTGAGGAGGGAATTTGGGATGTGGGAATATGGGATGGAGAACGGTAAGGAGAGGGTGGTGGACGGGAGAGTACCTCTCTGCCTTTTGCGGGAGGGCAGCAAGGGGGCGGTGGAGTAACGATCTCCTGCATTGTCTCCAGGTCCATCGTTGTGGGGGAGTCTCCAATGACGATAATCTCTGGTGAGGGCTCAGCCTCCCTGATGGTTTTTGTGGAGGTCACCCTGGGAAGGAAGGGCGATAGGCTCCTTCCCTCTTTTATAGCCTCCTTCCGCATCCATCTGATGTGGGCGAGCCTTCGTTTGAGGCCACCCCCACCTCTCTTAGCCCCATTAGGGTTGTGGGCCCTTTTATGTGGCATCCTGGCAATACTATAGTTTTGGTAGAAATGAAATAATTAATATTTGTTTTAAGATTAGGGTCAACCGGGATTCTCGCGTAAACGACCAAGACGCGCTTTGTTAGCGTGTATGATTTTAGTTTTTCCTTTCCAGGAAATTTTCAAATTTTGCGAAGGGATAACCTCTAGTATTGTGTGCGGACCGGAGTACTGGTCCCCGAATTTCCCTTTTCTCGGTTCTATTAACACGAATATTGGGTCACCCGGTTTGAAGGTCTCTTCATTTATGTGACGATCATAATATTTTTTATAGCGAAGTTTAGACTGATTTAACTTTTCCGCAGCAGCGGTTTGTATTTCTTGCATTCTTATACTTAATTTCGAGAGGTATTGATTATAAGTTTCGTTTTCAAAATCTTCGGGCACCCTTTTTCGACTGGGTACCCGGGCTATTTTCCCGAATACTAACTCGTGTGGAGTGTAACCAGTGCCCTCGTGGACGCTGGTATTATAAGAGAACGCGGCCATGTCGGTCCATTCGTCCCAGTCGCTGTATTTACTGATAAACATTTTCAAATATTCCGTTAGGACAAGGTGCGATCGCTCTAAAGAACCGTTAGTCTGTGGGTGAAAAGCTGTGGTTCGAAATTGTTCAATTCTAAATTTTTGCGCGATAACTTTCATGAATTTACCAGTGAAATTAGCTCCCTGGTCAGTGAGGATGGCTCTGGGAGCTCCGAATTGACAGATAAATTTTTTTATAAATGCGTCCGCGATTTTTATCGATGTGGACTGTTTGAGGGGTTCGCACACGAAGTATTTCGTCAATAAATCTTGCATAGTTAGTATATAAGTATGTCCTTCTCTAGTAGTGGGTAACGGTCCCACTATATCCAGGGCGATTTTGTCAAAGGCTCTTCCAGGTGTGTCGGTGAGAATCATTGGTTGTTTGATTTTAACACGGACGAGTTTCTTCCGCTGACAATCCTCGCATTTTCGAATATAATCTTCCACGGCTTTCTTCATTCCTTTCCAAAAATAGTAATGACGAATTCGATTATATGTTTTAGTTACTCCTTTGTGTCCAGCTAATGCAGACGCGTGATTTTCCATAATAATATTTTGTCTTTCCGATTCTTCGGGAATTCGAACTAGCTGTAAACATATTGTGACACTGATGTCTTCTTCATTAACGGCTTCAAGGATGTCCGTAATGATATTTTGCCAGCTCAAATGATCAATATTTGTAGTCTTAGCTATACTGAATGAAAATATGATCAATTCGCGTATTACCTCTTTAAGGGAGGAAAGAACTTTGCTCCAATTTGTCGTGGTTAGGGGAGTATTTTGCGTTTCTTTAATTACTAACCCTACAAGAATTTGTCCTTTATTATACGATACATTAGCTCTGCCCAAAGTGAGTTCGCTTGTTACTATTAATTCTCCTGCTTCTTGTAATTGTTTAGCTCCATCGTCGCAAGGTTTTCCGTCGGTGCTTAAAAAGAAAACGAGCGTTTCCTTACGTAAGGACAATGGGTCGCGACTGATTGACGGTGTTATTATGATATCTCGATTCGGATCTGCTTCGTATGCTGCATCACGGGAATCGTCAGGCTCAATTATTGATAAATCTGAGTCAGTTGTTGATTCGACCGACGCGTTGGATTCCACCTCGGAATCGGGGTCTTCCTGTTCCTGTGGTACTGGAGATTGCGGAGGCGAAATAATTTGATAAGGGGTGTCCGCTAATTCTATTTCTTCATCCTGGTCAATTTCTTCTTCGCTACTCATTGGTTCCGACGGCACTGTTATAGGTGTCGGAGTTTTGCGTACCTTTCGGCTCGGCTGAATCCTCGTAGGCGCCGTCCTTAGGCGGTTTTTACGTGTAGGTTTTGTCGCAGCGATGGGTACTTTGGAGCCCCGCGGCCTTCCTCGACCTCGTTTAGGCGGGGGTTGGTCTTCCCAGTCATCGTCGGCTTCTTCTCGTGGCCGTATTGGGCATGCCTCTACTGTAGGGGGATTTCGGGATAAAGCATCGGCAAGTTTGTTACTTTTTCCCGGTTGGTATCGAATTTCGTATTCATACTCAGCTAATTTCAATCGCCACCTGACAAGGCGCGAGGTTGGGTCCTTTACTTTATGTAACCAAATCAAGGGTTGGTGGTCAGTAAATAAAATAAACTTCCTTCCATATAAGTAAGGTCGGAAATGTCTAACACAATATACAATAGCTAAAAGTTCTTTCTCTATGGTTGCATAATTTATTTCTGCTTTATTTAGGAGGCGAGAAGCGTAAGCGATCGGTAATTCCTTTCCGTCGATAGCCTGACTTAATATTCCTCCTATAGCGTATTCGGAAGCATCAGTAGTGATATGAAATTGCATTTCAAAATTTGGATATTGCAGGATAGGTTCCTTCTGCAACGCTGACCTTAAGTGGTCAAAAGCCGTTTTCTGGGACGGTCCCCAGTCAAATTTTATGTCTTTCTTTAGTAGTTGGGTTAACGGCCGAGCTATTTTGGAAAATTCTGGGATAAACCTTCTATAATATCCGGTTAATCCAAGGAATTGTTTGATTCCTTTTGGTGTACTTGGTGCCGGGTAGTTTCGGACGGCTTGAATTTTTCCTAAATCTGGTTTTACCCCTTCCTCGGTAATTATATGTCCCAGGTAAGCGACTTCCTTATGTAGGAATTTACATTTTGTAGGTTGTAACTTTAAGTTTGCTTCTCGTAAACGGTGAGCGAGTTTTTTAAATTTGATTAAATGCTCTGTTAGGGAACTTGCGTAAAGGACGATATCGTCCAAATATACGAACATTTCCGTGCCTTGGAGTCCCGTAAGGGTATGGTCCATTAGACGCTGGAAAGTAGCTGGTGCATTACAAAGTCCAAATGGCATCCTGACAAACTCATAATGTCCATGAGGTGTAGAAAATGCGGTTTTTGGTGCGTCTTCCGGTTTCATAGGGATTTGGTGGAATCCTGACGCGAGGTCAAATACGGAGAAGTACTTTGCTCCTCCTAATTGATCTAATATTTCATTGATATTTGGAAGTGGGTATGCGTCGGGAACTGTAATTTTGTTTAAATCCCTGAAGTCAATTACCATTCGCCACAAGAGTTCCCCATCGGGTCCCGGTTTCTTAGAGACGATCCAAATAGGTGAATTGTAAGGTGACAATGATGGTTTTATTATTTCCTGATCTAGTAATTTGCCTACTTGTTTATCTATTTCCTTTTTGTGTACTGGAGGAAATCGATATTGTTTAGTATTGACAGGCACTGGGTCCGTTGTCTGGATCCCATGCTGGATAGCGTTCGTATGACCCAACTTCTCATCTGGTAGATGAAAAAGGTCATGGTACTTACTTAAAATTCCTTGGACATGTAGTTTTTCTTCCGGATTCATATGATCCATTGAAATTAATCCGAGCACTTGTTCCATCCTTGTTGTGGGTTTTTCAGAAATTATTGATACTTCCTCACCCGACGCAATACTAAGAGACTCAAGGAAATTTGGGTGGAGGGTTGATCTGGCATAATGCTCAGAGAGTGAGTGCACTTTCACGGGTGCCTCGGTTTGGTGGATCAACGGATCCTGGGGTATAAGGGACTTGTTTAAATTTAGGGCGGGGATAGGAGTGACGCGCTTTGACGTCATAGTCTCTTTTGTTCGTCTTTGTTTGGGTTCTGGAATCACAATTTCGAATTCATCCAATTCAACAGTAGGTCTTGTGATCGTTATGTCCGTTTCATTAGAATTTATTATTTGTAAGTACGCTTTGCCGTCTTGATTACGGACAAGAGCGTTACCAGCATGAATCCCAGTGCCTAAGTCTAACCGGGGTAAATACCCTTCCTTTATATTTGAATTTAATATATTAATAAAGGAAACGGTTTTTGATCTAGCAGGTAGGACGATTTGAGTTCTGTTTACAAATGGAATAGAGTTTCCGTTGAACTCTAACTGCTTTTTGGAATAATGTATCGAGGCATTTTGTTTCATAAAAAATTCTGTACCTAGTATTCCTTGTGGTTTAATTGGGAAATCATTTTCGACTACGTTAAACGTGACGTTGTCGCCAAAAAGGGTTATCTTCACTGTACCAAGCGTGGTGACGGGGACCGGAGAGATGCCCTTGAGTATTAGTCGATCTTTCTTGTCTATCTCTTGTGGTAGCTTTACGATTTGAATTTTTAATAAGTTCACCTGTGACCCAGTATCAATCATTAATTCAGGTGTAGTTTCGAAGTCGGGGGAGGGAATTCTTACAGATGGAGCTTCATCGGCAGTATTTAACCATGCTGTTGCGATTCTAGTTTCGATATTCCCGGTTCCGTTTGTATTATTATTGGATGCGCTCTCGTTTGGCCCGTTCCACGGTACGCATCCATGGTTGACCGTAGGGGCGGAGCGTTTCCCGAATCTCGTTCCTGGAAGGTTCCTGGGTTTCTTTCATTCCGATTAAATATGCGTTTCCTGCATTCTGAGATTAAGTGTCCGGGCTTTTTGCAATAAGCGCAGATGCGCAATTCCGTAGGTCTTGAGGGAGGTGGTCGGTTTTTGTCCCAGTAAGGGAGCAAAGGGTTAGGGGCCTGATTACCATATCCCGCAACTCGGTTTTGGGGATATCGTTCGGACGGTTGGGAGGCAATTTTCTGGTTACTTCTGCAGGACAGTGCGTCGTGTCCTGTCTTATTACAAATTTGGCATATTAACTTAGGAGCCTTTTGTTCGGAAAACCTTTGACGATCCCTTTCAATCTTCTTATCCACGAGTACAGCTAACTCGAAAGCTTCATCGAGCGTTTCGAAATTATGTTGGAATAATCTTGTTCGTATATGGGGAGGAAGTCCATCCACAAATGAATCCAACGTCAAACGATCTAGATCCTCGGGGTGATTCCGTGAAAAATCGCGATAATATTCCCTGTCTTCTTCCAAAATAGCGAATCGGAGATCCTTAACGCGCGAAATATATTCCAATATGTGTTCGTTATTTCCTTTAATAATATTTGCCAGTTCTCCACGATAGTGGTCTGAAGTTTTCGCGGGGGAGAATGTTCGTTTGAGTTGTTTTATTAAATCATTCACGGAGTCAAAAACCCTATCCTCAACAGCCAAGCAGGCGTGGTCTTGCAGTTTATTGCGTAACAACCTCGCCAGCTGGGGTTCAGCCTGCGGGGGAACCAGAGCTTTAGCCCTATTGCAGGCTCTCGCGAATTGCACCACTGGTATATTATGTCCGTTAAAATTAGGGACGGTTTCTATGGCGTCTTTTAACGTGATCTGGGGTGTTGGATCATGGTCCGGAGTATTATTACGATTCAATGTCTCAGGAATTTTATTTAAATTTAGCACCGGTTTTCTATCAAAACGGGAGGAACCCGGTGTGGCGAAATTATTCACAACTGGCGGGGGTGCAAGAAGTCTTTCCATCAGCCCTTGTATGTTTTGCATCTGACTGGAAAGACCTTCCAACGTGGGGCTGCCCGTTCCGGTTTCTACATTCGAATGCATATTAGGTTCAACAATTTTTGTGTGCAAGGTTTCAATTTTAGCTTGTTTTTCCCGCAATAATTGGACTTGCTTCATTAATTCAGCGATCGTAGTGTCTATAGCGTTAGTGGAAGGGCTTTTCTCTTGGTCCACTACGCAAGAATCGTCGGTTTCCCCGTACACGGACATGTTTGATTTAACCCGACTTTAATTTTTTAGGTAAAAGTTTGGGTTTTCTTAATTTGGGCGTACGAAAGCTGTGGTTCAAAGTCTACCATGCTCTCTACCCGGGTAGTTATTATCGAATCTAGTTTGATTTTTCTTTATTCGACTGTAGTGCTCTGTGCATACGGCACTTAATTTGAACAAGAGGTTCTTGCAACGAGGGCATTCAGGGAATATATCGTTAGGTTGGTGGTAGTGTACTTGATTTATTTCGTCTACTTCCACCGGGTTTGAATTAAAACAATTTAGGCAAATTTTTCCGCCTTCCGTGGTCGTAGCTGCTCCTCCCGAAACACAAATCAACGCGTTTGAATCTGACAAAACGCCTCGCAGCCTGCGGCTTGGGTAATATAACGTATTTTGACTTTGACGCGAATCGCGCATGTTGGGTATCAATATATATATATGTCGCGTCAGGCAGTCTGTTTAGATTTCATAAGTTTTTTTTTTTTCTAAATGATTCATAGTCTGTTTGAAAGAAAGTGCCACTGTGTGCACGCGGCACAATTGGTTGCGGGACGCGTTTGTAATAAAATTGTATTGCACCGAGGGCAATTAGGGAATGTATAAGGCGTATGTAAGAAATGAATTTGATACGTTTTCACCGTATTTGTTGGATCAAGTTTGGAGCAATTTAAGCAAATTTCTTCGTCTTCGTTATTTGCCACTATGGTCCCGGAAACACAGACCATCCACTGTATTGATTCCGTCAACTTTTGTAATTGGCGGCTCTGGTAGGCTGGTTTCCACGGGTTTACGTGTTCTAAGTACATACTAAGTAGCGGGACTTTGTGGGTGCCGCGTCGGAGAATCTAATTCTTATCAACGGCAAACGAAAATCCCACACCGCTGTCACCAAAAATATGTCACGTCCCGGGTGAGGTCTTTTGGGGACAATGACATGCGGGGTAGAATGGACTCAGGCGCGAATCTAAAATCCAGCACTCTGAGATTTTGTGGGAACTTAGGCGCGAATATTAAATCCGTCACTCTGAGGGTTTTTGAGGGAGTCAGGCGCGAATCTGTAATCCAGCACACTGAGGGTTTTTGAGGGAAGCCAGGCGCGAATATTAAATCCGTCACGCTGAGGGTTTTTGAGGGATCAGGCGCGAATCTGTAATCCAGCACACTGAGGGTTTTAGAGGAAGCCAGGCGCGAATATTAAATCCGTCACGCTGAGGGTTTTAGAGGAATCAGGCGCGAATCTGTAATCCAGCACACTGAGGGTTTTAGAGGAAGCCAGGCGCGAATATTAAATCCGTCACTCTGAGGGTTTTCGAGGGAGTCAGGCGCGAATCTGTGATCCAGCACGCTGAGGGTTTTTAGAACGGTATTTGGAGATATTCAACCCATCGCATGGATTTTGGGTATTTTAACGGGAAAGGGGTTTGAATGGCTTGGATTTGGAGGGTCGTAGAGTAGGAGTGAGACGTGGTCTCGGTTTAAGAAGATTCTGGGGCGAGGGACTTGTTTAGATTTACTTTTGATGAGGGAATTCGTGCCTCGTTGGGCGAATAAGTGAAGGAGGTTTCGTACTGACCATCTCGAGATGGGGACCGCTAAGGTACATCATCGAGGTGATCAGCGATTGGGGAAAAGGGGTAATAATTGAATTTGAGGGACTTTGGTGGAGTGATTCTGAGATTTTTAATAGATTTTCTGAATAGTACCGCGCGAAAAATGTTGGGACGTTACAGAAGAATAGTTGAAAAATAATTGAAAAATTATTGAAAAATAATTGAAAAATAATTGAAAAATAATTGAAAAATAATTGAAAAATAATTGAAGAATAGTTGAAAAATAATTGAAAAATAATTAAAAATAAATAGAAAAATAATTGAAAAATAATTGAAAAATAATTGAAGAATAGTTGAAAAATAATTGAAAAATAATTGAAAAATAATTGAAAAATAATTGAAAAATAATTGAAAAATAATTGATAATAAATTGAAAAATAATTGAAAAATAATTGAAAAATAATTGAAAAATAATTGAAAAATAATTGAAGAATAATTGAAAAATATTTGAACAATATTTGAAAAATAATTGAAAAATAATTGAAAATTAATTGAAGAATAGTTGAAAAATAATTGAAAAATAATTGAAAAATAATTGAAAACTAATTGAAATATAATTGAAAAATAATTGAAAAATAATTGAAAATTAATTGAAGAATAGTTGAAAAATAATTGAAAAATAATTGAAAAATAATTGAAAAATAATTGAAGAATAGTTGAAAAATAATTGAAAAATAATTGAAAAATAATTGAAAAATAATTGAAAACTAATTGAAAAATAATTGAAAAATAATTGAAGAATAATTGAAGAATAATTGAAAAATAATTGAAGAATAGTTGAAAAATAATTGAAAAATAAGTGAAAAATAATTGAAGAATAGTTGAAAAATAATTGAAAAATAATTGAAAAATAATTGAAAAATAATTGAAAAATAATTGAAAAATAATTGAAGAATAGTTGAAAAATAATTGAAAAATAATTGAAAAATAATTGAAAAATAATTGAAAAATAATTGAAAAATAATTGAAGAATAGTTGAAAAATAATTGAAAAATAATTGAAAAATAATTGAAAAATAATTGAAAAATAAATGAAAAGTAATTGAAAAATAATTGAAAAATAATTGAAAAATAATTGAAAAATAATTGACAAATAATTGGATAATAATAATTGAAAAATAATTGAAAAACAATTTAAAAATAATTAAAAAATAATTAAAAAATAATTAAAAAATAATTGAAAAATTATTGAAAAATACTTGAAAAATAATTAAAAAATAATTGAAAAGTATTTATAAAATAATTGAAAAATATTTGAAAAATAATATAAGAATAATTGAAAAATAATTGAAAAATAATTGAAAAATAATTGAAAAATAATTGTAAAATTAATGAAATATAATTGAAAAATAATTGAAAAATAATTGAAAAATAATTGAAAAATAATTGAAAAATAATTGAAAAGTAATTGAAAAATAATTGAAATGTAATTGAAAAATAATTGAAAAATAATTGAAAAATAATTGAAAAATAATTGAAAAATAATTGAAAAATAATTGAAAAATAATTGAAGAATAGTTGAAAAATAATTGAAAAATAATTGAAAACTAATTGAAAAATAATTGAAAAATAATTTATATATAATTGAAGAATAGTTGAAAAATAATTGAAAAATAATTGAAAAATAATTGAAAAATAATTGAAAAATAATTGAAAAAGAATTGAAAAATAATTGAAAATTAATTGAAAAATAATTGAAAAATAATTGAAAAATAATTGAAGAATAGTTGAAAAATAATTGAAAAATAATTGAAAAATAATTGAAAAATAATTGAAAAATAATTGAAAAATAATTGAAAAATAATTGAAAAATTATTGAAAAATAATAGAAAAATAATTGAAAAATAATTGAAAAATAATTGAACAATAATTGAAGAATAGTTGGAAAATAATTGATAAATAATTGAAAAATAATTGAAAACTAATTGAAAAATAATTGAAAAATAATTGAAGAATAGTGGAAAAATAATTGAAAAATAATTGAAAAATAATTGAAAAATAATTGAAAAATAATTGAAAAATAATTGAAAAATAATTGAAAAATAATTGAAAAATAATTGAATAATAATTGAAAAATAATTGAAAAATAATTGAAAAATAATTGAAGAATAGTTGAAAAATAATTGAAAAATAATTGAAAAATAATTGAAAAATAATTGAAAAATAATTGAAAAATAATTGAAGAATAGTTGAAAAATAATTGAAAAATAATTGAAAAATAATTGAAAAATAATTGAAAAATAAATGAAAAGTAATTGAAAAATAATTGAAAAATAATTGAAAAATAATTGAAAAATAATTGACAAATAATTGGATAATAATAATTGAAAAATAATTGAAAAACAATTTAAAAATAATTAAAAAATAATTAAAAAATAATTAAAAAATAATTGAAAAATTATTGAAAAATACTTGAAAAATAATTAAAAAATAATTGAAAAGTATTTATAAAATAATTGAAAAATATTTGAAAAATAATATAAGAATAATTGAAAAATAATTGAAAAATAATTGAAAAATAATTGAAAAATAATTGTAAAATTAATGAAATATAATTGAAAAATAATTGAAAAATAATTGAAAAATAATTGAAAAATAATTGAAAAATAATTGAAAAGTAATTGAAAAATAATTGAAAAGTAATTGAAAAATAATTGAAAAATAATTGAAAAATAATTGAAAAATAATTGAAAAATAATTGAAAAATAATTGAAAAATAATTGAAGAATAGTGGAAAAATAATTGAAAAATAATTGAAAACTAATTGAAAAATAATTGAAAAATAATTTATATATAATTGAAGAATAGTTGAAAAATAATTGAAAAATAATTGAAAAATAATTGAAAAATAATTGAAAAATAATTGAAAAATAATTTAATAATAATTGAAAAATAATTGAAAAATAATTGAAAAATAATTGAAAAATAATTTAATAATAATTGAAAAATAATTGAAAAATAATTGAAAAATAATTGAAAAATAATTGAATAATAATTGAAGAATAGTTGGAACATAATTGATAAATAATTGAAAACTAATTGAAAAATAATTGAAAAGTAATTGAAAAATAATTGAAAAATTATTGAAAAATAATTGAAAAATAATCGAAAAATAATTGAAAAATAATTGAAAAATAATTGAAAAATAATTGAAAAATAATTGAAAAATAATTGAAGAATAGTTGGAACATAATTGATAAATAATTGAAAACTAATTGAAAAATAATTGAAAAATAATTGAAAAATAATTGATAAATAATTGAAAAATAATTAAAAACTAATTGAAAAAGAATTGAAAAATAATTGAAAAATAATAGAAAAATAATTGAAAAATAATTGAAAAATAAATGAAAAATAATTGAAAAATAGTTGAAAAATAATTGAAAAATAATTGAAAAATAATTGAAAAATAATTGAAAAATAATTGAAAAAAATTGAAAAATAATTGAAAAATAATTGAAAAATAATTGAAAAATAATTGGAAAATAATAATTGAAAAATAATTGAAAAATAATTAAAAAATTATTTGAAAAATAACCGAAACTAACCGCCCTTTACTGCGTTTTTCGGGCCGGAACAGGACCTATTCCGCTTCGTTTTTTCCTCCCGCGTCGAATGGCACCATCGAAATGCCCGCCGAACGCGTTTTTCTGCGAACTAACGCGGAAAAACCGTTTTCCCTCAAAATGAAAATGCGCTATTTTCCAATGAAAAACTTAATCTAAACGCCCTTTCCCGCGTTTTTCAGGCCGGAACCGGACCTATTCCGCTGCGTTTTTTCCTCCCGCGTCGAATGGCACCAACGAAATGCCCGGCGAACGCGTTTGTCTGCCAACTAACGCGGAAAAACCGTTTTCCCTCAAAATGAAAAATCGCTATTTTCCACTGAAAAACTTAAGCTAACCGCCCTTTCCCGCGTTTTTCGGGCCGGAACCGGACCTATTCCGCTGCGTTTTTTCCTCCCTCGTCGAATGGCACCATCGAAATGCCCAGCGAACGCGTTTTTCTGCGAACTAACGCGGAAAAACCGTTTTCCCTCAAAATTAAAATGCCCTATTTTCCACTGAAAAACTTAAGCTAACCGCCCTTTCCTGCGTTTTGCGGGCCGGAACCGGACCTATTCCGATGCGTTTTATCCTCCCCCGTCGAATTTCACCATCGAAATGCCCGGCAAACGGGTTTTTCTGCGAACTAACACGGAAAAACCGTTTTCCCTCAAAATGAAAATGCGCTATTTTCCACTGAAAAACATAAACTAACCGCCCTTTCCCGTGTTTTTTGGGCCGGAACCGGACCTATTCCGATGCGTTTTTTCCCTCCCGCGTCGAATGGCCGCATCGAAATGCCCGGCAAACGCGTTTTTCTGCGAACTAACGCGGAAAAACCGTTTTCCCTCAAATTGAAATTGCGCTATTTTGCACTGAAAAACATAAACTAACCGCCCTTTCCCGTGTTTTTTGGGCCGGATCCGGACCTATTCCAATGCGTTTTTTCCTCCCGCGTCGAATGGCACCATCGAAATGCCTGGCAAACGCGTTTTTCTGCGAACTAACGCGGAAAAACCGTTTTCCCTCAAAATGAAAATGCGCTATTTTCCACTGTTGTGCCCAGGCAACGCCCAAGCACACGTGTCACCGCTATACATTATACATATTATATTACGTTCGTTATGAAACGTTCGAGACGTTTCCGAGCTAAGACAGCCGCTAAGCAACCGAATCTGCAAAATCAGCAATATGCGAACGCATCGCTGCGACCGGGCATGGTAACGCGTACCACGCCCAGGAGGGACATAAAAACCAATTCGACACTGCTAAACGGGGATTCTAGACTCGGCTCTCGACCTGTTAACACGGCTAAAACTTTTGTACACCTCAGTCTAGTTTAGTTAAAGTTTGAATAAAGACTTAGTCTCTGAATTTAAACGTACTTGGTGCTGTTCACCCAGTAGATCCTAATCTTTTGTTCACTCCCGAACCTACGATATCGCCAAATCCCGTACCAGCCTTGCGAGCCATCACGCAGGGCACAACAAATTGGTGGCAGCGGTGGGATTGGATTGTTCATCGTAAAAATATTACCGAGCCTTGTTGTAACCGATTGATCGACATAGTCTTAGATTAAATTCTCTCGACTAGATTATTGGATCATCGCAATCTCATAGGCTGGAACAGGCTATCGTCGCTACCGAGGTAGCACAGAGGACCGAGGAACGGCCTTTGATAAAACGTTCGACGCAGTCCGAACGAAGACGAGCCTGGAGACGAGTAAAATAGGCCTGAGAGTGAACGGGTGAAAGAACCATTTACCTAACACCAAATCCATCTACGAGGACGTCGCTGATTCGAGGACCAGGACGCGCGAGAGGACTTGGGGACTGAGAAACGAGTGGAAGCCGCTCCTGAAGGACGGACGGAGAACCGTACGAGGGAAGCAGCCGTCAGAGCACGCAGTGAACAGCTGTAAGGATCGACCTTGCTGGATCCAGTTCATCTAATCACCGCCGTTGATTCACGGACGAGCGAACACCTAACCGAGCTGACGACATGTGGTTGCGAGCAGCCTTGTGAGTAAAATAAAAGCGCATATTGAGTCCGGAATAAAAGAACGCGAACTTACATATTGTAAATCAGAGTCCTATAGAAATTTAGAAACGGTACATGCATGTCTATAGAAGACGAACGCGCAAATCAATTTAAACTCCCGGGCCAAAGAAGCTTGTCGCGATCATTCGAGTCGTTTTTCGATAAAAAATTAACCTTTGTACGAGAGGAACTAGATCTTCTACCTTCTATAGACCATCCAAGACCGTCTCGTCGAGCACTTCGACCGTCGCCGTTGCGATTAAGCATTAGAAAAAAGGACGATTCCAGCGCCGAATCGTCCCCAGAAAACTTTGTAACACCAAATAGAGAATATCCGATTGTGTTAGCGGACTTTAGTTTGTTGGACAGGGAAGAAACGGAAGAACTAGAAATGCCACTAAATAGGGAAACTAGCCTCCCAGTACCGCCACCGGATGTGAAAATATTATCTACCGCGCTGTCATTAGTCGATAAATACGTAGGAAAATCGTCAGACGAACTTGCAGAATTTTTGAAGTCTTATACGAGTGCCTCGGAGTTTGTCCCCGCGAATGAATTACCACGATTCTTGAAAACAGTGATAGGAACGAAAATTATAGGCAAGGCAGCCAAGGTATTAGAGTACAAAGATGTAAGTACTTTCGATAAATTAAAGGACATCTTAACTTCCTTATTTGTAGACAAAAGGTCAATAGGAGCAGTTGGTGCAGAGTTTCATGCCTGTCACCAACGAGAAGGCGAAAACGTAAAATTATTCGCGTGCAGAGTAGAAGAATTAGCTGGAGAATTATCCGAACTGTCAGTAAAACCGGAGAACAGTGACGAAGTAAATAACGCGTTAACAGAATCTGTGCAAGAACGCGCCCTATATGTTTTCACCCTCGGGTTGAATGTAAAACTAAGAACGATCATAAGGTCTCGAAACTATGCAACGTTAAATGCAGCTATAGCCGCCGCTATAGAGGAGGAACAAGCGATGGGTCTAAACACCGCGCGAAATTACAGGAAATTCGGTAATCAGCCTAAAGGAACGGAAGGAACAAACGTACCGCGCTGCGATCGTTGTAATAAGTTAGGACATTTAGCAAGGAATTGCTATACGCGGTTAAGCATGCCGCGAGAAAACTATCCGACGCAACAAACGACTATAAAAAGAGAAGTACAGCGCGTCACCATGGTCTGCCACTATTGTAAAAAACCGGGACATCAAATCCGAGAATGCAGGGCTAGAGAAAGAGCAAACGGACGAGAATATAGACCGCGTTATACGAATACAAACTACAGACGTGAAGATACCAGACAGAATCATACCAGAACTCCGGGTCGAGAACAATCTAACGAAAATCAAGATTCTCCTACCGCGAGCCGCGGAACAACCGACGATAGACAAACAAACACAGGACCTAGAGTAGAATCATATCGAGCGAACGTGGTAATGACATCACAGTTCGAAAACACAATCGAAATTAGAGCGCAGGAATTAATACAAGAAAAGGCAAATATGTTAGTCGACACCGGTGCCGACATTACGTTAATAAAGATAGGAAAGGTACTGGACGATGTCCGCGCCGAGGACGAAGTAGTTTCCTTGCGAGGCATAGCCCCTATGGAAATTAAAACGCTGTGTCTAGTACATTTAAACATAAAAGTCGGAAATAAAACGGTAACGCACCCTTGCCGGTTAGTCAAGGACGACTTCCCCTTAGAAGCAGACGGAATCTTAGGACAGGATTTTATGGCTAAACACGACGTCTGCATCCGAGCGAACCTAGGAATAGAGTTGTACGGAATACAATTTCCCTACTCAGGAGGTGGAAAAGTAACTCTAAAACCGCGATCAGAGACCATTCTTCTAGCTAGGACGACAGATAAGGGTGAAGGTATAGTAGAAGGACAATCTATTAAGCCAGGAGTGATCATAGGAAATACACTTACAGTAGGCCGAAACGGGAGATGCGTAATAAGCGTATTAAACACTACTACGGACGAAGTCCTTATCAACACACCAACCGTGACGCTACAAACGCTGACGAGCGATGACATTGACCCGACAGACGCGACTAGCGACAAGGAGAGCAACACACCGACGTACGTGGTACACGCCGTACACGGGAGAAATAGAATGCAAATCTTGCGCGAAAATCTTAGGACGGAACACCTGAATAAGGAAGAGGAGGCCAGCCTACGCGGGCTGTGCGAAAAGTATAACGAAATATTCGCTTTAGAAGGAGACAAGTTAGGGTACACCACGAAGGCGGAGCACTCGATTACCCTAATCCCAGGTACTAAACCTATATACGTAAAGCCGTACAGATTGCCACAAGCACATAAGGAAGAAGTAAATAGACAAGTTCAGGAAATGGTAAGAGAAGGAATAATTAGACCAAGCGCCAGTCAATGGAACTCCCCTTTGCTAGTAGTTCCGAAAAAACCAGACGCCTCAGGAAAACGCAGACTCAGGGTGGTGGCAGATCTTCGGCAAGTGAACGACGCGACGATAGGCGACTCGTATCCCTTGCCAAATATAACAGATATTTTAGACCAATTAGGCGGAGCAAAATATTTCTCAACCTTAGATTTAGCGTCAGGATTCCATCAAATAGCTATGAAAGAGGAAGACCGAGAGAAAACGGCATTTTCAACACCTTATGGCCATTTCGAGTATAATAGAATGCCGTTTGGGCTTAAAAACGCTCCCGCAACATTCCAAAGATTAATGAACACCATACTATCGGGCCTACAGGGAATAAAATGTTTCGTGTATTTAGATGATATAGTCGTCTACGGACGCTCGTTGAAGGAACACCAAGATCGTCTAGAACAGGTATTTGAACGTATACGCGAGAGTGGCCTAAAACTTCAACCTAACAAATGTGAATTTCTACGAAAAGAAACCGTGTACTTAGGTCACGTGATCACCGAAAACAGCATCAAGCCGGACCCTTCAAAGCTCGACGCTGTACGAAACTTTCCGATACCTAAAAGAGTCAAAGACGTACAATCTTTCTTAGGCTTGGCTGGATATTATAGGAGATTCATAGACCATTTTTCACAAATCGCGAAGCCTTTGACACAATTATTAAAGAAAGACCAAACGTTCAGATGGACCGCACAGGAACAAGAAGCCTTCGAGATACTGAAGGAAAAATTAACAACGGCACCAATACTTCAATACGCTGATTTTTCGAAACCTTTCGTACTGACAACAGACGCTTCCGGTAAGGCAATAGGAGCAGTATTATCGCAGGGAAAGATAGGACAAGATTTGCCAATAGCGTACGCAAGTAGGGTGTTAAACAAAGCGGAAGAGAACTATAGTACCATTGAAAAGGAATTGTTGGCCATCGTATGGGCGACACAACATTTCAGACCATATGTATACGGCACAAAATTTAAAATCGTGACAGATCATAAACCACTAACTTGGCTTTTTAACGTAAAAGACCCCGGCTCTAGATTAATGAGGTGGAAATTAAAATTAGCAGAGTACGATTATACCATAGAATATAAAACGGGAAAGACAAATAAAAACGCGGACGCCCTCAGTAGAATGTTCACGATTACGCGAGGAACAAAACGCAAGCTCAGCACAGAAACATTAACCGGCGCCAGTGAACGCACTAGCGAAGAAGACGAGACCCGATCAGAAGAAGAAACGAGCGATACGACATATACGGAAGACGATAAAAACAGAATACTACGTGAATACCACGACACTCCCTTAGGTGGACATTTAGGGGTAAAACGGACCTTGGAACGTATAAAATTAAATCATTCGTGGGCAGGTATGCGGCAAGACATAGAAAAGTATATCTCCAGATGCGAAAAATGTCAGAAGAATAAACTAACGAAAATAACCAAAGCTACCATGGTAATTACAGACACTCCCATGGAACCATTCGATAAATGCGCACTAGACATAGTAGGACCTTTACCCGAGACAAACAGACGAAACAAATACATACTAACCTTTCAAGATCTATTAACCAAATACAGTAAAGCCATACCCCTCGAGAATCAAGAAGCAAACACTGTAGCAAAGGAATTCGTCACTAGGATAATTTGCGAATACGGTATACCACAACGAGTGCTGACCGATCAAGGAACCAATTTCCTAAGCCAAATATTCAAAAATGTCTGCAAATTGCTCAAGACTGATAAAATTCAAACCACGGCCTACCACCCACAGTCAAACGGAGCTCTAGAAAGAAGCCATCGTACACTGGCAGAATACTTAAAAAATTTTATCGCGGAAGACCAGACTGATTGGGATGAGTGGCTACCATACGCGATGTTTACTTACAACACTACCCCGCACACGTCCACTAGCTACACACCATTCGAACTCGTTTTTGGAAGGCAAGCTACCCTGCCGACCTCACTAAACCAGGCACCGCGATTAACATATACCTATGACCAATACGCTGAAGAATTACGAGAAAGACTACGGTCTACAAATAGCATTGCGCGCGATACAATAGGGATTAATAAGGACAAGTCAAAGACACAATACGACAAAAAGACAGCAGACAGATCCTTCAAAATCGGGGACCAAGTGCTACTACACGACGAGACTGTGAGACGCGGACGATCAAAGAAATTAACGGCCGCATGGATAGGCCCGTACACGATCCAAAACACGCACGATAATAATAACTACACTATTAATAAGGGACGACGAACGCTTCGCGTACACGCAAACCGACTTAAGCATTTTATCGAATAGGGCAGGAATAGGAAATGGTCGCAATTGTGAAGGGAAGTAACGGTACGCGAACAACTATAAGAAATAAAAGAAAAAAAAAGGGTTAATTATATTTTAAAAAACAAAAAAAAAGGAAGGGGGAAGATAATATATATATAAAATGAGGACTATAGGTCAAACATCGCCCAAACTTCGCGCCGATGAACGGGCTCGATGAACCAATCTCCATGGCGTTCTGGAACAAAAACCGGATACGAATGAATTAAAATAGGAAATTCCACTAGAGACAAACAACACAAAGTAACGAAAAATAAATAAAAAGAAACTCACTAAATAAGGCGCGCACGCCCCACGCGTCATCTCCGTCCAAAAACTCGGCGTTCTCCGCCTCAAATAAACGTCGATTCGTGCGGTACTCTCGTACGGCCCGCCTATATTCTATGTTAATAAATCCCGGCGGGGCCGGATACTCCAAACGCTAGAGGAAAAATTTAAAACAATTAATACAACCACCTCAACCACACGCACGGAGACACTAAACAGTATAACACACACCAACAGAAACCTCGCGATCTCGCGCGGTAAATCCCAGAGCGACAACATAGTGAAGAATGAAACGAAGTAAGAAGCGACGAGACAATCGAGTCCCTACGAAGACGAACTGTCCTACGTTAGCAAAATTTTATCTCGCACACGCACAGCACTCGCACGACGAAAAGAATTCACGACTAACGAAACGAAGCGCCGACTACACCTCGACATTATATTTTACAGGATTACCATCCTACAATCGATGATACTACTCGTAGGAGGGACAACCCCTGACACAGACTTCGCCATAAAAGAATTTCAAGACCACCCAGGCATTTACTTCGAAAACATAGGCGAACTACAGATTTACCGAGATAGTTGGAAATTAATACTACACGTAGACATATCTTACATTTACCAACGCGAATCAAACCTCCAGGCAGCACTATATGACATACTTGCTCAATGTAAAACACCTTCTACCAATAACTTACAAAAATTCTGTAAAATGTTCGGCACGAAAATTCAAAGCAAAGTAGACCGCGTATCCCAACTGCTTACTTATGTCCAACAAACCATAAGCTCCGCTCCAAAACAGCGTCGCGGACTAATAGATGGATTAGGTTACATAGGCAAATCACTATTCGGGCTAATGGATTCAGAAGATAGAAAGAAAATCAATAATCAAATAGACCTCCTAAAAAGGCAGGACAGTAGACTAAAAAATACAATCAAGGGACAAATGCAAATTGTAAGTGCTAACGCCGAGCTCCTCAATGAAACTATACAAAACGTACAGGAAAACGAAAAAACACTTTTAAACGCGACTTGGCAACTTCAATACCTACTCCAACAGACGACTGACATTACTAAATTTCGAGAGACAATGGACGAACACCTCATACTAATAAATAGCGTCGCGGAAACACTTCTGCGCGACACTCAAGACTTATTAGAATTCATTATGGATATAAAGAAAGGAGTCTTAAACCCACGACTGATACCACCAGCACAAATCATAACTTACCTCACTTCCGCGCTAGCACACATACCGCAAGGACTAAACTTCCCCATCGGAATAAAGTTAGAAAACATGCACGTTTTGTACGAAATCCTTACACTTTCTGCATTTTCGGATACCAAATCAATTACTGTGATACTAGATATTCCGCTGTTAAACGCGAAAAAATTCAAATTAAGCAAGGTACACCCAGTACCCACAAAGATAAATGAATCATTCTACGCGTACATAGAACCCCTCGACTCCTACGTGGTACTTGACACCTCGGTGCAAGATTACATACAGATGAGCCAGCAGGACCTATCGAAATGTAAGACTATAAACGATCTATACCTCTGTACCTCTAACCACCCGATATTCAAAGCGATACCATACGGACCATGCGAAGTACAGTTGTACACCAAATTAACAAAAAAATCGAACAATTGTAAAATACGAATTATGACATTGAACCACACAATCCTGATAGAATTACAACAACCAGGCGCATGGATTTATATTGCACCAAACCCGATACAATTAGCAGCAACTTGCGACGATAAGGGCACAAATATGTATAGTATTAAGGACTCTGGTATAATAACGATAAGAAATAAATGTACTATTACTACCGCCGAATTTACAATAGAAACCGGAAAACAATACGGAATAGAAAAAACATGGAACTACTTACCTGGTTACAATTTGTCGCTAGACGAAATCACACTTCCACAGACCACTGTAAACTCGTATCGTAACACAAATTTCGAACTAAAAAGGATAATTAAACACCCAGAAGAACTAAATAAAGTCAGCAAAAAATTAGACGACTTACAAAACGACTTAGAAAAACCCGAGATTATACCAACCGAGTATCACTACAGTTTCTTTACACTATCCTCGATAACGGGAATCATAACAGTTACACTATGTATCTTTACACTCTACAAATGTATTGTACACTTCAAAGCGAGAACACCACGACATTGTACAACGGACAACACAAGCCGCGACAAAACCACACAAAAACCCGAAGCAATAATTAAAATAGTTAGTAAGGAAGGAACGTCTTCCACCAGTTCCCTTTGAAACATTGTAACCACTATATACAAATCGTAATTATCAACAAAAATTATAATGTTATTATACAAGTATTACCAAATGTAAATTAACATTAGTACACACCGATTTACTATTGTAGTCTAGCTTAAGGGGGTAGACACGGGTAATGCAGCGCGCTGTATACCGACACAATCTTACCCAAAACATGGGTTTGGGAAATTACGTTGTTTGTCCTTATACGAGCAAATTTTGGGCTGAGCGAGGTCTCATTCGAAAGATGAAGGTTCAGTGCAGCGCGCTCTGGTCATGGTTCGACGAGATTGTGTTGATATCCAATAATATGAGTGTTCAAAATAGAGCAAAAGTCGACAAAATACACACGCAAGAATCCAAGTATTTTTAGGTCACTAAAAGAGTTTTGTGACCCAAACGATGACCAGAGCGCGCTGCATTGAACTTTCCTCTTTCGAATGAGACCTCACACAGCCCAAAATCTGGTCATATAAGGACAAACAACGTAATTTCGCGACTACATTCCCAAATACAAGTTCCGCCATATTGGCGATAATACAGAGCAAGTCACGTGACAAATTTAGTTGAGCTAGTGGATACGAGATGGCGCCTAATCGGGAGGACTGCCGACGTGGAATCATAGCAAAACTGAAGCGTTAGCTGGATGCACAAGCCACAGTAAAAGCGTGATGCAGTCAATGTATGAATTTTCGGACGATTGTAGGTTAGGTTATATGCATTTTAGGCATATAACTGTTGGGAACTGTGTACATTTACAAAAATTAACGCTTTTATTGTAACACATACATCACTTGAAATCGCTGTCGAATTTATGTTATAATTATATGGCCACATTATTTAAAATAAAAAAAGAGATTGGAACTTTTTACTAATACTGGAAATATTGATTTACTGATATCATATTTTCAGAATGTGGAAGTTACAGCAATTATTTGCAATTATTGCTCTTATTATTATTCTTCCGACTATTGTATATAACATACAGCAAGGAAAAGTCTCCAAATCAGTTAACAGTTGACTCCCTGATTTTTTTTTGTAATTCTTTACGGTCCTATGCACAGATGGGCATTATTTAAATAAAAGAATATACTTCCGAATGGCCCCAGTGACTAATCGACACGAGGTTTGGGGTAGGGTGTGTGTACCCTAAATCTAAAATTCTATTTAGCTTCGGGTATTTATTAGTTTCCTTTGTTTATTCGAAGGCCTTTCATCTTGGGCTTCGAATAATTTTTCATCTTTCATTATATCTTTATCCTAAGGTCGTATTCAGATATATTGGCCGGTCAATTCGTTTTCGCGAACAGCGATCGAGGAGTATGGTGGGGTAACGGGAATGCTGTTCGGCTCCGTCTGAACGTAGGCGTGTGGCTGTTATGACCAATACGAGATGAAGCTATCGAGAAAGAATCAATGTTCAGACCAATAAAGCTCCTGAATTTTTTCGGAGCTAAGGCACACCTATTCTGATGTGTATTTCTATGTTGACAGGTCGGTTTGGCCTATACACACCAGAAGCTTGGCGCTAACCCCATCACTTCTGGCTGCGAGAGCGAGTCAGAAAACGTTGCAAACAGGAGCACCGAGGCAGGCAAGCGGTACCTATGGTGGGAGAATACGCGTTACGAAACGCACCGGCCAATATATCTGAATGTAAAGTCTCGTTAGCCGCTCGCTAGTTGAGACCGGCGTTGAGCCCGTATCATGAACGGAGCCCTAATTCCGAGGCTGAGTTTCTCGCTTCTTTCTGACCGAAGGGGGGAGCGGGATGGAACGCTTTGCGTGCGCGACGGGCGCGAGCGCTCAGATGGAATCGTGACTGTTCGACGCGTGCGCGCCACGGTCAGATAGCCAGGCACGGCACGAGTCTTTTTTGCGCCATAACCGAGCGTGTCAAATTCCGCCGTTTATTATAAAACATTTAATTGAGCTTCTTCATGACCTTACTCTAAACTTTTACTCGTAGTTTAAAACCATTGTAATATAATTTGTAGTATTCCATTTAAAAATTTATTTTCAATAATGCCAACAATGAAAAGGCCATTTTGCGCTTCTTGTCAACTTTACGCCCTAGCAGTTGCCCAATTTTACAGAGTAAAGTCATAAATAATCTCAAATAAATGTAATATAATAAAGGGCGCAATTTGACAAGTTCGCCTAGGGCGCAAAAAGACTTATGCCCGGCCTGCGTCAAGATTTTGCGAAGCGGGTCCCGTGCTCACCGTAAGCGCTTGCGACCATCGCGCACGCCCGTCGCGCACACAAAGGACGGAATGTCAGGCGTCCGAAAGACGGAGCGAGACAAAATATCAACGCGTCGTCTATCTCGTACTGTCCTCGCTCGCTTTCAGTGCCTCCGCTCGCTCTCTTTCCATCTCGCGCTTGCCTTCGGCGGACAAGAGTGAGACAGAAGTGGTGGGGATAGCGAAAAGACCGTATCGTGTACACCAAACCGAGCCCGTAACGATCTTAGATGTTCGAATAACCGACGAGAACCTTTGTTGCCCGAGCCGCACGAGATCGCCGTTGCTCGGCGATGTGTCATCGATTATATAGAAACAGAATTTGTTTTTTTTTCATCGTATCAATATGAAAGTGACACAAATGGATTCATGGCATTCTCCCGATTAAATTGACAGAAAATAATTTAAATCAGACTATTTTTAACGAAACGGGCTTCCAATTCTGCAACCAAATTTTCACGTAATTTCCTTAATCATGGTCCAAATAATATCATTTTTGGGGCCAATTTGATCGAGAAAACGTCACGAATCGATTCACGTCACTTTCGCAAAGATCTGATTAGAAATGCAGAACTGACGATTTGTCACTGCTTAGTGTGTAACATTGTATGGCCCCGCTGGATTCGAGCGTCGAAACCCACGAAACTGAGCGAGTTGCATGATTGCCAGCGTGAAGGACAATGGACTTTGCATGGCGAAGGAAAGTCAGCTTTCTATAGAACTCAATTCGAGAAAAACTTTGCTGACAAACTTTACATATGTATATTCGCGTCAAATAAATACTTTAATTGTAAAATTTAGACGACAAACTATTGTTGAATTTCGCCAGATCTTACATATGCATCACTTGGTTGGGAATTCCTGATCCCAGAGTTTCATGCATTTACCTATTGAAATGTTGCTTCAAGTCATCGGGAAATTGCATTGCTTCTTCTCGTACATACATATATCTGTTAGTGAGTGGGTATCACGAGTGACGCGGCTTTGATTTCCCAAATAAATGCACATTTATTAGAGCCCTCGGTCGACGGCGACTTGAGTCATCCAGTACTGAATATCAATATTTTCATATTTCTCATTACACCTTGATAAGAGTGTTACCACCGATGGTTTGATGAGTTTATGTCCACAAAAATAAGTCGAGTTGCGAAGCAATTCGGTCTATTTTTTCTTATGAATACATGATTAGGACACACACACACTACGTTCACTAAAAATAGGCCGAATTGCTCCATGTTTGGCATCATTTTCATCAGTAATGCAGTGCTCTGGTGAAGAACATCGTATTACGGAGCTAATATTGTAGGCCCTAGAATCTACGATATTGTCAATGTGCAGTTGAAACGCACGCCGCTTCACACTATCGTTTCTTAGCATTTATACGGGATGATTCTCTAGCTAGAGTCGTCAAACGCGATGCTCGCCAACAATCATGTGTCTCGCTGAATTTCGTGGGCTTCGACGCTCGAAACCAGCGGGACTATACAATGTTGCACGTTAAGCAATGACGAATCTGATGTTTTGCAATTTCTAATCAGATCTTTGCAAAAGTGACGTCAATCGATTCCTTACAATTTTATATATAATGTTTGTTCATAACTGCTTTCTGCATAGGACGTGTAATAAGTGTATTTAGTGTTCTGTTTCGATGCTTTGCTAGTAAAAATATGTTTAACCTAACAAACTTCATTTTCTGGGGACATCCCCTCATCTATTTTCCCTTTTCACTTATAACTCCTTACTGCTAACGTAGAATATTGTAGTATAAGCACATTTCAAGTAATTAAAATGTACAATGAATTTTCTACGTTTGCAGTAGTAGCCGACTTCCGTTTAAATTTTTATAAGTACAACGCAACAGCTGGGAATTTCTTTCCTAATTCAGAATAAAATACGGAAGTAGCAAACAGCTCCCTCTCGCGTCTACCGGGCAATCGGCGATCTATTGGTATTACCATTTCTGTGCAGAAAAAACCTGCTGTAATACCGACCTGCCGAATCGGTCAGGTCACGTGACGTGTCTACCCCCTTAAGAATCGACGTTAACAAACCGCTAAGAAAAGCTATGGCTTTTCCTCCCTTAGGGGGAAGGGATGTTGTGCCCAGGCAACGCCCAAGCACACGTGTCACCGCTATACATTATACATATTATATTACGTTCGTTATGAAACGTTCGAGACGTTTCCGAGCTAAGACAGCCGCTAAGCAACCGAATCTGCAAAATCAGCAATATGCGAACGCATCGCTGCGACCGGGCATGGTAACGCGTACCACGCCCAGGAGGGACATAAAAACCAATTCGACACCGCTAAACGGGGATTCTAGACTCGGCTCTCGACCTGTTAACACGGCTAAAACTTTTGTACACCTCAGTCTAGTTTAGTTAAAGTTTGAATAAAGACTTAGTCTCTGAATTTAAACGTACTTGGTGCTGTTCACCCAGTAGATCCTAATCTTTTGTTCACTCCCGAACCTACGATATCGCCAAATCCCGTACCAGCCTTGCGAGCCATCACGCAGGGCACAACACCACTGAAAAACATAAACTAACCGCCCTTTCCCGTGTTTTTTTTTACCGGAACCGGACCTATTCCGATGCGTTTTTTCCTACCGCGTCGAATGGCACCATCGAAATGCCCGGCGAACGCGTTTGTCTGCGAACTAACGCGGAAAATCCGTTTTCCCTCAAAATGAAAAATCGCTATTTTCCACTGAAAAACTTAAGCTAACCGCCCTTTCCCGCGTTTTTCGGGCCGGAACCGGACCTATTCCGCTGCGTTTTTTCCTCCCGCGTCGAATGGCACCATCGAAATGCCCGGCGAACGCATTTTTCTGCGAACTAACGCGGAAAAACCGTTTTCCCTCAAAACTAAAATGCCCTATTTTCCACTGAAAAACTTAAGCTAACCGCCCTTTCCTGCGTTTTGCGGGACGGAACCGGACCTATTCCGATGCGTTTTATCCTCCCGCGTCGAATGGCACCATCGAAATGCCCGGCAAACGCGTTTTTCTGCGAACTAACGCGGAAAAACCGTTTTCCCTCAAAATGAAAATGCGCTATTTTCCACTGAAAAACATAAACTAACCGCCCTTTCCCGCGTTTTTCGGGCCGGAACCGGACCTATTCTGATGCGTTTTTTCCTCCCGCGTCGAATGGCACCATCGAAATGCCCGGCGAACGCGTTTTTCTGCGAACTAACGCGGAAATACCGTTTTCCCTCAAAATGAAAAATCGCTATTTTCCACGGAAAAACTTAAGCTAACCGCCCTTTCCTGCGTTTTTCGGGCCGCAACCGGACCTATTCCGATGCGTTTTTTCCTCCCGCGTCGAATGGCACCATCGAAATGCCCGGCGAACGCGTTTTTCTGCGAACTAACGCGGAAAAACCATTTTCCCTCAAAACGAAAAATCGCTATTTTCCACTGAATAACTTAAGCTAACCGCCCTTTCCTGCGTTTTTCGGGCCGGAACCGGACCTATTCCGATGCGTTTTTTCCTCCTGCGTCGAATGGCACCATCGAAATGCCCGGCAAACGCGTTTTTCTGCGAACTAACGCGGTAAAACCGTTTTCCCTCAAAATGAAAAATCGCTATTTTCCACGGAAAAACTTAAGCTAACCGCCCTTTCCTGCGTTTTTCGGGCCGGAACCGGACCTATTCCGATGCGTTTTTTCCTCCCGCGTCGAATGGCACCATCGAAATGCCCGGCGAACGCGTTTTTCTGCGAACTAACGCGGAAATACCGTTTTCCCTCAAAATGAAAAATCGCTATTTTCCACGGAATAACTTAAGCTAACCGCCCTTTCCTGCGTTTTTCGGGCCGCAACCGGACCTATTCCGATGCGTTTTTTCCTCCCGCATCGAATGGCACCATCGAAATGCCCGGCGAACGCGTTTTTCTGCGAACTAACGCGGAAATACCGTTTTCCCACAAAATGAAAAATCGCTATTTTCCATTGAATAACTTAAGCTAACCGCCCTTTCCTGCGTTTTTCGGGCCGGAACCGGACCTATTCCGATGCGTTTTTTCCTCCCGCGTCGAATGGCACCATCGAAATGCCCGGCAAACGTGTTTTTCTGCGAACTAACGCGGTAAAACCGTTTTCCCTCAAAATGAAAAATTGCTATTTTCCAATGAAAAAATTAATCTAACCGCCCTTTCCCGCGTTTTTCGGGCCGGAACCGGACCTATTCCGATGCGTTTTTTCCTCCCGCGTCGAATGGCACCATCGAAATGCCCGGTGAACGCGTTTTTCTGCGAACTAACGCGGAAATACCGTTTTCCCTCAAAATGAAAAATCGCTATTTTCCACGGAAAAACTTAAGCTAACCGCCCTTTCCTGCGTTTTTCGGGCCGCAACCGGACCTATTCCGATGCGCTTTTTCCTCCCGCGTCGAATGGCACCATCGAAATGCCCGGCGAACGCGTTTTTCTGCGAACTAACGCGGAAAAACCATTTTCCCTCAAAACGAAAAATCGCTATTTTCCACTGAATAACTTAAGCTAACCGCCCTTTCCTGCGTTTTTCGGGCCGGAACCGGACCTATTCCGATGCGTTTTTTCCTCCTGCGTCGAATGGCACCATCGAAATGCCCGGCAAACGCGTTTTTCTGCGAACTAACGCGGTAAAACCGTTTTCCCTCAAAATGAAAAATTGCTATTTTCCAATGAAAAACTTAATCTAACCGCCCTTTCCCGCGTTTTTCGGGCCGGAACCGGACCTATTCCGATGCGTTTTTTCCTCCCGCGTCGAATGGCACCATCGAAATGTCCGGCGAACGCGTTTTTCTGCGAACTAACGCGGAAATACCGCTTTCCCTCAAAATGAAAAATCGCTATTTTCCACTGAATAACTTAAGCTAACCGCCCTTTCCTGCATTTTTCGGGCCGGAACCGGACCTATTCCGATGCGTTTTTTCCTCCCGCGTCGAATGGCACCATCGAAATGTCCGGCGAACGCGTTTTTCTGCGAACTAACGCGGAAATACCGCTTTCCCTCAAAATGAAAAATCGCTATTTTCCACTGAATAACTTAAGCTAACCGTCCTTTCCTGCGTTTTTCGGGCCGGAACCGGACCTATTCCGATGCGTTTATTCCTCCCGCGTCGAATGGCACCTTCGAAATGCCCGGCGAACGCGTTTTTCTGCAAACTAACGCGGAAAAACCGTTTTCCCTGAAAATGAAAGTGCGCTATTTTCCAATGAAAAACTTAATCTAACCGCCCTTTCCCGCGTTTTTCGGGCCGGAACCGGACCTATTCCGATGCGGTTTTTCCTCCCGCGTCAAATGGCACCATCGAAATGCCCGGCGAACGCGTTTTTCTGCGAACTAACGCGGAAAAACCGTTTTCCCTCAAAACGAAAAATAGCTATTTTCCACTGAATAACTTAAGCTAACCGCCCTTTCCTGTGTTTTTCGGGCCGGAATCGGACCTATTCCGATGCGTTTTTTCCTCCCGCGTCGAATGGCACCATCGAAATGCCCGGCGAACGCGTTTTTCTGCGAACTAACGCGGAAATACCGTTTTCCCTCAAAATGAAAAATCGCTATTTTCCACGGAAAAATTTAAGCTAACCGCCCTTTCCTGTGTTTTTCGGGCCGGAATCGGACCTATTCCGATGCGTTTTTTCCTCCCGCGTCGAATGGCACCATCGAAATGCCCGGCGAACGCGTTTTTCTGCGAACTAACGCGGAAATACCGTTTTCCCTCAAAATGAAAAATCGCTATTTTCCACTGAATAACTTAAGCTAACCGCCCTTTCCTGCGTTTTTCGGGCCGGAACCGGACCTATTCCGATGCGTTTTTTCCTCCCGCGTCGAATGGCACCATCGAAATGCCCGGCAAACGCGTTTTTCTGCGAACTAACGCGGTAAAACCGTTTTCCCTCAAAATGAAAAATTGCTATTTTCCAATGAAAAACTTAATCTAACCGCCCTTTCCCGCGTTTTTCGGGCCGGAACCGGACCTATTCCGATGCGTTTTTTCCTCCCGCGTCGAATGGCACCATCGAAATGCCCGGCGAACGCGTTTTTCTGCGAACTAACGCGGAAAAACCGTTTTCCCTCAAAACGAAAAATCGCTATTTTCCACTGAATAACTTAAGCTAACCGCCCTTTCCTGCGTTTTTCGGGCCGGAACCGGACCTATTCCGATGCGTTTTTTCCTCCCGCGTCGAATGGCACCATCGAAATGCCCGGCAAACGCGTTTTTCTGCGAACTAACGCGGTAAAACCGTTTTCCCTCAAAATGAAAAATTGCTATTTTCCAATGAAAAACTTAATCTAACCGCCCTTTCCCGCGTTTTTCGGGCCGGAACCGGACCTATTCCGATGCGTTTTTTCCTGCCGCGTCGAATGGCACCATCGAAATGCCCGGCGAACGCGTTTTTCTGCGAACTAACGCGGAAATACCGTTTTCCCTCGAAATGAAAAATCGCTATTTTCCACTGAATAACTTAAGCTAACCGCCCTTTCCTGCGTTTTTCGGGCCGGAACCGGACCTATTCCTATGCGTTTTTTCCTCCCGCGTCGAATGGCACCATCGAAATGCCCGGCAAACGCGTTTTTCTGCGAACTAACGCGGTAAAACAGTTTTCCCTCAAAATGAAAAATTGCTATTTTCCAATGAAAAACTTAATCTAACCGCACTTTCCCGCGTTTTTCGGGCCGGAACCGGACCTATTCCGATGCGTTTTTTCCTCCCGCGTCGAATGGCACCATCGAAATGCCCGGCGAACGCGTTTTTCTGCGAACTAACGCGGAAATACCGTTTTCCCTCAAAATGAAAAATCGCTATTTTCCACTGAATAACTTAAGCTAACCGCCCTTTCCTGCGTTTTTCGGGCCGGAACCGGACCTATTCCGATGCGTTTTTTCCTCCCGCGTCGAATGGCACCATCGAAATGCCCGGCAAACGCGTTTTTCTGCGAACTAACGCGGTAAAACCGTTTTCCCTCAAAATGAAAAATTCCTATTTTCCAATGAAAAACTTAATCTAACCGCCCTTTCCTGCGTTTTTCGGGCCGGAACCGGACCTATTCCGATGCGTTTTTTCCTCCCGCGTCGAATGGCACCATCGAAATGCCCGGCGAAAGCGTTTTTCTGCGAACTAACGCGGAAATACCGTTTTCCCTCAAAATGAGAAATCGCTATTTTCCACGGAAAAACTTAAGCTAACCGCCCTTTCCTGCGCTTTTCGGGCCGGAACCGGACCTATTCCGATGCGTCTTTTCCTCCCGCGTCGAATGGCACCATCGAAATGCCCGGCAAACGCCTTTTTCTGCGAACTATCGCGGAAAAGCCGTTTTCCCTGAAAATGAAAATGCGCTATTTTCCACTTAAAAACTTAAACTAACCGCCCTTTCGCGCGTTTTTCGGGCCGGAACCGGACCTATTCCGATGCGTTTTTTCCTCCCGCGTCGAATGGCACCATCGAAATGCCCGGCGAACGCGTTTATCTGCGAACTAACGCGGAAAAACCGTTTTCCCTCAAAATGAAAAATTGCTATTTTCAAATGAAAAACTTAATCTAACCGCCCTTTCCCGCATTTTTCGGGCCGGAACCGGACCTATTCCGATGCGGTTTTTCCTCCCGCGTCAAATGGCACCATCGAAATGCCCGGCGAACGAGTTTTTCTGCGAACTAACGCGGAAAAACCGTTTTCCCTCAAAATGAAAAATTGCTATTTTCCAATGAAAAACTTAATCTAACCGCCCTTTCCCGCGTTTTTCGGGCCGGAACCGGACCTATTCCGATGCGTTTTTTCCTCCCGCGTCGAATGGCACCATCGAAATGCCCGGCAAACGCGTTTTTCTGCGAACTAACGCGGTAAAACCGTTTTCCCTCAAAATGAAAAATCGCAATTTTCCACTGAAAAACTTAAGCTAACCGCCCTTTCGCCCGTTTTTCGGGGCGGAACCGGACCTATTCCGATGCGTTTTTTCCTCCCGCGTCGAATGGCACCATCGAAATGCCCGGCGAACGCGTTTTTCTGCGAACTAACGCGGAAATACCGTTTTCCCTCAAAATGAAAAATCGCTATTTTCCACTGAATAACTTAAGCTAACCGCCCTTTCCTGCGTTTTTCGGGCCGGAACCGGACCTATTCCGACGCGTTTTTTCCTCCCGCGTCGAATGGCACCATCGAAATGCCCGGCAAACGCGTTTTTCTGCGAACTAACGCGGTAAAACCGTTTTCCCTCAAAATGAAAAATTCCTATTTTCCAATGAAAAACTTAATCTAACCGCCCTTTCCTGCGTTTTTCGGGC